>OY804524.1:30337374-31038260 GCA_963680855.1 Lepeophtheirus nordmannii | reverse complement strand
CCTCGCCTTCTCAGGTGGCTCCATCCCACCTGCCAATGACCCTTCTCTCTGGACTTTTTCTTTTACTATCCTCCTCTTTATTTCACAATCTTCAAAGTTTCCAAATTTATATATAAACCATTATTGACAATATACATATATATTTTTTCATTTTATATTCCATGCTCCTCGTTGAGGAGGAAGAGGCGCAAAAAAAAACCATAAAAAGAAAAAAAATGATTTCACAAATTTTATTTCATATTAATTTTTTTTCAAAATTGACCAATTTCATTTTTCTTTTCTTTTTACAATCTTTAATTATTTTGTGTTTCCCATGACATATGAACAACACCTTAGAAATACATACAAGGCCTATTTATATATTTTAAAAAATTGTACCTCATGGCACTTTGCTGCTAAGGCCTTGAACCTTCCTCCTCCTCCTCCATCCCACCCCCTCCACCTTTCCCTTACACTCTTTCGAGAAAAAACAACTACAACAATACACATTCTATACACAAAAGAGATACAAAATTTGGTTGTAGATTTAAAAAATGAAAAATCAAATCATATATTATTATTATTATTATTATTACTGTTTGAATATGAAATTCTTATTATTATTATTATATTTTATCTTAATGTTTTAATTGATTAATGATATAATGATACATCATTTGTATTTGGTATTAAACGAGAAAAAAAAAAGCGGAAAAATACGAAAAAATCAGTACATTGCAGTACAAATTATTTCAGAGTACTTATGTGTCAAGTTAACAAGACACCAAGTCTTTATCTGAAATATTTACTCAAAAATGAGTGTGAACTGCACTCATATTCTTGAAGACATTCTCTTTCGTTTGTATTAATAGTATATTTTAATTAATTGAATAATGACTCCAATAATTGATGCAACTTAATTAAGGGAGAAAAAAACCCGGCCACAATCAAGAATAAAAAACATCTGGTGTTTCTGACTACATATGTAGTAACTATGACGTAAGGGATTCTTAATAGTTCTACAACAGATGAACAAACGGTTTTAGTCAACTGCAACTAAATAAATCTCAGGGGCCTATGAAAAAGATGGACGGTCTTTCTGAGACCATATCGGTGCCATTTGCAGTCGATACATTTATCCGATTACTCTATTGGATAGACAACTTGGAGGTTTCTTGATGATTAAAAGTGACATTTTAGCAAAAACCGGCCGGTATAGGTCTGTAAATGACTCCTAAATATTTGCCCGTTATATTTATGAAGACAAAAAACAGCTTAAAAGTGGATTTTCTCTTTTTCAATATTTGAAGAAAACAAACAAACTTGCTTTCTTGTTGACTTGACACATATTTTAAATATAGGGTTGTATTCCCATTGAAAAAGGGAAGATTTTTTTTTTTTGTACAATCAGATAAAAGTGCGAGCAACATATATTCATTCCTTTCTGAGTACCTTGATGAGTCCATCATCCGAATTAAATTCAACAATTAAAATATTGAAAAACGTTGGGAAGTATTTTTTAGTATATTAGTATAAAAATGCGAAAAAACGAGTGAACATCGTGAATATTTCATTTAGCAAGGTATATTTGATGTCAGCTACTTAACATTGTCCCTCAAAGTATTTCCCTTTCTGGGACAGTTCAGAATGATTTGCCACATATAAAAAAAAAAATATTAAGACGAGAAAGGGGTTTTTTGGTGGTAAATATATGTGTAAAAAAGTGCTGGGGACGAGAGAGTCTCGTTTCATTTATTTTTGAAATTAATTATGTTTGTCACATCTTAAAAAAAAAGTAATAATATGTATTTTTTTCTACATTTTCCTTTTTTTAAATTACCGGATGAGTCCATCATCAAATTCATTTGCAAAAAATAAAAGTTAGAATAATAAGAAAACATGGGGGGAAAAAATGTCAAACTACATAGGTGTGAAATATCTATGACAAATTCCAAAGTGACTCTTTGACTCAAGAGAGGTTTTGTGAGCTATTTTTACACATCATTTGGATAATAATATGTTTATTTATCATCATCATGTAAGATGTGGGAAAGTAGAAGAAGAAGAGAGACAAAGAATGACACTAAAGTCAAAGTAACATTCCCATGACTCAGTTCATATCTATTAAATATTCATCACATCAAAATTGACTACCTCATGGATATAAAAATAAAAGAACTACAAAAGTCAAAATATGTACACATTTCGATAATAAACACTTTGAATTTACTTTCATAAAATCCAATATGACACGTAACATAGTTACCTAGAACAAGAAACACATAAAAATACGGCCATTTTTTTGTATTTTTTTATTTCATGAATTCTTAATGAAAGGGAAAGGAGTAAATCTGTAGGATATTTGCTCTAAATATGTACATACAATATAGTCAAGGGAGACTATGTAAAAACAACTACCTCCTACAAAAGTTTTTTTATCATTATTATTATTTTTGTTTTTTCATCTTTGTCTTTCAATGGGAGACGACGGCCTAACAAATTTCCCTATATACCAACTTAAATTATGTAAAGTCACTGCAAATACTGTTGTACATATGTACAAGGGATATTAAATCTAAAATACTATAGAGAAACTTGTTAAATAACAAAATAATCATGGCTGTGTAAGAAAAACAAAAAAAAAACCGCTAAAATTTGAATTCAAAAATATTTATGTATATGAGCTGTTGGCTAGAAAGCAAATGAAAGTTGAGTATAACAAATTAGACATTGATTTAGACTCCAAAACTGCTGAATGGATTGAATTGATTTTTAGTATGTGATAACTTTGCGCCAGGACGTCCTTAAAGACAGGTACATGAAAAATAAACTTTGGGTATTTTATTATAAAACTATTTTAAACGAAAATTATTGACCATATAGCCTTAAAACTTGGGTTTTTAGGTCATGATAAACAATCATTAATGTATGTACATAGGAATTTATACGTATATTTTTTTTTTTTTTTTTGAAATCTCTTACCTGAGATTCGAGATAACTTTATGCAAACTCGTCTTAAAGTGTTTGTAAAAAAGTGTTGTGAACAAAATAAATTTTTGCCATATAGACGTATTGGTACATGAAATTAAAAATGAATAGCTGTATGAGACTATATACATATGTGTCATGTCAACAAGACACCAAGTCTTTATCTGAAATATTTACCCAAAAATGAGTGTAAACAGCACTCATATTCTTGAAGACATTCTCTTTCGTTTGTATTAATAGGTTATTTCAATTAATTGAATAATGACTCCAATAATTGATGCAACTTAATTAAGGGAGAAAAAAACCCGGCCACAATCAAGAATAAACAACATCTGGTATTTCTGACTATGGAGTCACTATGACGTAATGGATTCTTAATAGTTATAAAACAGATTAGCAGATGGTTTTAGCCAACTGCAACTTAATAAAATCTCTTGGCCTATAAAAAAGATGGACGTTCTTTCAGGGACCAATTCGGCTCCTTCATGTGCTGTCATAACATTTATCCAATTGTTTTATTGGTTAGACAACAACAATCCTTGATTTATCGAGTAAAAGAGACATTTTAGCAATAACCCTGCTGCGGTATAGGTCTGTAAATGACTCCGAAATATTTGGCCGTTATATTTATGAAATTAAAAAACTGTAAAGTGGATTGTCTCCTTTTTTCAATATATGAATACACTTAGCCCTCTATTTTGCTCGAATTTGATGTAATTCCTTGCAAAATTAATGTAGATACCTTCAATTTATTCAAACATTAGTCATTTATATCCATTGTTTGAGACTAGAAAAAGAATTAATCCTGACACTTGAATGTAAACAATTTCACAATATTGAAATTGTTGAGTTCAAAAGTGTTTAATTAATTAATAGTTGTGGAATATGAGAGGCAAAAAAAACTTGATTTTTTGGGTATGAAAAGTAAACAAACTACAGTTCTTGTTTCTAAATTTAAACCATCACAAGTTGAATAAAAACTTTCTTCTCAGAGATACTCAAAGGCGTGAAAATTAATTTATACATACATACACCCTTACGTCCAAAAACTCATCGTTCCATTTTGTAATAGTATTAAAAATTAAAGAATTAATTCCTTCGCTTGATGTGTGGCAACAAATTAAAAATGTAAATAATTAAATGAAGCATATTTTTTCAATGAGCAACCTTTATGCATTCTTGAGTAATTAACTATTCTATTCATTTACTAATTACATAATATATTTATGTACATTTAGTATTTTAATTATTCTATTTGCGAGAATTGAATTGTTTTTTGTTTGTTTTTTTTTTGTTGAATTTTTGTATTTCAAGTTCTCAAGGGGCCGTGTAATTCAAGGCATTCAAGCAGCAAAAACAACAACAAAAATGCTTAGTTCACAGTACGTTAATAAAGTATATGTACATTGTACGAACAATTATAAATAAATTAATTAAATTAACTGCAGAGCCATAAATTAGACTCATGTGTGTCTTGCCAATCACATGACCTCTCAATATGGGTTTTATAAATTTAATTTCAAAAGGCTTTAATATAAGTAGATAATTGTTCATATATTAACCAGAAATATATTTTGAATTTATGACTAAAAGTTTTTAATGATATCCCTGAATTTTTTTAAGGGGTAGCATTTAAAAAAAAAAAATATGTGTTGTGATAACATTCATTTTGAAGTGAGGAGTGATCAGTGGGACAAGGGCCCATAGGGGTACAATGGGCCATTCCTCACCGCTTTTAGAAAGGAGAAATGAGGTTTTGTAAAACTAGATATTAAAATGTGTTTTGGCCATGGTTGTTGTTAAACTTGTAACGTCATGATTGATTAGCGAATTCCAAATCCCTTCTAGACCAACTAGGAGAGGGACTTGAATAATTTTGAGGGGATTTGAGGACAGCTCCCAAGGGATACAATTGTTGTTCCTTTGTATGGAATAAAGAATAGGGCTATAGGTAGCTGCTGGGGAGAATGTCAACATTGGCACCACCCCATCCATTCATTTTAGGATTTAGGAGATACAAAGAAAAAAACATAATAACATTGTAAACAGGACGAAAAAAAAGAAGAACATTCATGACCTTCTAAATCATGGACACACAATCAATAACTCACTCAACCCTGAAGAACCTTAATTTTTATCAGAAGTTAAAAAAAAATATTTACAAGACTTTTAACATTTAACCCTTCCGGCACTTTTTTTTTTTTCTTTCCGCAAATAAGTAGTAGAAATATAGAAAGTCAAATGTCATTTGAATCCCCTTGCTAAAGAAAATGAAATGTATTATAATTGTAAGTAAAGTTAAAACTTAAAATATGTACATATGTTAGCCTAAAAGTAAAAGAGAAGAGATTTTCATGATATTTGCTATATATGTATGTATTCACCTTGTGTCTGATTAAGATCTAAAATTTCAAGAACAAAAAACAATACAATAATAAAATGTTTGCTAATTGCTTTTTGCTTTTTTCATTTTCACATATTTATTTATTTCCTTTTGTCGATTTTGAACGAGTCAAATCGAAAAGTTGAGCTGATAAAACACACTAAATATAAAACTTTCTTTTCTTCATAATGCTGAAATAGACGTAATATATTTTAAAATTCATTTGCATTTTTGATGTACATTTTTTTGCATGTATAAACCGTTTTTTACTTGTTTTTTTTTTTATCTTTTACTACATTTTTGCAATTTATCAATAAAAAAGATAAAAAGAAATAGAAAAAAAGACTTTCATTGAATAAATCTAATTCCATAGAGTTGTACTAATTTAATCATCATAGCACTCAAAGTAAATCAATAAAAATAACATTTTTCAAAAAGGAAATAAAAACACATTCCCGAATTTCTACAACTTTAAAAATAAGTCAGATCAAGGTGTTGAGTACAGTGGTCAAGAGTCAAAAATCCTAAGGGATATAAGTGTAATACAAATTATTTAGCTTTGCACGCTAATTTGAATTTTTTTTCTCGAGAGTCCAACGGTTTTTGAGAAATCGGACCCTACTTTTGAGTTAAATTGAGTTAAATGTATTATTTCCAGCCTTTGTTTTGACCTCAAGGGCCTGAGTAGACACTAAAGTCGGCCAAATTCTTTGTACTTAAATAACTCCTTGAATATTACATAAAATGAATTAATAAGGAGTGCATTCAAAAGCTGATATCCGGAGCTTTCAAACGAGATGTCCAGCGCCCGATAAAAATCCTTAACTAAGAAGAAATAATCCATCTAAATAATGTGTAAATTTTCATTTAATTTGGAGCAAAAATTCGCTAGAAATCTAAGACTCACGGTAGAGCTAATAAAAAACAAGTACTATAGACTGTAGTAGTAACGCGCAGAAGAAGACTCGGACATCAGCTGAAGATAACCAAGCTTAGAAGGATACTCATTTTGTGCATTAAAAAATAATGATTCGCTAGTGTATTTAATGCAAATTCTATTTCCAGTCTTTATTTTGACCTAAAAGGAACTCCTAGAGGCGTAGAGTGGCGGAGTAGGCCCAAAAGTTGATCAAATCCTTTGTACTTAAATAACTCCTTGAATATAAGATACAATTGATTAATAAGGACTGTGTTAAAGAGCTGAGACCCACAGCTGTCAAACGAGATGTCAAGTGCTCGGTAAGAATCCTTAACTAAGAGGGAATCGTCCATCTAAATATATAAATTTCTATCCAATTTCGAGCAAAAATTCGACTAGAAATCAAAGACACATAGCAGAGCTACTAAAAAAAATATGATTTTGTAATCTTTCTACTGCATAAGTAGCTTTGCTGTGAGTCTTTGACTTTTAATGAATTTTTGTTCGAAAATGAATTAAAATTTACACATTTAGATGGACGATTTCTTGCATATATATAATTACATAAATGTTGTAAATAGTGGGGGGGGGGGGATTTCCTTCTCCTAGTTCCTAAAATGTCAAATAAGAAAAAGATGAGAATGCCCATTCAAAAATGGGTATTTGTTGTATAGAGATGAGGGGACCGATATCAATTATCAAAACGTCATTTTCCCGAAACATATTAACTATTTCCATTTTGCAACCTGTATCATAATTTGTATTTTATGATAATGTCATGAAATAAGTTTATTCAGGATTTAATTTATTAAACATTATACGTTCATTATAATAATCGATAGAATCCAGGGATAATGTGATTCATAATTGGAACATAGTGATGAAGGTTTGTTAATTATTGTGGTTTAATCAACAATGGTTGAGTTTAACTCAAAGTAAAACTACTTTATGAATTATCCATAAATAGAAAACTATGTACATATTAATTCATTTAATTTAGTCAATTGTCCATGTGGGACTCACGCAACCCTTCATTTATTTTATTATTTTTTTAAAAAAAGGTTCTCCTGTTCCCTACCACTAAAACCATTTCTCAAGATCCAAACAGGTCTAAAGATACGTTCACTCATGGGAACCCGGTCAAAAAAAACAACTTGGGTACAATCTAGAACAGTGTTTCTCAACCTTTTTTCCCTTTTGGAACCCTCAAAATATATCCCATGTCTCACGGAACCCTTGCGCAAAAAATGATTAATACCATACTTTCTCATCTTATGTATCCCAAATGCAAACGATTAATTAGTTCTCTTAAGAGCCTGGCTTAGCAATAGGTCACTATAAAAAAAGTCAAAATTCTGGTGACAAAATTTTACCACACTGTAGAAAAAGACTGAAAAGTGTAATAGCTTATATAATCTCATTTTTCTCGCGGAACCCCGGTTGAGAAACGCTGATCTAGAATTTGTATAAGAGTTTTGACGTCTTATTTTTATATTTAAGTGCGGTTTCAAGTCCCTACCGAACAGAGCCAGTTCTACATTAAACTGGCCATGAAATGGAGTTGATATTTTTTTTTGTGTAAAGATATGCCTTTGTTTAGTTTATATTTTATATACTTCTTTCATTGAGAGTTGAATGTTGTTCGCTCTTTTTGGGTACTCCTGCATTACATAATGTAAAAAATAGATTTGCGATTTTTTAATAATATTATATTTAGTAACGAAGAAAAAAAGAGAGTTATTTAATCCGAGAAGGAGGATAAGTGCCCTTTTACATCTATGTAAGATTCCTATTCATTTTTCATTCTCTACTTATTCATTCGATGAATGATTGAAATATCTTATCCAAAACATACATACATACATACATGCATATATACAATTGTCTGTAGTATGCATGCTTCTAAATATTTATCCATATGTTCATAAGATGTAAAGAGAACTACCAAGATCAAAAATACTAATAAGAGATCTTTGATATTTAATTTGTATATTTTATGTGTTATTTGAATGTGTGATGTACCGAAGGATGTCCGCTCAGACTGCATTCATCACATTACCGGGTGTCATATGTTGTAGGAATGTAAATCATATGCAAATGGGGTATGTAAAATAAAAAAAAAAGAAAATCATTAACCTGGTAACCCTGAATGAATGTTGAGAGAGAAGCAGCTTGAGCTGTCATGACGTTTGACTGAGCTTCAATCTGCTATTCTCCTCTATATATATATCTGTAATTCTAATTAAATGAAAGTATTTAGTGTACTAATTTTTATTCCATCGACTACAAACTGGTCAAATTTAAAGTAATGCATCACCACTAGCTTTGTTAAAATTGTCATATTCATTCTCGGATAGAAAGAAACAGAGAGAAACGTGAGGAAAAAACATCCACTCGTGTACATCCATACATATTTTATGTAGGAATGTAAATAATATGCAAATGGGGTGTGTAAAATAAAAAGAAAGAGAAAATCATCAACCTGGTAACTCAATTGACAATTTGATGAATGTTGAGAGGGAAGAAGCAGCTTGAGCTGTCATGACGTTTTACTGAACTAATAGCTGCTATTCTCCTTTATACATATATACAAATGAAGACATTAATAATAAATATTAACATTATGTATGTAAACCATAGATGAGAGGCAGAAAATTAACTCAAATGGATGTCAGGAAATTATATAATTTTAACTAATAATTATCACAGGTCTACAAATTTGAACTTTCAAAAATCTTTTGGGGTATAAGTATAATAAAAGTTATTCAGTTTTGCTCACTGATTTCAAATCTGTAATTCTTTTTTTCGAGAGTCCGATGGTTTTCGAGAAATCGGTCCCTACTTTTTTAGCTTTTTTGGCCCATTTTCCAACTTCAACTTCAATTTAAGCCTAGAAGGATACACATTTTGAGCGCTAAAAAATAATGATTGGCTAGTATTTTTTATGGAGATTTCATTTCTAGTCTTTGTTTTGACCTAAAAGGACTCCTAGGGGCGTAGGGTGCCGGAGTAGGTCCAAAAGTCGATGAAATCCTTTGTACTTAAATAACTCCTTGAATATTGCATGAAATGGATTAATAAGGAATGCATTATAGAGATTAGACCCAAAGCTTTAAAACAAGATGTCAAGCGCCCGATAAGAGCCTTTAATTTTGAAGAAATCGTCAATCAAAGTGTGTAAATTTTCATCCAATTTTGGGCAAAAATTCGCTAGAAATCTAAGACTCACGGTAGATCTAATAAAAAACAAGTGCTATAGACTGTAGTAGTAGAGCGCAGAAGAAGACTCTGACATCAGCTGAAGATAACCAAATTCAAAAACATGGATCTCTTATTTAATTACAAGGCAACTCCGAGGAAAGAGTGGGATTGCAGGGCCATGGATATCCAATGAAAAGAATAGTGTTCCTTGATGAGTCATGTCTCAGTACCCTTCATCTTCATCATCATGGATATTAACGAAACTGCTTTGAGGAATGCTGGATCAGTCGCCTTAATTTGAAGAAGACGGGATTGGAGTTTCGACGTGCTATAAAATTAGAGATTCATCTTCATGAGAAGGTATTTATCATTTGGATCATCTTTGAGTACACTAAGAACAATTCCCTCTTCAGATTAACAATAAACATCGCTGTTAAGTCAAGAATGGGGGAAAGAAATGAAGACTCCATTGAGGAGTCAATGTTTGTATGGAAGAAACTAATCTCTACATTCATCTCAAAATTTAAGCCGATGTTATCGCTTATATCGCTACGACGGCTCTTGTATACACTGGACTCTCGCTTCATGGCTGTTTCTAGTCTACTAACACACATCCTCATTTGAATGGACACTTTTTTACACTCATGTACCGATCACATTACTGAAAGTCCCTTAGTTAACCGTTTATGTCTCTCAGTACTGGGTCCCCTTCTTCATGTCTAAAGTGGAGAACAAGGAATAATCATGAAGTGTCTTTGATAATGTTAATCGTATTATGCACAAACTCATTTATTTTTTATACCATTTGTGTATAAAAAATAAATGAGTCCGTCATTGCCGTTAGCGACAATTTTATTGTATAAAAAATAAATTATATTATAATTCATCTTTCAAATGGTGTAAAATTTCATGTAAAATCAGTACATTAATTTTTGAGATATTTAAGTTGTTTTTTTTTTAAAAAAAAAGAAGTAAATTTGGTTGTCAAAGATCCCACTCACCCTGTCTACATTTATTTACACTTTATAAAGAGTTTAAAATGTTATAAAAACATTATTTGGACAAATAAAATGGTCTTTAGTTGACTAAGTCTGTCACTATCTGAAATCTGCACTGTTAGAAGCACAATCATCCTCCAATAATACCAAATTATTACCATTATTATTCGACAACTAATTCAACATTTCTTAGGGTAATCAGTTTACTGATGCAAGCAAAATACAGATTAGACACTTATTTCCTGCTCATTGTTTGTTGTTGTTTTATAATACCTTTTGAAATGGGGAAGGGAAAAAAAGTAAAGACACAAGAAAACAACTGAAAGGTTGTGTGCATAGTTTATCCAAATTGAAGTAAATTTATCGGCATCAATTCATCGGCATCTATTTATCGATTTGTAAATACATCGATAGATAAATTCATCGACTTTTTTCTCCCAATGAATACTCTCAACAGCCTAGAGTAAATTCGTGTAAGCCTATTACTGCCTCTGGTTAGATGGTTAACCACATGATGAAGTAGCTTATAGTTATAATTTGTCGTTTCCTATTTGAGTGCTTCTTTACATTTGTCAAGATAACATTGTTCTGTAATTAAATTAAATCTAATTAATTTTGATAGGAACAAACCTTATTCTAAACCATCGTTGTTTTTGCTTTGTTCAATTTGCAAGGAGAGGGGTTTATTAAGCTATAAAAGGAGAGCTTCTGTTAACTTGGGATAACAAAACAACAACACCCTTCCAAATCTAAAAATAAATCTAATTTACGTTTTTTTTTTGTAAGAGTTTCAAAGTTGGTTGTCCTACATTTTTCGAAATATGTACAAGTCCAAAATATTTAATTAAAATAATAATAATTTTTGCAATTTTTTATGCACAAAATTTCTTTATATATACAATCTTAATCTGGTCGGTGTTCATGTTGAAAACCCTGCCAAAACAAATTTGCTCTATGCTGTCGAAAGTATTCATTGAGAGAAAATAGTCGATGAATAATAAGAAAAAGGCAGCGAAAAAGAGACAAAGTTACATTTTTTTTCTACTCAGCTAACCGTCATTGTTGGTAGAACATACTGTTATAGAAGGTAATGATAGGTCTGTAGCAAAGCTATCAAATATAGTACATTGTTGTCTTAATTTACTTGGCTACAAGACAACTTTTTGTCTGCTAGAGGGCACTGAGGACAATCAATAATACCTCCTTCCCAGAATTTGCCTTATTCCTTCAATTAAAACAAGGCAAATTCTGCGAGAGGAAAGATAAATATTTATAAATTTAAATGAATTTTCTTGAAAAGTGACATTTTGTGGAAAAAAAAGTGGTCTCGTAACCAAAGAAATGTCTCCATATTTTCCCACTTTGTTTTTAAGTGAAATATTCACGAACCCACACACTTATTTTATAAAATGTCAACATTTGACAATTTTCAATCCCATTTTCTAATTAAACTATAAATATTTTATTAAATCCAAACCCATAAAACACATTTGGATCAAATCCCACTCCAAACAAGAATTTATATATCCTTTAGTCTGTAGTCTTTAGACCACCATTGGATGATTACTCACTCACTTTTACGTGTATATAAAAAAAACCTTAAAAAGATACAATTCCCTAACGCACCCTGTACTAATTTTGACGAAAAACAATCATAATAATTATAAATATATATGTATGTCACCTTTTGGAAGTCATTCTTCCGGACCTAATTGACTACTCATAAAATAATGAGATTAATTAGATTTAAAAAAATAAATAAGAGGCAATTAAAATGTGACTATGAGGAATGTGACTCAAGAAATAAATACTCTGTTGACAACTCTTCAAAAGCTTTACTCAAAGATAAAGAATAGAAAATATGAAAAAAACAAAAGGATTAATATTCGATAAATAAAGAAAAAAAAAGTCGTTTTATCGACAACTCCATTAAGGAGATTTACAAAGAATAAAGAAAAAACAAGAAAGAAAGAAAGAAAGATATTAATAAATTGACTTATAAAGCCCCAGAGGCATTGGATATGATGAATCGTATATTGACGACTTATCCAAAGAGGTACGTACGCATTAAAAATGATGATTCCCTCCTGTAAAACAAAAGGAGATACAATAATTTATTTAAAAACCTGTTTCCGTTTCCCCTTTTTCGCACACCTATTTACTGAGTTATTTCCTCTCTCCCTTTTTCCACTATTGTACCTAGAATGATATGTAGAAAAACATATTTCAAATTTGAAGAAGAAGTTAATCTTACAAATGACCTCCTCATTTATTATCAGGTCTTCTTCATCCCCAGGAGAGAATAATAATAATAATAATAATAACAATAAATACAAAAAATATAATACTTTTTGATGTGTTCTATAAACGAAACGGAAGAGCCTGGCGCTCTAAAGCATATTTTCGACCATTAAATAAATCTCTTTATATTATATATATAAATATATATTTATGTTGCAAAAATGTTCAAATAAACGTTCTTGGTTGATAAAATGCCTTTTTTTTTGTTCATCTCATGGAATGGTACCATAATAACTACTAAAAAAATCCTAAGGCACAAAGGCAAAAAGATGGAATAATAATGAAATAACACCCACTGAGTCTACATTACTACGTAGATCGTCGTCATTTTGACAAAATTCATAGTGCGATTTTGACTACAAAAGTAGAGCGGAAAACGTCATTTGTTGGACCAAATTTTTTTTTTCTGTATTTTAAAAGAAAAACATCTATTATTGGTAGGAGAGGAAAACTGGAAACAATTGACACAGTTTTTGTTCTTGCCTAAATAACAGTGGTCAACAAATTTGAAATGTCAAAAATCCTAAAGAGTATACGTATAATAAAAATTATTCAGTTTTGCACCCTGATTTCAAATCATTTTCAAGTTCCAATTCCTGTTTTTGTTTTGACCATTAGGGGCTCCTGGAAGGATTAAGAAACCGGCTGAAATCCTTCTGCGGGCTACTACTTATGTAGCTCTACCCTGAGTCTTAGTTTCTTGCAAATTTTTGCTCGAAATTGGCTGAAAATGTACAATTTTAAATGATTCTCATTTAAGGATTCTTATTTGACGCTTGACATCATCTTGTCGTTTGAAAGCTGTGGGTCTCAGCTCATTATTGAATTTCATTTTATTAATCCATTTTATGAAATATTCAAGGAGTTATTTAAGTTTAAAGGATTTGGCTGACTCGTACTCCCGCCGCTTATGCCCCCAGGAGACCAGTGAGGTTATTTGGAGCTGTTTTGACTTGGATACATTAAAATTTAGCACGAGATATTTGAATCAGTTGACTATTGATTAAATATATTTATAAGTTATACAATTAAGTTTTTTTTTTTCTCTCTCTCTCTCTCTCTCGACAAATTGCATTTGAATGCAACTCTTCAAAGGTTTCATTTGTCCTTATAGACGATGTCAATAGTTAAAAATAAATAGAAGTTGAATAATTAATTAATTAAATTTGTTAAACATTTTAAACAAATAAAAACATTTCCTAAATAACATATTGTACAGGTCAACATCTAGCTTTGATAGAATGAATGTTTTTTGTATCAGATAGTAGTACATATTTAATAAGATTTACACTCACCTTAAATACACTATAGATCCCTTTGTGCAAAATATGTTTCATCTATCCAAGTTGGATTACATTACATCTTTAGGGGGAAAATATCAAGAATCAACTAAGGAAATGAAGCCATAAAGAGCCTCTTTTCATAAGGGTTTAAGGCCCATTAAGCATTTATGAGAGATAGAATATACAATATGTATGTATATATATATTATAAATATACTTTTTTATGGCCGTTAGAATCTTGATCCTGCTCAATGTACCGATATGTCATGCAGAGTGTGAATTTGCTTCTAATCATGAATTACAATTCTTTTTACATTAGCATAAAATACAAGTATACGGTAGTGAAAGGAAGGGTACTTAATCAAATTTACATTTTTAGGGCAATGTTTAAATGAATACTTATCTATAGTAAATACTAGGTATTATGGGAACATACCTTACAAAATGGGTCTACAGGACCCATCGGACCATCGGAGAATCATCACTAGGAATGTAAATAATATGCAAAATGCTGCGTGCGAGACTTTGTGGAGTTGGCACTTCGAACAAGTGTACTTTTTGTTTTCCAAAGCTGTTATCATTTTTCCTTTATTACTACTGAGGGGAGAACAATATCTACCTGGTAGCATGAAGGAAGAATACATGCACTAAGGTTAATAAAGCAAATAAAATGTAAACAAAAAAGGGCTCAAGTCCTCGTATAATTATTTGTTAAAATTAATTTCAGTTAATTTTCTGCCTCTCATCAATGGTATACATAATGTTATTATTTATTACTGATGTCTTCATTTGTATATATAAAGGAGAATAGCAGCTATTAGCTTCGTCAAACGTCATGACAGCTCAAGCTGCTTCTTCCCTCTCAACATTCATCAAATTGTCAGAGTTACAACCAGGTTGATGATTTTCTCTTTCTTTTTATTTTACACACCCCATTTGCATATTATTTACATTCCTAATCATCACATGCCTGAATGTGTTGAAGCTATGAACAATTTATGTATATCAAAGAGCTCTCTCTCTCTCTCTCTCTCTCTACCCAGCAACTTGATCTTTTAACTTTTATTTAACAAATCCCCTTTTTTTAAATAAAGAAATTGTGTGAGGAAGAAAGGTTCGTTGCAATTAAAGAGAGGGAAAACGTGAATGAGATGGCCCTGAATTTATTTTTTGAAAACTATTTCGGGGGGAATTACAATTTTTAATATGTGACATTTTTCGTTGAGGGAAGGAAAGACATTATTTGTAAGCTTTAAGATAAGGTTTTCTGATTTGTTTCAAAAAAGAAACCCATTAAATTCAACCTACAAACGTTTGATATGTACATATATATATATTCTTTTCTGAATAGGCCTGTACATATTTGAATAAAAAAAAGGAAAGGTTGTTTTTCTATAATATTTAAGTATATATAATATTTCCTTTTTGTATAAATAATGATCCAGTTTTAAGGCCCCCTAAAAAATACGTCGTTATTTCTCATTAATCAAATGAGGAAAGAAAAGAAAAAGGCATTATCTCTAGCTTAGAAACAAGACAGATCACAGCAATTAAAACATTTTACATATATATAAGCTTTACTACGAGTAAAGCTTTAATACACACCGTGTGTCTCTGAAAAGAGAAAGGACTCTAAACAACAAGTCGTACCAGTTTTATAAATTAACCATACTGATTGTACTTGAGACTCAGAAACTAAAAGCCAAAGAGGGGACATATTCATATGTAGATTTGTAAGAGATCGTATTGTCGAATTCAAAGATGATAAATCCCAGTATCAATGTTCAAACGTCAGGTCATCACGTGTGTAGGTAATTATTCATCTAAATCAGATATGTACAATGTCCGGTCCGGGGGCCAAATGCGGACCCGCTATCAATTTTCATCCATCCTCTGCCTACGTCATAAAATCAATAATGTCTGTTCCGGATGTAGCATCCTGTATACAACATTGATGGGCAACAGTTGATAATGAGCACAAACACATGTTTCAGAATGCTCAAATATAAATAAAAAAGCAAATTTGAAACAATTTGAATAAGCTCGCTGAAATTGATTTAAATTAATTAATTAATTGTTATTCTATGTAAAGAACATCTGTCAAGGTAGGTCCCTTTACATTTTTAACGCACCAAATCTGGCTCCCTTTTCAAAAAGTCCGGACATCTCTGAACTAAATGGAAGGGGCCTACAAAATCAGATGACCCATAAATTCAAAATGCACAAATGCATTCCTTTGTGAACCAATTTTTGCTTTCTTTTTCTTAATTGACAGCTAAGATGTCTGGCTGTTATTCATATTTAATAGTTAGTCATAAAAAAAATTGATTTGAATATTTTTTATAGGTGCTGAATGTTACGATTTTTAATCATGCAAAAAAAAAATTATGTTGAAACCAAAATAACATTTTCGTTTTTCAAGGAAAAACTTATTTGTTAATCAAATATTAGTTAATTTATACTTAAAGAACTATAAGTTTAAAATATCTTTTAGTTCACATGAATACATTTAGAAATTATTTCAAGTCACAGTTCTTCGGGACACAAGTGTCCCTTTGGGTGTGAGGGAAGTTTTGTTTTATGTTAATATATCAACAGAAATTACTTCATAAAATAACAGCTGTAAAATACACATAACATGTGAATTTTAGTGTCAAGGTGAATATAAGAATTAATAAAGAATAACCGTGTATTTTGAAGGATGAGAAAATTCCCTTCACACTCAGAGAGACACCAGTGTCCACTAATTTCTTAGAGAAACGGGTTGAGTTACAATTTCTTTATAGTATCAAATTAGATTAAACTGATCACCCTGACCTTAAAAAAACATAGCTTTCAGTTAAAAATACTTTCTGATACCTTACAATAGGTTTGAAAGGGTTATACATACTCAGAGTGGACACATAACAAACACCCTTCATCTAAATGGAAGAAGCCAACTAAAAAATTAAATTTCTTTAGTTGTATATGTACATAAATATTGAATAGTAATTCAAGTATTTATAGGAATGAGGATATGGTATAAATACATACAGCCATTCATAAAGAGTAGAAAGCCTTAATATTTTTATCATACAATAAATTTAAATGATAATAAATTATGTCAAAAAACAGCGAATTTATTTTTATGAATAAATATTATTCTTTAAAGAAATGTTATTTAAATGTCTGGTTGCTGAAATAGAAGAAAAAGAAGAAGACAAGGAGAGGAGAGAAGCGAAGAAACCAATCTTGGAAAATGGAGTTAAAGAAGAAAAATATGTACCATGATTCATCATCCGTCTAATATAATATATATATTTTTTTTTTCATTCTTACACTCAGATGATTCCTCTTCAAAATAAAATAAATGTAAGGAAATAAATAAATGAAAAATAAAAATTCATCAAATAATTCTTTATGATATTAATACTATTATTATTATTATTTTATTCAACGATTTATCATTAGGAAATACTAATGGTTCAAAAGGTAGAAAAAGAAAAGAAAAAAAAAATAACATGGAATGAAATCGAAGTAGTAAAAGAAATAATATATAAATAAAAGTTATGTAATGAAGGGATTCCTAGCACAACTAATGCTCATATAGATTGATAGTTAAAGGTAAAATAGTTTGTAAAATAAATTTTTTATTATATATAATTAAATAAAAATTCGCTAGAAATCAATGACTCATGGTGGAGCTATTGAAACACAATTCCTAGCAATGTAAATCATATACAATTCGGGCGTGTTATAAAAAAAGAAAGAAAAAATCAACTTGGCAACCCTGACAATTTAATGAATGTCGAGGGGGGAAGCAGCTTCAGCTGTCATGACGTTTTATTGAGCTACAAGCCGCTATTCTCCATTATATATACAACAATAAATAATAACATAGATGAGAGGCAGAAAACTAACACAAATTAATGTGAGGAAATTATATATTTTTAACTAATAGTAATAATTATACGAGGACTTGAGCCCTTTTTGCTTACATTTTATTTGCTTTATTAAACTTAATGCATGTATTCCTTTATGCGACATCTTTACTATCAGGTAGATGTTCTCCCCTCAGTAATAAAGGATAAATGATAACAGCTTCGGAAAACAAAAAAACCTGTTTGAAGAGCCAACTCCACTTTTTTATCACACGCCCGAATTGCATATGATTTACATTCCTAACAATTTCAATAGACTGAAGTAGTAGCGCGCATAAGGATTTCAGCTGATTTACAAACCCTTCGACGCGCTACACCTGAAATAGCACTACCGTGAGTCTTTGATTTGTAGGGATTTTTAATTTAGAAATTGAATAAAAAATTTACATATTTAAATGAAGGATTTCTTCTTGGTGAAGGATTCTTATCGGGGGCTTGAATTCTCGCTTGAAAGCTGTGAATGCATTCCTTATTAATACATTTCATGTAATATTCAAGGAGTTATTTAAGGTCAAAGGATTGGGTCGACTTTTGGGCTTACTTTCCTCCCCTATGCCTCTAGGAGTCCTCTTAGTTCAAAACAAAGGTTGGAAATGAAGTTTGCATTAAATGCACAAGCGAATCATCATTTTGAATGCACAAAATGAGTATCCTTCTAGATTTGGCCGACTTTTGGGCCTCCTCCCGCTCCCTACGCCCCTAAAATCCCCATCATGTCAAAAAAAAAACTGGAAATAAAATTTACCTTAGAGACACTAGCGGATAATCTTTTAGGCCTAAATTGAAGTTGAAGTTGGAAAATGGGCTGAATTAGCAGCTCAAAAACTAGGATCCGATTTTTCTGAAACCGACGGACTCTTATAGATTACAGAAATCAGTGTGCAAAACTGAATAGCTTTGCCTATATGACTTATATTCCTTAGGATTTTTGACTCTTGACCAGTGTTTTATCAAATTATCATTTATCAATTATTATCAAATTTGTGTGAATAACCCTTGACTCTCTCAACCTTTCTTTCCGAAGAAGATAATCCCTTGATCCTAATAGTATACTTGGGTTTAAAATTTTTTATTTTTAATGGCATTTATGAAGTTTCCTTTATAAATTTTTTTGTGGGAAATGTATTCATTTTGTTTGATGTTTTTTATACTATAAAAACAAATCATGACCTCTATGGTTCTAGAACACATTTTGCCCAATAATAATTTATAATAATATGATGTCATTCAAATGACACACATGGGAATGTGACTTGTTTTATTCATATGTATGCGAACATATGCAATTTTGGATCTAAAAATGAGTCATCTTCCATCTAACCACAAAGTTATTTAAGTAGCAACACGATTTGAATTACATGCTACTGCGTTATAATGAATATATGTAATTAAAAATACTTCTCTACAAAGGAAAACTCATCAAAATATCATTTTAAACTGCATTCACCCATTACTATAAAACGTGAGTCCCTCTAGTCCTTCGTTTATTTGAACGTATATCATGGTTTGCTAGAAGAACAAGGGGACACAGGGCAGAGTGTATTAAGATTAATTTGCCAAAAAATAGGCCATTGGCTATGTTGCATTGATCTCCAAAGTTGAGCAATGTCCCTTTAGGCTGATTTCGAGACTTACATACAAGGCAAAATTTGAGGTTGTCTATTAAGACAAAAGTTTTAGAAGATGATGGATTTAGTTAGGTTCAGGTGAGGTTAAATAACAACCATTCACGTATCAAGATCTTTGAAGGCTCCTATCATTTTCCCTTCATCAATCTCATGCAATATCCTTTAGTCATTAAAAGAGTGGCCTGCAGGCCACTGTTTTAAGGCTAGTATATGTATATATGTATAGTGGATTTTTGCTCGAAATTAAATGAAAATTTACACATTTAGATGGAGGATTTCTTCTTAGTTAAGGATTTTTATCGGGCGTTTGACATCTCATTTGAAAGCTCCGGATATTAGCTTTTGAATGCACTCCTTATTAATTCATTTCATGTAATATTCAAGGGGTTATTTATGTACAAGGGATTTGGCCGACTTTTGAGCCGACTATCACTCCCTACGCCTCTAGGATCTAGGTCAAAACAAAGCCTGGAATTTGAATTGTCATCAAATGCACTAGCGAATCATTATTTTTAATGATCGAAATGAGTATTCTTTTAAGATTATATTGAAGTTGAAGTTGGTAAATGGGCCGAATTAGCAGCTCAAAAAGTAAGGTCCAATTTCTCAAAAACCGTCAGACCATCGAAAAACTCAATAACTTTTATTATACTTATACCCCTTAGGCTTTTTGACAACTCAAATTTGTTGACTTGTGTGATTATTATTATTTATATTCCTGCATTAAATAACTAACCGCTTCACAAGAAGATGAACCTCTGGTTACGTCATCATTATCCCATCCCCTCCCCCCCCCCCTCAACTTATCCAAAAAAAAAAATGATTGAACAAAGAATTATGGTTAAAATTAACGGACAAAGTATGGACAATGAGTACAATGGACATACATAATATAAAGTTAGTCGTTAACTTTATTATTATTGTTATAAGGCTACTTAACGTCTTTGAGTGAAGAACTTCTTTTTGATAGATTAACATTTCTTTTTTCTTAATACATACCTATAAACCATTAAGTAGACTTACTTATTATATGATACATTGACATAATGTATGTTGATTGATATGTGTACCTCGAGTAGCTATTGAACTTTAGAATGGGGTGATCGATTTCATGGATATCACGGAGAGTAAGTTTGAAAACCTTGATAAATATTCAATTTTAACACATATGAAGATTTCTAAATATTAAATTCTAATCAAGCTACAATTAACATGACACAAACTCAATGTTGAGTCAGCTGTGATATGATGATTGAATGTTAACATTAATGACGCCAACTGAATCATAGCTGGGAACTTGTCATTTGAACTTGGTGAATATATCAGTGAAAATGGATTAAATTGACCATTCTTAAAATGTTTAGAATTAATGGATAATAGATGAAAGGTTCTTATTTAATTACACAGGTCAACAAATTTGATTTGTCAAAAATCCTAAAGGGTATCATTATAATAAAAGTTATTCAGTTTTGCAACCTGATTTCAAATCTATAATTCTCTTTCTCGAGACTCTAACCGTTTTTGAGAAATTGGACCCCACATTTTGAGCTACTAATTCGGCCCATTTTCCAACTTCAACTTGAATTTCAGCCTAGAAGGATACTTATTTCGTGCAATAAAAATGATGATTTGCTAGTGTCTCTAAGGCAAATTTCATTTCTAGCCTTTGTTTTGACCTAAAGGACCTGAGTAGATCCTAAAGTCGGCCAAGTTCTTTGTACTTAAATAGCTCCTTGAATACTACATGAAATAAATTACTAAGGAATGCATTCAAGAGCAGAATCAAGGCTTTCAAACGAGATGTCAAGCGCTCGAAAAAAAAACCCCTTAACTAAGAAGAAATCCACCATTTAAATATGTAAATTTTTATCCAATTTTGAGCAAAAATTGGCTAAAAATCAAAGACTTACAGTAGAGCTACTCTACTATAGTAGTAGGTCACAGAAGGAGTACGATATCAAGTGAAATCCCTCTGCACGCTAATACTTTAGTCTATTGCAGTTGTTTTTTTAGATTATAAGTTTTTTAAACCCCCAAAGTTACATAAATGAGTCCAACAAATCCTCGTTATGTAAGAGTCCTACTTTATGCACTCATGAATCAAAGAATCAAGGGTGCAATTAAGTCTAACATAGCTCCAACCTCAGACGACTATATGTACTTTTGATGGTACTCAAAGTGAAAGTAAAAATGATGATAAACAAAAAACGAACAAAAAAACAACAGCCAGGACTACACACGAAACTCTGAAGGCAGCTCAAATACTCCATAGAAAGATACAAAAGGATTTTGGATCATCAGCTATCCTCTCTCATACGTAGGAATGTAAATCATATGCAATTCGGGCGTGTTATAAAAAAAGAAAGAGAAAATCAACCTGGCAACTCTGACAATTTAATGAATGTTGAGAGGGAAGCAGCTTGAGCTGTCATGACGTTTTACTAAGCTAACAGCTGCTATTCTCCATTATATATACAACAATAAATAATAACATAGATGAGAGGCAGAAAACTAACACAAATTAATGTCAGGAAATTATATATTTTTAACTAATAATATAATTATACGAGGACTTGAGCCCTTTTTGTTTACATTTCATTTGCTTTATTAACCTTAATGCATGTATTCGTCCTTCATGTGAGATCTTTACTATCAGGTAGATATTGTTCTCCCCTCAGTAATATTGGAAAAATGATAACAGCTTCGGAAAACAAAAAGACCTGTTTGAAGAGCCAACTCCACTTTTTTATCACACGCCCGAATTGCATATGATTTACATTCCTACTCATACGAGTCTTATTATATGTATCCTTTAACAGTCATTTCCATTAGTCTGCTTTTATTTAATGTTCAAGGAAATTAAATTTTTGGGAGCTCTCATTTCCATAAATATTGCACTCTCTGCTACATTTCCTTTCCGCCTCATTAGCTCATTTGCTAGTCTATGGTAGAAGGGAAAGGGTTCCTCTCTGCAGTGATTACTTTTTACGAAGGATGAATAATATTCTATGTATGTACATTTTAAATGCTTCTATATCTATATATATATATATATATACTTATGCACTATGCGAGCTTTAAATAAGGCTCTTTATATAAAATATATGTACAAAGCATGATTGACAGAGACCATCAGGACTATGGATTAATTAATTTGAAACTCTAAAGGCAAACTAATTGGATACTTTAAATACTTTTGGATCCGTAATTATGTGTAATTATTTATTCATGGAGTCGGGGAAATAAATTTATAATAACGAATCCGAATGAATGAATGAATATCTGATAAGAGATCTGTAAAAGTAGCTTTAAAAATTAAATACTAAATAAAAAAGATATTTCATTGTGACTTCACAAATTTCAATTAGATATAATTATTTATTTGACTGCTAAGCTATAAAAAAAATAATACAGAAGTTGTAGGTATACTGATGTATCTTTCAAGCATGTATGCTTGAATATAAGGGAGAGGGTAAACTTAAATGCAACTTTCTTACTTACAAGGGTGTAGAATTTCTGGATAAGACATGAGAAAACGTTCAGATTGCCAACTATTCTAATCATATGTAGTGTTTTTATCAATACAAACATATATTTTATATGTATTTATGGAGACTACACAATGTATGTGGATAAATTTAGAGGCTGTCAATCTTCCCTATGTACTTATTTACAATTTAAATTCTCCATAATATTATAATATTAGGCCTAGTAAAAATAGAAATCCATTATTTTTGCATGAAATTGAAGGCTTTATATATCATAGTGGAGTAATCCAATGCGCCGTGTTGTTCGATAACTTGTTGTCATTTTGAAGGTAATTTCATATTGCCTCTTTCATAAAAACCCTCGTCCCATTTGACAAAAAAATGGGACCGTTCATTTTTACAAGCTTCTCTTGAGGCGACGTTTGTACCATCCAAATCATTTTCCATAGACAGGAACAGGTGATAATCACTTGGTGCAATGTCCGAACAATAAGGTGGATGCATATGAACTTCCCAACCAAGCTCTCGTAGCTTCTGGCGAGTCACCATCGATGTGTGTGGCCTGGCGTTGTCCAAATGAAACACAACTCCTCTCCTGTTGGCCAAAGCTGAGTGCTTCTGGGTGATTGCTTCCTTTCGTCGGTTCATTTGTTGACATTACAGGTTCGAATTAAGAGTTTGGTGTTAGCTTATCGATATTTTCGTGGTGCATCTTTGGCATCAAAATTACCGGAGCGAAATCGACGGAATCAAAATGGTGCATGATTGACTGGTACAGTTTAAGGACCATAGACACTATTCACATTTTCAGCTGCCTGACTTGCACTTTCACCTTTATCGAAGAAAAATTTGTCTCTCACGGCAAATAGTTTTTTCTATTTACTCAAATCAACTGGTACCTACATTTGTATATTTTGTGCATTCCCATGGTTAGTACCTATGTGAAAATAAAGAGGAACTATCATTGTAAAAATGACTCAATTCTGTGATGATAGGATTACATCAAATTATCACGGAGTAAAATTAAACTTTTTTGTATGTATGTATTTGAATTTTGAAGCCTTTTGATGTGCCTTGTATGTAATGTCATCTGAGTGTAAGAATCGCACAGATGTGCATCGTCAAAATAGATGCAATTTTTTTACAAATCAAACTTTTTTATTTTTTGAAAATAACAATTTATACATAGAATGAAAAATAATTGATTAATTATTTAGAAGCATGTTTGTAAATAATGATTTCCATAACCATAGTCAACATATTAAAGGTATTGTGGTGCTGTGACAAACTGAGGTAGATGTCCTTGTTGATTCATTATCATTTAAGTGAGGGGGAATTATGATGCCAATCAATTAGGGTTGTTTTTGTCATTAATATGAAAATTTAAAATCGACTCTGCTCCGTTCGTATTCTTTTCTTTGAATTATTACGTGAGCATTATCTATATGTTATGTCATGGATACATATGTAAATTTATTATAAAACCCAGGTGTATCTGGATCATTGCTCAATTAAAAAATATCATTTCAATCATGTGTCATTGAGGTACTTTTTTGTATCATAGTTTTGACTCCTTAAAGGATCGATGATTTTCCCTTTGATGAAATATTATATGACCAATTCTTCAACAACTATTCAATTATTAATTCCAATATTTTCAACGCTGAGACCAACTGGAAATCTCTCAGCGTCAGCTCTTTCCCACAGCTTGCCATGATTTTGGACTTTTAGAGATTCACCGTTAGACCCGACTTCAAACCAAACTCCTCTATAATCTTCTGCGTTGTAGTTATTGATTGACTAATTTCCTTTGGGCTTCCCGAGTACATGGAAGTCATTTCATTCGTACAAACTTCCATTTTATTTCTGCATCACCCATACTCACACCCCTAATTCCTCCGTGCTCGTTTTTAATTTTCCGAACTAAGGCATCCAGTGCTGCGATAAATAAACTTCGAAAATTGGGTCTCCCTGCCGACATCCCTTGTCCACCTTGAATTGGTCCTTTTGAATTTGAAAATGCGTGTAAACATTAGTAAGACACACCGTAATCATCCTGATGAAATGATCACCAAAACCCAACGATCTCAAACTTCTTAAAATCCACTCGTGGGATATGCTGTCAAATGCACTATTGAAATCCACTGCCAATACGGCCACTTCCAAGCCACTCTTTTTTGCATTGAACACAGTATCTTTGATTCCCCGAACAACATCCTCCATAAATCGTCCCTGATTAAAACCCTTTTGTACTTGGGTGCAACACTGATGGAAACACAGATTGCATTTTTCTAGCGATGATACAACTATATATTTTATATGCTGTGTTCAGCATTGTAAGGGGTCTCCAATTTCCGACATGCCTTGTGTCTTTTTCTGCCTTCGGAATCAGTATGAGGCTTCCGTTCGTAATATCTTATGGGAATATCCCTTTTTCGCAACTTTTTTATATATTTTATAAATACATTTTCCAACAGGAGCGTTGTATTTCTTTTAGAATTCCATTGGGTAGCCGTCTGGTCCCGGAGATTTGTTTTTTTTTTCTTGTATGTTGTTATATCATCTCGTGTTTACACACAAGTAACATATTTTGCGAGCGAGAGCCCTTGTGTGTCTGATAGTCGAGGCGCAGAGGAGACCTGGAACTTCCACCATTTTGGAGCGCACATTTCCTACACTCTTTTTCCTCCACTACAGCATTACAACTACAAACAATCGTGTTTCTTCCTAAAGTATTCTAACACCGTTCTTCTTATCTTTCCTCTCTCAGACTCTCCAACACTATCCCACCCAAGTTCAACACTCCTTGAGCATCTTTCTTATTCATCCAATCGCCCCTCCTCTTCTTTAATATGTCAAGGACTAAAAACTCTCTTGGAAATGATTGGAAGCCGTTACTGATTTTTGAGCCTTTAGTGTAAAATTGATATAACTTATCCTGTTTTCTATGTAATTCAAACTCTTCCTCCCGTGTTTTGTCATGATTATTCAGTCTCACCAATACTCTCTTTCTTTCAGCACTCAACCTTACGCCCAGTTCAAGTAACAACTTTATGCAGAGTCCAGAATAAGTTTCAATGCCTGTGAATATGTCTTTATTTTTCCTTTCTGTCATCGGTCCACAACATTCCGAATAATACAATTGACTCGTTTCCATTGGAGGGTTACAATACAACAAATACGAAAAAAAAAAGTATAGCTCAACCGAGTGAGACTGAATTCGAAAAAATGCGTCAAGAAGGATAGAATTCAGAATCTCGAGGACGGGATCTTCATCAAAGGGGGGGAGCATCTGTATTGTCACTCACTCATTCTACGAATATTCGATGAGGTAAAAAGCAGAGAAAGAAGAACATAGTAACAATGAATTATGAATTCATAGTGATTATTCAGCATTGTATTAAATTATTGCGTAATGTTGAATCCAATTAATTTTAATTGGATATCAAACGATCACATAGTAATTGAGGAACAACAAGTGTGACCCTTGTCCTTTAACTATGTGTTTGATATACCTGATCCGATTGTATTTATTGTGTTTTTCAAGTATAAATATGGATGTGATTCGACTAAATAATTAAGATACAATCCATACTGTGAATTGTGTATATCTCCTCAATACATTGTCAATCCGCACTAAGGCTTTTTGGGCAACTACTCAATGCAATTGGCATATCAACTGCCAAATGTTCATTGTTTTGGAAAAGTTTCTTAGGTATTATCTCTTATTATATGATTAGAAATGACTATTTATTAAGAAAAAGTAAGGATTTAGCGAGTATTGATCATTTATTTTCCAATATTTATTCTCTATAAATATTCAAAATGTTCCTCTTATGCGATTTAATTAGAAGCTTTAGGTAATGTAGTTCTGCTTTTGATAAGCAAGTGACACTACAAATTGAATACATAATTGCTTATTTACCTATAGATAGATGAAACTGGCCTTACTCCTCCTTGCTCTCCCCGTTTTGGCCCTGAGTGACGGTCAGATATCAGAAAGACTATGCTACTCCTCCGGTTTTATCCCTACCTACTGTTGTTTGACAATGGTCTGTCACAGCTATAGTTACTCTACGTGAGTATTTTAAATTCCAGGCTCACTTTCATGTGGTTAGTATTGTCCTCTGTTTTTCTTTTTTGTAGATACGGTAATTATGGAAATGGTCAGACATGCGGTTGCTGTCAGGATCCCTACAATTCCAATAGTTTGATTCCAAATGGAAATTATGGACTAATGCAAGGCTGTTTTAGATATTTTTGTAGGAATGGAAGACTTGTTTTGACAACTTATTTGTAGCGTTAACTTTATATGAGGCTCACCTTTGTAACAAATACATACGTTATACCTAGTATAAAAAAGAACTGAGTCCCTCCTTCTATCTCAAATAAACCCTTGTTACCTCCAGTGTATCTACAGTAGGTTTATCTAGCTATTATTGAACTATGTCTTTTGAATAACTTTCCAAAGTTTGCAAAATATAATAATATTGGACCGGGTAGGCACTTACGGGCTCTTTCTTTTGTATTTTTATTCTTGTGGATTATTTTCCCTTGATTTTTGTCACTGCTTTTGAAAATCCGACAAAGAGTTTTTTCAGATAAACAAAAAGGCTCCCTTCAGATGTTTTCCTTATGTTGACTCCTCTGATTTAATGCACTGTGAGTATAAAAAGAGTATTATTTATGATTCCCGTCATAGTAACTACATAGTCAGAAATATCAGATGTTTTTTTAATTCTTGATTATGGCTGGGTATTTTTTTACTAGAATACAGTTGGAGTCATTATTTAATTAATCATCGAAATAACCTATCAACACAAACGAAAGAGATTGTCTTCTAGAATAATATGAGTGCAGTTCACACTCATTTTTGAAACATATTTCAGATGAACTTGGTTTCTTGTTGACTTGATAGATTTGTTCAGCCTTGAACAATTTTTTTTTACAATTATGTACAATAAATTAGATTTTAACAAAAGGATAAAGAATGAAAATGGTGGTCGAGAGATGCAATAAATAGTCTTATACCCGTATGATACTCTAGTGTGTAAAAATCTTTTACAAAAGTGAATATAATAACATACAAAAAAAAAACCAAGATAATTCCCTAACGACGATATAATTTGGCTACAATCAGATGAAGTCTAGAGGCTCCAGCCTTAATTACATATTATGTACCTTAAAATAAATAACATTATAGCATGAAACAGTCATTTTTTATACATAGTACATACATAAACACGTCATTAAATAAATTGCACAAACTTTATATCCATTTTGCAGATGGAATCTCTCTGATATTTCATTATGACGACGTCGGAATGTGTTTGAAATTCCTGTTTTTTTTAATGTTTTTATTTTGTGTTTTCTGTTTTTCTTGATCAAGTTATTTACATGCATTCCTAATAATACAATAAAAAAATGCATTCGATGGCCCTGAGGATGATTATATTTGTGTACATTCAATGGGTATTATTTATAAGCGGTACACGTCCCTGAAAATAAAAAATAAAAACCTTTTTTCATATATATGTATATATATAAATGGGGAGAAGAAAATGTCAAAAATAAATTTGTCAATTCATGAAACAACTTTATTTTTGATAAAATATTTAGACACATTTATATTTATATACTGGAATCTCTATTATTAAATGTTACACAACCTTTCTTTCGGACAAAAGAAGGGAAGGAAAAAGGGCCGAAAGGAACCTAGAATCATACTTTTTATTCATCAGAAGTAGTTTAGTAATTTAGGCCGTGTATTTAAAATACTTTATTTTGTATGATCTATTGCCCCCCTTATAAAAGTCGAAGGTTACGTGATTATATATATAGTGAATTGAGAGTAGTTGACATATTAATTATAAATTGACAATTCAAGCCTCATACTCTACAACTGTTGATCTTCACTTTTGTCAAAATGGTTTTTATACTTAACAAAATACTTTTGTATTCAATTTCAACTAACTCAGTCCATAAACACTTTTAAAAGGTAGACAAATTTAATGGTTACACATAAGAAGTATGTAGATTTATTTGGTACATTGACGTCCTTTTGATACTCTTGCAACCTTTCCTTTCTTACCAAAAAAAAAATAATAATAAAATGAATTATTACCAATTTGATAGAAGATAGTTGTTCACTGCCTGTTAACTAAAGCTATCATAAGTGGTTTTAAAACACTAATAAAGGGCATGAATAATACTAAAAGTTTGACAGCTGTCAAAGTCAAAAGCGTACATTTGAATGTACTCTGGATAAAATCCTGTAGACAATTTTGTACCATATTGAAAAGAAAATATTCATTTGTGACCTTAAAAAAATGGTGAAAAGAATCAATAACCATACAGAAAGAAAGAAATAGAAAGGGGGAAAAGGTTAAGGTGGAAGGTGAGAGCCCCTTTAGAGTACAGCAAGGTAATAATTTATGCCTTTTTACAAAGAGGGTCTGTTTATATTTTTATAAATCATTCGGTAATTGGAAATTGAACGTGTTTTACACGTTACCCGCGTTTTTAGTTTAAAAATTTTTACAAATGCAAAATAACTAATCGAAATGGTTTCTTCAAAAAAAAAAAAAAAAAGGAGGGTATTTATGTAGCTATATATATTATATTATAAATGCATTTAGGTCATATTTAGGTTTAGGATTGTATTTTGTAAAAATAATACATTACTACATGATGTAATTTTAAATTTCAATTGTATGAACATATATATATATATACGTATATAAATTTATGCAAAATATGAATGAAATTAAAATAACATGCTCTTTCAACGCAACGTCACATCTTTGTATGTAGTTTTATAATTATACATATATATGTAAAAAAAAAAAAAAAGAGAAGGAATTTAAATATATATATATATAACTATATATCATGGACCGTCTATAAACATCATTTATGATGAATAAATTCAATTTAATTTTTGTCAAAAGAATTTCTCTTTTTTCTTTTCTTTATTTTGAATAAATAAGTAGGAATATGGGTCATCACTGCGCCCTTTTCTCTATGTACATACATAGAAGGCCATTCATGTGTACGTACAGCCTTTTTTATTGATGTTATTACTAAGATTAGCCTTTCTGAAAATTGTTGTGAGCACATTCTGTCCCAAGGGATTCAACAAATTTTATTTTGTACACATACATGTTTCATGTAAGGAAAGTTGGTAGTTGGGATTTTGTTTTGAGGAGTTGTAACTTGTACAACTAAAAACAACAAAGATTGTACAAGTTGAGATTTCATCAAAAAAAAAAATAACAACAAAGAGATGAAGCCCTTTTAAGATCCTTAGAGTTAAACAATGATTTTACCTTCAGATGCGTGGGTCTTAATGTTTTCATTATTTTTTATGACGAAGAAGGGGGAGTCAACATTTATAGGGAAATTAGCCTTTTAAAAACTCGCCGCAATGAAAATTTGCACCAGGAAAATTCATTCAAAGAGAACTTGCCGCAAGGAAAATTCCTCGATTTTCGAAAAATTCTCGAAAAATTGACAGAAATGACAACTCAGGAAAAAAAATTTTTTGGCTACGTTGATATTCGCTGATAGAGAGCATTTGCCGTAGGAAAACTCGCCACAAAAAAGGCAAGAATAGTTATCCCTATCTATGAGTTCTTGTCACGATTAAATAGTCATTATAAGTCAAATTTGCTGTAGGAAAATTTACCATAAGCATAATTTGCTAGAAGAAAAAATTGACAGTAAGGAAAAATCATCAAAGAAAATTTGCCATGATGAAATTCGCTGCTAGAGACACATTTGCCCTGGGAAAAGTCGCCTCTAGAAGTTTTCCTCAAGAATAATTTACAGTAAGGAAAATTCCCTGATTTTGGCTACAAGAAAAATTGACAGAAATGACAACTCACAGGAAAAAATTTTTTTTGCTACGAAGAAATTCGCTGCTAGAGACATTTGCCATAAGAAAAACTTGTTGTAGGAAAAATCTCTACAAGAAAAATTTAGTGTGAGGAAACTTCATCATAAGTAAAATTTATTGTTATAATAATTGACAGTAAGGAAAATTTGCTGTGAGGGAAATTTTCTCCTATACATAGATATTTATTGTAGGAAAAGTCGCCAGAGGAAAAGTCACCATAATATAAATTTGCATCAAACATTTTATGAGCCTTATTAATTCAGCGTTCTCAAATATTGTTCCAAGTAATTGGAATAATACTTTGATATGCTAATGTCTGTGATCTAGAGGCATTATTTCCTATTTATTAGGATAAAACTATTAAAAAAATTAGCACGCCTGGTTATTTGACATTACTTTGAAAAAAATTAACTACATCAGAAATAAAATATTCCTTAGACATCAGGCGATTGGGCAACAATGCGGATTACACCTGTTATTCTATCTTAGTATTATATAATAGTTACCTATGATCCCAAATATTGGGATTTCAAGATACTCAAATTAAGAAACATTAATATGACCTTTTCATGTTCAATATGGGAATTGAATACTTGTAATTGAATTGCTCCAGCCCACTCACGGATTGAAGATGTTTCGAATGAAGAAGAATTTTCAATTCAGTAAATTTTAAGACTTGGCCCTTACAGTCCTATGCTCAATCGCATTGAGCATATTTGGTCAATTTGGAAAGCCTTTGTGAAAAGAGAATTAGCTATAAGTATAGAAAAATTGAGAATATTTGTAATGCCTAAAGAAATGATGCCAGCATTTCGGAGCAAGGATCAAGAGCTCTATATGGAACAATTAATTGAAGAAGGACTATATAAATGAAATTACCTCAATGATTTGTAATAATTGTATTGGTCTAGCATCCATAATCGCTTTGTATTTAGATGTGACTAATTTTGTTGCCATGAGACTCTAATAAATGAAATCATTAATTTTTAATAACCATTTATATTTAATTTTGCATCTTTATTTATTTATTTTTTTATTTTCATTAACTATAAAATGTATTATTATGTTAAACTTCCTGAATAATGTTTTTTTTTTTTATTATTTATTCCCATATTGAACTTGAAAAGCTATAGAAATGTGTTCAATAATCAGATTCTTAAAATACTGTTGGTTTTAAATCATGCTACATATATGAACTTCAAGATATACCCCGTTGAACCATCTCAAAAGTTACGTTTTGCCAATTCAAAGTGCTTGCAAATAAATAGCATTTGTCTGGGAGCCCCTACCGTATGTCGAGCAAAGGTTTCCGTATGATGAAAAAAACCTACAAAAAAGTCACAAATAAATTTGCTTTTACTCATGAATATGATATCACCTATAGTGGTTATTTAATTTAGAGCCCTTGGAACGAGTTATGTCTGACACGTTAAAGGTCAGATTTTTTGAAAATGTATCAATTCAAAAAAATGCTTCATGATCTTGATAGATAATTTGTCATGAGAGTCGATGATGATTTTGTATAAGTTATTAACCTTTTTTCCCCCTTTTTCCTAAAAAAAAAACTTTTCTTTTAATTTGTGAGACATCTTTAAAGCACTCAAGCGATGAGATATATTTGTATGGCTAACCTAATTGTTTTCATAAATGATATAGGTATCCCCCTATCAATTATAACTATTACATATAGACCATTTAGAAGTAATTACTTTTTTTTAATATATATATATATATGTATAATGATAGACCAGTCATTATTCACGCCTCAAATGAGCACACATTATGTCTTCAAACTAATTAAAAATATAAGAGCTTTTCCTTATCTGAACGAAACTCTTTTTTTTAATATTAATAAATAAGATTGTTTTTTGGCCCTGTATGTACATTGCATCTTCTCATATGCAATTGAATGATTTTTTGCTGCAATTTAAAAAATTGCAGCTTGTACAGTCATGTCACTGTACAAGTTACAACTTGTACACATTTGAGTGCATCCTTTTGTGTTTTTGTTCCATTTTCTATGGACATATATTTGTATATACAGGGTGTTTGTGGTATTGTGTCGCGATCTTATATTTGTGGTAGCCCTGTTTCTAGGCGTCGGATCGAGCAACAGCTGACGCCATTTTTTCCGTTGAATTTTCTTCTACAACGTTTACTCAAGAAAGATTCTCGTCAAGATGAATGCCGAAGAGCAAGAATCAAAAAGAGGTGCCATTGTGTGCAACATCCGCGCCGGCTAGACGAATTGCGACCAAAATCAGGACCAAAAGGTGAACAGAAAGAACAACAGGTGGATCTGCAATGACCCTCAGGATGTCCCTATTGTCATGAAGACAAAATTTCCGGCCACCGTAAATGTCTTTGGCGTTGTGAGCAACGAGGGTCACGTCATACCTCCTCACGTCTTTGAGGCCGGCCTCAAGGTCAACACCGAGGTGTACCTCAACGTGCTACGCACTGTTGTCAAGCCGTGGATGGATCAGGTGGCCTCGAGGCCGTCATTGATGCTAAAGGCGATTTTATTCTTTGAATCTTCAAAAAGAAAGTCAATAAAGATATCCTGAAAGTTTCATCCAAGTCGATTCATTATTTTTCGAGCTACAGCTATTTAAAGTTTTTTTTTTTAAATGCGACACAATACCGCTAACACCCTGTATATATATATCAAAATAAAATATTAATCAATATATTTTTTCGTGAAAATAGGTCAGTCGTGGATTTTTGGTCAAAATATTACTTATATTTATCTATATAGATAATACATATTGTATATATATATACGTACAAACATAATTGTATGTAGAATTAAACGTCAGATATAAAATGAAAAATCATTAATAATTCTGGCAAACCATAAAACAACAACAACGAAGTAAAGAAAATAATAAAAATCATAGAACAGGCGTGTCCCTGCGTATTATAACAACCAATAAAGCAATAATAATAATAATTATTAGAAGGAGGCTCAGGGGGTGTAGGGTTGGATGATATAGATGGATAGATCTATTTATAGTTCTATTACTACCTATTCTCCTAATTAAAAAATTGGGCGGTTAATAATTCTAAAATTAATGAAGGGATTTGGTGGAATTTGTAGGGGTTTATTTTATTTTAGTAGACAAATAAATTCAATCTATAATAGTAATTCCTTTATGTAACTAAAAACGCGGGAAACGTAGCTCTAACGGTACAAATACCCTTTCAGTATATGTAAGTGCAAGTTAGGGACATAGGAATTGGTGTGTAAGGAGATGCAGGTAGAAGATTAAAGTGGGCATTTGCCCTCCCAACAATGTTAATAATATGCCCTTTATGTATTAAAGTCAAAGTTAAAGCTTTAATTGACCTTTCAATGAGGTAATTTTCCATCCTCTGATTTTTTTTCATGGTGAACAAGGATGAAAAAAATTATTACTAATGTCTATTACATTTATGTATTATGTCTTATTACCATTGAAAATAGCTCCTTAATGTCCACACCTGAGTTGTTGTTTTTTTGATTTGGTCTCATCCCCAGAGACTCTAGTGAAAGCAGAGTATGAACAACATCTGTGTGTCCGAGAGAGGGGGGATGTACATTCAAAATGCTCAGTAAGTGACACTGATCCAAGGAGTTGAGGGAATTAGTTCCTTCGTAAACTCAACTCTTCAAAACTGTCATTTTTCGAGAGAAAATCATAAGGCTTAGAACGTTCTATGATCGGTCTCTAGTCTGAGAGGCCGAATCAAAATCTTTACTATTTTAAGCCCTTAAGTGGCTATGATGTTGCTACTTCATATTGATCTATGTCTCGATAATTTTTTCCGCTTTTCTTTTTACATTGATCTTGATTAGTGATGCTCAAATATTCCATCAAAAGAGAGCAATTCTGCAGATCAAAAGGCAGAAAAAAAAACTACAGATAAATAAAATAAAAATAAATCCCGGGAAATTTGAATGTATTTTTGGTTAAAGGATGCCATTGAAACTACACTTTTGTATTCAAACAGAGCCTTCTTTCACTGAAGGATCACTAATCATATAGTCCCTTCGTTTGTCCGCTCATTTTGTGGGTGAGAGGATACTTTTTGCCCCTGGAGGCTCTCTTAAAGTCCACAATGTCCCGAGGGCACAGTTGAAGCTTCCTATAATATTGGGATTCTCCTTCAATCCAGGGATATTCTTCCCAAAGAGCAATGAGAGCCAATATAACTCATCTTCTGATAGACCTCAAGTTTTTCTTCTGAGAATGGCTTCCAGCTTGTCTGAAAACTTGGGTATAGTCTCTCGTAATGATGGGCAAGGCTTGAACAAGATGCAGGAGTCTTGATGTTGTTGATCTTGGGCCATAGGTGTAAAATGCAAATACTGCCTTGCGTATAGGCCTCAAAATGCAAATGAATCTTCAAACCTAGTCATGATGGTAAATGATTTTTAATTTTGATTGATCTATCCCACTCTCAAATAATTTTGCATCTCCTTTTCTTTGTTAAATCTCCCAGTGATTTTTATTTTTTTTACTTTGGATCCTTTTCAATTCACACGAGCTTGAATGTCTCGATTAGGGTAAAAAATAATTGATTTGGTGATATAGAACTATGATTAATGGGTTTTAGAGATGGGAGAGCGTTCCCACAAGACCAAAGTACATATATGCAAATATCCTTTTGTCTTCAAGATTGGAATCTTGAAAGACAAGCATGATGATAAAGTCTGATGGGCTTTGATTTTAAATCAGTCTCAGAGAAATGGCTTCTACTTTATAAACAATAATTATCAACAGATAAGATGAAAGGTTTCGTTACATCTAATAATAAAGTTATGGATAGGAATGTAAATAATATGCAAATGGGGTGTGTAAAATAAAAAGAAAGATAAAATCATCAACTTGGTTGTAACTCAATTGACAATTTGATGAATGTTGAGAGGGAAGTAGCTTGAGCTGTCATGACGTTTGACTGAGCTACAAGCTCCTATTCTCCTTTATATATACGAATGTAGACATCAATAATAAATAATAACATTATGTATGTAAACCATAGATGAGAGGCAGAAAATTATATATTTTTAACTAATAATAATTATACGAGGACTTGAGCCCTTTTTGTTGACAATTTATTTGCTTTATTAACCTTAATGCATCATGTATTCTTCCTTCATGCGAGATCTTTACTATCAGGTAGATATTTTTCTCCCCTCAGTAGTAATAAAGGAAAAATTATAACAGCTTTGGAAAACAAAAAGTACACTTGTTCGAAGAGCCAACTCCACAAAATCTCGCAACCGGCATTTTGCATATTATTTACATTCCTACAAATATTAGACTTAAAGGCTTTTCAACTCCAAGCAAATCAGAGTCATTTGCATTTAATGAATAAGTGGCTCATTTTTGAAAGGGAATCTATTTTCTATTAAGATTTGAATTTCATTAATTGAAAGATAGTTGTTGTTTATTTGAGGGGCATCTTCTTTTTTGTTCCTTATAATAAAAATCTTTTTTTTATCAACCCATCATTGAAAAGGGGTTTTTTTTCTTCTTCTATTTAGTATTTTTTGTATGATGATGATTATACTACTACTTACATATATGTCTACATCACATGTAATATAATTACGAAAAAAAATGAACAAAAACTTTATTCTTAGAGATTCGTAGGAAGAAAAGAAGAGAAGGTTGTTATTGAATTACGAACAAACATTTTTTTCTTCTTTTTTTAACATCTCTTTTGGGTGTATTTTTTTTTTTACTTTTTTTTTTAAAGAAAAGAAAAGTAATATTACAAGACAAGAGAAGAATAGATATTATTTTTTTTTTTTTTTTTTTTGTGTGTGTATGTATGTAAAAAAAGGAATCCGCCCAAAAATGCAAAGTTAAATTTCTATATCCATTCATACCATACCAGACAAAAAAAAACCTCATCCCTGTGGCCACAATGTGACATAACATCCCTGCATCTGTATGTATATGTATTATTTGAAAAAGAAAAAATAAATTAGTTATTTGCAATTCTAAGGAGAAGGTGACTGATTCTTCTATTCGGAAGAGAGGCATGAATCAACTGTTGGGTCTATGGTGAAACTTCTGCCATTGGGCCATTAGATAATCATTCCAGCAAATTTAAAGCCACATTGGAATCTATGGTTCAGTTGAATTGACAAACAGAAGGTTTTGGTCCAATCCCTTCAATTACCATACAAAAAAAAACCCCAAATAGTTGAGTTTCTGCTCTTCTTGACGCAGGGGGGTCAGTACAAACTAATAAGTGGGAGGGGTTGCGCTATACAAAATGACAAATTGATTAAAATACTCAATAATCAATCACGAAACTTATCATTGTTCTTCATAAGTAAGGAGCCATCAATTGTCCACATCTCATATCTTTGATATTACATCTCTATGTATGACCACTCCGGAAAGTGTTATAATACCAACCTCATGCTACAAAAGACGCTATGGAAGGAGCATTTGTACTCTGAAAAAAAGATGGTTTCCTTGTATAGACAGGGATGACATGGGATTGATGATGATGAATTTTCCTCTGACCTTTGCACCTGAGAAAGTTGTTGTTCTTTATAATTTTACGGTGATGCAAAGAGAGACAATAATCCCTTTTGATAGTCGACAAAGGTATGTAACACCACAGACAACTAAATGTTATTCTATTGACATCCTCATAATAAAGTGATCTCACTGCATTTAACCTCGAGTAAAGTCAATATGGTCTACGTTTGTGCCCAAGAAGTCATTCCTAAATGAAATAGGAGAAGATAGTGTGACGTGAATGGTTATATTGTAAAGTAGAGTCACTCAATTCCTTTTTTTTAAAAACATATTTGACAAATTAATATATATATATATATATTTTTTTTTAATTTGTAACAATTTTTTTATTAGATAGAGGCTTTATTTACCTACTCCGTAAATTTCGTTACTTATTATTACTGAGATCAAAAAGTAAGGTGAATTTCCTTATAAAATGTAAAGTTTTCATTTAGTCTTTCAAATCCATGTTATCTCCTTGATAGTAATCCCCGTCCATAAAACGCAATTTTGCCAACACATTTCCAGTCCTCGAAACAGTTGGAGTAGTCTTTTTGTTGAATAGATTTCTAGACCTTCTTTAATTCGGTTTTTATCTCCTCAATCGTGGATTGATCAATGGTTTCAGGGTCGTATGTGTAAATCCAAGTCTCATCTCCTATATTGATACATTTCAAGTGGCCCCGATAGTCAGACAGCAATGTTTGTTTCACACGCTTATTTTTTTACAACAAATTGAGATATTTTGCCACAGATTTGAGACAAAAAAAAACAACCTTCAAAAGGATTTGGGCTGAATCAAGTGATATTCCAATATCCTCAGCGATGTTTTTAATTGTCAAACGGCGGTTTTCATGCGCCAAATCTTTGATTTTTTAGTGACGTGGCTCTCGTCAGTAGACGTTAATGGTCGTTCATAGTGGTGTTTGTCTTCAATTCGTGCGCTTTGAACTCGTTGTACGGCTTAATAACGTTTTTTTGTGCCCTAGTTTGATCATTAAGGCCTTCTGCAACATTTTCAATATATCTGCAGAAGAATATTCGATCTTACAAACAAAATTTGATGCAAGTTCCTTGCTGTTTGCAAAAATCACCCAATGTAAGTAAAAATATAAAAAAAAATCCCTTTTGATTGCTTACAAAAAACAAGTGTCAGTCGGAGATAATTAAACCTTTTTGTCAAGGAAACGATTGGTAATTGTTTAAGACAGTCCTAGCTACCTAGGAAAAAAAATTTACTTGCTTTTTTCATGCCCGGGAGTTTTAAATGACAAATTCATTTTACTTTTTGATCAGAGTAGTGTGTAAAGTACATACAGAGAAGGAATTTTAAAATCATTTATAATTTGTGAAAATATTATTATTATCATTAATAATATTATAAAAGCTTGACCTCAACATTTTTTTTTCTTCCTTTTTTCTTTTCTTTTATAGTATATAATAATAAAAGTCATATTCCTTTGAACCTTTTATTTTTTTCTTTCAATAAATTCAATTATTGTCTCCTGTAAGTAAACAAAAGTTATTGTCTATATAGAACGTTTTTGATGATTTTCATTTCATTTCTTTATTTTTTTGGCAATCTTTTTTTGTACTTCCATAAAATTTTCTTCTAATGATAAATCAAAATAAAAGCCATTTAAAAATCATTTCAAAACAGCATCAAATCTGATTTTGACGAGAAATAAATACATTTCTTTCTGAATATTTTTCTACATAAATGTACATAAATATGTTTTGACAGTTTTCAAATTAAGATGCAAATAGTTTAGAGCATAGCCATGGAAGAAGAAAGTTGTGGAATGAGCTGTTGTTGTTGTTGTTGTTGTTGTCTTTATGACACAGAGGAAATAGAAAAACAAATTATTATATTCATTATTATTATTACATTCTAAGCTGTGTATTTGTACGTATGAAAAATAGAAAAAATAAAAATATTTATAATTTTTTCTTGTCAAAAACTTTATGTATGTATACATATGTAATTCAAAAAACACAGCGTTGTCTGCATTGACTCTCGCAACCCTTCCTCTCAAAAGTTCTTACTCACATGGGTCAACGAATTGGAAATGTCAAAAATCCTAAGGGGTATAAGGCTTGCACGCTGATTTCTGCACGATACTCAGAGTAGATTTAATAAAGTAATGGTATGCAGAAGGATTACGTAATCAGCTGAAATCCTTCTGCACGCCACTACGTCAGTCTATTGTAGTTGCTTTTTAGTAGATCTACAATGAGTCATTGATTTCTAGATAATTTTTGCTCGAAATTGGATGAAAATTTACACTTTAGTTTGACGATTTCTTCTTAGTTAAGGATTCTTATGAAGAACTTGACATCTCATTTGAAAGCTGCGAATCCCAACTTTTGAATGCACTCCTTATTAATCCATTTAATGTAATATTCAAGGAGTTATTTAAGTACAAAGGATTTGGTCGACTTTTGGGCCTTCTCCCGTTCCCTACGCCCCTTAGGAGTCTTTTTAGGTCAAAACAAAGACTGGAAATGAAATTAGCATTAAATACACTAGCGAATCATTATTTTTAATGCACGAAATGAGTATTCTTTTAGGATTATATTGAAGTTGAAGTTGGAAAATGGGCCAAATTAGCTCAAAAAACTGTGGGACTCTCAAAAAAAAAATTACAGATTTGAAATCTACGTTCAAAGCTGAACAACTTTTATTATACTTATACCCCTTAGGATTTTTGACTGTTGACCTGTGTTACTCTTTATACAAAAGAAAAAATCAACGAATTTCAACATACATATACTAAAAACCACAAAATCTTATTATGATCATACACTATTGATAACAAAATTTAATATAGGAGTTTGACCTTCAAAGGATTTGCATTGTTTACTCAGTAGGAGGGGGTATGACAAAAATTTTTCGACAAAAAATATGGTCAGTTGAAAAATTATCATTGAAATTCCATTGCTTTAAAATGTTATTTTTTTATATTCAAATTTCAGTTTGTTTTTTGTTTTTTCAATTGACTCTTATAAGTCAACAACATCCTGTCGACAAAATGTTGCAAAAAAAAAATTGAAGGCTTGATTGTATCCAGCCTTATTCAAGTGGTTTTAAATGGTTTTTTGTACAATGTCTAGCTTCAGGGCAATCAAATCGGTGCAAATCAGTGAACTGATCAGACTATATATTGATTCAGTTTTAATCCACATAAAAAGAAAAATGTAAGACAGACAGCGTTACGACATACGGTTCCAAGGACTCAAGGGACATTTTTTTTTTTCAAACTCATAAAACTTTACAAGCCGAAGCAACACTATTTTTACTTACGCATACCAACAATGAGCTCGTAGAATATTTCGAATTGACAATTATCTAATAATGTCATGTACATATGTTTGTCACGGTGTTACTCCAGGAGTATAAAAATCGTACTTTTGTTGTACTTTTTGGTCAGCAGGCAGTGAATTTGTCTAAAATCTCTTAACCCTTATTAGTATTTAAGGAATCCTTTCCTATACTTAAATAAAGATAAACCTAGGATTTGAGAAGATGTGGAAGAAAGAGATAACTGATTTTGAATCTTCTCTTTAGAGAGGATGTTCATGTACTCTGCTCGCAGTACAAAGATTATTTCCTTCATTCAATACATGCATACATACATTCGTAGTCAGGATTTGAATTAAAATTCTTTTAAAATCATGAGTGAGCTTGAGACTCTTTTAAAACTCAATAGCTGTCAATGTTCTTCAAGATTCCTAATTTCCAAAGGTTTTTTTTTTTGCCGTAGTATTTATTATCTTTTTTCAACATGAAAGTTCACACCCTATTCTTTTGTCAGCTGTCGATTTTTACCTGTATTCTAGTTGGGTTTTTTTTATTTAAACGTAGATTGGTGAGGTATAAAATGACTTTTTAGACTGCTTTTAGACGCAATAACCGTTTTGATTCGAAGAAAAGTCCTGGAGTTGGGAAGAAGAGTTGTCTAATTATATATCCGATTGATTTTGATGGCCTGTTTTTTGTTGTTGTTTTTTTTCTATTGGAGGAAAGGTTTGGAGTTACAATTAGGATAATAAAGTATATAATATGCACTTTTCATCTTTTGATTAAGTGCACATGTAAAAAAAAAAAAAAAGACGAATAAAGACGTTTATCAGTTGCAAAAAATACTTTTACTTTTGTAAAAAGTAATGAGGAATTTTGACAAAGGATCACCCTGTATTATGAATGCATATTAATTATATTCAACATATATCAACTATTTCTAGGGTGTACGTATGTGCAAGGCAATTGTATGGTTTTGGTAGCAAGGCAACGAAACAGTTTCTCTTTAATAAAAAAATATTTAAATTCCTTTCATTTTGTATAAGTTTATTAAAAAACTATTGGACTATTCATTTGAACAAATTCTGATTCGTTGAACATGATGAAAGGACTCTAATTCTAGGTATGGAAGGAGAACCAGGGCTCTCATGTTTTCAAATTATAGTATTTGGTGTGAAATTTTTTATTTTACAAACGTGACACATGCAAACAAAATATTTATTGCGTCTGCAGACAAAACAGAAAACGACATGAGAGTGAGTGTTTATGTGTAACATTTGTGGATTGTTTCAAGGCCTTTATGAGACGGGGCATTAAGTTTCTCACTATGTTTTAAAAAGTGTCTACAAAAAAATACAATCTATAAACAGTGTGAAAGCGTGAGATTAGAAGGAAATACGTGAGGCTCACGCCTATTCCCTGACACTTGATCGCCCTGCAATGAGTATATTGACATAATCGCTTAATAGTTGAATATAAATTGTATGCTCTTTATTAAGTAAAATATGTCTGAGCAAGATCTTTATGACTTTATCCCACAACGTAACCTCTCAAAGAGAAAGAAAAAAGATTCAAAATCAGTTGTAGTCGAGTCAATTCTTACAAACTCTGGGATTATATTTCATTTAATGCAGGGAATTGTTCACGACTCCAGACAATTTGTCAATTTGTGTCCACTTTTTATTCAAGAGACACGTAAAAGACAAGAGAATTAGAAAAATCGAACTGTTACAAAGTCAACAAAGAGTATTTAATGCCAGTGGTGGCGTTCCGAACAAGTAAGGAGTGCTACCTATGGGAGAATAGTGACTCTATTGTTAAAGTCTTGACAGGCATTATTATTTCTGTCCCAAAATCAGAGTATTATTGAAGCAGAAGGGAGTAACAATATGAGTTCTAATTGATCATAAATTTTATTGGTACTAAAATATGTATATTTAGTAAATGATTTATGTTCTACAATTATCCAGTCATGTTTTATGGCATAAGAGATGAGCTGGCAACTGGGTGTGTCGATAGAATCACATACTATATATGGTAATATCTAGGAATGTAAATAATATACAAAATGCCGCGTGCGAGATTTTGTAGAGTTGGCTCTTCGAACAAGTGTACTTTTTGTTGTCCGAAGCTGTTATCATTTTTCCTTTATTAATACTGAGGGGAGAAAAATATCTACCTGATAGTAAAGATCTCGCATGAAGGAAGAATACATGATGCAATAATGTTAATAAAGCAAATAAAATGTAAACAAAAAGGGCTCAAGTCCTCGTATAATTATTATTATTAGCTAAAAATATATAATTTCCTGACATTAATTTCAGTTAATTTTCTGCCTCTCATCTATGGTTTACATACATAATGTGATTGTTTATTATTGATGTCTTCATTTGTATATGTATATAAAGGAGAATAGCAGCTATTAGCTCAGTAAAACGTCATAACAGCTCAAGCTGCTTCCCTTTCATTTCATTTTCATCATTTCAGGTTGATGATTTTCTCTTTCTTTTTATTTTACACACCCTATTTGCATATTATTTACATTCCTAGTAATATGCAACACATATTTCGTTCAATATTTAGCTATTCACTTTAGTGGCAATTAAGAAGAAATTTCACTCTCTCTCTCTCTCGTCAAGGGTGAAGTGATGTTTAGCTCCATGGTTAACGATCATGATAAAATACGTGATAAACTAAAACATAAATAAATCTCTTTATCCAAGAGGAAATGAAAAACAGGATGTGCAAACTACCTATGTACATTTCTATGCAGTGTGTACCTTGCAAATTAAACTTACACAGGTAAGTCCCTTGCAAAATAATAATGATGATAATAAGTTATAATATCGTCTACTCGATGGATAGTCTCAGAATTGACAATGGTCAATATACATAAAAAGAGGGACGAACTCATATCAAAAGTACGAAATGGTTTTCCTTAGTTAACTTAAAACCCTTGTAAATAACATATCCATAGCATTATTTATGCTATGATCATAAAAAATGTTTTAATTAAATCTTGAGTTCCATAAAAACTTTCAGACCAATATGGGGTGCTATAGAAGATTGTCGACTTCATTATTCAACGTATATCCTATATCAAAAGATCCTAAATCTGGGAGGGAGAGAAAAAAATCCGAAATCAACTGATATAGGGCCACCAACCTATCTATGTATATTATTCTTTATTAAAAACAATCGGGATATTCATTGCTTAGACAGATAGGGTAGATATAATTCGACTTTAGGAGATGAGGCACACTGCTACGTTAATTGAAACCTCTTTTTTTCAGGTGAAAAAAAGAATAAAAATGGTACAAATCAACTTGTTTTTCAACCAAGTTGAGTCGTTTTCTACAACTGTGCGACTATTTTTGTATTTAATAATAGAACAAAATTTCTCCACCTAAAGATGCAATCCACATGTGTCAACGTTTGTTTGCTTTTCAATTTAAAAAACAGCTACAGATTTGTATGAAGTCAATAATTACAGAACAATAACTGCTGTGTTTAGATATCCTATTAAATTTAAAAAGCGGAGGATCATTTTTTTTTTTTTTTTTTCATAAATAGCTATGTACCTCGAGAAATAATGCAAAAATTCTCAAAATTTGAAAGCAATAGAGTCTGGAATATGCATTCATTGTAGCTGTTTTGAATTCAACAACATTTCTCACAATTGCGCATTTGAGTCATCATCTTTGGAACATTTAAAAATAAACGAAAAATTCGATTTCAGTTGTTTACAAAAGTACGACGCATATTTTGATGTGTAGTTTAACATAGATGTCAGTAGTGAGAAGAGTGTGTCAACATAAAAATCAAAAAGCATTTATCCCTACGGGAATCACCTCTAAAAATTAAATTCAAATTTCCCGGTATTTTTTTTGCTCATAGTAGTCGAACAACTGAACGGTGATCAAAAATATATAGAATGTTGTAAAATACCATTTTGAATTAAAAACTATTATATATGCACCACAACAATACTCTGTTCCGTTCAGGTTTCGTTACTAATTAGTTGTTTTTTTTTAGATTTCAAGATCTCAATAAATCCCCAATTTGAATGCAAAAACGGAAACAAAAGTTATTTCCTAGTTTTGACAACCACCTTGTGTTTCAAATAGCATGAAATCAAATAGACAGATATGTATACCAGGTGGTCAAGTTATTGCTATACTTTTCTCTATTAGCAGTGTGTTATGAGCGCGTGGATCTCCGTAACTTTGTAATCATATCTTACCTCACGTTCAACACGTACTACGTTCAACTCATTGAGCCACAAAAAAGTTGTACATCAAATAAATATTGAGTCTGAGATCTTTTTTTTTTTTTGGTTATCTTCTTTTTGAGGAAGAGGTACAGAGTTATCTCGGAGTTATGTTCAAAGAGAGAGAATCTCTTTGAGAGGGATGCACAAAAAGAAAAGAAAATATCTTTACGAGCAAGGGAATTGTCCTTGCGATTTTATAAGAAGCAATACTTTAGTTCCATTGAATTGCAAGGACGGACTTGTATCAAACTTGATAAGATTATTGATATCTTTAGAGTCAATTTAGTCTCAAAACTGGCCATGAATGCATCAAAAAAAAAGAACTCGTTGACAGCTCTGCTATCGTAGATATGTACTTTGCATTAAACTTAATATGTTTTGCCTCCTATAACTTTTTGCACATATTTGAACAATATTAAAATCAAATATTTTCATTTCTGCATTCTCATTCCTCATTATCCGTCTTCCTCAATATACTACTATATGGATCCTCTGATGTTTCATATTGTTATTGCTTTCAAGTGAATGAAAAATGATTGTTTATTCTTGAACAAGATTAATGATTTCGCTAAGGGTATATTATTGTTGTTGTTATTATTATTATTATTTAAGAAGATGTGGACGACTCAAGGCATCTTTGCAAATGGGGATGTGGCTCTTTTCATTGGCTGTTTATTTTATTATCGATACATGTTGAAAGGCAAATAAAAGATGAGTAAAATCATAGGAAGGAGCTCTTCTGGTCTAAAGAATATGTGTAAGAATGTAAATCATATGCAATTCGGGCGTGTGATAAAAAAGTGGAGTTGGCTCTTCAAACAGGTCTTTTTGTTTTCCAAAGCTGTTATCATTTTTCCTTTATTACTACTGAGGGGACAACAATATTTACCTGATAGTACAGATCTCGCACGAAGGACGAATATATGCATTAAAGTTAATAAAACAAATAAAATGTAAACAAAAAGGGCTCAAGTCCTCGTATAATTATTAGTTTAAAATATACATATAATTTTCTGACATTAATTTCAGTTAATTTTCTGCCTCTCATCTATGTTATTATTTATTGTTGTATATATGATGGAGAATAGCAGCATGTAGCTCAGTGAAACACCATGACAGTTCAAGCTGTTTCCCTCCTCGATATTCATTAAATTGTCAGGGTTGCCAGGTTGATTTTCTCTTTCTTTTTTTATAACAAGCCCGAATTGCATATGATTTACATTCCTAAATATGTGTAGGATGTCTCCTGTTGTCGTATGGAAGATCCATTGGGAAATAACAAACAAATATAGAGGGGAAAATAGCAAAAACTGGACTCAATCAAATCTTTATATCTTATATACAATTATATTCATTATTATTTATGACGCAGACAAAAGATTTCAGATATAAAAAATATGCAAATGGGGTGTGTAAAATAAAAAGAAAGAGAAAATCAACCTGGTTGTAATTCTGACAATTTGATGAATCTTGAGAGGGAAGAAGCAACTTGAGCTGTCATGACGTTTTACTAAGCCTCAAACTGCTATTCTCCATTATATACATATGCAAATGAAGACATCAATAATAAATAATAACATTATGTATGTATACCATAGATGAGAGGCAGAAAATTAACTCAAATTAAAGTCAGAGGATTGTATATCATTAGCTAACAAGTCGTAAACTAATCATTATTACGAAAACTTGAGCCATTTTCTAACATTGTATTTGCTATATTAATCAAAAAGCTTGTGTCCCTTTAGACTGGAAGCCTTAAAAATGGGTATTATATGCAAGAAGTGCAATCCAAGTACCTTCTCGAGCTCTCTTCCTCCGGTGAAGTATCTAAATTTGACTCCCCAGTATGCATAAGCACATTAAATCAATATATATTTTTTATTCAGTAATAGATTGAAAGAATATAATAAAATGTGATCAAGACTTCAATGAATTCGATACTGAATATATGCTTCAATTATACATAAATATAATATATATATATATATATATTGAAACTCAAATTAAAACCAAATAATTTCAACTCAAAGTAACAGATTAAGCCTCATATGTAAATGTTGTGAGGGATGTCGAGCCATGTACGTGATAATTTAATTAGTGAAGGGAAAATCATGTATATTTATATATGTATTGAAAACGTTTAATGCCAATTACAAAATTAATAAACGATTAACAATTTAATAATTTCATCCGTAAAGTAAGAGTAAATAAATTATCTAATTGAGTTAGCAGAAAATCCTTGATCGTTGATAATGGAGGTGAAAAATTTTAAAGTTATAACAAAGATCTTAGGTTAGTGAAATAACATCTAAATGAATTTGGGACCGGAGCCTTAAGAAAACTAAACATTATACAACATGTTTATAGTCATAATCACAAAATAAATATAAAGACTTATTCAAGGAACGTATTTGAAGACAATTCTAATATTTTTAATTTCATCACTAACAATGTCCAACTCAACATTGTTTGGGTCAATTTCATGTTCCATACTGAAAAATCCGATCCTTCATACCACAGCATTTGAAAGGAAAGAAGTGTGATCCAAGATTAAGAAATAAGTTTAGCGAAAGGATATTTCCACAATCTTGCCATGTTATTACACTTGAATCACTCACAAGTAAATGACGGCATGTGATTGAGAGGAACAAGGGATACATATATATCTGAAGAAAATGTCAACATAATTCATAATTCACGATACCAAGTTCTCTAAATACATAATTATCCGATTGTAAACTGAGACGCCTTGAGGGTTCTCAATACGATGAAGGGAATGAGAGATTCAATGGTCGTCAGATGGAACTCCAACTCTAACAAAATGTGAGATATACAATGACCATAATGAAATTATCTCAGTAGTGGAGGAAACATCCCAAAAATCTTAAATCCTACAATTAATATAATTAATATTAATTTCTAACATTGAATACTTATTATGATTTAAGTTAGCCATTACAGCATTAGTCAACTCTTCGTAGGACAATAGATTTGGAGAAGTCCATAGAGTCAATGACAACTTTGATGGACGGAGGTCCTTAGAGCAATTGCCTACTTATAGTACAATAGATTTAAAGTAGTCCATAAAGGCAATGTTGAACACATTAATGTACGGAGAGTTGAAGTCCCTGCCGTCAATCCAAACATGTTCACATCGATATTCGACGATTCATTCCAATAGGCATTTTATTGAAATAATTGATTCTTTTAAACAGAATATTACACGTGTTACACAAATCATACGAGATCTTTACTATCAGGTAGATGTTCACCCCTCAGTAATAAACGAAAAATGATAACAGCTTTGGAAAACAAAAAGTACTGTTGTTCGAAGAGCCAACTTCACAAAATCTCCCACGCTGCATTTTTCATATTTTTTACATTCCTATCTATCATTGATGTCTTCATTTGTATATATAAAGGATAATAGCAGCTTATAACTCAGTAAAACGTCATGACAGCTCAAGCTGCTTCCCTCTCAACATCCATCAAATGGTCAGAGTTACCAGGTTGGTTTTCTCTTTCTACTTTTTTTTACAAGCCGAAAGTGCATATTTTTTATATTCCTACAAATGGTACTATTGAATACTAATGCTCTTCTTAATATTAACTGCCTGTATATTTGAATTTAAAGGGAGGGTATATTACTTGTATAATTACGACTATAATGAGGACAAACTTCAACATTTAAAATAATACTATTTAAGGAAGAATATTATAATTATATATATATACATATTATAAATTGTCATATATTTATAATAAAATCTACAACTAATGTTGACGAGAATCCTTTAACTACTGTAGAGATTGATGCTTCTCCTTCAACGGTTTATCAATAAATGAATATAAATTTTTTATTTTTAAAAAGAGACGAGAGTACCAAGGGTTTTCCTTTTCTAATTAAAAAACTTTATTTTTGTCTAAACTCCCAGTTTACTCCCAGTGTCCATATGTACATGCAATTAAAATAGTACAAATTTTCATGAAAGCTTTCGTTTAAATCAAATAAAAAATCGGAAAGGAAAGAACTCAATTGAAAATATGAACATGATATGTATGATTGTATTTTGAAAAAATATGAAATAAATCTTTGTGTGTAAGTGCCTTATGATAAAATACCTTTTTTCACAATATACATACATACATTTTATTTGAATCAACATATTCTGGTTTTTTTTTTTTTTTTAAAGAAATGATTTTCTTTCATCCTTACTCTGAATAGAATATGGCTTGACATTATTATTACACAAGACTTTAAATCTACGTCAAGTTAGAATAATATTGACACACAAAGAGTCTCTATCTATGTAATGAATCATTATTACGTGTAGATATGAATTCACGCTTTCACGACGTTCCTTTGGATATGTATAATTGTTAATATTGCATATTCATGTATTTAGAATGTAGATATATTAGCTACGGTTCATGTTGGTTTCTAATAATGTATTATATATAGAGAGTTTTTACGTGACGTCATTATTCTATATATAAGTTAGTCATCAACTCAACTTTATACGAATGAAAACCCTTGCTTCTTGGAATAGAAGAGTTTTTTATTCAAAGCCATTTCATAAAGTTCTCTAAGGATCCTTCTGAAGCCATTTTGATTAATAATAAATTGATGAAAAGAGATAGCCTTCAAGATAATGTTATACACAATACGTGTTGTCAGTAGAGGGGGGACAAGATCTGCTCAAGACTGAGTCTTTGTCTTTAATATAATGTTGGGGGGATTTTCAATGAATGACGTCACATTTGTTTTTATTTCAATTTGAACATACTCACGACGAGCTTTTTGGGATAAACAAAACACACTGTATTCTCCCTTCAGCTGTTTTTCATCATTTTACTCTTTTGATTTAAAGCAGCTGACTCTACGTGTTATGAGCTCAAAAAGGGCATTATTATTATTACTGATTTTGATGCATAAAAAATATATTAAATCAAGGATTGCGCGCCCTTTTTTTGAATTTTGAACATATTACAAGTAGTAACGATTGGTTTGTGACTGGTAGAATTTATAAATATATAGTATATCTAAATAATAAATTCTGCATAATATTAACAAGTTGGCACCAAGGAAAATACAGAAGGGTATCTACTATATGTTTTACCAAATTTTTCCTTTCCCTTTTGTCAGTCGAGGTTGCGAGTGAACAAAAAAGCTCGACGTGACCACTGCCAATACTCTGTTTAATCCCAATAATTTATTTCGTGGACATATCTGACTGTTTCCCAGTACTAAAAATTATTTTTATAAATGTTTGATTGTACAAATTAATTATTATTATTGTAAGGGTCTAGAAATGAAATGTAAATGACAGAACCAGACTGAAGAAACCCGGAGTTAAAGTAGGTATTTCAATTCTATCAATTTCTATATGAGTAGAGTGGAAAGATTTAAAACTTGAAAGAGGCAAATTTCATTAAATTAAAAGGAGTAAGTTTGTTACATAAAACATTAACAATATATTGATGTTAAATCAGTCTATTTTGAATATTATTTGAGGGTCAAATCCCCAGCGAATTTATGGCACAGGATAAATATTTTAAACCTACAATTATCCGTCTAATGGAAACCCTTTATATTCCTTAATGTTTTTTTGTTTTTTTTTTTTTTACATTATACACTCAATAGTTAGATTTGAATAAATGTATGTATGGTTTTATGTACTTTTAAGGTCATTTACGATTTGGAAAATCATCGATAAATAATCTCTAATGGAGGTAAAATAAATCAACTTCAAAAAAGTGCATTTTCTTTTGTTATTTGACCATAAGATCTCATTTGTCTTTTCAAATCGACGTTCGATTTATGCATCTACACAAGGAGATATTTAATATATATATATATATATATATATATATATATATATATATATATATATATATATATATTACAATCTATCAAGTCTTTGAAGCATAGTTAATTCATCCTTCCATGGGTGTAAGAAATGGGGCAATGATTGGAGAGAGAGAGAGAATGAAGTCTACAATTGTACATATCAAGCTCCCTGAAAGGTTTGAACTAACTTGCTCGCAATTATATTGACCTAGGGTAGTCTAAGCAACGATTTATGAATAAAATATTATTAAAGCATAGATATTTTATTTAAAATGATGCTCTCAGTACTACTTTTTGTTTGCTGTTGATTTGTAGACTTATTCGGACTCTGAGCCTTGATATGTTGAATATTCCTTTCAATTCATGAAGAATGGTCCAATACTCGATGGATACGAGTGATACAATTGGATAACTAACTACCACCTGTTGGTAGTAACCCTTGTGTTTCTTTCTTTTTAGAGGAAGAGGTTTGAGATGCCAAGGAGTTGACTTTGTGAATTGAAGAAGTTTCCGAATGTTTTTGACAAGATGTATGAGAAGATATATTATATTTTTAACACGAGCTATGAAAACATTCCTTTGACGTTCTTCCTGATTGAGGGAAGGAGGTGAGATGTTTGTTTGTTTGTTTGTTTGGAATCCATCACTTCCTAGGAGAGGGAGGAGGGATAGACCCATTGACCCATCCATCATTTAGAAAATTTTGTCATATTCCTATGTATATACGTACGTACGTACGAAGAAAATCTTGGAAATTTTTCTCCTTACCCTTTGAAAAAAGAATTCTCAGGTAGTTTATTCATTTTATGAGGTTGTAAGTAAAACAGAATGTATCATTACATAGCAGAGTATTGTTTGCATTGTAAAAACTTTATGAAAGTCATTTGTTAGTTTGCCAATTATGTATATTTACAACAACAACATCAAATCTACTCTTCATTTATAGTAGAGAATGGATGGTGAGTATAAAATGAACAACAGCCAATTGGATTTAAACCAATCAGTTTTTCAAAATACTGATAAGGGAAAGCGAAGTAGAAAAACTGGCAGTTTACAAAAGACACAATAAAATGAGTCGCACACTAACACAGTTCCAGTGCCCAACATCCTCACATCATTAGTAGCCTTATCAATTTGTTCAATGCTCAAGATAATAATAATTATAATTACATATATTTATTATCAAACTATTTATCACAAAAGTCTGAATGTGATCGCTAGGAATGTAAAAAATATGCAAAATGCGAGATTTTGTGGACTTGGCACTTTGAACAGTAGTACTTTTTGTTTTCCAGACCTGTTATCATTTTTCCTTTATTACTGAGGGGAGAACATCTATAATTGTAGTAAATACAATGTTAGAAAAGGGCTCATGTTCTCGTAATAATTGTTAGTTTACGACTTGTAAGCTAAAGATATATAATTATCTGACATTAACTTGTGTTAATTTTCTGCCCTCATCTATGGTTTACATACATAATGTTATTATTTATTATTGATGTCTTCATTTGCATATATAAAGGAGAATAGCAGCTTGTAGCTTAGTAAAACGTTATGACAGCTCAAGCTGTTTTCCTCTCTAAATTCATCAAATTGTCAGAGTTACCAGGTTGATTTTCTCTTTTGTTTTATTTTACACACCCCATTTGCATATTTTTTACATTCCTAGTGATCGCTGTTCTAGATAGTCTAAGAGTAAAGGTTTTGTCTTTTGACATTTATCGTGATCAAAAATGAAAAAGACACTTTCTTTTCACAAAAACACTTTTGTAATCCGAAAAATTATTGTACAAACATCAAAATGATTTGTATATTGCAAATCTGCTTACATTCAATTATCTAAATGGTTCGATATCCTAAATATATATTTGTATATAGAACCACTCAAATCATTTATAGAAAAAAAATTAATTCAGGATGACAGTTTATATTCGAGAATTAAACAAGAATGAATCAGCATATTATTATTATTATTATTTTAGATATAGGGTGTGCAGAAAAGAAGTATTTACACTTTTCAGTAGCATATGCATATATATTAATTAAGAATTAAACACTCAATTATGTTACTCAAACTTAATTTTAATGACAAGAGACGTCTTTTAAAATTTTAATATAATTTGAAAAATGAAATTCAAACGAAACCCTCCAAATGAACAGTTTAAAGCTACATCAAAATCACAAGCCTTCTTAAAGAATGACTAGGCATCAATAAGGCTTTAAAAGAAGTATTTTAAAGATACCTATCCTGCAAACTAGTTGTAAGATAACGAAACCATCGAAATAAGAATCAAATTTATGATATAAATACTCCTGTCAAAGTTATATACTGAATAATTCACCTCATATGTGAAAATAATCCATTCTAAACTTAATTATTTAGGAGTTATCCAAAAGGATCTTGAGAGAGGTAGAGAACGAATTCCATTCATTTTTCAGCTCGTAATAATTACTATACATATAATTCATTTCCTTAACTTCAAATTGGGGCTTAAAAGGGTCTTCTGTCCATCACATTTTTGCAGCCTTTTTCATTTTCTAGCTGTTTATGTTATACTTTATAGGAGTAGACACTGACTTTTTTATTATTCATAATTTTGCGTCATATAAACAAAATTTCACAAAGATTCGTTTACATATCTTTTAGATAATTGTCCCTATTTTATGGTTCAGTCCTTTTTTTAAAACATTAAGCATGTGTACGTGCAATTTTGCCTTCTAAAGAGGCATGAATATAACTTTTGCCAAATTTTCTTCTCATTTGCGCCATTATTTTTTTATATTAGTCAATATTTAGACGTCAATAGTACCAAGTGTTGCCGCTAGATGTATGTATATTTAGCAGTACTTTTTAAAGATCATTATTTCCTCAAAATCGCACCTTGGAAAGGACTAATTCAAAAATAATAATAATAGAAATTGTAGAACAATTAACAAAGAAGCGTCATCTGCAAGGAACTTCAGTTCGCCAAAAAAAAAAATCCTATCATTGCTTCTTCGAAACAACTCACATTTCTAATTTACAAATGTTAGAGGTTAATATATTGCAGTGGAACAACTTGAAAAGTGTATGTTAAAATAGAGGCTTCAAATAAGTAGTGGCAAACCGCAACTATAGGTATATAATATAAGCAGGTATAGTTTTCTAAATAGTTATGCAAAAGGCTTAAGGGGGGTGGATTGTTCATTGTTCAAATACACACAATATGAGAAACGATCGCATGGCTAAGATATTTAACGTTATAATAAAAAGTATGAATGTAGATATAGGAATTTAAAAAAAAAAAAATGAAATCCCAAAAATAATACACGAGGGGAAGAATCAAAGGCAATAAATACTATGTGGATTTCATTTTCCATGAAGGGGTTACTTCTATTAATTACAGGTATGTAATTGGCTGATATACTGATTGATTTAGTTTTTATTGTTGTGTAGAGTCTTCATTGTTGATTTATCGTGTATGCCATAGGTGTATTTAATAAAAGAACACGTGAGTCTATTATTTTATTTTTGGTATTTGAAAACTATGATGATTGAGGAATCATATTACATATTTTGTTATTTTATATATATACATGGAATCACGCAACTTTTCATACTTATTCCTCTTCAAAAGATGTCCCTACTGATTCCAGGATGAAGAAAGGGGTTAATTACTCGTCCCCATCACAAAAAGAAAGAATTTTCAAGAGTCTGACGGTTTTCGAGAAATAAAACCCTATTTTTTTAGCTAATTTGGCCTCTTTTTCAACTTCAACTTCAATTTAAGCCTAGAAGGATACTCATTTTGTGCATTATAAAATAATGATCCACTAGTGTATTTCCAGTCTTTGTTTTGACCTAAAGGGACTCCTGGGGACATAAGCGGAGGGAGTAGGTCCAAAAATCGGCCAAAACGTTTGTACTTAAATAACTCCTTGAATATTTCATGATAAGTAGCTCTACAGTGAGTCTTTGATTTCTAGTAGATTTTTGATCGAAATTGAATGAAAATTTACACATTTAGATGGATGATTTCTTCTTAGTTAAGGATTCTTTTTGGGTGCTTGACATCTATTTAAAAGCTATTTGGGTCTCAGCTCTTTAGTGCATTCCTTATTAATCCATTTCAATTAATATTCAAGGAGTTATTTAAGTATAAACGATCTTCTAACACATTTCTCCAGCATTAATCTTTATAAAAAAAAACATTTAGATATTTCCTTAGAGCTGAAAAATATGCACATGTTATTTGGAAGAAATTTCAAACCATTTCTTAACAGTCTCAGTTCTAAACTTGATACAGCCTCTGGGTCCTATTTACTCTATTTACATATGGAACAATGAACAACTCATTGTGAATGTGATGAAGAATCCCTTTGGGAATCGTTGTTACTAATGAGTAAAAGAAAATGAATTAATTACATACTTATAATAATAGGCAATGTAGCATTACTAACGATCTCAAAGGACTCATATCATCATTTAAGAAAATTAAATGAATCCTGGATACACCTAGGTATGTATTCTTCATTCATCTTTTAACATCTTAATCATATTTTCATTCGATTCCAAATTTTGAGATAATTTTTAACACAATATTTTAGAGTACACATCAATCAAATTGATTCCATGTTTATTTAAAATCTACTTTTTTAATACAATAATGCAACAAACAAACTATAATTATCAGAATGACTATTTACTTAATAATTAAATACATCATTAGAGCAGCCTAATTGTTAATATCAGAGATTATTAGATGAAGAAGAACATTTCATAAGTGGAGGGTCAAGCATCTTTGGGGAGAAGGTATCATGGATCACGATAAACAGTCAATTACACCTCATACTTCTCAACTCTTTGCCTATTTTTTATTTAGTAGTATAGAAACTATCTATAGAAGATTTACGACGAACTTTTTGGGAATAATAAAAACACACTGTATTCTACCTTCAGCTGATTTTCATCATTTGACTCTTTTGATTTAAAGCAACTGACTCTGCGTGTTATAAACTCAAAAAGGGTATTCTTATTATTTATGATTTTGATAATATATAAAAAATATATTAAATCAAGGATTGCGCGCCCTTTTTTTGAACTTTGAACACATTAGAAGTATTAACGATTGCTTTGTGATTAGTAGAATTTATAAATAAGTAGTATATCTAAATAATAAATTCTGCATAATATGAACAAGTTGGCAACAAGGAAAATACAGAAGGGTAGCTACCATATGTTTTTCCAAATTTTTCCTTTAGTCAGTCGAGGTTGCCAGTGGACATGATTATGGACTTTATTCACTGTAAATCCTAAGTCACGGATATAGGTCCATTAATTCTCCAAACGTATCTTTCAAAAAAGAAGCCCTAAAAATACCTGAAATCAACTAATATACGGCCCCTTATGTCATTGTACTTTATTTAAAAAAAACCAACGTTACAAGAAACATTGATAAAAAGCAAGACAGTAAGAGTAAGAAGGAAAAAACCTGACAAAAAATGTATATTTATGATGGATAAATTTATCGACCATCAACTCATCGATTTGTAAATTCATCGACTCTTTTCTTCCAATGAATACTTTCAACAGCTTATAGCAAATTTGTTTGCCAGGGTTTTTCACATAAACACCGACCAGATTAAGATTGCATATATAAAGAAATCTTGTGCATGAAATAGCAAAAGTTATTATTTTAATTACATATTTAGGGCTTGTATTTTCAAAAATGTACGACTATCAACTTTGAAACTCTTATAAAACAAAACGTAAATTAGATTTATTTTTAGATTTTGAAGGGTATTGTTTATTATTTCACGTTAACAGAGACTCCTTTAACCCATTTCATGCCATAAGCCCCATTTGGGGACCACATTTTAGAGTGAAATTTCTTCTTTGTTTGCAGGTTTTACAAAAACTTAATTATTTCATATTATTTTAGAGACATAATATTTTATTTTGGCATTGATAAATTTTTACATTGGGAACACTGTTTGTTCTGAATTTCATTTCAAATTTGTACTATTTTCCAATTTTCAACTTCATAACTTCAAGGTAAGATTTTGTGTATTTGTTTTATGTGTAAATTTTAACATGCCTATCAAATATAAAGTAAGTGTATACATATTTATCATAGTGTACTGTATTTAGTCTCTCTATCTCATATTATTCATTTTTGTCATGTTGAATGATGAAAGTCCCAATTGGGGATTGTGGTATTTTGCCTACATTTTTACCTTTTTTTTCAAATGAGTAAACCTAGAAAGTTTATGAACATTGACAAGGCTGTGGAGTTTTTAGAAACCCTGGAAGATGAATTACCAGCGAATTGTCAACATGAGACTGTTGATTTCATAGAACTTCCACCAGAAACTGTTGATGAAATGAGTGATGCAGAAGAATTTGATGATGAAGAAATATTTAAAACTCAAATTGTGGATGTGCCTGGAAATGTTGAAGTTTATGTAGGTACAGATGATGAAAGTGAAGATCAAGCATCAATAAGGAAATATAAGCGTGCGAAGATAAATCAAAAGGAAATCCCCAAATGGAAGATATCTGCACCCAAGCCAACTGTACCCACAATTGATAACTACACTAACAAACCTGTCATTGAAGCACTGATTCGTGAATTTATTGACAAAAATCCATTTGAATTGTTTATGCTCAACATGAGTGGTATATTTGAAATCATACAACACCAAAGCCAAATTTATGATGCACAAAAGAATGATCCAAGTTTTCACTGCACCACTGAAGATTATATGGTATTTGTGGGCATTCTTTTGTTTTCTGGGCATCGCGCTTATCCGAGGCAAGAACTGTATTGGAGTCTACATTCCAACTTTGACTGTCCAATTATTAGGGAAGCCATGCCCAAAAACAGGTTCATGGCATTGAAGAAATACTTTCATCTGAACAACAACCTAGAAATTCCTGAAAATTGCAAGGACCGTTGTTTCAAAATACGTCCTTTGATAGAAAAAATGAACAAAAACTTCTTGCATTTTGGGTATTTTAGTGACAAATATTCCGTGGATGAAAAGATAGTAGGGTACTATGGTCGACACCCCATAAAACAGTTTATCAGGGGGAAACCAGTACGATTTGGATTCAAGGAGTGGGCACTGTGCAGCACATCTGGCTATACCTACAAGTTTTTTGTTTATCAGGGAGCCAACGAACAACCGAGACCAAAGAATGTTCTTCTTGGCACAGAGGTGGTTTTGAATCTTCTTGAGAAAATACCTTCTGGTGTCTCTGTTTTCTTCGACAATTTCTTTACCAACATGGATTTGATGAAGAGTCTTACAGAACTTGGTATCAAGGCTTCTGGTACCGTCAGACTCAACAGACTTCCTCGAAATCCTTTTGGAGCAAAGAAGGACTTGATGAAAAAAGAAAAGGGATTCCTGAAAACTGCTGTTGATGTAATTTCTGGATTGTTTGCTTGCACTTGGAAGGACAATAGCATTGTTACTGTACTGTCAAATATTGATGGAGTAAATCCAATGAAACAGGCAAACCGTCGAGGCCAACCAGTTCAAGTACCAAAGTGCATCACAGAATATAATGCTGGTATGCTCGGGGTGGATTTAGCTGATTGGAAGACTCAGAAGTACAGAGTGGGCATAAAGAGTAAAAAATGGTATTTCTCATTGGTAACTCACTGTCTGGATGTGGCTGTTGTCAACAGTCATATATTGTACAGTCTTCTTCATCCGGAAGAAAACATGGACCTCCTCGACTTTAGAGTGTTTGTAACAACAGCATTGTTGAAGACTGACAGCAATTCAAAACCTAAGAAGCCTGGTGTTAAGGTCCCGAGATTGCCAAAGCCACTCAACCTTATTGGTGAAAAGCATTTTTTAGAAAGAACTGATGATGGGAAACAAAGAAAGTGTAAAGTGTGCAAGAAAAATGCCAGGAAGCAATGTCGACAGTGCAACCTTGGATTTCATTTGCAGTGTTTCGAAGAATACCATTTTAACTAAAATTAACTCAAATATGTGACTCTGTGTGGTTCAGTGGTAGTTTTGTAAAGTAATGATATTATCATCACAAAGTTTTGAATAAAAGACTACTAATATGAAGATAACAATTTATGAATAATACGCCTACATTCCATGATCCCCAAATGGGACTAGTCCTAAAATCATAGTAAATAGTTATTGATTTTTATGAAACTTATACATAGTCTTAATAGGACCTATATCAACCATTATACACTAAGTAAATCACATTTCTTTGTCCCCCTGAATTCTGGAATGAAATGGGTTAACTTAATTGAACGAATTGAACGAAGCAAAAACAATGGTTTGTAATAAGGTTTATGGTATTTCTATCAAAGTTAAATAGATTTAAAATAATTACCCATAGATGTGAACTTGACGAATGACAAGAAGCACTCAAAATGGAAACGACAAATTATAACTATAAGCTACTTCATCATGTGGTTAACAGTCTAACCAGAGGGAGTAGCAATAGGTATACACGAATTTACTCTAAGCTGTTGAAAGTATTCATTGGGAGAAAAAAGTCGATGAATTTTCCTAGACACATCTTATTTGTATCTCAGAACCTTTTCCTCCAAAAAGAGAACAAAAAGAAAGACCAGAAATTAACTTGTAGTATGTTAATATCCTCCACCTTCTCTTCTCAATGATTATTGGACTATTCTTCTTTACTTAGTAGCAGGAACATCATTCCCTCACTCCTCAGCTAATTTGAGCTGAACAAACTAAGTTTGTTAAACATAATAAAGAGCAAGATTAGTAGACAAATCAACAGCTGACAAAAAATCGAGTGTTAAACTCCATATTTGTGAGATAGTGCCTTGTAAAGACATGTTATACTCATAATTTTCTCCTTTTTTTTTTGTATGTATTATTATTTGATTTTAAATCCTTCTTTTAGAATAACACAAATACTTACCAAACGTGAATATTAGATCATATATTACGTACAGACGACGTACATAGTGTATATATCTTTAAACTTTTATAATAATATTGAATGATTCAAGTTCACACATTTCTCTTAATTTATATGGAAAGCAGTTTATATACATAATATATGTATAGTTATATTATCATTGTCATTATTATTTATGCTAGGAATGAAAGAGAACTTGATATTGAGGGGGAGGGGGGGGGGGAAATGTTTGCTCTATGTAAATAAGTACACAAAATGGAGACATTATATAGGAATATATTAACATAATTTGTTTTGTTGATGTATTAAATATTCGCATTTGAGAAATAGCAGCATCCCTGTGCACGACGAGCTTTTTGAGATGAACAACAAAAGTACACTGTATTCTCCCTTCAGCTGTTTTTCATCATTTGACTCTTTTGATTTAAAGCAGCTGATCCTACGTGTTAATATAAACTCAAAAAGGGTATTATTAATATTATTTATGATTTGGATAAATAAAAAAATATATTAAATCAAGGATTGCGCGCCCTTTTTTTGAATTTTGAATATATTACAAGTAGTAACGATTGGTTTGTGATTAGTAGAATTTATAAATAAGTAGTATATTTAAATAATAAATTCTGCATAATATTTACAAGTTGGCAACAAGGAAAATACAGAAGAGTAGCAGCTACCAGTTGTTTTTCCAAATTATATTTCCTTTCCCTTTTGTCAGTCGAGGTTGGGAGTGAACAAAAAAGCTCGACGTGGTGAGCACTCAAGAAATGTTTGAATTCCTATTTTAAATATGATGATGACATTTTGATTCTTTTTTTTTACAACTCAATGATCCCGGATCGAACAGAGACATCATCATCATCATTGGAAGGAGGGAAAAGAAATAGAAAGGGTAGTAGAATGTATTCAAAATAAATCCCCTTGTCCCCTCATCTACCAAAGTTCTCCTGGCTTTCGACCCCTGGGACCACTTGATACAGAGCTACTACCTACTACTCACGGTTTCTAATCGAGTCGACCTCAAGTATCATTAAACTTTACCTTTAAGATTTCGTCTTGAACTACAAATGAAAAAAAAAAAAAAAAATGGGACACAACACAGACTCTAAGTGATGTGATACAAACTTTGAAGACTCAAAGTTTGAGACTCGTACATTTTTTTTTTGATATCCTTTTTTTCAAATTACTATTATTATTGAAGCATCATTCTCAGCTCTGGGAGAGCAAACTAACTCAAGTATCATCTCATTAAACTCATTAAATTTCAGACTTGATTCAAACTCATAAAGGGTATAGACTGTGTCAATAATACCCTTGGATTTACCACGCAGACAAATTAAGAAAATATCTGCAAAGGATATGGAGACTCGATATCCGTAACAGATGATACATCCGCGCCACAGTACGGCATTCTTTGATATAATGCCCACCTTGAACATATAAAAACATTATTTCACCACCAGAAAAATAAAACTTTTTCATACAAACATGTGGTTTTTTTAATAATTTAAAATCTCATTTCTTTAAGCCTAGTGTTTAAGGGCTAAGCATATGTGGAACATATTATCGAATCTATATGATATTGTTATACAAATGTAACATTAAATGTGATTTTATAATCAACAACAACAACAATAGGTAGAAAATTTAGAGGATTTCGGCGAATGTCGGACTTCATGGAGAAGTTACATTTATAAATATTTGTTTATCTTCTATTTGTTGGTGGTTAGATTTCTTTTACTCGTAAAATATCCGCTAAATAATAATTATTATTATTATATCTTAATGAGAACTACAGTTTGAAAATGTTGTTATTGCTCTTGGAATGTTGAAGAAGAAGTGAATTACTTTTCCCCTAAGTTAAAAGGTCAAACACATGACCCTTACAATGTGAGAGGTGATGAAAATAATTAAAAGGTCGTTTCATATGTATACCTACATATGTATCCGCATTATGCCATAAAGGAAGTGGTGTTTTTTGATTATAACTTATATTCTATTGAGAGTGGTGGCGTGGAGGGCCTCCGGGTGTCCAATAAAGAAAAAGTTATTTTAAAAACATGGAATTGTCACTACACAATTACATATTTGTAAACCCTTTAAGTTCATATTTCATTTCCGCTCCAAATCATTAAGTTATAATTATGATCATTGTGTACATGAATTATGTATTTTACATATGTATGTATGTGTTTCATGAATGTACCTGACAAGTAATCTACTTGAGTCATGCAAAATAGGAGTGAAAATTTTATATTTTGAATAAATAGACAAAATCAAAATATTTATTTGTTAAAAAAAAAAATATGAAGGAAAAGGTTGCGTGATGAATGCTCATCCTTCCGTTAAGGTTATTTTTCCTTCATTCTTCATGGATCAATATATATATATATATATATATTATATGAAATGTGTTTATTATTTTCCCTCGAGGAGCCTTGCAAATATTGATATAAGTATTTTGACAATGGAACAAAATAATAATAATTTGTATTCTCATCATGATAAAAATAAAAATAAGAGCTTGGGGTTTCATGCACACTTCATATTGTTTTTGTTGTCCATTTGGGCATGAACAATAATAGTATGTATATTGATGTAGGAAAACAACATGGAACAAAGCTGAGAACAAATATATTATTTCTTCGCCAAACTATACCTTTGGTGAGGAGAGTAGGAAGTAGTTTAGAAATAGTTTGCATAGTTTAAAATGTTTAAAAAAATAGGGGAACTATTATACTGCGTATAAATTCACTCAAGAATATATGTAATAAATAGTTTATGCCTGTGTATTGAAATATACATAGATACCTAAGTATTTTTTTATTTTTAACTGCATCCACCTTTTAAATTTATAAGCATACGCTATTTGGCCCAGAGTCTGTTTTTGTTAGGTAATATATAGTATCTAATTAAGTACTATATAAATGACGTCATAGTCAAATTTAATTCAAAATGATGGTATATATATATTATATATAGGGGATGCTAATGTTTTGGACAAGATACCATTGTACATATACAAATTGGCGTAGTGCTCAAATTCAATACAAAATGGTGGAACAAGTGATAAGTATATGTACATAGTTTATTAATTACGCCCAAGATGGCGCTTTGGTCATATTTAATTCAAAATGGTGGACAAGTAGGTACATGTTAGGCTAATTGCTGCCCTCTATTAATGAGAACTAATTCTTTCCGTATTTTTCTTTGTTTTTTTGTAATCACTGTATACATAAAAATATGTAAAAGCTACGTATTAATAAGAAACGCCATTTTTTTTTTCTTCAACTACATATATAGAATATAGTATCTATGTTCCATTCTGGGTTTTTCTTCTTCATTTAAATGAAAACAGAAACCTCTGCCTTGTATCAGAGTACATGTTTTAACATATTATTATTATTATTATTATTATTACTAATCCCACACACAAATATACTTTTGGGGGTATGTATGTATGTATTTTTAAAAAAAGAAAAGAAAATATATACATTCAATTAACAATTTTCTATTTCCTTTAATGTATATTAGAGAAATAAGGCAAGGTAACATAGTTAGTAGCAATAATATATATATATATATAAAGGAAATGAATAGAGAAGGAATTCTCTTCCCTCATACCTAACAAATAAATATAAATTGAACTCTGTATTTGACATTTTTTTTTTAAATATATTATTACAATACAAATTACAATAGCAAAATTACGAAATAAAATACAATTTCTTATAAAAGAATGGGTTGAGTAAGTAAGTAAGATATTACACACATACATGAAGCAGACAGTGGCAGCCATTGGTCCCCTACAAGTCTTTTTGTGCGGCCCTAGATAAGCTTCTTTTTTTGGCTTGTTATGTTATGAAAATTATTTTTTATATCTCTGTGAATTTGTCATTTAAAACTCCCGGGCTTTAAAAAGGCAGATAATTTTTTTTTTCCTAGGCAGCTAGGACTGTTTAAAACAATTGTTAAGCCTCAGATTGTCAAAAGGTTTAATTTTTCTCGTCATGACACTTGTTTTTCTAAGCAATCAAAAGTGAATTTTTCGATTTTTACTTACATTGCGTGATTTTTGTGAAGCAAAGACCTTGCATCAAACATTGTTTGCGCAGCAAATACTCTTGAGCAGACATATTGAAAATGTTGCAGAAGGTCTTAGTGATCAAACTACGGCACAACAAAACGTTTATAAGTGAGTTCAAAACGAGCGTAGAACGTGTTGAAAACGAACACCGCTATGAACGACCATCAACGTCGACTGACGAGAGCCACGTCACTAAAAAATCAAAGATTTGGCGCTCAAAAATCGTCAATTGACAATTAAAAACATCGCTGATGGTATTGGAATATCATTTGATTTAGCCCAAATCATTTTGAAGGATGTTTTGTGTCTCAAATCTGTGGTAAAATATCTCAATTTGTTGGAAAAAAATAAGCGTGTGAAACAAACATTGCTGTCTGACTATCGGGGCCACTTGAAATGCATCATTACAGGAGATGAGACTTGGATTTATACATAAAACCCTGAAACCACTGATCATTCCAATGTGGGGACACCGTTTTGACACGATTGAGGGGATAAAAACCGAACCGAACTTGATAGCTATACTGGAAAAAGACTATTCCGACTATTTCGAGGACTGGAAAAAACCTAAATGAAAACTTTACATTTTATAAACAAATTCACCTGTAGTTTAATTATACAATTGAATTGTTACAATTGATCTAAAGTGTAAAAAAAATCCAGAGTTACTATTGCCGTCCAACGAGGAACAATTTAGATACAATTAATTATACTCAAACTTGCCTAATTGATATTAATGAGTGTTCCTAGATTGCTCAAAAGGATTAATGAATGGCAGGGAATCTCGCAAATGACATGTTTTAGTCTCTAAAGGAAAAGTATTAAAGTACATATGGTTTTAAATACATTCAAAAACTCTTTGAGCCCTGAACACTGTTAAAGTTTCAACAGTTGTTAAGACTATGAACAAATTTTTGCATTTGACTTAGTATGATATTTGGCTCTACAGATTGGTTTTGCTCCTGAGATGAATGTGGAAGATTTTAGTCTTGTGGCCTTCTCAAAACCTTGGTCTTGTTCAATGATGATGATGATGTGGTTTTGAGCACAATACTATATCACATCTAGAATTAAGTCATTTAGGAAAATTTAAAACCAGAATAAAAACTGTTTAGTCTTTTTTTAACTTTGTTATTACTTAAAATACAATTATTGCTCTAATGTTACACAAAAAGAAATGGATTTATCAAAGAATGTATATGACGATAGTGTTTGAAAAGAAATTGAGTCTTTGGTTAGAGCTCAATTTAAAAAAAAAAAAAAAAAAAATTGATTGACGGATCTTAATTTTAAAGGGGGGAAAAAACCCGATCGATTCATACAAAGAAAGATGCATTATGAAGAAATGCAGTTAGTAATTGAAAGATTATGAATATCCAATTGATTTGTAATCCTTTCGCTATTCAGTTCTCACATTATAATATGTATATGTATAAGTGTGATTATATATATGTTACATACCATACCTTTTCAAGTTCAAAATGGTAATAAGCAAGTTCGATATGGGAATAAATAATACAACAAATAAAAAATAATAAAATCTGTACGTTTTTGTTTATTAACTTATACGTTTGCTTGTTTTTTGGATTTTTCCTCGAAATTGGATGAAAATTTACAAATAATCTTAGATGGACGATTTCTTCTAAGTTAAAGATTCTTATTGTGCGCTTGACATCTCGTTTAAAAGCTGCAGATCTAAGGTCTTTAATGCATTCCTTATTCACCAATTTCATGTAATATTTCAGGAGTTATTTAAGTACAAAGAATTTGGCCGATTTTTGGACCTACTCCCTCCGCCTATGCCCCCAGGAGTCCCTTTAGGTCAAAATAAAGACTGGAAATGGAATTGTTATTAAAAATACAAGCGAATCATTATTTCTAAATGCACAAAATGAGTATCCTTCTAGGCTTAAATTGAAGTTGAAGTTGGAAAATGGGCCAAATTAGCTGAAATAGTAGGGTTTGATTTCTCGAACACCGCCAGACTCTTGGAAAAAAAAAATACAGATTTGAAATCAGCGTGAAAATCTGAATAACTTTTATTATACTTCTACCCCTTAGGACTTTTGACATTTCAAATTTGTTGACCACTGATATTTGTTTAAGAATATTTTTCTTTCATTTGATAGAATTATTATTCCAATGCAACTTCTAATGCAATTTTTTTAATCGATTATCATGGGACACCTTGAATGTTGAATGAACAGTTTTACTACAATCTTATTACTACTATAGTAATAACATAAGAAAAAATAAGATTCAACACGAATGTGTTTTTTTGTGTCTCCTGGAAGAAACTGAAGTCTCCTTGTCCCACGTGAACCTTGAATAAAGACAATCATTTTTGATGAAGATGGTCTCATTTAAATTGAGTTTGTTCATAATTTCAATTAATTTTCCATCATTTTCAACATGCCAACAACATTTAAATGACAGAAGTAAAGAGGAACTCAATGTTCGGATATCCTCTTTTTCCACAAATTACTCTTATCATTTCAGGGACGACTTTTTTTCAAACATATTTTGACTAAAAATTAGTTAAGATTCCAAAATTATACGCATATAAAAACTCCAATTAGTAGAACAGTTGTTTTTATCATATAGGAGACAAATTAATACAAATAGTTTGATAAGTATAGTTCAAAATTATGCTTGTAAAGCCATATCTATGGTTTTGCAAGTACATTTCAAATATTTTTTTCCTGAAATGCTTGTAATATGTTTTACATGAGAAAATTAGAGCTAAAATTGAATTTTTTATCAAATTATATTTCAGGTATAAGCTTGTGTTTCTATTAACCTTGACTTATATATACGTTTCATTCTGCTAATCATGAATAATGAATGCTTTTTTTTTTATTTTAGAGTTCACATGGTAATCTAATAACGAGCATGAGCTACTAAAAAATTGATCAATTCATGTATGTAAACTACTTATAAACATCTCTTTGGAAACAAATACGACTCCAGTAAATATTAACACTCAAACCTATATATAAATGTACATTATTTCTTTCAGACTGTAGAGCATATTATGAAGTATGAGGGTTATGAACACTAAATTTATTTATTTGCAATTATGATTGGAAGTTGTGAAACCATAAAGATTTCACCCTCTCTTAGTTATTACTTTCAAGTCAAATAAGAAAAAAAAAGAGAGGACTTCTTGAGCCAATTCACATTCATGAGAATTTTTAACCTTCGAATGAGAACAACACACAAAATAATAGCTTATAGAACAAGGCGGGGGACGTATCAAGTTGTGAACCCCAAACACAACGGTTTGACATAGTCAAGACCTTTTAGTACTTTGTTGATCTTTTCGCCATTAAAAAGGTGCGTCTCACTCTCCAGATACAAATCTCTGAATGGAAGGGCCTTAGAAAGTCACTGACAATTACAAAAAAAAATCACGAGAAGACAACAAACTAATCAACGAACTCACTTCCTACACTCGCAAAATGGAGCGAGGAAGGTTCAGAAAAAAACAATTAAAATTATAGTTGAGTCTATTAAGAAAAGTCTTGAACAAAAGGTCTTTACCTTTTGTTCAAGACTTTCCTACCTTCCCTCCAGTAACAGAAAATAGATCCGAAGGGCTTGACAGCCTCCTAACGACTAAAGATAATATTCCAAGATTGAATGCCTATTTATACTCTTTTCACATTGATGAAAATGAATGAGAACAATACACAAAATAATATTTAACTCGTGAGTTGAGCAAATGTGTGAGACACTTCCTAAGTACTCACTCCCTGCTTACGTATTGAATAGAAAATTGCCAAAATGATAACTTTTAATTTCTTATGAAATATCCATGAATTTGATCTGATCCACACCTTAAAGTAGAGCCTGAATCCATATCATTCTCTTAATGATCGTTTCAATGAAATATGGAAGACAGCAAAGCAATGAATGTAATGCCATTCACAATAGGAACATTGACTAGAAGTAATTATTGGTACGACGAGCTTTTTTGGTATAAAAAAATACATTGTATACTCCCTCCAGCTGATTTTCATTAGTTGACTCTTTTGATTTAAAGTAACTGACTCTACGTCTTAAAAACTCAAAAATGGTATTAGTACCCAGTTGTTGTTCCAAATTTATCTTTTCACACTTGAGAGTCGAGGTTCCGAGTGCACAAAAAAGCTCGTCGTGTGGCTTTTTTAGAGTGATTGGCATTCATCAATAGTTAAACGATTATTGCCGATATATTCAAAAGTAAATTTTAGATTATAAGAATAGTTAATTATTTTGAAACTATTGTGCTCTTGAGTAATATTCAATTAGTATAAATCTAGAGGAAATTGAGTTTATATTTGTAAATACCACAAGTACTTTTTACTTTGCATTCATGAATCATGAATAAAAAATAATTGCTCCTTCATGTAGAAATAGTGATGGGTCGTTGTAGTATTAATATATTGATCGACTCATAAATAGGTAGTACTCAAAATGAAATAAATATTCTTTTCCTTTAACTCTTTAAAAAATGTGTTAGAAAACCCTCCTCAAATATAAATATAAATATTATTTAGCAGATATGCTACTTAGAGTTAAATTAAATAAAACTTTATTGTATTAAAAAAAATCGCCCAATGAATCGGGATATTTAAAAAAAATCACATCAGTCAAGCTTGACTTAAACATTGATACATAAATTGCAATTTGCAATCGCATAGGTATCTCATCTTGTATAATATGTCAAGAAGTGTCCAAGATTTGGAGAGAATGGAACGCAATTAACAAAATAAACTAATTTAGGCATTCGTAGACATGGACAAAATGCTTAGATAAACTTGAATTGGAGGAAGGAAAGAAAAAACTCAGTTGGGTCCACCCACTACCTTGATAATAATCAATTTGAATTCTGTCTTATGTGTATGGTTGAGGTGGGAACTTGCCACAATGTTAAGTAGCTATTGTCTGTTATTTAATATTGTTAAATAACGATCAGGAGATAAAATGCTGAGGCACCCGATAGGTACTCCGGGCACGCTCTCTCATCTCAACAAAATGCCCATCTTAACTTATAATAACTAGAGATAGCCCTTTTGGAGAGTGCAATGAGAAGATGGGAAACAAGACTTATGAACCATAAATCTAAAGATGTGCAAAATGTTGAGATAAAGTTGTGTTGGAGGAAGGAAAGAAAAAACTATGTGAGATCCTCTACCTTAATAGTCAATTTTAATTCAGACTTCTCAGTTTCTTTGAGTCATCAACTATAAGTAGCGTTTGTGTATAATTTAATATTGTCAAATAGCAATCAGTAGATCAAATATTGAGGCATCAAATAGTAATTGTAGATACAGTCTCTATCCTCAACAAAACGGCTAGTAAAAAATAAAGTTTCGAAATCCATCCCACAACTTTCGAAGACAAAAGTTTTAAGAAATCAACAAAGTGTAGATTTTACGATGTGAAATTTAAGCAGTCTCAAAGTTACGTTTTTGAGATCTATTATATCAAATTTTGCAGTATTTGGAGTATTGATTTACCCTCCCCCAGAAAAAATAAAAATATGAGTTGAAATTTGTTTGAAGATAACAACTCAACATTTGTGAATAGAGTCTAAAAATTAAAAAGTGTATTTGGCTGTATGTTCACTAAATGATATTAAGATTACATTTTGAAATTTTGAAAAAAACTAAAATTTAGTTAAGGTTTTTGAAAAGCCTTTTGTTGTATATAGTTTAAATACGTAACCTTAAGTTTTTTAATATTATGTGTCATAAAAAGGCATTCATTATTTTTCCAATAGATGGTTTTAGTCATGTGTATTTCGTATTGTGTAAGTGGAATCCGTTTATACTTATGTTTGTACTTACAAAAACTTTTTTGACAGTTTCGAGATTGTTTGACTTAATTTTGTTTGAGCGTGTGTCAAAGAAAGACACTAGCAAAGAGAAAATATTAGATGCATGTTAATTAGACATTTTGTGATAGTAATGAGTGGAAGAAAGGAAAGAAAATTATCAGTTGAGTCCACTGCTTTGGTAATGATATATCTGAGCGTATTTTTCGATCATTGTAGTCACATTTACGACATCAACTTTTTATTAAATAGATTATTATTGATTTCTAGTGAATTTTTGCTCCACATTGAATGAAAATTTACACATTTAGATGCACGATTTCTTCAAAGTTAAAGGCTCTTATCGGGCGTTTGACATCTCGTTTGAAAGCTGTGGGTCTCAGATTTTTAGTGCATTTCTTATTAATCCATTTCATGTAATGTTCAAGGAATTATTCAAGTACAAATGATTTAGTCAACTTTTAGGACTACTTCCACCGCCTATGCTCCAAGGAGTCCCTTTAGGTCAAAACAAAGACTGGAAATGAAATTAGCATTAAATACACTAGCGAATCATTATTTTTTTAATGCAATAAATGAGTATCCTTCTAAGCTTAAATTGAAGTTGAAGTTGGAAAATGGGCCAAATAAGCAGCTCAAAAAGTAGGGCCCAATTTTTAAAAAATAGTCGGACATTCGAAATAAAATAATTACAGATTTGAACTCTGTGTGTAAAACTTTTTCATTGAATTAAGAGATGATTCTGTTCCAAAAATCAACAAATATTTTCAAGAAGGAATTGAGGAATTAAAGGAAAACTAGAGTCCAAAAAAAAAATTCCAACATTTTTATAAATACTACCAAACCTGTATTAAGTGGTCAGGCAAGATGAGCCAACTGCCAATGTGACCACTTGGTGCAGGTTACTGCTTAAATCAATTTTCCTTTTTTTAACTATGATGTGGGAATAGGGCATAAAAGAATTCTTGAACTCCAAAATACACTGTATCAAATAATATAATAGTAGCTATTGTTAACTTTTTAGATACAGGGTGTCCCCAAAAAAATGTACACACATTAAAAATAATTGTAAACGTGCTGTTTAATTAGAATTCTATTATTAATACAAAAGTGTAAGAATATTTACGAGTATCATTTTTCTGTTTTTTCACAGGTTCTTCTCAAAGTGGCGCCCACTTTGATCCAGGCACTGCTGACAACGCCAAGCAATGGACGCAGTCGCACACATTATAAAAAAAATTCTTTTTTGGTATTTGGGTGGTGGATTCATGCTCAATGGCTTCTACCAATTCAGCAGCAACTGCTGTGGGTTTCGTAGGGGGTAAGCTTTGTCTTGTAGGTTTTCCCATGGGGAAAAAATTGAGTGGAGTCAGATGAGGTGAATGGGGAGGATATTCAACAAGAACCTTTTTCTCCAATCCACCCCTTTGGCAAAACGTCATCATGAAAGGAACTAACATCGCAATGGTGATGTGAGAGTGACCCATTTCTTAAATATATTAGCCCTTTACAGCTATTTCTACACTTTTGAAATAATAAAATTCTAATTAAACACCACGTCTACAATTATTTAAAAAAAATGTATACATTTTTTATGGACACCCTGTATATATATACAAAATTAGAGTGCAATTAACATTAATTATAATTGTAATATGCATTTGTATAAGCAAATAAAAAATAATTATATAATAACATTCTATTAAAAAATCTGAAATTTTCGTTTATTCAAACCTAATAGCCAAAATAAATATACGACATCTGTAATTCTAATTAAATGAAAGTATTTAGTGTACTAATTTTTATTCCATCGACTACAAACTGGTTAAATTTAAAGTAATGCATCACCACTAGCTTTGTTAAAATTGTCATATTCATTCTCGGATAGAGAGAAACAGAGAGAAATGTGAGGAAAAAACATCCACTTGTGTACATTCATACATATTTTATGTAGGAATGTAAATAATATGCAAATGGGGTGTGTAAAATAAAAAGAAAGAGAAAATCATCAACCTGGTAACTCAATTGACAATTTGATGAATGTTGAGAGGGAAGCAACTTGAGCTGTCATGACATTTGACTGAACTAATAGCTGCTATTCTATTTTATATACATATACAAATGAAGACATCAATAATAAATAATAGCATTATGTATGTATACGATAGATGAGAGGCAGAAAATTTACTCAAATTAATGTTAGGAAGTTATATATTTTTAACTAATAATTAATTATACGAGGACTTGAGCCCTTTTTGTTTACATTTTATTTGCTTTATTGGCCTTAATGCATGACTTCCTTCACGCGAGATTTTTACTATCAGGTAGACATTGTTCTCCCCTCAGTAGTAAAGGAAAAATGATAACAGCTTTAGTAAACAAAAAGGAATGTTCGAAGAGCCAACTCCACAAAATATCGCACGCGGTATTTTGCATATTATTTACATTCCTATTTATATGAAATTATAAGAATTGTACACGATCTGACTTGTATAGAAATATGAATAGTGAGTACTCATGGGATCATCTCTGAGTGACGGGGATTAGAAATTTATTATCTGTAATAATTAATTCATCTATTTCAAGCGCACAGCTTCTGAAATACTGTATTAGGCAGTTAGGAAATGCTAAAAAAAAGTGACCGTTGAAGCAGGTTCATTTGCATTGATATGCATTATTTTAGGTATTACTGAACAGAGATTGCAGGGACACGCTTAAGTCAGTACATTTATGCTATACATTTCCTGATAATAAAAAACAATATTCAGGAAATTATACATAATATTATGATCATTTTATAATTAATGAAAATAAAAAAATTGGATTGAGCAAGGCCCAAGTTTTACAATTTTGTGAATTGAAACTCTTCTTTCTTCAAAACATCTGTAATCCAGGAATGGGTCGGAGCATAGTTATCAATACCAAGATCTACTGACCCTCCACATAGTAACATCCTTTGCTTTTCTTTAGCATTCAATATTTTTATTTCCATTAATTATAAAATTTATATTATTATGTTAAATTTCCTGAATATTGTTTTTTATTATTTATTCCCATATTGAATTTGCTTATTTTCATATTGAACTTGCTCCCCCCTCCCCTCATATTGAACTCAAAAAGTTGTAGATATGACCGTTTAGTGCAGTGACACACTTTAAAGCAAGTGACCGTAAGATCAAATTTGACTGTATATAGTTTTTTAAACTTGAAAAAATCTCTTAGAAGTAAGTAAAGAAGATGAAATAAATTATCTTTTTTCCTTTTGGAGCTCATAAAATGAATAACTGAAGGTGCTAAAAACGTAAAAAAAAATTGTGTAAAATAAAATAAAAACAGTTTCAATTTAATTTTTAAAATAAATAAACATCTTCAAAGACTTTTAAAGTTATTAAAGATATATATATATATATGTATGTATAACTCATGGAAAAAGAAAAAATACAAATATATAGAGGTTGTCTAGGTTTTGTAGACTAAAACAAATTTACCCATAAATTCCGCAAATAAAAGGGATTGAAAAATACCTATTGTTTTAATGATGAAATAGCCTTTCGTTTAACAATCATTCATTTGTATTTATTTCCTTTAGATAAACATCTCCATTTATAAATTATATTAAATGACTTTTTCAGCATATTTATTCTCGAAATTAGGTTATTTATGTTATATAATAAAACTGTCCAGGTTTAGTAGATTAATAAACTTTTTTCCTCCAAATCTTTAATAAATAAAAAAGAATTTATACATTAAATATATACTCCAATTATTAATTTCTAAATAAATACAATTAATTAATTTAAAAGCTATAGGTTGAGTGACAAATTATAAACAACTAAAAGTTCCGTTGGTTTTCTTCCTTTACATACTTCTATCCGTCTTTTATCTGGTAATCAAATTATATAACAATGAGTGACTACACGACAAGTTCTTTTGTGTACACACAACCTCAACTCTCAAAAGGGAAAAACAACAACTGGTAGTTGCTACCAGTTATTATTTAGATATACTATTCATGGATTAATTCTACCAATAGTATACAAATCAATCGTTAATACTTGTTTATTATTCAATAATTCAAATAAAGGGCGCGCAATCCTTGATTTAATATATTTTTTACACATCAAAATCATAAATAATACTAATACCCTTTTTGAATCCCTAACACGTAGAGTCAGCTTCTTTAAATCAGAACAGTCAACTGATGAAAAACAGCTGAAGGGAGAATACAGTGTGTTTTTGTTTATTCCAAAAAGCTCGTCGTGCTACCCGTTTTTCGGACGTGAATTTGAGGTTGACAACAAAAGTTCTAGCCTTAAATTATATTTTTATTTTAGAAAAAACACATGAATATGTATTTCAATGGAAAGCAACTGTTATAAACGGTTAAGTGTAACAGTTGGCGGGTCTACGAATTATGGACCACCTAAAGACCACATTGCTTTATTTATTTTAGATATATTGTTAAAGCTCAAGGATAATAAATTTGTAGTTTAGGATAGTTAAAGACCAAAAAATATAGAGCCGGTTTATGCTGTTTCCTGAAATAAAGTTATCAGCAGTTACAGCCGGGCTCTCTCCAATCAGTCTCTTGCTTCTTCCAGCCAACTGTCACAAAAAAAAATTCAACCTGGCCATAAATTTGTTAATTTGAAGCTAAATATATTTCAATATCTGAGTCGTTCTCGTGCCTTCCTTTTTATTCATCACCAGCAACTTCTCTCAAAACCCTTCCTAACCCAGAGGACACCGGTGTTCCAAGAATTCAAAATGCACCAATGGGCTCCATTGTCAACCGATTTTTTTCTTTTTGTTTGATGGGTAAGATGTCAAGCTATTATTCATATTTCATTCATAGTTGGCCATAAAAAAATTTGATTTGAATATTTTTCAAGGTACTAAAAGTTACGATTTTTACACTTGCAAAAAAATCATGTTATAACCAAAATAACTTTTTCGTTTTTCAAGGAAAAACTTATTTGTTAACATACAATTAAAGAACTATAAGTTTAAAATATCTTATAGTTCTAAAGCATACATAAAAAATTATTCCAATCCAAGTTTTTTGGGTTACAAGTGACCCTTTGGGTGTGAAAGGAGTTTTTTTTTATTAATATATCAACAGAAATTGCTTCATAGAATAGACATCACCTGTAAAATGTACATAAGTTGTGATATATATTTTTTATTAATGATTTTTCAATTTTTTTTGTCAAGTGAAATATAAGAATAAAGAATAAATGTACCTAAAGACATGATAAATACGACAAAAGTGCTGAATAACTGTGTATTTTGAAGGATGAGAAAATTCCCTTCACACCCAGAGAAACACCAGTGTCCCATAAATTCTAAAAGAAACGGGTTGAGTTATATTTTTTTTAAATCATATTAGGTTAGTTATGATCACTCTGACCTCAAAAACCATAACTTCCAGCTAAAAATACTTTCTGATACCTTACGAGTTTGAAAGGGTTAATATAATGACTCATTTCATTTCAAATAAAGCCTCTTACTATTACAAATGAATACTTTAAGACATAAATCTTAGCACAATGTGTACATTTTTCAAATAAGTGTTATAAGTTATATCAACTTCAATCATGTCAAAAAAAAAGAAGATATTAAATACTCAAAGTAAAATCACTTTCCCATGCAAAAAGTTTTTTGCATTCATTTTTTGAATGCAAAATTTCAAACTCCATGGGTTTTTCAAACAAAGATACAGTATCTTAAATTACTCATTTTCAATTTTTTGTTTTTGTAAGTCCTGATATTTAACATTGCAATAATACAACGAAAGGCCAAATTCTATGCACATTTTGCTTTATACATTTTTTTTTCCCTGGGATATATTATAGCATCAAAAAGCTTCAGAAAAATGGAAAATTGGATTTAATCACTTTCATTATTTTGAGGTATCTCAGGGTTTCAATAATGTATAATATTAGGTCTGGTAAAAATAAATCCCTTATTTTCGCAATAGATGGCTTTAGTGATCTATTTCTCGCGTTGTATAAGTGCAATTATATTACGCTAGATGGCGTTAGAAAGATGAGATTTCGTACTAAAGAAACTTCTTCCAGAGCAGGTTTGTAATATCTTGACTCAGTAGTGTTTGAGTGCGCTTCAATGATGGGCACCAGCCAGGAGAAAATAGGCTATATTCAACAATTTTTCTTCGATAAAGGCGAAAACACAAGTCAGGCAGCTAAAAATGTGAATAGTGTTTATGGTCCTTACATATGCTGTAACAGCCAATCATGTACAATTTTGATTCTGTCGATTTCGTTCCGGTAATTTTTTTGTTGTCAAAGATGCACCACGATGCAGTGGATGGCAAATTGTCGAAAATGTCGATCAACTACGGTCAAACTCTTAATTCAAGCCAGTACTGTCAACAATTGGACCGACAGAAGAAAGCAATCAACCAGAAGCGCCCAGCTTTGGCCAACAGGAGAGGAGTTGTGTTTGATCAGGACAACGTCAGGCCACACACATGGAAGGTGACTCGCCAGAAGCTACGAGAGCTTGGTTGGGAGGTTCTTATGCATCCACCTTATAGTCCGGACCTCGCACCAAGTGATTATCACCTGTTCCTGTCTATTCCAAATGATTTGAATGGTACAAACGTCGCCTCAAGAGAAGCTTGTGAAAATGAACTGTCCCAGTTTTTTGCCAAATGGGTTTCTATGAAAGAGGCATAATGAAATTACCTACCTTTAAAATGGCAATAAGTTATCGAACAAAACGGTGCATATTCAATCTAAACTGTATATTTCAAATTCATTTCAATAATGGATCTCTTTTTACTAAGCCTAATACTTGTATGTTTATTATTCAAAGGTAAGAAAAGAAGTGTCTACTCTTTTATATATGAGATATATTAAGATATCCCTAAGTAATTGATTATTCTATATAATTAGCTGATGCTTGAACTACATATTTGAAATTGAATTAACTATTCCCTTTGATTATTATTTTTTTTCTTTTTTAACATTTAAGGATGTATCCACATCTCCTCAGCATTATATTCTATGTACTTTTTTTTATCTCCTTTTAATCAAACATCATTGATTAAATAGGTTTATTAGAGCAGAAAGATATTCAAATATTGGCTTCTAAATATTAAATAATAAAATGTGGATATAACGAGTTTATTTAATATATATCTTATTATAGTAATTATATTATTAATGGAATAAGGAAAAGGTTAATTTTCTTGAAATATATATATATATATATATATATGTATGTATAGGAACGTTGATTTGTTTGTTTTCTTCAGTTAGATTGATTGGTATTTACCCTTTCTACTATTCTTCAGTACGTATCTAGACATTATCTATTTATGTATTTATAAAGATGTTTTAAAAAGGCTCAATTATCCTTTAAAGGATTTTTAGGGGAAGGAATTTGTAGTTGTGTTGGGAGCAATGTTAGAGCCTTGCAATATAATTCCTTTCAAGTTATATTGACTTATACGTTATCCAAACATAATAGGGAAGCGTTATTTTACTATTAACTTATAGTTTTATGCGTCAAGGCTAGAAAGCCCAGTCGGTTTTACCACATGGAGGGCCTGAAGCAAATATAAAGTGATCCCGAATACAAATGATCCTTTAAAAAAAGAAGAGTTTTTCGCTGTTTTTTTAAAAAAACATTTTTTTATAACATTTCAGTGTAGGGTCCAGAACACTTGCACATGCAATAATGTCTTATAACCGAGCCCTTTCGGAACTCGGATCATACTTGATTTTTTATATTAAATCATGACTTCAAATACAACTTGGAATCTGAGTTATTGTTACATATGTATTTTTCCGAATTTAAGTCACAGAGGGGAAGGATTTGAGAGACGGAGTCATTTGAATAGCCCAAAGGCTGCAATAACGTCATTTTCACTCTGTACAACGTGTTATTTCCAAACTGGTTATCGTTTGAAATGCCTAGGTATGAACTATGTTTTTGCATCTATGAAAGTAAAACAAGAGGAAAGGGTCCAGGTTGAAATCATACAATGGTAGGCCATAAAATGATATTTTTAAAAAAAGACAAATAGTAGAACAGTCTATTGATCTATAATACTTTTGATAACATGACTCCAATTACTCGAAATGAAGATAGCTAAAATGTTAAATGATTCAGACTTGAAGAAGTCCCGAGGCATGAGACTCATATAATTTTTTTTTTAATTAACTTTTCAATGACATCGTTTAATTAAATAAATGTATTAGATATTCTCATTTGGTTATTATAAATTGACTAATAATTAATTAACATATTGGACACACCAATAGCAAAAACAAATGTTGATAGATACTTTTAAGTAATAATTTTCAAATTTACATCGATACTCCGGACAGTTTGGTTAATAGGTTCCGTGAATATACCAGACTCTTGAAGGCTGCAACGAACAAACATTTTGTATTTAAATAGTTATTACTTGAAAGAAAAAATTGTACTATGGCGATTACACATGTGTGTACACGTATATCAATACCTGGTTTAGTTTGGATGCGATCAGTATGAGATTTTTTGTCCACTCGCGTCCTCGACTCACAAAAGGGAAAGAAAATTTTTTGAAAAACAACAACTGGTAGCTGCTACCCTTCTGTATTTTCTTTCTTGCCAACTTTTTAATATTGGGTAGAGTTATTATTTAGATATACTATAGATGTATAAATTCTACCAAATTACAAATCAATCGTTAATACTTGTTTATTATTCAGTAATTCAAAAAAAGGGCGCGCAATCCTTGACTTAATATACTTTTTATACATAAAAATCATGAATAATTATAATAATACCCTTTTTGAGTTTTTAAGACGTAGACTCAGCTGCTTTAAATCAGAAGAGTTAACTGATGAAAAACAGCTGAAGGGTGAATACAGTGTGTTTTTGTTTATCGCTCAAAAAGCTCGTCGTGGATTTGTTCATATATTTGATATGAACATATTAAGTTATCAAAGAAGTTAACTCCATCTTGCCTCTCAAGAATGAAACATGAACTCAATCTCAAAAGACTCGTCGAGACTTCTTGACTCAGCTTTCCTATGAAAAAAAAATAAAAATATACAAATATTAATTATGTAGGTACTTATGTACTTCTCTGGGAAAGAAACTCTCATTTTCTAAATAAAAACACGCGATATTTGCAGAACATGGCACCTAATTAGGATTTTGCATGTTGTAAATATTAATAAAGAAAAAACAAAAGCACTGTAAACTCCAATGAATATTTAACTTTTAAATAATATGAATATATATATAAGTATATATTTTGATCTTAACATGAAACTTTTTTTCCTGGCTCAGTAAACATTTTCTCATGCTCTAATTTGGTAAATTTTTGTAATAATATGTATGTATATAATGAAAAAGTCCAGGAATTAATCTTTGACTTACTTCCTCAAAAATAGATTTACATTTTTTAAAAAAATGTATTACGACCATACACATTTCGTTATACATAATGGTCAAAATCCGGTCACGAAACATTTTGTGAGTCTGTTGTAGTAGGTGGAACAAAGCTGGAACTATATGAATTTGAACATGCCTCTTCATTCACAAAACCTTTGTACTAATGTTGGTATGAATGAATTTACAAGATATTATCACAACAAGCTTTTCGGGATAAACAAAACGCTACATTGTATTCTTCTCCCTTCAGCTGTTTTTCATCAATTGACTCTTTTGATTTAAAGTAACTGACTCTACGTGTCATGAACTCAAAAATGGTATTATTATTATCTATGGTTTTTATAAACATATATAAAATATGTTAAACCAAGGATTGTGTGCCCTTTTTTTGAATTATTGAATAATAAACAAGTATTAACAATTGATTTGTAATTTGGTAGAGTTTATATATCTATAGTATATCTAAATAATAACTCTACCCAATATTAAAAAGTTGGCAAGAAAGAAAATACAGAAGGGTAGCAGCTACCATTTGTTGTTTTTCCAAAATTTTCCTTTCCCTTTTGTGAGTCAAGGTTGCGAATGGACAAAAAAGCTCTTCGTGCCTGAGCAATGTTTGCATTACGTCTGTTCATATGACCAGATACTAGAACTAACTATTTGACTCATTAGATAATATTTGCATTGAAGAATCCCAGACTATGTCTTGTGTGTCTGCATTAGCAAACTGCTCAAACTATCTGAAAGTGAGGAGTTTCTCCTTATACAAAAATACTTTTTAGCTAGGACATGCCTTAGAAAATTTGATTTGTCAAGTAGGGTTCTAATATTAATAAAAGATAATTAATTATTCCAAAAATTATGTATCTGAAGAGAATAATTGTAAATTCAGCATGCAAAAAAAGGGTCTTATGCAAGGTATCATCTCTTTCTGTTTCGTCAGAAAGATAACTCTAACATAATTAGTAAATTTGTTATGTTTTTTGTAATATTATTTCATGTTTATTACTGAATAAGCACATAGTATTCTTAATGAATCATTGGTGTCTAATATATTCTATTATTATTTGAAAACTTTACTTACAAAATGTATATCTCCTATTTTTAAAAACAAATAAAAAGAATACTCAAAAATGACGTACGATTAGATCCAGCCATTCAAAATTACAAAGTTACTTCTTTATGCTTTATATTTTCTAATTTTTTTTGTTTCATTCATACCAAGACTAACAAGACACCCTTTATATTTGTCTCAGAACAAAGTCACTCATTTGTAAGACTCAAATAAGTCTTTGACACACCATTCCGAGTCAAGCCTGATTTTTTTAAAATGTCCAAGTCAAGTTTCAAGTCCCTCTAAACTAGATTCGAATTAAGTAACTAACAAATCGTATTTGATATGCCTCATCCCAAAGGATAATGTGATTTGAACAGTATTTCCAAAGTGTGATATGAGCTCACAAAATGACTTGGAGCGTCATGGGCGCCTGCTCTGAGTATCCAAGTTACAATGACAACATCAAATTTAAATAAAATATATGTGTCAAGTCAACAAGACGCAAAGTTACTCTGAAATATTTCAAAAATGAGTTAGAACTGCGAAGCAATTCTCTTTCGTTTGTACTAATAGTATATTTTGATGAATTAAATAATGACTCTAATCATAATTACAACATAATTATATGGGAAAAAATACCGGCCACAATCAAGAATAAAAAACATTTGGTATTTCTGACTATATAGTGATTCATGGTGAGCATGATAGCTAGGAATGTAAATCATATGCAATTCGGGCGTGTTATAAAAAAAGAAAGAGAAAATCAACCTGGCAACCCTGACAATTTAATGAATGTTGAGGAGGGAAGCAGCTTGAGCTGTCATGACGTTTTACTGAGCTACAAGCTGCTATTTTCCTTTATATATGTATACAAATGAAAACATCAAACCACAAACATTACAATACGTTACTCCAGATTCATTATTATATTCACAAATATCATTAACTCCATTCTCCTCAATGAATGATAACCATTTTTTAATTTTTCCTTTGTTCCTCACCATGATATAATCTTTGCAGACTGTTCTTTACTTGTAAAACATTATGTTGAGATAAAGTTGATGTTACCTTCTTAAGGGAAAAAAAATGATAACAGCTTCGGAAAACAAAAAGACCTGTTTGAAGAGCCAACTCCACTTTTTTATCATAGGCCCGAATTGCATATGATTTACATTGCTAATGATAGCTATTAAGTTGATTCTTAATAGGTCTTAAACAGATGATGAACTGGTTTTAGCCAACTGCAACTAAATAAATCTCCTGGGCTATGAAAAAGATGGACGTTCTTTCAGAGATCAACTCGGCTCCAAGTGCAGTTATAACATTTATCCGATTGCTCTATTGGATAGACAACAATCATCCTTGGTTCCTCGATATAAAGGGACATTTTAACAAAAACCGGCCGCAAGGGGTCTTAAAATGACTCCAAAATATTTGGCCACGTTATTTATGAAGTAAAAAAACACACTGTAAAGTGGATTTTCTCCTTTTCAATATTTGAAAACAAACAAACTTGCTTTCTTGTTGACTTGACATATATATATATGTAGATTGTTTTCCAGATTAAGAAAGTTACGACCTACAAATCTTACAAAAGAACTAGTATTTGTGAGTATTTTGAGAGAAATGTACTTTATGAAAATTATTTGAAAAAATTGTGAATTGAGAAATTGAAAAACGAATGAACATTGAAAGTCGTTCATAAATTTCTAAATCCTCAAAAGTTAAGGTACTATATATATAAACGTTTTTTTCCTTCAATATTTGAAAAAGATATATATGTAAGTATATGTATATATTTTGAGACTTGAGACTCAGGTCAAAAAGTGTCAAGTCGTCGTCAAAAGTGAATAAATTAACTTCACGAGACGACACCCCTCTTGCCTTTGATAGCGAAATGTACCTTACTTTTTGTTCATTTACATGAGTGAGTTGATTTTGTTGTTCAACTTATTATTATTATTTATTATTTTTTTACTTTTAATAGACCTGACAAGGAGTGTGTTATTAAATCAAGGGTAATGAACCTTGATTATTTCTTATATCATGACTCATGAACTATGGATAATTATATCTATCTATATATATAATATGTTTTTCAACATCTTCAAAAGTATCTTCAAATCATGTTATTAAGATGTATAAATGAATCATTAAATATATCATTACAATATCTTTCTTTATTATTACTTAGGGCCATATAAATAATGGGTTTGTACTATAAAAAAAAAAACATAAGCTATAAACTCCATGGTAATATCAAAAAAAAAAAAACCCATTAAACTATTCTTATTTGTTAAAGATCAATGCATAAAAGGTTATCAAACATGAATTTCCGCAAATATGTCGTTTGCCAGTCCCATTTCTCTTGAAGAATAAATGAGTAATTGCCATAATCAGCGTGGGCCTCACATTTTGTTCTTAATATATTTTGAGGGATTGTATCCTTACGACTTTTGAAAAGAATAATATTATTATTATTAATTAAAGGCACTCGTTTTTTGCTGCATTGCAAGAGGTTTTAAGAGGGAAGTTTTGTTAGGTAGTGTTGTGCTCCAAAGACAAGATCAAAGCTTTGAGGATTAGGTGTCTTACTATAAAAGATCGGACAAAACAAAAAGAATCTTATCAAATTTTAATAAGATTGCACTGATTTTGTGAATGAAACCTGGGCGTTTGAAAGTTTAAGACCAAGATCTTGAAGGTTTGAGAAATTAAGACCCTTAATCCCAAGAACTACATCATGAGACAAAGGGATCCATGTTTGTTAATTAAGGATGATAAATTTAAGGATTCCCACTAATCATAGCAAAATAAATAAGGATTTTGTAGGTACATACTCTGAAAAGTCCGGGTAACCGGCTTGAGGTTATACCAGACTTTTTGAATATAACTGTTTCAGAGATGTCAATTCTACAAACTAGGGCAGGGGTGTCAAACTTATTTCATATTGCGGGTCATATACGACCCCTAGGTGGACGTCGTGGGCCGGGCCATTAAAATTATAGCATACTTATCTATAAATAATCAAAATGTCATCATGTCTTCCCTTTTTTTAATTATTTAAAGAAAAACAAGGACATTGTTAAATTTAACTAAAAATTTATTGAACAACACTTTTACAGAACATTTCACAAAATTGCACAAACTTACAGTAACTGGTATCGAAAATTATAATAATAATGAACTTTACATGAGATTACAACATGAGACCTATAAAGAAAGACTAACCTGCGCCACCTAGCGGATGAGTTACATTTAATTAAATAGTTTAATCCATGTCTTTTGTGTATTTTTTCCCACTTTCAAATTATCCTGCGGGCCTGATTGAACCTCCTTGCGGGCCAGTTCCGGCCTGCAAGCCGTATGTTTGACACCCCTGAACTAAGGGCTTACTTGTAAGGTTGCTTACACAGAAAAAAAAAACTTTAGGAGAAAGAAGTTTAAGAAGTCTAAATGCTGACCTAGAACTTTTATAGTGTCTTTCACTTGGGGAAAAAAACCAGTGGGAAATTTAAGTTCAGAACACTCCTGGTACAAAATAATACAATACAGGGTATTGTTCTATTTTAAAGTATTGTAAAACCTCGGATTGAGATACTCTTGATTTGTAGATACTTTATACTCAAAGTGACTGTTTTCAATTTCAATGATACAGTCTGATTTTAATTTGATAGTTTCATTGCTTTAGCTACGCCAAAAAAAAAAAAAAAAGGCTCACCACTTTCATTTTAGAGAGGGGCACTGATTCAAAAATAGTTACACTCGTAAATAATTAAAAATCCTAAGGGGTATAAGTTTAGTAAAAATTATTTAGTTTTGCCTGCTGATTTCAAATCTGTAATTTTTTTTTTTTCGAGAGTCATAAGGTTTTCGAGAAATCGGTCCCTACTTTCTTAGCTTTCTGGCCCATTTTCCAACTTTAGCTTCAATTTAAGCCTGGAAGGATGCTCATTTTGTGGATTAAGAAATATTGATTCGCTAGTGTATTTAATGCAAATTCCATTTCCATTCTTTGTTTTCACCTAAAGAGATTCCTGGGGGTGTAAGGGACAGGAGTAGGCCCAAAAGTCGATGAAATCCTTTGTACTTCAATAACTCCTTAAATATTACATGAAATGGATTAATAAGGACTGCATTAAGAAGCTGAGACCCACAGCTTTCAAACGAGATGTCAAGCGCCCGATATAAATCCTTAATTATGAAGAAACTGTTCATCTAAATGTGTAAATTTTCATTCGGTTTCGAGCAAAAAATTCGCTAGAAATCTAAGACTCACGGTTGAGTTACTTAAGTAGTAGCGTGCAGAAGGACTTCAGCCAGTTTCTTAAGCCGGTCCCTACTAAAAAATTAGTGTCCGATTACTGGAAAACCGTCGGACTCTCGAAAAAAAAAATTACAGCTTTGAAATCAGCGTACAAAATTAAGTAACATTTATTATATTTATACCCCCTAGGATTTTTGAAAGTTCAAATTTATTGACCAGTGTTTTTAAGCTTTTTAATTATAAACACGTTCTTAATATCTGCCTGGAACTACATATATATTATATAATGGCTATTATAGCATTATGCTCAAAGCCATCTAATCTGAGACAAAGTCAAGGTCATGACTTTAAGGAATGGAGACCCAAGTATTCAAAACAAAGTCCGATATCGAAAACTACATCAATAGACAGAGTAAATGTATCCTTAAGATGTGGGTTTTTTTTTGGGGGGGGGGGGGGGGATTTCTTTGACGAGTTCCTCTTCTTCGTCAGGGATGTTGCTCATAGTTAAAGGTGTATTATTGTACATTGCAAATAAGGAGATATCAAATGCACAATTTGATTCTAACCGGAAGCACCTGACATTAATTTAAACAAAGTACCCTCTCGCTCCCTCAGTATTGTTATTATTTATTCAAGTCATATTAATATATGTACTCCGGGAAGGAATGCAATCCAGGAATTGTTACTACGCACTCAATAGTTTGTATATTTATATGTATATTACATCAATTTAACAAAAATACAAAGTTATTAAATTAATACTGAAAGTAACATTTGACCTTATAATGTCAAAGTGTTTGCTGATTGGACTAAAGTATTTAGTCCAAGGTCGTTTTTCTTATTCAACTAGTCATTTTTAAACCCCTTTTATATATATATATATAAGGATCCATGATTTATGTTACTCTGAATGGGTAGGCATAGATTTAGTGTGCTCAAATTATGACTGAGAGAACTCTATACACATACTGGGAACATGGTATGGATTCTTATGTAATAATTCTTTATGGTACACATTACGGTTTTGTATGTATAGAGGTTAAACAAGTTATTTTTGAAGAGGGTCTTTATGAGTTAGTTGTACTTATGTATTATTTTATTTAACCTTTTTGTAATGCCTCTTCTTATTATGATGAGATAACAGTTTGTTTGCTCAGTCCATATTTTTCAATTACATTCCATTAGAGAGGGAGGAGGTAAAGACATTATTCTATTCTCTGGAGAGCTTTGTATTTGTTGGACTAATTATTTAAAAAAATAAAAAATAAAATAAAAGACTCCCAGAAACTGAATTCCTTTGAGGATTGAATATATAATTAGTACTCGCCTGGCCGAGTCATGATGATGAGAGCATTTAAAAACTACGACGAAACAAACAGTGCATGTGCGATGATATATGAACAACAATTGGAGTTATTCCAATTTAAAATAAAGAATGAAAGAATTCTTGGTTTGAGCTTAGATAAACGTACATAATAATGATATGTATTTCAAATATTCTTAAATATGCATATACATACTCATTATGTATCTCTAATTGATTAATATTATTTTAGATTTTGGTTTATGGTTGAGAATGGATGAAAAAAGTTAGGATGGATTAGCCAAAGGTACCAGAGCTGATACGATCGAGGAAAGAGAGAACACGGTCTTCAATGTGCTTGACTTTGATATCCCAAACAAGTGTGGAATTTGGAGGAACAACACCTTCAATACCCTTACTTCCATATCCCTTCTTAGGAGGAACGACAATGGTTCTCTCTTCACCTAAACAAGCACCAGATACACCATTGTCGAATCCCTCGATTCCGACAGTGCCAACAGTCAAAGGCAAGAGCTCATTAGCATATGTTTCATCGTAGACTTCAAGGGAGCCATCAGTCTTGGCAATTTTACCAATATAGTTGATACGGACACGATCTCTTCGTCGAGTAATACGATCATTGGAGCAGTCACCTTTCTTGGTGGTCTCGATTTCGATGTCTTTGTCGACATCCACTAATTCTACATCAAAAACGAGATCCGCATTTGGAGGAATGAGACCATCTCCGGCTCCTATATGTAGATTTACAAAAATAAAATAAAGCACTCGGTTTGAATTAAATTAAATTTCTGAACGTACCCTTTTCCCCATATGCAAGGTTGGAGGGAATGTTGAGAGTGAGTTTTTCTCCGACACAAGTACCTACGAGTCCTTCATCCCAACCCTTGATAACAAGTCCTTTTCCAAGCTCAAAGTGAATAGGATTTTTATGAGTGTTGGAGTCAAAAACCTTTCCATTGGAGGCAAGTTTTCCACTGTACACAACATAGACTTCATCCCCAGCCTTAGCTTGTGCTAATTTATGGCATGGTTTTCTCTCTGTTACCTTTCGGTTCAATTGTTGACTGAATGAGCCTTGAAGAAAGAGGGAGAGAGTACAAAGAAGGATCGTCGCTCCTCTCATCATTAATGGATTCCTCTATTCAGCAGAACGGTGAAAAAAGGACTGGACAAAGATTTGTGAATACCACAGGCTTTAATATTAAGACCAACCAAGATTTTTAAGGAGTGTTGAGAGCTATCCCAGCAACAATAGGCGTACACGCAGTACCTCTCTATATATACAACATTTACATACATATAAGGAAATGCCTTCTTAAATCATGTTTGAGCCACCAATTTACAGGCAACAAGTCTATTTGAATCCATTCAAACATTCAACCTAACCAGTGTTTGTTTGACACACGGCAAACACTCCTTAATCTAAATAGTAACATATTATTTGAGATGATTTTTTATAAAAAAAAAAAGGAGCAAAATAATCACACATGTTTTTTTTGTTATTTTTTAAACCCTCCATGGACGGATGGATGTGCCTATTTAATTATTTTAAGTCATATTCTCCATAAATGCAGTTATGTTATCTACGCATGTAGAAATATATATTTCATAATAAAGCTATTACATAAAGGACATTTTTAATTCATGATACAGGATTGTCAATAGCAAAATCTAAAGGAAATGAAGAACTTTACAGAGTATAAAATAAAATATCATCACCCCTTAATAGGTATGACATAAATAAATATAATTAATCAAACAAAGGGTGACCACCCGGGGTAGAGTGCACATAAACGATTAGGATCTCTTGCTTGTTGTATCAAAGCATTTACCTGGCCTTGAATCGACATACTGAAACCCTCTTCAAAACCATCGAGTTTTTGACCAACTCTTAATAAAACCCTTTCAGCCATCCGATTTCCACCTCCATCACCGGCAGCTCTCGAGGGTGAATCGCTATTTTGTTCCCATTTGGCTTTTGTTTTAGCGTCAGGAGCTCTGCCAAACTGTAGGCGGTAGGCTTTATCCGGCGTAAGAGACCAGTTATAGAGGGGGTCATGAACCATAACTTGAAGAATCGTAAAAATGCTTTCTTTGTTGCAACGTAGAACGCTGAGCGTGGACTCACAACTTCGTCTAAAAGTACCTTCAACCCCACAAGGTCCAAATCCATCAACAATGTCTCTAGAAAGACGAAATGGTATGGTCTCTGGTGTGGGCAGTATTTTTCCTTGCTCAAAGGCTATTCCCAAATCAATATGTACCAAATGCCCCGTTGTTTTATGAATAAGAATATTTTGAATATGACGATCTCCCAGGCCAAGTATGTAGCCAACCATTGAGGCTGCAGCTGCAGATCGGGTATACGCCTCACGTCTCTCATAGTGCATCTCTGGTGAAGGGAAATGCTCCATGAAAAACTGATGCATGACAGGATGAAAATGTTCACAAATATCAGTGAAGGCCTTATATTTCTTAGAATGATCCTTAGAGCCTTGGGCTTTGACAAGCTTAACACGGCAATCGTAGGCAGTGTAATCATCTGGATGATAGCGAGCATGAGCTCCTGACCTATTATCAGCCCCTACAAGATAGTCTTTAAGTGGCATTGTATTTTGACACCACTCCAAGACACCACTTCTCTGAGAAAGAGCAACCACTTTGTAGGTTTGAACTTTGAGTTTAGGGTCTTTCAAAAGACTGTTCATGAGATTGAAGACTTGTTGCATGACTGCATCCTGTCTTAAATCATCCTTTCCTTTCACTAACATGGGTCTTTTAATACCATCTGTCCCAATGCAATAAATCTTTTTTGGGGCATTCACTCCACCGACCGTTTCATAGAAATCTGAAAACTCCCTAATGCCCACAAAAGAATACCTTCCAATTTTCGACACGGGTATGAACTCTGTAAGAATAGGGACATGATCCATATCGCGAATCTTCCGAATGGGTTTTGATGTCCCCAGTTTGATTTTATTGGACTCACTACTCCTTGGAGGAGGGGAGGATTCATAAGCAAATTGAATCAGAGTTAGACACATATTCTCCATATCTTTGAGGAGTGAACTCTGTTTCAAGTCCTGCTTTTTAAAGACGTCAAGTAGCTTTTTCGCGGCAAAAGTTCGATCCTCATCCCCTAATGAGACATTTTTTTTCCCTCCCTTCCCTGAAGTAAATGCATCGTCTGCTTGAGAATTTGCAAGAGCCAATACAACTGGGAGCGTATGATGAGGATGATCCCTCATACACTGAACCATTAAACTCATCAGAATTTTCCCAAAATTCCCTTCCTCACGTTTGAGAGTCATCCGTGCAGCAAGTTGGTAGAGCAGATTTACAAATTTAAAAGTACGAATTTTATTAATGGACTCGGATACTACGTCACTCACGTCGGGGTCCGAGGAGTTTGAGAACCATAGGGAAACAAATCTAAAGATTTTGAGATCATGCGAAGAGTCACCCGCTATGAAGGCCTTCAAATAATTTTGTAAGGCTAGCAAAAGATACTTTTGTCGATCCCTTTGAATGGACTCAACTTCAAGTTTGTCGATATTACTGTGACGAGTCAAAATAACCGCAGATTGTTTTACATCTTTATCAAGATCCTTTCCTACTTGATTCCTGGAAGAAAAAAACGATCATTTTTTTCACATATGATTTAATGAAGTGTATTTAAATAAGTGTAATCTTACAAATTGGAGCTCTCTTCCTGAATTTCCTTCATTAACTTTTGTTTATCTTCAAAATCCTTGGACTTAATATGATCCGTTATATTTTGATACTGATCGTCACAAAAAGATGCTAAATTGATGTATGCATCCAATATAAGGGAGCTACTTCCCTTTGAATCCTCCATTTCTTCTTCATAATATGACACTGATTTATGCAAATACTTGTCCAGGATAATGGGAGCACTCTCCGATTTTAACATGTACATCCATTGGCCCAAAGTTCCTAATACTTGAGGATATATGCTGCTAAATAAAATATAACTAGAATGAATTTATGCCCACTACAAATAGGAAATGAATGTACCTCGTCATTTCTTCCCCGTCTTGATTCATAGCGGACAAATCATTGGCCAACCTTTTAAGTAGTACAACGGCCGTTCCCTTATTATTCCATTCCCAGAGAAGCTTTGCCTCCAAAAATTGCGCCTTCAATTTAAGGACTCTGTTCCCAACTGAAGCCTCTTTGAGTGAGAAAACGCAGCTCCTTGCAACATGAAAATCAGAGTGGTCCAAAGCAATTTCTGCCAAGTGTGTGCACTCTTTGACAAAACTATTTAATACTCTATCCCTAACACTGGATTTAAGGTCTGAGCTCTGCAACTGAGATTGATAAAAAATGCATCTTTGCCTTTTAGTATCAACAGAGAACTTGTAATTTAAATGGTTTGACTCCCCCAGAGACTCGTTTGCATTCAAACATTCAATTTCTCGAAGTGCCATAAATTGTCCAAGGGTTTTACTCACTCCAATTGATGAATGAACATCTTTTAAATGAATGGATCTACGGGCATTTGTGATAAAATGTTCCAAATCATCATCATCACGTCTAATTAACTTGGATAAACAGGAATATCGATTTTGAGCAAATGACTTAGTTTCGCCTCGAAGACTCACGTCGACATCATCCCATTGACTCAACTTCCATGCACACTCATATCGTAAATCCTTTACCTCAGAATCATCTTCATCACCTATTTGCTGTGCATTATTTATGATATACGAATAGAGGGTATGATAAAGACCCGAGTTAAACATAGTAAGTAGATACTTTTTTTGAGCTTTCCCCTTGGTAACTAAGGAGTCGCAAAACCCAAGAACTTTGAAACTCTCTCGTTCCTGAGTTAAATGATCGATTAAAGCTATTTCATCCCCCTCGACCAAACGACTCTCTCCACATCCATTCAATGCATCCGTGTTCCCTAAGGCGGCAAATGCTTCATACAGAATACTTTGGCATTTCTGACTTTCCTTTGGAAAAAGCTCGTAAATAATATCAAGGATATTGTGACGATCCGCCTCACTCATTTTAAGCTTAATCTTTCCATACTTCCTGCATATTAAAACAATCTTAATTTAATACCAAAAAAAAAAAAAAAAAATTGAGTTAAAATTACATACTCGACCATTTGTTGAGTCCAAATCTCGCAATATAAAATGGACTCAAAGTACTCTGAAGTATTCAGTGAGGCTTGAGCAACATGAAGATAATTAATATTGATGAGCCAAAAGTTATTTTTCCAATTTGTTAAAACATCCTTGCTCCTTTTACGAGGTAAACTTTGCATTCTTAAATGGCGTACAACATTAAGGCATGACTTTACGCAAAAGGGATGTAGGCCCTTATTTGAAATGGAGGACCTTGAGTCTGAGGAATAGTGTTCACTGAATATTATATTGATCTTATTTGACACTTCTTCCTTTATTCCCTCATCTCCATTGAGTAGAAGAACATGAATTAAAAATGGAAAAAGACGTTGACAAAATGTAGGATTTGAGACACAAAGTTTTGTCAAAGGAGTAAAAATTGAGAATGAGTTGGGATCCAAATATTTGATCAAAATATTAGAAACCCTTTCTTTGATCCAGGTATTAAAATCCTCATTTTCATCAATGATCCAATTCGATGTGTCTTTAAAATAGTAATTAATGAGAACGTTTCCTTTAAGGATCTCCTCATTTTCCAAAGAACTATAAAAAGGGATTAAAAGTGATTGATGCAATTGAGTCATATTCTCAGAATTGGTAATATCTCGAATAGTGTCCAATTTACAAAGTACTTGAAGAGCCTCATATGCCATCCTTGACGTGGCATGATGCTCATCTAAAATAAGATCAAAAAGTAAAACAATAATTTCTCTCAAATAATCCTTTTCGGGATTATTTGTTTCGGAGGTTACGATACTCTTGTAGGGCTTAACTACGACGGAATTCAAGTTGATAGGTCCAATCTCCCCAAGACATTTTGACACAAGTTCTTTGTGAATATCCTTTCGGAAAAGATCAAATAATTTATCGATTAAAGAATGAACTGGACTACTCTTTGTGTTCTCTGACAAAACTTGAGATCGATTCAGCCCTTCCAATAAAATCTCCATTTCATTCTTTTTGGAACTGAGTGATTCATGCAGGTACTTAAGACGATGAGTTGATGGAAGACGAACATCATCCAAGAAAGATTCAATATCATCCAATAGCATGGTTTGACAGTCGTTCTCCTTCACATTCTCAAGAGCCTTTTCATATTTACCAAACTGGGGATCTGAGGGAAAAGGGCAAAGCCTCTTAATTTCAGGCAAAAATAAATGAGTGTTATCAAGGATGAGAAAGTCCAATATTAACTCTACATCACTTTCATGATCTGAATGCATAGGAATTAAGGAATTAACGATTGGAACAAAGTATGGACTCAAAATTGATGATAAATGGGACACACAAGTGCGGAGCAGTGTGTACATTACTTTTATAGATAATTGTTTAACTAATTTACTATTTTTATCATCGTTCAAAGTTCTTAGTAAAGCGTCTGATATGTACCACATTATGAAATGAAAATGTTTGAAGGATTCACTAGGATGAAGAGAGTCGAGGAATATTTTAACTCCATGAAGGGATCGAATCCGTGTATCAGAATCGGTTGGGGTTTTAAAAGCTACCATAAAATTAAGACACATCTCCAGTAAACAGCTCGAAATATTTTCGCCTAAAAATTCTAAAAGGGATTTGTCATTTCTTTGTGGAATTCTGGCTTCGAAATATTCAATGAGGTTTAATACAAGGCTATGATCCGTAAATGGAGGACTGGGCTCACTTAATTCTGGAATAGGCAAGTTAAACTCAGTTCTGAGAGCTTCTGGATCATGAATATTCTTAAAAACTTCGGCCAAAATTTCATGAACTTTGGATGTTAAGTTAAAGTTGAAGGCCTCTTTTTTAAGAACATAAAAGACCAACTCATGGAGCCTCGTGGCTTTTTGAATTGATTTTTTTGATGTATGCCTTAAAAGACTTGTATTTGTGTCCTTAGCTGCAATGATGGGCAAAAAATAAGCATTGACGTAGGAAAAATTATCTTCAATGATTTTTTCTTGAGATTTCCCTGCGTATAGCTTACAAAGAATGGGCAGACTTTCATGATTGTTCCAAAGAAGTAAAGGAACAATAACACTCTCATACTGAAGAAGAAAGGTTTTAAAATCCTGGCTCAGAATTTTATAAGGAAACCTTTCTATGCTATATCCTTCACCGATAAAATCTTTAAGCACATACCCCAGCATCGGAACCATATAATTGTCGACTCTATCAAATCCCTTCCTCTTTGATAAATTATGAATTACTCGCCGAATCGACACTAGAGGGATATCATGTGCTTGATACATAAGCACTATTTTAGAGATGGATTCACGCTCAAGATATTCACAACAACTAGAAATTCCACCAAGTGTCAATAATAATGTCCCAATTCGATTTCCGTTGTCATCATCGCTTCTTGCGCCCTCAGTCCGGCTCTTCAATAAATGATTTAAAGTGGAGTACAGGAGACTAAAGTCAGAAGACTTGTCTTTCACAGATTGTTGAGTAGAAGAAAACAAGAAAGGCACATATTTTGCACTCTGCTCTCTAAGTCTATTAGATGAATGACCTAAAAACCGTATCATCGACTTTCCAACGTGTACAGAGTCAGAATCACACTCAGAATCCTTGACCACACCGGCTTCTTTATCATCTATAGCTGCAAGATTGTGGATTTTAATCGGCCATAAAGCCCATTTTCCAGAAGGATCAATTGTCGTTAGGGAGTGAAGGAGATCGATTATTTTAGATTGCAAACGAATGGAAAGTCTCTTATAGGATGATTGGGCATTCATTCTGAAGGGGAAAAAAATTAGCAAATATATTCTATGCTTGAAACATTTGAACCTACCTGAAAAATGCCACTACAAACGTTAAAAAGTTTTTCAAGGACACGGGATTGTGAGATCGAATGAAGTAAAGTCGATGAACGTGTGGAACAAGGGAATTCAAAATCTGTAATAAAGCAATGGATACATAGGGATCGAAGTTCTTGGGTCTCGTGGATCGCTTGGCAATATTTTGGCAAGTTAAAAGAATACTATCAACAAGTTCTTCATCAAGGAAGTCTTCACATGATTTTTCAACTAGCTGGGTCAATATCTCTAAAACAAAGTCATCACCTAAGTTAGGCAATGAGTTGATAACTTCTATAATTTTTCTTCTAAGCTCAGTAAAAAAGGAATACCGTTCTGATGAGGAGGGCAATGATACATTGGGACAAGAAATCGAAATAATGTTTCTAAATAACTGTTCAGTATCCTTTTTTTGATTTAATTTCTCAGTTGCATCTTCTTGAAACTCATCAACATCCATTGAATCGGTTGTGCTATCATCATCCCGTACATTAGAGTCGAGGTCATCGAAGTCATCAAACTCATCCCTGACCTTATTATCAGGCTTCATGCTCCCCTTAGATGTAGAGGATTTAAGCATTTTACACCGAAGAAGAAAAACTTGAACGGCTTTCTCGATGAAATCAAGGGGAAGCGCAGTCCAAAGGAGACAATCTATTTCTTCACTACGTTTGGAGGAAAGAAATTCATGCCAGAGTGATAAAGCAACCGTATTTTTGTCATTGGCTAGTATCTTATAAGAAACAATTCCAGCTTGTTTGATACATGAGCCATAAATACAAGCTAAACGTGAGGATTGGACGCTCTTTTGGGATTGAAAAACATTGCATTTAACTAATTGTGTAATAAATGAGGATAGAAGAGTTGCTTGCTGCAGTCCTTCTCTAACCAATTCAGTGGGATTCTCAGTGTTTCGTCCTTCATTAAGCCTGTCAAGTACTTCTCCAGAGAGTTTGACGAGTAATTCATTCATTTCTTGAAACATTGCTTGATTCAACTGAGCTTTAAGGAATTTTGAACTCTCTTTGTTTTTATCCACTGAACAACTTGAGCTATCTGGTAGGACAATCAGATCAGATTCCAGTATAAGTGTTTCCAAACGTTTTGATTCTTCATAATAAGAGTCCTTTGATTCAGCACTGGATAAACTCCTCCGGTAGTAACTGACTGATGAATCCGACAAAGAGATATCTTCACTTGTATAATTTTTATTCTGTATTTCAGCAGATAAACTTAGATCTACAGGAGATTGAAGACACAGTCCGGCTAAAAGGGACACAACGACACATGGATAATCTTTAAGAGCTTCATTCCATGAGTCCAAAGATTCTCCTTGATCTATTGGACAAAGCCAAGAGAGTATTGTGCGACGACCAGATATTTTGTGAGGGATTTCTACTATGGTAATAAGGGAAACAAGGGTTTGTATGGAATGAATATTACATTTGACGATTTTATTCATATAGATATCCATAAGCCTTCTCAATTTGCGAGTTGGCATGTCCATCATCAAAAGCCGAATGAGACTATGACCCTCTTCCAAACACTGATTTAAGCTCACAATATTTAAAGTAGACTCCCAAACTAAGGTCCAATCAGTCTTAAAATTGCATGTAGCACTCAATACTTTAAATGCTTCAAGAGTTCTCAATATTTCACTTTTAACCGCGATCACTTTCGAGCCCTGCAACGCAAAAACAATCTGAGAAAAAACGTTGATAAACTGAGAGTGAGTTAAGGAGTCCTTTGGATAGCGAAAGAGCAAGCCAGAGAGTATTTGCAGCCAAGGTATTGAAATGCTTTTGTCTTCATTACGGATATTTTCCAACAATGACTCATACCCAACTTGTAATACTCTCCGTCTTTTGGCAGAAGGTTGTTGAGATAAAGTTTCATTTAAGTGAACAATTTGCGTAATATCCCGAGTTACTTCCTTGTCCTCAACAAAAAGCTGTCTCACGACTTCAATCCCAAGATCACAAAGAGAAGGATCTAAATGAATGGATTGATTGACGGATTTTAGGGCATTCTTGGATCTGTTATTTAATATCCAAGTATCAATCACATTACTATAAATCCCAAATAGATGTTTTGTCCACAAACCAGGATCTTTTGCGTAGAAGCCTTCTTCACTACTTCGAGCTCCATAAGGGTGATGTACACTGACTTGAAAGCGTAGAAAAGCTACAATGGGTCCATGACGATTATGCCTTGCACTATCTTCAAACATGGTGAGTACGGTGGGTATGATACTTTCACCGAATTGGCAAATGGCCTTCCGCTCATCTCTTTCAAATTCTTTTAAGAGAAAGAGTGTAGCAGATAAAAAGGCGGATCTCGCTTCAAAGGCCCCAGCACCGAGTTTAACATCATTAATGATTTTAGCTAAGAAATGGAGTCGAGATGAATAGGAGATCTCTGAGTAGGTCGAGGACTCTTGAATTACTTTTTTGAAAAATCGAGCACAGACCAGGAAGTCCGAGTCTTTCGGAGGAGACTCAAATAGTGAGAACGCGGCCTTGGGCAGTTGAGACGTCCATAGGGGAACGGGGAGGAGTCGGCAATATTCACGATATGAAATGATCCGCTCTATAACGGACACAGCATCAAATCCAGTGTTGTCACGAAGAGATGAATTCTCTTCGAGGAGATGGAGCATGTCACGAACGATGATTCCTGGATTTTTAAGGAGGGGTCCCGCTTTACGAATCACGGTCTTGAGAAGAGTGGAGGCGAGCCTTGAATTTGGGGTTCCTCCTCCTTTGGATCCCTCTCTCTGAAGGAAACGGAATGCATAGTGATACACATCGTCCCACGTAAAGTCCTTGCGATTCTCTTGGGACAAGGAGGCAGCGGCGAGAGCTTGAACACATCGTGGAGAGTGAAGTAAGTGGGTTAAGGACTCCTCTGACTTTTTACGGGTCGTAATTCGATCATTGTCCAATCCGAGGCAGTGATCACGAACTTCGCTTAAGATCCTCATGACGATTTTCCCTCTCTTTCCATCCTACTCACGGCAAAGAACAATGAATGAATACTCAACAAGTGATCTGGGATCTTCGCCGCCCTGTCAACAAAAACACATTTTAAAAAATCGCGGGGAACGTGTAATAAACCTCTCAATAAAATATTATGTAACTAATAACTCTGGTCAACAAATTTGAACTTTCAAAAATCCTAAGGGGTAGAAGTATAGTAAAATTTATTCAGTTTTGCACGCTAATTTCAAATCTGTAATTTTTTTTTCCAGAGTCCGACGGTTTTCGAGAAATCGGATCCTACTTTTTGAGCTAATTTGGCTCATGTTCCAACTTCAAGTCTTTGATTTCTAGCGAATTTTTGCTCAAAATTGGATGAAAATTTACAAATTTAGATGGACGATTTCTTTTTAGTTAAGGGTTATTATCTGGCGCTTGACATCTCATTTGAAAGCTGTGGATCTCAGCTCTTTAATGCATTCCTTATTAATCCATTTTATGTAATATTCAAGGATTTATTAAAGTATAAACGTTTTGGCCGACTTTTGGGCCTACTCCCACTGCAATGCCCCCCAAGATCCTCCTAAGGTCAAAACAAAGACTGAAAATGGAATTTGCATTAAATACACTAGCCAATCATTATTTTTTTTAATGCGTAAAATGAGTAGTATCCTTTTAGGCTTAAATTGAAGTGAAAGTTGGAAAATGGGCCAATTTAGCTCAAAAAGTAGTGTCCGATTTCTCGAAAACCGTCGGATTCTGGGGGAAAAAATTTATAGATTTTAAATCAACGTGCATAACTGAATAACTTTTATTATAATAAGACCCCTTAAGGTTTTTAACTGTTGACCAGTGTAATTAATTAATAATAATAAGTCAGTCATATAAATGGATGATCCAAATTATTTTATGAGCATAGTTTTTAATATGTACTATTAATATACATAATTGAAGAGAAAGAAATAATGAAAATTACCCCTCAAAACATGTTAATATAATCATCCAATAATATTTATAAAATGCTCAATTTTAAAGAATGATTAGTGTCTCAGGGAATCAATCTTGGGATTCTATGATTTTCATTCACCAATTCATTGAAAATCTCATATAATACTGAACTTAGTTAATATATTTTGTACATTTGATAAATTTGTAAGAAAAGTTACTATAAAATATAATGTACAGATAATATTATGAAGTCGTTAGACTCTTTTTACACCTAATTAATTAAAACCTTTTTTTTTTTTTTGTTTGGGGAAGGGGGATTTCATCATTAAATTATCACACATCACACAATTATTGCGGTACAATTTAATAATAATATCAAATTCAATATAATTTATATTGGTAAGTTGAAACTTGTCGTAATTTTTATTAATGTATTACATTTTGTGATATATGTGTTGGTTATATCTCATATTTGGGTCAATTCATTTATTAATTATATCATCCAATTAGTATATATTTACATTAAAATTTATAACTTGGATATTGAATTAGTGAGTATATATACTCTGTAGTATAAATAGCTACATCGTCAAGTTTTTATTAAGTAGAACTATCTAGCTAGCTAGTAATTATGAAAATATAAACTGTGACTTCATATTATTCTTTTTATGACGTCACAGTTTGAATCCTCATTATTTATAATAACTAATAAGTAAGTAACTGTGGACTAATAAATATATAGCTAAAACATCGTCAAGTTTTTATTAAGTAGCTGCAGAGCTAGCTAGTAATTAAAATATAAACTGTGACGTCATATTAAGAATGATATGACGTCAGAAGTGTGTTGTTTATTACCCTTTTCTTTTCTATCATATTACATTGTTTACAAACAAACTCTCAGGTCTGGGATATTGTTCATATTCTACATCAAATAATCTACATCAAAGATGTTTTATCACATTTGTCTGGATCACGAAATTCGACTCCATCCTCGTTACTTTGGACCCACACTCCTGGACCGAGTCAAACAGAAATTGTTTACTGAGGTCGAGGGGACTTGCACGGGTAAATATGGATTTGTGATCGCTGTGACGACGATTGACAACATTGGAGCCGGGATCATTCAACCCGGGAATGGCTTCGTTATTTATCCCGTCAAATATAAGGCCATTGTGTTTCGTCCCTTTAAGGGAGAAGTTCTGGATGCTGTTGTGACACAAGTGAATAAAGTTGGGCTTTTTACTGAGATCGGGCCCCTCAGCTGCTTCATTTCTCGACACTCCATCCCAGCAGACATGGCCTTTGATCCCAATTCCAATCCCCCATGCTACAAAACTAATAACGAAGAGGTCGTCATTCAGCAGGATGATGATATCAGACTTAAAATTGTGGGAACGCGTGTGGATGCCTCGGATATATTTGCCATTGGAACGCTTATGGATGACTATTTGGGATTAGTGAGCTGAGCTCTGAGTCCATGGCTCTACTTTTGTACTTCTTTCATTATTACTATTACTATTATTTGAAAATATCTTATGTGTATACTATATATAACAATTATAATAATTATATAATTTTGTATACAAAGACGCTTTATTTGTCAGAAAAGCATAAAATGATATCCTGTAGAAGTTACAAGGCCTCATAAAAGGCTCATGATTATAATTTACTAACCTTAAAAAGGAGACATCCGAAGCTCATGTTGAAGGGCAATGATTAAATGAATGCATGCACATGATTAGAGCATTGCTTAAGGATTCAGGAAGGGGCTTTCAATATAGCAACTTCCAGTGACCTCTGATGACCTTAGTCGAACCCCCTAAAACTTTTGACTATATAGAACACCATAATTTCGCCCTCCTATGCCTTCAAATCGCATGTTGACCTTAGAGGCCGATGCAATATGGTCTAATTTATATTTTGGGTCAAGTTACTCTTAAGAACACCCTGGTTTTAATCCTTTGGACTGACCATGATGTGTGTTCAAATAAATGAAGGAACTCACGCTTTATTATATATACTATAAGATCATTTGTAAGAATCAATGAAATTACAACAATTACTAGTTGATTATAAAGCAATTTCTGGCGTGGATTATTAGTATGTAAACAGGATTGAGTTCAAAGCCACCTATGTAACCTGAAACTGAGATAATACCCAAGACTTTGAGGGATCGAGACCAAGTGAATAGATGGATCTTGTTTTGTTTTGTTTTTTAAAAATAGGGGAAATGTTATATCTAGTTTCATTTGGTCTTGATCTTGGCAACGAGACCAAGACTCTCATACATAATACGTATATAATATATCCGGAGAATATTGAGTTCAAATGTAGCATCTATAGATGAGAAATTTGTCAAGATGGGATAATTAAAGTTAGATGAGGATAGGAAAAAAATCAGTCGATAATATATAATCTGTTATTAAAAATCCTCGTTTACACAATAATTTAAAATACCCGCCTTTTTTAAATATATCTATTTAAACAGGGGGACCATTTGTCAATCGGGCTATTCCACATATCACAATTTCAAAATATAGTTAGAAATGGTACTTTTGTATTGAAGCCAGACAATTTTACGATTGGAAAAGGAGAAACGGTTCTATTGTACAATGGGCCATCACGGATAGTGACTGTTAAATTTGATGTTTACTTAGCCTCAAATCTAACTCCCCATAGTAAAATAACATTGCAGATTTGTAATAAATGATTTTCTAACGTATAATTAGTACAAATTACTAGTTTTTCTATCATTACATTTTTAGAATACATTTTAAAATTTGAGTACAAGACTTCAAGTATCTATTATGTTCATGAGGAGTTTTGTTTATTACATGAATCGAAAAGTACATACTTTAGTTAGTTAGTTATGACTTGATTCTTGTGTTATTTCATTTCTATAGTACCGATTTGCATAAGTTAAATCTACCCTGAAGATGTATTCTTAAACTTTTTTGTTTCAGAAACATACTGGAGAACTCTGGATTCTAATGATTTTTATGTGGTTATATTTACTTCATTCAACGTAATTATTGCTTGGTGTAAGTGAATTTCTTACCTAAACTAACAAAGATTTAAAAAGAAGACTTGGAATAATTCCTTATAAGCAGGTAATCTTCAACCTTGAATATCCTTGATTCGTCTCTCAAGACAGCATAACACGATGAATCCGTACTCTCTATTTAAATTATAGCTAATTAACACAAATATGATTAGTTTGGCAACTGATTAGATAAGGGAAATTATTTGAGCACGATTACAAGGCATTTCCTTCCCATATGTTTAGGAATGTAAATAATATGCAAAATGCCGAGTGCGAGACTTTGTGGAGTTGGCACTTTGAACAAGTGTACTTTTTGTTTTCCAAAGCTGTTATCATTTTTCCTTTATTACTACTGAGGGGAGAACAATATCTACCTGATAGTAAAGATCTTGTATGAAGGAAGTCATGCATTAAGGCCAATAAAGCAAATAAAATGCAAACAAAAAGGGCTCAAGTCCTCGTAAAATTAATTATTAGTTAAAAATATATAACTTTCTTACATTAATTTGAGTTAATTTTCTGCCTCTCATCTATGGTTTACATACATAATGTTATTATTTATTATTGATGTCTTCATTTGTATATATGTATAAAGGAGAATAGCAGCTATTAGCTCTGTAAAACATCATGACAGCTCAAGCTGCTTCTCTCTCAACATTCATCAAATTGTCAGAGTGGCCAGGTTGATGATTTTCTCTTTCTTTGATTCTTACAAGCCCGATTTGCATATTATTTACAGTCCTAGTCATGGTCCATCCCTTAGGTTCTACACCATCTTTAAATTGTTTTTTAAAACGTCGACAGGTGGCCTCAGCACGGGCAAAGCTTAACAGATGCCAGGCATCTTGCTGTCCTAACTTAACATTACAGCTAACAGATTTCTTATATGTACCATTCGAAATATCGAATGGAGTTATCCATATAAAAAAAGATATACCCAATTATAGGGCTAAAAATTTCCATAATAAACGAATAGTTCATAAAAAAAAGAGACATTATTACTGCATTAAAAGAATTGCATTTACTCTGACTCAACGTTTGTGGAGCATATTAAAAAATGTAATTAGAATGTAAATACAAGTAGTTTAATAAAATTTGGGGTCCATAGAACCCCAGTTTACTAACGTAAGAGACTAAATACGTCATATTAATAATTCACGGGCTACTATGATACTTGTTTGTTGCAACTTTAACAACACATTATGAAGCCCCATTCATTCATCAATCAACTTTTTAATCAACGCTCTAGATCAGCGTTTCTCAACCGGGGTTTCGCGGAACCCTAGGGTTCCGCAAACGGTCTTTAAGGGTTCCGCGAGAAAAATGAGATTATATAAGCTATTACACTTTTCAGTTTTTTTCTAAAGTGTATGGTATTAATCATTTTTTACGCAAGGGTTCCGTGAGACATGGGCTATATTTTGAGGGTTCCAAAAGGGGAAAAAGGTTGAGAAACGCTGCTCTAGATCAAAGCTCAAGCTGCTTCCCTCTCAACATTCAGCAATAGGAATGTAAATCATATGCAATTCGGGCGTGTGATAAAAAAGTGGAGTTGGCTCTTCAAACAGGTCTTTTTGTTTTCCAGAGCTGTTATCATTTTTCCTTTATTTCTGAGGGGAGAACATCTACCTGATAGTAAAGATCTCACATGAAGGAATACATGCATTAAGTTTAATAAAGCAAATAAAATGTAAACAAAAAGGGCTCAAGTCCTCGTATAACTATTATTAGTTAAAAATATATAATTTCCTGACATTAATTTCAGTTAATTTTCTGCCTCTCATCTATGTTATTATTTATTGTTATATATATAATGGAGAATAGCAGCTTGTATCTCAGTAAAACGTCATGACAGCTCAAGCTGTTTCCCCCTCGACATTCATTAAATTGTCAGGGTTGCCAGGTTTATTTTCTCTTTCTTTTTTTATAACACGCCCGAATTGCATATGATTTACATTCCTATTCATCAAATTGTCAGAGTTACAACCAGGTTGATGATTTTCTCTTTCTTTTTATTTTACACACCCCATTTGCATATTTTTTACATTTCTACATATGTTACCCCTGTTTACATAATTATATTTAAAAGGAACCAAAAAAGTGTGTTTATTTTGAAGTTTAAATTATATTATTGACAAGAATGCACCAATGCAGATTATCAACTGATATTTTTCTTGTTTTCATCAAACTCAACTCTAACTGGCTTATATATATAAGCCTCATAGTTTTTAGATTGGTTAACCGATTAACGTGGTTAAACTTAATATATCATATTATAATAAGGTTTGAGTCCATTCATAAGTGTATCACGTTCCTATCATTAATAAAAGGGTTTGTTGTATAAAAATTGTGAATGCTTGTTCAAGGGTTTTAGAGTGAAAAGAAAAGTTATTCACTCTCCACTCCTTGTCTATAATCACGTCGAGCTTTTTTGTCCACTTGCAACCTCGACTCACAAAAGCAAAAGGAAAAATTTGAAAAAAACAACTGATAGCTTCCCTTCTCTAATTTCCTTGTTGCCAACTCTTTAATATTGGCAGAGTTATAAATGTATAGATGTACTAAACATTTATAAATTATACTAATGATGAAAATCAGTTGAAGGGAAAATACAGTATGTTTTTGTTTATCCCAAAATAAACTGGTCAACAAATTTGAACTTTCAAAAATCCTAAGGGGTAGAAGTATAATAAAGGTTAATCGGTTTTGCACGCTAATTTCAAATTTATAATTTTTTTTTCAATGATTCACAGTAGAGCTACTAAAAAACAACTACAGTAGTAGCTCGCAAAAGGATTCCAGCTGGTTTCTTAATCCTTCTGCGCGCTACTACATACGTAGGAATGTAAATCATATGCAATTCGGGCGTGTTATAAAAAAAAGAAGAGAAAATCAACCTGGCAACCCTGACAATTTAATGAATGCCGAGGGGGGAAGCAGCTTGAGCTGTCATGACGTTTTACTGAGCTACAAGCTGCTATTCTCCATTATATATACAACAATAAATAATAACATAGATGAGAGGCATACAATTAACTGAAATTATTGTCAGGAAATTATATATTTTTAACTAATAAATAATTATACGAGGACTTGAGCCCTTTTTGTTTACATTTTATTTGCTTTATTAACCTTAATGAATGTATTCTTCCTTCATGCGAGATCTTTACTATGAGGTAGATATTGTTTTCCCCTCAGTAGTAATAAAGGAAAAATGATAACAGCTTTGAAAAACAAAAAATACACTTGTTCGAAGTGCCAACTCCACAAAGTCTCCCACTCGGCATTTTGCATATTATTTACATTCCTAATTATTTAATTTTGTCAAATAACAATGAGCCAATAAAATGAAACAGAGATACCAGAAGGTAATTACAGTCACGCTCTCTCACCTCAACTAAATGTTCATCCCTAGTCATAACTAAATAATTAGGTACTCATTAAAATAAATATTAGACGCCTAAGCTACTCAATAGGTGATATGCGACTCCACTATGGACTGTGGACGTAGAGCTGATTAACCTTGTAAAGAATAATATAATTATAATTATTAATTATCTCCCTTATTCATCTCCAGTACAATAATAATAAAGGATCTGATTCTGCCAATACTCTTCTTTACGTGCGTAAATGATAAACCTAACGACGCTTGCAGAAGCTTCGCAACGCCTCTTCTTGCGTCGTATTGTAAACCCACCTTTGTTATATTTGTAAATTATAAATTATAATATATCAACGTCAATAAATAAGAAAAAATATTGAAGGTATTTTATTCAATATTCATCATTTAAAATCACAGTAAATAAATGATTAGTAAATGAAAATAGTTTTGTAACTCATTAGATAATTAATTAATCCAAGGATCCATGTTTCTTTTACTCATAATAATTAATCTATATAGTCAATTTTGCATAAAAAATGAAATCAAGTGTTCATATAATGATATAATATTATATAGGAGTATATTAATATTCAATGGATTTTTCAAAAGTGCAGTACAATTATTAATAAATATTATGTGGGTAGAGGGCGCAACCCGTTTGTTTATATACTTTATATTATAATTCTTTGTATATTTTTGAGGGGTAAATAATATTAAATCTCCACGTGAGTTTGACAGAAAGTTATTTCGATTCCAAATCATCTTCTCCAGCCCCTTCTAACTAATAGATGAGACTTCCTCATTTTGTACTACTTAGGGAGTCTAAGGTAGTCAGTTCCATTTCTGGTAAGGAGGTCATTATTGATTTTAAATCATGAAATAGATTATATGTAGTTATTGCAAGTGGCTTTTAGCATTACATTATTAGGTCGATTCAAATCCAGGATGGTCTCAGACAATGAGAACCCAGAGACTGTTGTCCAAGAAGGAAAGGCCGTTATTGGAGTATCGGGGAGTCATGGAGTATTTTACAATCCTGTTCAGCAATTTAATCGGGACATGAGGTAACTATCTTCGAATTATATTAATTAATATTAATAATGTCCCTTAATGACTTTTTTTTCTATATGTATTTAGCATTCACGTGATTCAATCGTTTATAAATGAGAAATTAGGACTGGATCCAAGTGTGGACGTCTTGGAGAAGAGAGGAGTCAAAAGAGAGACGGATGGAATACACATTCTAGAGGCTCTTTCAGCATCAGGTCTACGCTCCATCCGCTATGCCAAGGAACTTGCAGGAATTAAAAAAATCACGGCCAACGATTGGTCTGCAGCTGCAGTGGCTTGTATATCCAAGAATGCCATCTCCAACGGAGTAGATGATATCCTCACACCATCCCAAGGAGATGCAGCTGCAGTCATGTACGCGAATAAAAAGTCCAAATTTGATGTCGTGGATTTGGATCCCTATGGCTCTCCAACCCCCTTTTTAGATGCTGCTGTTCAGGTTTTGAATGACGGAGGTCTTCTCTGTGTGACATGTACTGACATGGCCGTGCTATGTGGAAATGCTGCGGATTCATGTCGGGCGAAGTATGGCTCTATCAGTCTAAGGTCCAAGGGTTGTCATGAAATGGCCCTTAGAATTGTTCTTAACTCAATTGAAACTCACGCCAATCGCTATGGGCGTTATATTGAGCCCTTACTAAGTTTAAGTGTTGATTTCTATGTTCGTGTTTTTGTACGTGTTCGTGTTGGACAGAATATTGCCAAGAGTTCCATTGCCAAAGTTGGTAATGTTTTCGTTTGCACAGGCTGTGAATCTTTACATACAGCACGTTCGGGATCCTATGTTTCTGGTCCTGGCTCTAAGCTTAAATTAACTCACGGACCACCTGTTGGAAAGGAATGTAAATACTGTGGACATAGCCACGTTATGGGGGGTCCCTTTTGGTTGGACCCTATTCACAATCGATCATTTGTATCTGGTTTAATTAGTTCTCTGAAGAATAATACGGAAAAGGATAGATACGGAACGTATAAACGCATGTTTGGGATTCTATCTGTTGTTGGTAGGTCGGGGTTTTATATCTTTTAACTTTTTGTTCTTTATTGCTGTTTTTCTCCCATTACAGAAGAGGAATTGCCCGATGTACCATTGTATTATATTCATGATAGACTGAGCAGTTTGGTTCGTGCAGGGAGTGGGAAAATCAACGAAATTCGATCTGCTATTCTTAATGGTGGATTTCGAGTCTCTCAATCTCATTGTCACCGTTTAGCAATCAAAACAGATGCACCCAATGATTTCATATGGGACATGATGCGAGCCTGGAAACAGAAATATCCTACTTCTAAGGAAATTAAGGAACCAGTGACATTGGCTCTTCTATCTAAGGAATCCTCAAATAAAATCAGTTTTGAAATGCATCCAAATGCTAATCCTGTATCTAGGGAGGCACAATTAGTGAGATTTCAAGTCAATCCTGAGAAAAACTGGGGACCAAAGATGAAGTCCACGACATCTATTTGTCCAGATGAAGAAAATGACAAGCGGAAGCGAAATCAAGGTAAGTATACAAAAAATAAGCGAAAAAAGTTGGAAGAGGAGGAGCCCACTACTGCCCAAAAGGAATAATAATAACAATAATATAGAGACAATTGTTGAACATTATTTTGTTGTATATTCATTATTTAATTCATTATAATTATCAATTCATAGAATTCCAGTCTCTTGGATATGATGAACTACTACCACGAGTAAAAACTTTACATTTGATAAAGTTAACAACCTAACATATGATAAAAGTATTTTCTACATAAATAAATTTAGTTCATTAATAAAAAGTTATAAAAAAGTTTGAACATATTGTAACAATGGCGCATAATTAATTTTCTTGATCATGAATCAAATTTGTATACGTGTAGTTTTTGAAGGCAACTACATTTTACATTATGGAGTCATTCTTCATTTTCATGATGAGAGTAAACTTCATCCTCAATTTCACAATTTCGTATCCTTTTGGGTGCATTAGAAGCAGAGAAATCAAGTTTTCTCTTGGATAAACCATAAATGCTTCTTTTTGATATGAATCTTCCAAAGCCTATAACCACCTCTTCTATGGGAATACTCTCCCCAGATTCTTCAATTTCCCGTAGTAACAGATCCCATACACAGTCAAAAAACTCACTCCTTAAACTATGGTTAATGTAGCCCAAGACTCTATCAATGACGCTCCCAATTCCTTTTCCATGTTTGATTTCGTTATCGAATTTGTATGATTCAATCATGACATCTACTAGGAGTTTAGCTGGAATTTCCAATTGAATGTCCTGTGATGCGGCTCGGTCCAGTTTATTATGAATATAGTGTAAAATGACCTGAAAAAAAAATATAGAAAAGTATAGTCTGTAATGAGACCCAGAATTAAATGAAGTGCATGTTGTTTTTTCTCTCTCTTTACTTTTTCATTACAAAATAAAAGAAACCCGGATATGTTATCCCTCATCCATTCACTCGGAAATTCAAAAAGTTTATCCAATACTTCAATTAAAGAGGTTTTTCTCCATAGTCGAGAGGATTGTGAGAGGTGGCAGACACATTGTGCAATCTTATTAAATACCTTTCTCCCCTAAAAATTATATAGATGTAAGAAAAAATAAGATATATATACATATATATTGAAAGAGTTAAAATATACTTCTTCAAAGTTGACTGGAGTATGCTGAATCATGAAATCCCAATTGATATTACAAAATAGATCGTTTCTAAGCATTCGCTTCGAATACATTGGATCATTGTTTTCATCTGTGACTGAAGGAGTCTCCCAATGAGATAAAGTGGGTCCAAACATTAAGTAAATGATGATGCCCTGTTTGACTGGAGAGGATCCAATGAAATATAGAATGTTTGCCAATAACCAATCCTATAATAAATACATTCATCATAAAAGAAGAGATTTTGATGTACTTGATAAAATAGTTTGTGCTTTTAAGGAAACATTGCTCAAAAATATTTTATAAAGGAAATGAGATCTCCGAGCTGTCACAAAATTTCTGGCAGGGGTTATCATTACTTCGGTTAAATGAATTCTTATTTTTGAATTTGTGTTTTAATTTATTTAATATCAAAGGTTAATATATCCAGTTCGATAGCAAAGCTGTTCAATAATAATTAATTAACTCATCTAATGGATTTATTGGAGACAAACAATGAATATAAAGTTCAAGATTAATTGATAGAGCCCATACTTGAATTCCGAGTGCTTCATTTCAAAATAAACTATTTCGAATATTAAGAAATACATCCGCCAAGAAAGTATATATTAGGGCCAGTTTGATTGTGTACAATATAATTTGTCCTTTTAATACTTTTCTGATATATTAATGAAGGTGAATATTAAAAATTATTGAATGGAAGTACTAAGTATTATTTATATAAATGATACAAAAAGGAACAAGATCAATAATAACACCATGCAATGACGGAAATAAAGATGAATAAACTCATTCAACCGAAATATGTAATATGCATCATTTTGTGCCCCATTTTGAGAGAGTATTATATATCCCCCTTTAAATCTTACTCCACAGAAAGTGAAATCCGAGTCATCAGACACATCCCACCACAAACTCCGAGTAATGAGACGTAATTGCCTCTCCGTGTCTTGAATGCTCTTTTTGACATAACCGCCGCCCTGAGGAGATATCTCAAAAGAGGGGGATAGTATGTAGGACAAGTACTTATTAATCTTTGAAGAAATGAAGAACATTTGATCCAGAGCCGTGAAGAGGATTTTATACTCCCGTTGATCCCATCCACTAATGAATTTAGTGAGCATGAGTCCAAAGTGAAGGAAGTAGTCCACCAAGTGGTCCTGATTGATTTGTTTGGATGGCATTGAAGGTCGAGAGCCCGGGATCGCTGCTGAGGAACGAAGCATGAGACTCTTGTGGAATCGATAAATCATGAACCTGATTCTTTCCCTTGTGTTGAGAAGGGACGTGACCCTTTTACACAAAATGCTAAAGGAACAAAGCTGCCCACTACCCAAAGAGGCTCTTTTAAGGCAGTTCGGACTCAGGGTCCAGTTGGAAAGTATGATCCGCATCCGCTCAGATGTGAGTGCTACATTTCCTAATTGATCCAAGGGTATCCATTCGAACACCTTGTACATCACTTCCAAAGAAAGACCCTCAAATTCTCCAATGGAGGTAGTAGGGGGTACCGCGAGTGGACGGCGGCGGAATACATTATAATTATGAGTTGGAAGCATTGTTTGGATCAATAATTAATTAATAGTATAATTATTAACTATGAAGTTATAATAACTCTGCAAATATGAGGGAGAGCGTCTCGGGGAAATAGGTGAGAGAGGCGCGGGACATTCAAATTATTTTAAAATGCGCAGGGTTGCCAATGAGCTATTAATAAATTATCTCAATTTGAAATTTATATTTATTCATTTGATTTGTAGAAAGTACATCATAAGTCATAACTAATTGTAATGTATTTATCAAACAAGCCCTTGCTTTGAATTTTGATACAGAAATCAAAGAGAAAATGCTACCCTTGAGTTATTCATAAACAACACTCTATTGAAGAAAGGATCTCATCAAATATATTTTACGGATCTAAGTAACTAATCATAGTGCTCAAAGCAAATTTCGTGATTTTGATTCAAATTCTTAATTAAAATAATTATTTTTTTCGGCCATATAATGTATTATGTGTGACAGTCACAAACCTTGTCTTCCCTACACATAATATGTAGTTTATATATATATAAAATATGTATATATATATCTCTAAAGATAACCCTAAAAGCTTATTATTCCCAGTTATTAGCTACTTATTAAATTATATTATTAGCAGATCGGCCGATCCTTACAATCAATAATATGAATGGTATGATTAATAAGAGTTATTAGCTTTAAAAGTATTTGAATTAATAAAAAGATAAGTTGTTAAAATGTTGATTGAGCATCAATTTTAAATTATAATAATAATAATAATTAATTATTATTATTAAATTAATAAAAACGAATCCAATAAATAAATTAGATGGCTTTTTCACTCCAATAAGTGTCACTCAACCTCTGTTGACGTCAATTCCCCATTTATATATATATTAAAATATTATGTCATAATAAGGATTTATCACTCCAAATACTATGTCCGAGTTGGACATGCAAGGAAGCGGAGGATCTATTTATGGGCTGGAGTATCAATGTCGTGCTCTGACTTCCTTTAACATTGGAGATGATGAAGAACGAGCCGCCTTCCTCGTGGGTACTCAGAGCATCAAATCTGAGAATCAAATCCACTGGTTAGAGTACGATGAAGACATTCGAAATGTGAGGAAGAAAAGGGTTTGGATTCACTCAGAGGGGGAAATTTGGCAGCTTGCTGCAACTTCCAACAATCTCTTTCTTTCTGTATTTGCGGAGGCTACCTCTGAGCGGCGTAGATCTGCTAAGGTCTGGAAGGTCCTTGAGGACTCTGAGGAGGAATCTCTTCAAGGTTTTATTTTAAATATAAGTTTCCTTTTCCCTATTTTTAATTCTTATTTCTTTGTCTCCATCATGTAGATGTCTGCACACTCCAACCTCATAATCATAGTGAGTCCAAAGACAGCTCCAATGCTCTCCGAAACGACGTTCTCCATGCCTCTTGGCACCCTTTTGAATCTCATCAACTTATATCCATTTCCCCTAGTGTGCTCACAATTCATGATATCAATGAAAATAAAAGCAGTGCAGGCCCTTCTCCTAAAAAACTAATGTCTTTCGGCGCATGGAATCCCCATCAAAACGCATCTCAATTTGCCACTGTTCATGAGTACGAAGTGAGAGGATGGGACTTGAGGAGTAACGAATCTGGATGGAAATTGGAAAACCCAGGTGGACATGTTGTACGCTCTATGGACTTTAATCCAAATAAACAGTATCATTTAGCAACTGCCGGGGATGATGGAAAAGCTCGAGTCTGGGACATTCGGAATACAGACTCTCCCCTTGTTAGCCATAGTTTCGGACACTCCCATTGGATTTGGTCCATTCAATTCAATCAATATCATGATCAACTCATTTTAACAGGAGGATCGGATGCTCAAGTGGGCCTTTCAGCTCTTTCGAGTTTATCTTCAGAGTCCTATGCGACCACGACCCAGGGCGGCGGCGGCTCTGATGATGAGGTATTAGAGGAGGGCGAGTCGAGTTCAAATTGCAGTGTTATAGAGGACGGAGTTATCAAAGTGTACACGGATCATGAGGACTCAGTTTATCGAGCAGAGTGGTCCCATGTTGACCCTTGGACATTCGCTTCTCTCAGCTATGATGGAAGACTCGTCATCAATCAAGTTCCAAGGGGAGTCAAATTAAAAATATTAAATTTGGTTTGAAGGAAGGGTTTTTCTTGTTGTTTAAAAGTGATGTTATGTATATTATATTGATTATTCATGGATGGTGCTTTTAATAAAATGACTGTCACTCATATTTGTTTTACTGTTGCTATTTATTTATTAAAATATATAATCATTTATTATTATTATTATGTTTCTTCTGATTACATTAGTCATAATATCACACACAGTACTTTTCTTTTAATTCTTTATTTGGCACAAGACCTTTAAATAATGGGGCTGCTAAGAGTCAGATGAGAGACCATAAAATAGTGATACTGATACTCATGCCTATGTATGTAATCAATCATAATGACAGCGAAAAATAATATATAGAATGAGATAAAAATATATGTTAACAAAATAATCATTGAACATACTCTGTATATTGTAAATTCTAAGGTTTTTCTTTTAAACTGATGTGGGTTATTTATATTCTATAAATAAATATAATATGAAGTAGAATAAACAACAATATAAATAATAAACTAGACATTTATCAAAAAGTAACACAAGAATTCTTCTCATTCGTCAAATTGGGGGTGGTTTGGGGATAAAGGGAGATTGTAGGGGGGGGGGGGGGGGGAGTATGTGTTATATAAATATGTATATATATATATTATATAGATAAATGGATAATAAAATAATATAATCAAACAAAGAAAAATAAAGATAATAGTTCAAATCATTGTAAAAAATAGATACTTGAATACTTAAAAGTGGATAATTATGATAATATCAAATTTGATCATCAAATTATAATAAGAGGAAGAGAGAGAGAAGAAGCTAGAGCATGTTTTCCAAGGCATCAATGACGTCAACTTTCTTATCAAAAAATTCAACCAAATTAGTTTCTTTCAAAATACTTGCTAAAAATTGTTCAAAAGTGACAGACCACAGAGGGATAGCAGGAGTCTCGGGAAGTCCGTTTTCACTCACTTCATCCTCTCTAGAAGAGGAGGAAGTCAACTTTCGAACCTGGTGTCCAACTTCACCTATTTGTAAGAGAAGAGTATTAACAACTGAAATGGATCGACAATATTCATCAGCCTTGGCCTCATCCAATTCAGCACAATTTGAAAACATATTATGAAGTGATCTCCATAGTTCATAAAAATGTTTCTGAGGTAAACTCGGTAACTTTTTAATTTGAGTTCGAGATTCATCCCCAAGGATACAGTCATAGAGAGACTTGTAAGAAACGAATGGGCCCAAGTCGTTCTGAGAAGAAGAAGAAGAAGAAGAAGGACGCGTCTTCTCCCTTTCATCCTCAGAAGAGTCTACTGCTTTTTTGTCCAAAGTAAGAGGAGCCATTGTAAAGTCCTTGGAAATGTCAGAAGTCGAGTTATTGACAGATTTTTTTGAAAATGAAAAAAATCCTGTGGCTTCCTTTGCTACTTCTGCTCCATCAATGGAATCTGGAGTATCCAATTCCCCGGGTAATATAACCCCAGGAAGATGAAGACAATACACCATTTTCAATTTTTGAACATGATCACCGTAGCAGAGAATATCAACTGTCTGAACAAGTTCTTTAAAATTAAGGAGATTATCCTTGTCATCATCTAATAAACGAAAAAGTCTCTCAGTAAGCATATTTGCTACCTCAGGCTGAAAGTTCCGTGTTTGAGGAGACATGCTTGAATTTTTAATTCCAAAACCACCTCCGCCCCAAGGTGCAACACGATCTAGGATGAGGCGGAAGGCATCATAATCTGATTTATACATTTCACAATACGGATCAGATTTACGATTAGCATTGGGGAGATGCTGCTGTTCTTTTTCTTCAATCATGGTGGCTGATATGGATCCAGCTCGACGAAGCTGTTCATTCTTAACAATATCGTAGATAGCTTTTAATTCTTCCTCAGACAAAGAAGTGGAAGATAAGACACTTCGGATGACATTACGCCTTTGTGTGTCTTCCAAGTATTGAACAACCTTGAGACGATGATGAAGTCTTAATTTCTCTATGACGTCCCTCTTAATCTTTGGGAAAGTCATATGGCATTCCATCAATAGAGCAGGCATGGTGAAACATTGGGGAATATCAGGATTTAAGATTTGAAAGTCCGGATCATCACGAATAACTTTCTTGAAAAAATCATTCATTTCACAAACTGCATCTCCATCATCCCTACATTCCAACAAAGTTTTTTTATTTTTGACGAGTAAAAGGAGAGCCAATTGAAATATCCCTCGGGCTCCTTTAAAAAAGAAGTAGTCCATGATATTGACGGCTGTTTGATAGTGCAAAACATTCATGAATATCGTCAAAAACCAGGAAAGAGATATCATTTGTACCATTCCTAAATCTGTAAGGCATTTATGCAGATCAGGAACATGATCCCGAATTAAATCTTCTAAGACACCTTGATCCACTAAAGCACCAACAACTTTGGTATTGTAATAATCTGGTAAAAGTCTCTCACAAATGGCTACAAGAAGCCAAAATGCATCCTCTTCTGGACAATAAATGAGTAACACGGCAGTTACAATATTCATAGCTTGACAATAACCGATTAAAGGATTTCGAAGAGCATATGCTGAAAGCACACGACGAAGAGACTTGATCCCAATCTCATTTTGAAATGCAGGATGCTCAGGAAGAGAGCGGTGAAGATCACGTTCGATTTCATCATTCGCTTGGCATTTTTTCCCCAGACTTCCACGAACCATTTTAGAGTAGTATCCAGGGTTAGTTAATTTTTCATGAATTGCACCAGAAAATATCATCCACATGTCACTTCGAAACCTAAATCGAAAAATTCAAGCAGTCAAATATGTACATAAGTAAGCATTCAAACACATACGTGTTAGGAATTCCTTGAATGATAAGAGGGCTCAGCTCTTTTGTACGATACATGGATACACCCCTTCCGTATGTCTCAAAATACTTTTGCCATTGCATTTCCTTTTGTGCCTCCAATGTGAGATCCACATCCTCCTTAAAGAGATTCATCAAAGGATCCAGAAGCTCTTCTTCTTCTTGCGAACTCTCATTATCCAACTGAGAATTATTATTATCTCTTAGGGTATATCGCTTTCTAGCCTTGTACTTTTTTATCATAGAGTTGAATTTGTCTACAACCCAGGAAGTATTTTGAATACTGGAAAATTTGAAATGAGTCGTTTGAGAAGAGCCCTCCGTCATTTGAAATATAATTGTATCTTCTGGATTAGCTTTATAAACAGTTTTATCCGCTTTCTCGACAACACCAATCAGCTCAAATGGAAGAACTAAGGAAACAAGCCCATGGGCGTGAGATTGAAAGCACGCAAAACTTTGAGAGATGTAAAGCTTTCCATATTTGAACTTTTTCTCATAGGGAGTCCAAAGACTACAATCAACAGAGCCATCCAATTTCTCTCCTTTCGGAACTGGAAAAAGGAGTCTATACTGTTCTGACAAATTCTTCGCCTCTAAATCCCGTTTGACAAAGGAACTGGCTGTTTTCCCAGTTTTCCTTTGACGATCTGACATATGTTTAAGTAAGAGATCCATATCTTGCTTATAAGTATCATTTTCATTAATGAGTCTCTTCATGGCAAGGTTGACAAGTTGTTGAATGAGACGAAACGTGTCTTTCTTATGTAGAAACATGGAAAAGGCATAGCTGTCCTCCCGAGTTTTAAGAACTATACTCTCCGGAGCAACAACGTTATTACTAATCTTAACATCCGTAACATCCGTCCACCTATGAAATATAAAATGTAAGAGTCAAAAGAAATCTAAGAACTACGTTTTAAATGCATACATAGGACAAATATGTACTTGAATAAAAGTAAAAATTTACCGAACTAAAAATTTGGTTTCTTTTTTCCACATGTAGTAGTGAAAGGCAAGATTGTTTACAGTCAAATACATCCAGCCCTGATAGGGAAATCGACCCTTCCAAAAGGCACAAGAATAGTAGTACACCAATTTTTCCTCCGTTTCCGCAATACCAAAAGTCTTATGAAACCATTTTTGAGTGACTTCAAAGTCATTGTTCGTTAAATCCGAGCTACTACTACTACTACTCCTTGTGGAGTCAAGACTCGGAAATGTTCGAGTATCCACTCGATTCATAGCTACTAGGCTATTTATTTTCGTAGTCACAAACTCAGTCACGTCTCCAGACTCATCAAAGTCCGCCAAGGAGCTCATGAGCTCTTTTTCAATCCAATTCCAATTACGAAGAATCCCTTCGAGAGTCAAATCCTCTGAGACAATGTGATAGGACTCGGATCCCTCAACGTGATGAAGAATTCTGAAAGAAAAAGAGGAGCGAGCAACGAGCAAGGGCTTAATTAAAACTCCATTTCCTTTCCTAATATTATGAGAATTACCGATAGGGATGAGGCTTTGTATCCCGTATGACAGAGTCCAGAGTCCCCACAAACAGAGAGGACCATCCCTTTGTTCCACAGCCTTTTCTACGTTGAAGTATGAAATGAAGATTCGCTCTCTCTGTCACCCAAAGTGTTCCGGAGCCAGAGACTTGAATAGGTACGATCCACATCTTCCTCCTCTTTACCTATCTGACAACTACTACTACTTCGAATTCATTGGCTCCTCCAATATTGGGCATTAAATGACTAATTGTCAGTCATCAATATTGTATTATTATTATTATTTATTCACACTCTGGCTGGCGAACAAATATTCTTTTAAAATTATTTATAATATTTCCTCTCCACTTGGATTTGACAGATTTTTATATTTCTCTTTTTCTCTCTTGCTCTCTCTCTCTCTCTCTCCGTTTCTCCTTCTTCTTCTTCTTCTTTTCCTTCATATAGCATGAACTCCCTTTTTGATCCCTTGCAGCTAGCTGCAACTTACCAATGATGAGCAGCTAGGCACGTACGTAGCTGCTGCTGCTTTGATAAGTGCAATGATGCCAACTGTTGCATTCAAAAATTACAATATAATGATATCATTATACATATCTATTATTATTATTATTATAATTAATCACGTCTATTATAACACGAGCAGCCATTTTAGATAGCAACTTTTTTGAATTTGACTTTTGATGAATAATAATAATAATAATTATTATTATTATTAATAATATTATTATCATTTCATTATTTTGATGTTCTGTTTCTACACATAACTCATAAGTGATTTAGGGATTTATTAATTTATTCAATGAGTAGGAGTAAAACTATTATGACACTTGAGCTTCATAATGCATATTAAATATATATGCATTAATGAATTATTATTTTCGCAGAAAATCAAATTACATTCTCAAATTACTTTTATCTGTATATTTTGGCTACTAGTAATGTATGCAGTTATAGCTAGTAGAGGAAAATAAGTCAATTCTACATAAAATCTCTCTCCCCCCCCCCCTCTTCCTCGGAAGTATGTTTTTGAGATTGCTTTATAGCCGATAATAATAATAATTAATTAGTTTTATTTACATGCTAGGAGTGAAGAGGAAATACTCCAATGGATGAGACTATCAAGTAGTCAACAGATACTTTATTTTCTACTCATATTTTAAATTATATATACAATATACATATATTTGCCTGCTTCTAAAATAAATTGGAAATATATATCTCACGCAAAGAGTCATCAATGGACTAAATGTCATTTTGTGGCTTAGAATTCAGCTGCTCTGAAACAAGTGTATGTTAATATTGAATTCAAGTGTATGTAATTAATATTTGCAGTTTAATGAGACTTTAATTGCTGTGACTTTTGTGTGGAGTCATTTTGTTCGAGTTCAATTATAATAATAATTATTAATTAATCAAGCATAAAGTCGATTCTGAACGTAACATAAAAATACTAAAAAATTGTTCACTCTTGAACACTTGATTGATTGAACTTTGGCTCTTTTTTGTTCTGCTGTGAATAATTTTCTACTATTAGTGTAATAAATGAAGAATAATTCTATAGCTAGAAAGAATTAATTGGCTATCACTCAGCTACCTACCTACGGATTTTGTTGCCTTTTTGTCTGTTTCTTTTTGAGAAAAGGTTGCGAGATAGACTTACTTTTTTTATATAATGCATATTTATTTTATAAAATGAAAGATTATTTATAGAAAAAATGTTTTTTTTTAATATAAGCATTGTAATTATATCTCACTTTGATACAAATTTACCTCAGAATTATAATCCATACATTACAAAAAAAAAAAATAATAATATATGTAGATGGAATAATCACAATAATAATGGCTTCGGAAGACTGAGCTTTGACGATTAATATTATTATTATTATTTAACTATTTCTGAAGGAAAATCCAAGTTGTGCATTTTCGCAATGTCTACCTGTCAATAGGACTAATTAATCATTCATTGACCTTATTATATGTTTTTACATTATTTGAAACGGATATCCAATTATCTAATTTATAAATTTGCAAATTATACAAGATCTGAATCATCTGTTAAATAAAAGTTATTCTCGCTAGAGACTAAGGAAGTGTGGGCTACATAACTGTATAGTCGGGCCAATATTGATACCCAGAGATGACACGACGAGCTTTTTGGGAATAACAAAAACACACTGTATTCTCCCTTCAGCTGATTTTCATCCTTTGACTCTTTTAATTTAAAGCAGCTGAGTCTACGTGCTATGAGCTCGTAAAGGGTATTATTATTATATCTGATTTTGAAGCATAAAAAATATATTAAATCAAGGATTGCGCGCCCTTTTTTTGAATTTTGAATATATTAGAAGTAGTAACGATTGGTTTGTAATTGGTAGAATTTATAAATATATAGTATATCTAAATAATAAATTCTGCATAATATTAACAAGTTGGCAACAAGGAAAATACAGAAAGGTAGCTACCATATGTTTTTCCAAATTTTTCCTTTCCCTTTTGTCAGTCCAGGTTACGAGTGGACAAAAAAGCTCGACGTGCTGACCTTACGTGTTATGAGCTCAAAAAGGGTATTATTATTATTTCTGATTTTGAAGCATAAAAAATACATTAAATCAAGGATTGCACGCCCTTTTTTTGAATTTTGAATATATAATAAGTAGTAACGATTGGTTTATGATTGGTAAAATTTATAAATATATAATATATTTCAAGGACTTAGTTTTTTTCTATAGAAACAAAAACAACAACTTTTGATTTCGTTTTTTTTCTTTTTTTAAAATTTTACATAGACTTTGTTTTTAAGTGGAAAACTATGTGTGTCTGTCAATTAGGTGTTTTTATACAACTTTATGTTATATACTCTTGTTGTTTCTGTAAAAATTTGCTTGAACAAAGATCTTGGCGGTGTTGAGTTATGTTTGTTCATACACTAGTGGCTATTGATTTTTCCTCACCAGGGATCTACATATTTCGGATATATATCTATATATATATCCGAAATGGTCCTTCTCAGAGTCGGTTTTAGGGGATGGTATCAGGTAGAAATATACACAGGAATGTAAAAAATATGCAAATGGGGTGTGTAAAATAAAAAGAAAGAGAAAATCATCAACCTGGTTGTAACTCAATTGACAATTTGATGAATGTTGAGAGGGAAGAAGCAGCTTGAGCTGTCATGATGTTTGACTGAGCTAATAGCTGCTATTCTCCTTTATACATGTATACAAATGAAGACATCAATAATGAATAATAACATTATGTATGTATACCATAGATGAGGGGCAGAAAAGTAACTGAAATTAAATTTAACTAATAATTATTATATGAGGACTTGAGCCCTTTTTGTTTACATTTACTTTGCTATTGTAGATGTTCTCCCCTCAGTAGTAATACAGGAAAAATGATAACAGCTTTAGTTAACAAAAAGTATTGTTCAAAGAGCCAACTCCACAAAGTCTCGCACGTGGCATTTTGCATATTATTTACATTCCTAATACTATGCCTCACTATGAAAAAGGTCCCATACCCTGTTTTTTTTAGAAAAAAAAACCAAAAAAAACAGTTCAATTGTTTCTAAGAAAAATAATTTCCTATGCTTTTTGAATTGAAGAATTATGATCAAGATTCACTTTCAAAATTGCGAAAATCCCGTTGCACTCTATGTATGCCAAAATCTATGGACTCTAAACATCACGATACTCATACCAACATATAACCCCTTTGTCCATATTTGTCCCTACCCCTCAATTTGCTACACATTTTACACCTTTTATCTCTCTTATATGTACAAATACTATTGTTATTCAACAGTTGATTGAAGAATAGAAAGTCAGGGGTCAAAGTTGCAAGAAACAAAAAGTATACTACTATTCTTGTACATTAAACATTCAAGAAAAAAAAAAAAATACTCAGATGAAGAGAGAAAGTAAAATCCCCTTATTTCAATGAATACTTGAGCCATCATCAAAAAAGGCGGCTAACTAAAAGATTGGTTCGAATTTGTTAAATGAGTGCAAATGGCAAAAACTAGGGCGTTGTTTACATATCTTGAGGGTTTTTGTTTTTGTAAATGAATATTTTATCATGAATTAATTACTTCATAAGTAAGTAATATATATATTTTTTCGTCACGTATCAGTCATAATTTATACTCCTCCATGAATGCTCCGACCGTAAAATTGATTCCCTTGTTAGAATGTAGAAAAAAAATAATAAAATAAGTAGGCAAATAATGTGTCAATATTGACTTACACACAATTGATCATTTTTATGAATGCTAAACTTACAAATACCCACATATGTGTAATATATAGAATGGGCAATTGTTACTGTGTCTCTCAAACTAATTTATGTATGTATTACAATTGATTGGGAATGGTAGGCTCTCTAAATACCAAGGACGAACACTCAATACATTTTTGACCCATCACTTACAATTCAATAAGCATTGCAACCAACTAGACACACATTTGTACATGTATCTATTTGTGATATTTACCTAAAGGCTCCATTCTTCAAATATGTTCCTTTAACACATCATTTCATAATAATGCCAAATTTATTAAAGCTCATAGTTTAAGTTTCATAACCACTGCATTTTGAATTAATGTTCTAAAATTTAACTACGTAAAAGTGACAAATGTGACTTATAGTATACAAAATTTGATGATTCTATTTGACATAAGAAAAGAGCTCAAGCTCAAATTTAGTTGCCTAAAAATAACCCTTTTATAAGGTATGAACAACTTCATTGAAGGTCCATTTTCTTATTTAGCTATTTAGCTACAATTGATTAAAGGCAAGCGAGATGACCCTATCGAACCATTAAGTGTATATTTAATTGTTAAAATGATTGACTTGATAGAAACAGTTTTTATGATATTTTGATGCGGGATATGATATTAAAGTTTTATTATTTGATCATATCCTTGGCGGCTACATATTATGCAGGTATGTGCCGTCCCAAAGAGTCTAGAGAAGTAGTTTTGCAGATAAATATACTGGACTGTTTGAGTCTATGAGTGCTACGCGATTGATCGTTTTATACTTTTCTCCTAGTAAATGATTGATTTTAATTAAAGGGCCTTGAAATGAAAAATCCTACTTTGATGAAGCCCAGACTCAACAAATCCAGAATAAATGGGGAATTTGCTATACATATATGTACATAATTTCAAGACTCAGTAGTTATGTTTTAAACTTAAACAATTTTGAGTTCTAACAATGAAGGAATCCGATGTGAAAACTCTATATATTCCTATGACATCATGAACAAAAGCCTTTAGTTTCATAATTTCAAATTTGATTACATATATATACATATATATTTTGAAGGACTTGAGCCCTTTAACTTGTGAGGGCGTCCAAAAAACAACAACAAATTTGACACATTTTCTCAAATTAATGGTAAATATTTTTTTACCTCGATTGTTGAGGCAGCATTCTAAAGGTTGTTAACAAACTATTTTTTTTCCTAATTTGTAGAGATCTCTTATTCATTGTTTAATACTAATTTACCACAGTGATATCTTGGTTATTAGAGCGATTCATCATGCTCAAAGTAAGGTTTTCAGGAGCTTCTGTTCCTCTAGATTTTATACGGGCATGTATTTTTACAACAGTTTATTTAACAAATAAAGAAATGATTATAGAAATTAGGGATCTTTACCACTGGACATGATCTATGTTGACCTATTAGCTTAGCTTATGTACATATATACTTGCAAAAAGATTTACAACTCAACTTTACTGCCTTGGACTTGAGCTTTAAGTGCTTGAGACATTACTTGAACTTGATGTAAGAGTCGAAACTCGAAAATGATTGATACTGCTCCTATTATATATCAATTTTAGACTAATTAATTACTTTTAATTGTTGTTATAATTGTCATGACTCTTTTTTTTTTATGGAAATGATTATTTGATCATTAATTTTTGTTAAAAAACTAATAACTTGCACTATGTATATACAAGACACACGTCCACACCAGGTAAAAATAAAATAAAATAGGCTTCTGTGTCTTCTGTATAACAATAAATCATTCACAATTTAAAAGTTCCCTAATGAATAACATTTCAAAATCATGGCAGATGTGTTGTTTTGCTCATGTGAAGAATTATATTGTGTTCATTTTTTTGACTTTTGTGTCCGTGTTGTCGTCAAGACCACACGACCTAAGACCAAAATAAGACCCATACTTTGAGGGATGAAGACCAAATGAAAAAATATTTTAAATCTATTTACTTTGTTCTTAAGTCTTGACTAGGGGACTTTGAAGGAGTAGAGACACCCAGACAAATATTGAGAACCGCATCACAACTATATGTACATATTATATTGACTTTTAAGAGTTAATTCGAAATAAAGAATATTAACACGGGTCAACAATTTTTAAATGCCAAAAATCCTAAGAGGTATAAATGTAATAAAAGTTATTGAGTTTTTCGAGAGTCCGACGGTTCTTGAGAAATTGGACTTTACTTTTTGGGTCATTTTTCAACTTCATCTTCAATTTAAACCTAGAAGGATACTACTTATTTTATGCATTAAAAAATGCTGATTCGCTGGTGTATTTAATGCAAATTTTATTTCCAGTCTTTGTTTTGACCTAAAGGGGATCTAGAGGCATAGGGGGCGGGAGTAAGTCCAAAAGTCGGCCAAAACGTATGTTGTACTTAAATAACTCCTTGGATATTACATGAAATGGATTAATAAGGAATGCATTAAAGACCTTAGATCCACAGCTTTCAAACGAAATGTCAAGCGCCCGATAAGAGCCTTTAACTTAAAAGAAATCGTTCATCTAAATGTGTAAAGTGTCATCAATTTAGAGTTAAAATTTGCTAAGAATCAAAGACTCACGGTAGAGTCGTCTTCAGTCTATTGCAGTTGGTTTTAAGTAGCTCTACTGTGAGTCTTTGACTTCGAGTGAATTTCTAGTATGCAAAACTCAATAACTTTTATCATACTTATAACCCTAAGAATTTTTGACATTTCAAAATGATTGCTCTAATCGGTGCCAAAAGTCAATATCCGCCAGGTTGATTCATCCTTCTGGGCTACTAACTTTTTGTGTCCCAAAGTGTACCAATAAAGTCAATTGAGAGTACATATGTTTCATATTTTAAAGGTCATTTGAATGGAGTTATTATATATTATTGTTATTATTATTTGATAAACAAGATGTTTTTATACCTTCAAATATTTGCCTACAGTTTACTGATCTTCATTTATGCAAATTGAGTACGTGATGAGATACATCTGTAGTTTCCCACTGTACATACACAGGCATCTAGTTAGATATAGCAATGCCGTTAAAAAATCCTATGATATATGACACAGATAAGAGATCAAATGTCAATGAGGAGTTGTTTGGTTAGATGCAAAGTATTAATTCCTTTGATAGGGGTTTTATACTCTACATATTTCAATCGTTTGAAACTATTTCTATTGAGAGGGATATCAAATCTTTTGAATTGATTCTCTGTACTTATGTAAGCCTCATCCATAGAAAGGAATTAAAGGGATCTTCTTTAGTTTGAAGAGTAGCCATGAGCCTCAAGTGAGAGGCCATTTTTTTTTTCAAAAATGGCATTTGATTATATTTAACTTGCTTATTTATCTTTGACCCTCTATAAAGTTTTAAATTACGGATATTGTATATTTTTAAATTGATGTCAAATACAGCTCTGAAGGAGTAAATCATATCATATTTTCAAACGGATATTGAATTGGCTAAACTGATATGGATCTCTAGTGATGAATATCCATTATTTGAGAGTTAAAAACTGATAATAATTAATCAATTAATATTCTGATCATTTTTCTTGCACATTTGATTCACATTTGAGACCCCAATAAAAATAAGCAAATATGGCTACTTTGATCACTGCATGATTTGTTTCATCATTCTTGTCAAAAGGACTTGTAAAGGATATGAACCTTTTTCAAAATTTTGCACAATGCCGAACTAGAATTTTTCATATGCGAATAATCAAATCTTGGATCCAATTTTATTTGTTTAATTTTGTTTTAATTTGTGGCTCCACATGTAAATAGGTTTTAATTTTTTTAAGGCTAAACAACAGTTAGAAGTGACGTCACTTACTTTAAATTAACATTGATTGTAAGGGCCAAAAATATTATTCATGAAAGATGAAGGAACTTTCAGAAGTAGTTGACTTGACCCTGCTTGGATGATTTTCAATGGTGAAGTAATTTACAACTTTTACTTTGCATTTTCCTGGACAAATAACTTTTCCTGATAGTTTTTTATTTGAAAAAAAAAAATGATTTAACTGGTTTTTTATAGGGAAAAACAATACTTACTAATAATACTGGTCAACAGTCACAGTGGAGCTACAAAATTAGTAGTGCACAGAAGGATTACGAAATCCGCTCAAATCCTTCTCCACGCTACTACTTCAGTCTATTGCAGTTTTTTGGTAGTTCTACCGTAAGCCATTGATTTCTAGTGGATTTTTGCTCGAAATTTGATGAAAGTTTATCCATTTAGATGAACGATTTCTTTTTGGTAAAGGAGTCTTATCAATTACTTGGCATCTCATTTGGAAGCTGTGGGTGTCAGTTTTTAAATCTATTTCATGTAATATTCAAGGAGTTATTTAAGTACAAAGGATTTGACCTACTCCGGCACCCTACGCCCCTAGGAGTCCCTTTAGGTCAAAACAAAGACTGGAAATGAAATTTGCATTAAATGCACTAGCGAAGTAACGTTTTTTAATGCTCAAAATTTGAATCCTTCTAGGCTTAATCGAAGCTAATGTTGGAAAATGGGTCAAAAGAGCTAAAAAAGTAGGAACCAATTTCTCAAAAACTGTCGAACTCTGAAAAAAAAAACCAAGTACAGATTTGAAATTAGCCTGCAAAACTGAATAACTTTTAGTATTATACTGATACCCCTAAGGATTTTTGACATTTCAAATTTATTGACCTATGTAATTAGACATTTGATTCATTTTTTGAGAATATAAAAAATAAACTGAATTAATTTTAAAAAAGTGATCTTGTTATTTTAGGATATAAAATAGTGTTAATATAATAGATCAATGATTTAATCAACTATCTTGGTCTATATGAATCATAATGCAAAAATAATTACGTCACTTGCCTTTGAAAATAAAATAAATATACAAATTGTGCAAATATTCTTTGAGCAATTTAAACAGAGTACATATGTATTTGTATTTAGTTCATAGATATTAAAGGCAATAACAGATGTTGCATTTCAATTCCTTTCTGGGTATGTGTCTATCATTCATGAGTAATAAGAGGCAATAAATAACCTAGTACATACATATTTACAAAAGTGTGTCACAGCTTACTAGTAATAGTGTTCTCATTTAAGGGAGAGAGAGAGAGTAAATAGTACGTACATAAGACATAGATTTAGGAATGTAAATAATATGCAAATGGGGTGTGTAAAATAAAAAAAAAGAGAAAATCATCAACATGGCCACTCTGACAATTTGATGAATGTTGAGAGGGCAGCAGCTTGAGCTGTCATGACGTTTGACTGAGCTACAAGCTCATATATTTATACAAATGAAGACATCAATAATAAATAATAACAATATGTATGTATACCATAGATGAGAGGCTGAAAATTAACTGAAATTAATGTCAGGAAATTATATATTTTCCTACTAATTGTTGCTTATAATTAGGAATGTAAATAATATACAAAATGCCGAGTGCGAGACTTTGTGAAGTTGGTTCTTCGAACAGTACTTTTTGTTTTCGAAAGCTGTTATCATTTTTCCTTTATTACTGAGGGGAGAACAATATCTATCTAATGAAGGAATACATGCATTAAGGTTAATAAAGCAAATAAAATGTAAGCAAAAAGGGCTCAAGTCCTCGTATAATAATTATTAGTTAAAATATATAATTTTCTGACATTGATTTCAGTTAATTTTCTGCCTCTCATTTATGGTAATCATAATGTTATTATTTATTATTGATGTCTTCATTTGTATATATATATAAAAGAGAATAGCTGCTATTAGCTCAGTAAAACGTCATGACGGCTTGTAGCTCAGTAAAACGTCATGACAGCTTGTAGCTCAGTAAAACGTCATGACATCTCAAGCTGCTTTCCCCCTTGACATTCATCAAATTGTCAGAGTTACCAGGTTGATTTTCTCTTTCTTTGATTCTTACAAGCCCGATTTGCATGTTATTTACATTCCTACTTATAATTGTAGCTTCTCTAGGCTCGACGATACAGAGAAGACTGAATTAAAATGGATTATTATTAGTAATGTAAAAAATATGCAAATGGGATGTGTAAAATAAAAAGAAAGAGAAAATCATCAACCTGGTAACTCAATTGACAATTTGATGAATGTTGAGAGGGAAGCAGCTTGAGCTGCCGTCATGACGTTTTACTAAGTCTCAAGCTGCTATTATTCATTATATATACACAAATGAGGACATCAATAATGTCACAGGATTTGTGTCAACATGAATCCCTAGTTCTGAGTCATCATTAAAATAAAAATTAAATCATATTTATTTATAATGACAATTAGGAATAAAGTCAAAAGTTGTAAATGTTTATAAACAAAGAAATCGAAAAATACTCAAAACTAAATTTAATAAGAATGCAAAAGTACAAATTAGATAATTTCTTTGTTTATATATATATATTGTGTGTACATTGATTCCTATGAGAAATGATGTTTTATTTTAATAAATAATCCGATTTTGAAGAGCCATTTTCCTCCTCCTCCAGTCTTTCCAATTATTCATATACTTTATAATTAATTAGTCATTACAAGTGAATGTGGGGTTCATTGTGTAGGAACTTACATTGATTATAATTGGTAACCAATGCATCCCATCGTTTATTGCAGTACGTATACGTATAACAAATTTTAAATGATCTTAATAGTAAATGGTTTTTAAACATTCAAATTTGAATTGTATATTTTGATGGAAAAATAAAAAAATAAAATAGAACTTCATCCTATTAGAATGAGTCTTAAATATACAGGGTGTGATCAAGCCAAGTGTAGATACATGTTTATTCAAATATCAATACACTAAATACATGAAGCAAATTGACAAACCTCAGAAGCAAAATACATACAGTGAATATAAATATAAAGAAACAAGATGTACAATTAATTATTTTTTCAAATATATTCCCCCTTTGTCGTCAGCAAAAGGTTTAATTGAACTTGACTCTATGAGGGACGCATGGTTTTCGGGGATATTTCTTCAGAGCAAGTGAGTAATTTTTTATTCAGAGCATTAATACTTGATCTATATACAGAACAAGCCATGTTCTCTAAGATACCCTATACGGCAAACTCCATTGGGTTTAAATCAGTAGAGGAAGGAAGCCATAATTTCTTTGGCCAAAGCCCTATCATATTCTCATTACACCAATTTTGAACAAGATTGCCTCTGTCTGCAACGTGTCTCTATCATATTGGAGAGTTATTCCATCTTCTCCAAACGTGGCATCCATCCAGGGAACTAATTTCTCTTTCAACATCACCAAATAAACCTATAGGTTAACTTTATACCTTCTTCAATGGAGAGTAGAGGAGTTGCTTCTCTATTTGAAGTTACCTCAACCCACACCAACACAGAGGCTTGCTTTTTTTGTCTCCGAAACACCAGCTTTTTTCCAATGGAATATTTTCCTTATTTGCTCCATAAATCCGGTCATTTTGATGACTATGCACAGCCTGGACAGTGAATAATTTTTCATCTGTTCACATCTGTACTAGTGGTTGTGTGTGCCATCTCAAAGTTTCTCCAAAAGGCAGATTTTCTCTCTCCAATCGATTAGTCTTTGTTGCATGTGAGAGTAACTGAACATTTGTTTTCTTGAATGGTGTTAGCTTCAAATCATTTTTTAGCATAAAAACTTGGGTGTCTAAAGCTAGTTTTTTTATGCTTCTATTGGGATTTCTTCTGATTTTTTTTCTTGTATTTTCTATTATTTTTGGCGTTCTTACTTTACAACTTGCTGTACTTTGTACCTTTGGGAGTGTTGAGCCTGTCTCTTTCAAGCGTTTTAGAGCCTTATAAACACCAAATCTACTAACACGTGCCTTCAAATGTGTGCATATTTCCCTAGGGGTCTTTCCTGCTTGGTACAATTCTCGAATAGTTACATTCATTGTGCTCATTGTAAAACAAATCTTAAGATTTTATCCTGCCAATGAAAAAACATAATTTAGTCAAAACATATATAGCTAAATGCCTGCAGAATTTTTTTATTTTTTTTTATTTCTTATATCAAAAAAATATGTCTACAATCGTTGAGGTTGAGGAATCAAAAATGGAACCGACTCAACATTTGAGCTGATAGGAATTAGTCAATTATAATTAATAATTAAGAATACTCTCCCAGTTGGGAAAGGCTCATTACCAAATTAAGTATGGCAGTTAGTTAGTTAAGATATTATTACTCCTTACAAAGATAGATATACAAATAATAAAAATGTACACATACTAAGGTAAAGAACACAACCACACAATAGAGTATCATTCTCCGTGTTACAACAGTACAAACTGAATTCCTACTTAAATATTAAAATTGGCTATAATAACTTTTTTTATTTTTTTTACATTGCATAAGCTTAAGAATTCGAATATCATTTTATTCTTCTTCTTGCATGGCTTCATATCTTTCATACGAGAGAGACGGGCACCTGTATATGAGGTGACTCTTCCATGCAAACATCACATGTTGCACTAGTGTTCTTCCACTTACTCAGAATAGCGTAAAAAATGGCGCATGACCAGTGGTGGCTTGAAGTAGTAATTTCATATCTTCACGACGAAGTTTGAGAGGCATTGGCTTAGGTTCTTTTAGCATCACGTGTGTGTGAGTTTCATATGTTGACTATGATCAGGTAATCGCTGCCACCATCTTTTATGAAAGAAATCATTGATTATTGTTTTCTTAATGTAGATGAGAGGCACACCAACACACTGTTATGGCTATGACTTCTCCAAATGCCACTTTTTGCAAGATGGTCTGCAAATTCCTTACCTGTTCTGTCGTTGTGACCTTTGCACCATTCAATGCATATATTCCAATCTTTCTTTCCTCGATTTAGAATTTCTTTAAGTATGACACTTCTTGTTTTTTTTTTGTTTTTTTTTTTAAACTAAAGGTTGCGAGATAAAATAAGGATCACATAATAGTCTCTGAAATTAAATCATTCTGAAAAATCATTAAAAAACTTATCAATGGAAGTTTTGTGCTATTTTATGTACGGGAGTTTTTATTTCCTGGGGAAAGTTTTTTATTATTATGGCCATAATTTATTGCTCTGCATGACAAAACACAATTCATTACTCTGTGAAGTTACTTTAGAATAAAAGTTAGGAGAGGGAAAGAAGAGAAAAGAGAGAAAGAATGTAGTGGAAAAGATATAGATAATTTTCAAGCCCCCCCTTTATTTTTTTCCTTCTGGTGGAAAAATAATAAAACTCTACTAATCAAAGCTATAATAGTTTGGTAGTAATCCGCTTTTGGAACCTCTGATCGTATTTTACTTCCATTCCACATCATTAATATTTGTGTTAACTCTCATTAACCGAGTCATGAATGAGTGATTTGATTCAATGAAACCTTTTAACAAAATATTATGTAACTTTTTCTTGCTTAACAAGTATGGGACATGATAAAGTAGTGAAATGTAGGAATGGACATTTTGTTGAGGTGAAAGAGCGTGCCCGCAATTACTATCTGATACTTCTTCATTCTATTGGCTGATTTTTATTTGACTATATTAAATAATAATACTCAAAAACTGAGAGTATTGAAGTGAATTTGAATAGTCAGAAATCCAGGGGAAGGGAACCATTTTATTTAGCATGATTTCTGAACATAATCAGAAATTAAACTACTTCAAACTGAATTCAAATTGAGTATCCACTTCCTTGATAACACAGGTCAACAAATTTGAACTTTCAAAAATCCTAACGGGTACAATTATAATAAAGGTTATTCATTTTTGAACACTGATTTCAAACCTGAATTTTTTTTTCGAGAGTTTTCGACGGTTTTCGAAAAATCTGACTTTATTTTTTGAGCTAATTTGGCCCATTTTCCAACTTCAACTTCAATTTAAGCCTTGAAGGATACTACTCATTTTGTGCATTAAAAAATAATGATTCGCTAGTGATTTTAATGCAAATTCAAATTTCAGTCTTATTTTTGACCTAAAGGGACTTCTGGAAGCGTAGGAGATGGGAGTAGGTCCAAAAGTCGACCAAAACGTTTGTACTTAAATAATATCTTGAATTTTACATGAAATGGATTAATAAGAAATGCATTACAGAGCTGAGATCCACTGCTTTCAAACGAGATGATGTCAAGCGCCCGATAAGAATCCTTAACTTAAAAGAAATCGTTCATCTAAATGTGTTAATTGTCATTCAATTTCGACCAAAAATTCACTAGACATCAATGACTCACGGTAGAGCTACTCCAGTAGTAGTAGCGTGAGAAGGATTACGAAACCAGTTGAAAGTAGCTTTTGTGTATTATTTGATATTGTTAAATACCAATCAGCAGATAAATGCAGAGGCACCAGATAGTAATTGCGAGCACGCTCTCTTACCTCAACAAAATGCCCATTTCCAGTCATAGGTGTCATTTATGCATTAGCTACAGCAAGTAAATAAACGGACGATGATGGTCCACAAGTTCCGCTTACATATGTATCACCATAGGATCATTATTGTTAGGAATGTAAATCATATGCAATTCGGGCGTGTGATAAAAAAGTGGAGTTGGCTCTTCAAACAGGTCTTTTTGTTTTCCTAAGCTGTTATCATTTTTCCAATATTACTGAGGGGAGAACATCTACCTGATAGTAAAGATGTCGCATGAAGGAATACATGAATTAAGGTTAATAAAGCAAATAAAATGTAAACAAAAAGGGCTCAAGTCCTCGTATAATTATTATTATTAGTTAAAAATATATAATTTCCCGACATTAATTTCAGTTAATTTTCTGCCTCTCATCTATGTTATTATTTATTGTTGTATATATAATGGAGAATAGCAGCTTGTAGCTCAGTAAAACGTCATGACAGCTCAAGCTGCTTCCCCCTCGACATTCATTAAATTGTCAGGGTTGCCAGGTTGATTTTCTCTTTCTTTTTTTATAACACGCCCGAATTGCATATGATTTACATTCCTAATTATTGTATCCCTCACCTTTCCTTGAAAAAGAATAATTTATACTTTTTAATAATCTATACCTATTTGCAGTCCCTCTAATACTGCACATACACATTTTAAACGATTTAAAAACACCTTTGGACACAAATATATATTTGTAACGAATTTCAGGACATTTTTAGGGTTCATTTACCCATTTACTGCATGGCCATTGACTTTTTATTAGCTACCTATTATGGTTAAATAACAAAATTGAACTCTAATTAGGTTGTCATAAGTGACTTATTTTAGAAAACTGAAAGTAGAGATAGGCAAGTTCTCATGAAAGCAATCATCAAATTATGTCAGAGTCGATTTATTATTATTATTATGTAGTTAATGTATAGAATTTAAATTAAAAAAAAAAGTAGTTGACTAAATCTCAATCGGTGAGTCTTTTAAAGTTTGACGTGTAAATGGAACAAAATTTGAAAATTACGATTTGTATGTGCAATTTAATTTAATTCAGTGGTTCTCAAAAAAGATATTTCAGAGCTTTTTTATGTACTCTCCAGCTTTTTTCATCAGCAGACTCTTTTGATTTAAAGCAGCTGACACTACGTCTTAAAAACTCAAAAAGTGTATCATTATTATTTATGATTTTGATATATTATAAAATGTATATTTAATCAAGGATTACGATTGATCAATTATATATGCAATAACTTGTATATATGACTCTTGTTTATATCAACACTCAAACCTATATATAAATGTACATTATTTCTTTCAGACTGTAGAGCATATTATGAAGTATGAGGGTTATGAACACTAAATTTATTTATTTGCAATTATGATTGGAAGTTGTGAAACCATAAAGATTTCACCCTCTCTTAGTTATTACTTTCAAGTCAAATAAGAAAAAAAAGAGAGGACTTCTTGAGCCAATCACATTCATGAGAATTTTAACCTTCGAATGAGAACAACACACAAAATAAAAGCTTATAGAACAAGGCGGGGGACGTATCAAGTTGTGAACCCCAAACACAACGGTTTGACAAAGTCAAGACCTTTTAGTACTTTGTTGATCTTTTCGCCATTAAAAAGGTGTGTCTCACTCTCCAGATCCAAATCTCTGAATGGAAGGGCCTTAGAAAGTCACTGACAATTACAATAAAAAAAAAAAAAATACCGAGAAGACAACAAACTAATCAACGAACTCACTTCCTTCACTCCCAAAATGGAGCGAGGAAGGTTCAGAAAAAAACAATTAAAATTATAGTTGAGTCTACTAAGAAAAGTCTTGAACAAAAGGTCTTTACCTTTTGTTCAAGACTTTCCTACCTTCCCTCCAATAACAGAAAATAGATCCGAAGGGCTTGACAGCCTCCTAACGACTAGAGATAAAATTCCAAGATTGAATGCCTATTTATACTCTTTTCACATTGATGAAAATGAATGAGAACAATACACAAAATAATATTTAACTCGTGAGCTGTGTGAGACACTTCCTAAGTACTCACTCCCTGCTCACGTATTGAATTGAAAATTGCCAAAATAATAACTTTTAATTTTTTATGAAATATCCATGAATTTCTCCTAATGTCATTGTTTCATTTTGCTAAAATTAGAAATGGCGTCAATAGTATGGATGTCAAAGATACATTATCTATAATTATTTTAAATATTATAATATTTAAATGAGACGACTACTATTCTTTTTCTTTTAAGTGGCTATAGATAGTATCCACCTCCAAGCACTTGTTGATTTTTATTTCACAAAATTTCCTAATTCAACATATATCCATTAGCTTATGTACGCAAAATTAGATCAACACATAGGCCTTTAAGCTACAAATTATATGCACGTATGTATATATATGAATACCAAACCATTCATTTACCTCATCAGCTTTACAATCATGCTTGTATTATAACATTGCTATGCCCTGATCTTAAATATTGAAATAATCATTGAAACTGGTAATTGAACGATTCAAATAACTTTTTTGCCATTTATATGTACATACTTCTGATTAAACAAGATTTTCACAATACCTTTGCACTGTATTAATTTCAATTTCAATTATGATGAAAATCTTTTTTTAGACATTAAAGTCACTTTACAAAAACTTTTCGAAAAAGGAAATAGTAAACCAAAAAGGGACGTCATTGTCGAACTTTTCTGATCCAGACACTCTACCCCAATCCTTTCAATGCTCTTTTGGTACAACAAAAAGACAGTTTAAAGCAATAAAAAGACACATTTGTTATTAAAATGATGAGATCTCTAAATCCACATACATTTTAAATTGTGGATTTGTTTGGTGCATAGCTCAAAAAATCAATCAGACTATTCTTGAATGTTACAAGCTCTAGAACCATTTCTGCAGTATATTGCTACTTTTCCAACTCTGTATTGGTTGTTCCAATCAGCTTGCAAGATAAGATTATACTTATTTGAGGAGATTTTATAGTCATTATGGTCATTTAATACCGTTTTGGTGATATATACAACTGTTGGTGGAAAGTCATCAATTACAATTTGAACTATTGTGTAATTATACCTATAAAGCATAAGCAAAAGACTGTACCAACAAAACAAGAAGTGAGCTACTTAATTAATTCCTTGTTTTGTATTCATGTTTATTTGATTGTCTGACAATTTGTTTTTTTTTCTATTGGCCCTTCCATTCGGAGATTTGGATCTGGAGAGTGAGACACACCTTTTTTTTGGCGACAAAAGAGTAAAATAAAGTACTAAAAGGCCTTGACTATGTCAAACCGTTGTGTTTGGGGTTCACACCTTGATACGTCCCCCTTTTTACTCGATAAAGCTATTATTTTGTATGTTGTTCTCATTCGAAGGTTAAAATTCTCATGAATGTGATTTGGCTCAAGAAGTCCTCTCTTCTCGTTTTTTTTTTTTGGTATTTGATTTCATTTTTGCCAATTGCCATATTTTGGTGTAAGTGGCTTTAATGAGAGTCAATTTTGATGATTAAACGATTTTGATGTATCCTCCAATAGACCAACCGGATATACTTCAGGTTCTACTACCCATCAGTGGTGGATGGATGTCCAAAAGGAAATGCTTAGAGGCCCACCGAGCAAAATTATCATGAAGATGTTCAGATTATAAGAATAGTTAATTATTTTGAAACTATTGTGCTCTTGAGTAATATTCAATAAGTATGAATCTAGAGGAAATTGAGTTTATATTTGTAAATACGACAAGTACTTTTTACTATGCATTCATGAATCATGAATAAAAAATAATTGCTCCTTCATGTAGAAATAGTGATGGGTCGTTGTAGTATTAATATATTGATCGACTCAATAGAAAGTACTCAAAAAGAAATTAATATTTTTTCCCTTTAACTCTTTAAAAAATGTGTTAGAAAACCCTTCTCAATTATAAATATTTTTTATAAAATAAAGTAAGCCATTTAGCAGATATGCTACTTAGAGTTAAGTAAAATAAAACTTTATTGTATTAAAAAAATCGCCCAATGAATCGGGATATTGTTATTATTATATATGATAACAAATATATTAAATCAAGGATTCCGCGCCTTTTTTTGAATTTTTGAACAATAAACAAGTATCCACGATTGATTTGTGGTTGGTAGAATTTACCAATGTTTAAGTATATCTAAGTAATCATTACTCTGCATTACTATTAGAAGGTTGGCAACAAAGAAAGTACAGAAGGGTAGCAGCTACCAGTTGTTGTTGTTGTTTTCAATTTTTATTTTCCCTTTTGAGAGTCGAGGTTGCGAGTGAACAAAAAAAGCTCGTTGTGAACATTCCCGAAAAAGAAAAAAAACCCCAGATGTGACAAGTAAGTCTACCACTACACTGTTACTCTAATGCAGTGGTTCCCAACCGATTTTAAGCCATGCCCCACCTAGGCGTTTCTAAAATCCTGATGCCCCCCCTGTGATATTTAATTTTCGTTATTGATAATTTTACTGTTATACACGTGAAGGAAGCTTAAAAGGCCATTAACTTGGTCTCTCAACAAGCTTTTAAAGAAAACAATTCAGTGTTAATAACTCATTCTCAAATTGCCCCGTAGTCTTTGGTATAGTAAGCCGAAGGGTGCACGTCCTGGCCATGCCCCACCGGTGGGGCCTGCGCCCCACGTTGGGAACCACTGCTTTAATGCCTATAATAGAATTTATACTGTTAAAAAGACTATAATCTCCCAAATAGTTCGATTATCTTATTAATCCCAAACTACCTTGTGTTTCATAGTACATAAACCATAAAATGTAACAAACCACCTTATTGACACCACGATGAATGAAAACGCAATCTTATATTTTCATTTTCTTTGCATAATTTGCAAAGAATCAGTATTTGATATTTACATAAAAAAAAAAGGTTTACAAAAAAGTTTTGATCATTTTTAAAATCATTTTCATTATCAGATTAAAGAGATTATTAGCCCCTTTCTTTTGAAAAGCTGCTGAAGAAAATTTGCTATACCACAAGAGTTTTTTTTTTTTTTTGCATAGTGGAATTATGGTTATTTACTGTGCTATATTGAACCACGATATTCATTTCTATTAATCTTCATAATAACCTCTATCAGTTTCATAAATTAAGAAATTTACGGTAAACAAATAGTCTGAAAATCATTGTCACTGAATTGTGTGTTTGCCATATCATTATGGCTAATTTTAATGGATTTGATTGAAGGGATCAACAGAATTAAATCCTTAGGGGTATAAGTATAATAAATGTTATTCAGCTTTGCTCAGTTCAGCTTTTCAAACTAGATCTCAAGCGTCCATCTAAATATTCCAAGCAAAAATTCGCTAGAAATCAAAGACTCATGGTAGAGCACCTAAAAAACAACTACAATAGACTGAAATAGCTGCGAGCAGAAGGATTTCAGCTGATTTCGTAATTCTTCTGCTCCCAATTACTTTAGTAGCTCTACCGTGAGTCACTGATTTCTTGCGAATTTTTGCTCGAAATTGAATGAAAATTTATATATTTAGATGGACGATTTCTTCTTAGTTAAGGATTCTTATCGGGCGCTTGACATCCCATTTGAAAGCTGTGGGTATCAGCTCTTGTATGCATTCCTTATTCATCCATTGTATGTCATATTCAAGAATTTGTTTAAGTACTAAGGACTTTTGCATCTACTCCCGTACCCTTCACCCCTAGGTATACTATAAAGCATTGAAAATGTCCTAACTTACTTTTTTCTCCAGATTCACAAAATTATTTAACTACAAAAAAATTAAATAGCATATACTTTTATTTGAAGAAAGTTATTTGCCACAGTTTCCAGGAATTTGTGACAGTTTTAGACAAATCAGTAATGAGTCAAAGTAGCCAATTATATTAGCGATATTGTATTTCCTTCCAAACAACAGCTGAATTAATTTTTTTTTTTGAATAAAAAACTAAATCAACAATTTTTGTTTTCCCCAAAAATTGAGGTAGAAAGTTTTTAATTACTTAGACCTTCATAACCTAAACTTTGTGGGCCATTTCTGAAAACTTACTTTCATAAGTAATATTTTTGACCCCAATAACCAATGTTACTTTAAAATATGTAAAATATGACACTTTTAACTGTCATGTAGTATTAAAAAAAATTATACACAAGTTCCTTGTTTGCCCTCAAGTGTCAAATATACATCAAATAAAACTGAATCCAAAATTTTTGAAAATTCTCAATTGAATAATTATATAGTCAAATTTCCCAAAATCTTGACCATAGAATATGATTCATCTTCTACATATATTCATGGGGGGAAAATACGCAGTCCTTAATGTGGCCATATTTGGACTTTTATGTGGATATTTGTACGTATATCCCGAAGGTTAACTTAAAAACCAAACCAAACAAGAAAAACAGCTGATAATTAGTTATCGATTTTTTAACCACCAAATAATCGCTTATTGATCGAGTCCTATCTTTCATAATAATAAAAAAGACTTGACTAAAAAATATATGTATTATATAAGTAGGTAGTCGTACCAACTGTTTCTTTTTCTTTTTCTTTCCTTTCCTTTAACTCAACGCTATTTGCCCACCCCTATTTCTACGTGTTAGTACACTTATTTATTCCCTCTAAATCAATCAATCAAAGAAGCGAAAGAGAGACAGAAAAATAAAAAGTTAATATAAGGATTTATTATCCATATATACATATATATATATATATATATATATATATATATAATATATGGTATCCTTTAATGTATTTTTAATGAGATAATGTGTGTAGCTTCAAGGATTTGATTGACTCATTCCTCCCCTCTTTTTTTCATTTTTTTTTTTTTTGAAAATGGACACATAAATAATAAAAAGTTTATTTAATGACCCATGGCCATTAAGATCTAATTGTACAAATGATATTTTGTATGCTTAACGTTACATATATATGTAATTTATATGAATGATTGGTGGTAGTCTTAATATGTACCTATGAAAATCCATTGAGTTGTCAACTTTTGACCAACTAAAAAGTTTTTTAAGAATATTTCTTTACGTTAAACCAAAAAACCAATGTACATAGAATGTAAAGATAATGAGCTTGAAATTTTGGCAAGTGAGTAATTGAATAATTGAATCCCTCATTGGTAATCTGGTCCATTCAAATTTTCCATTTTTTTTTTTTTGTTTTGCAATAAATTTTTAAAATAGGAATATAAATGTGGTTTTTTTTTAAATTGTTATTTGTGTTTTGTACTAATGTTCCAAAATAAGTACGAACGAAATTACGAATGGAAAGAATGTGCTAAATTGTAGATCTGAGGCTAAAATATCTTACACCATAAAAGTCATCCATTTTTTTTACATGAAAAACAAAAGATTCTGGGAATATTTTAACCATCTTTTTTTTCCCCCTACCAATATAGGATTTGAGTCACCTCTCTTAGTTAGTTATAAATAAAAGAATCATAGGATTTTGTATCTCAGTTTTAATTTTTTGAAAAAAGATTTTCAGAAGTTATGAACCAGCGCAGCAGCTTACACTTGACTAATTAAAACAATTGTTTATTTTAGGGGATACATAATATAAAATAATATAATTTACACATCTGAATGGATTTTCACAAAGCATACTTCCAGCCTTTTTTTATGTTGAGATATCACATATGTTCATGGAACGTCCATAAGGTATATTGTAAAAAAAAAAAGGCTCAAAATTACAACCACCCATTACAACTTTCCATCTGTTGGACTATAGCGGAATAAGATTTAGAACAAGAACAAGAACTATTTCTATTTGTTTTTTTGTAAGTTGTTGTATCTATAGATCATTCTCCCTCATTAGTGTTCTACTCATTGAGTTGCCAAACTCAAATTAAATCTAGTTCATCATTGAGTAAATCCCTACAACACTAAAAGTAAAAATGAATTCTCACATCTCAAGAGAAGAGATTCGGACACTTAAAACGTGTTTTTTTTTTTTTAATAAAAGTAAAACCCCACAACAAATTTGTGATTTCCATAAAATATTTACTGAATTTGTCAATTATTTTTCGATACACTTTCAAGTCACACAACCTATTCAACCGTTTGTTGAAGTTGTCAATGAATTCGTTTTGTCTTGTAATGACCAACCATTAAATATGAGAAATTTGTCTTCATAGTCTACCAATTGTTGGTATAAGTATAATAAAAGTCATTCAGTTTTACACTCTGATTTCAAAACTGTAATTTTTTTTTCTCGAGAATCCTACGGTTTTCGAGAAATGGAGTAATAAGGAATGCAATAGCGCGCAGATGGTTTCTTAATCCTTCTCGCACTACTTCTGGAGTAGCTCTACCGTGAGTCATTGATTTCTAGCCAATTTTAACTGGAAATTGTATGAATATTTACACATTTAGATGGAGAATTTCTTCTTAATTTAGGATTCTTATAAGGCTCTTGACATCTCGTTTGAAAGCTGTGGATCTTTGTTCTTGAATGTATTCCTTATTCATCCATTTGATGTAATATTCAAGGAGTTATTTAAGTACAACATACGTTTTGGCCGACTTTTGGGCCTACTCCCGTCCCCTACGTCCCTAAAATCCCCTTAAGGTTTCAACAAAGTCTAGAAATGGAATTTGCATTAAATATACTAGCAAATAATTATTTTTAATGCACAAAATGAGTATTTTTCTAGGTTAAAATTGAAGTTGAAGTTAGAAAATGGGCCAAAAAAATTAAAAAAAGTAGGGGCCGATTTCTCGAAAACCATCGGAGTCTGGAAAAAAAAAATACAGATTTAAAATTGATGTGCAAAACTAAATATCTTTTATTATACTTATACCCCCTAAGGATTTTTGACATTTCAAATTTGTTGACTTCTGTAATTAATAGTAAATTTCGCGTATTTTTTGGGTTTTTTTTAAAATAAAAGGTTGAGAGATAGAATGGGTACTCTCCCAAAAAATGGGTCCCATAATTTTGGAGAACAAAAGGTAAGCTTTTCATGGAGGGAGCAGCGAGCATTCGGGGAAGAAGATAGAAAGGGAAACATATTTCGAGGGGTGAAGGGAAAATAAGTCTTGGTGAGGACTTATTCAAAATTATGGGACCCATAATTCCATTCTGATGTACGTAGATGTTCATATCCACTCACTTACATTTCCCGCGTAGCAATGGAATTAGCTCTGAAAAAATACTTTACGCAAGGGATTTTGTTTTGAGCCATCAAGTCAATGGCATTTATCTTGAAAGTAGCATATATTATTATGCACTTAGGTACCTTTATGATTTTCATGATCAGAACATCGAATTACATTTGGTGTAGGCAGTGAAACAACAAAACCAGAAACATGACTCGACATAAACATAAATATTCACATTATATATGCAAAAACGATAAAATAAAATTTGAAAAATAGTTGTGCATAGTTAGATATAAAATACTTAGAACCAGAAGAGGGAAAAGAAAAAGAAAGAAAAAGAGATACTTATCACAACGACTGGCTTATATTGAAACTATCTGTATAGATATACGCGTATATTTAGTGATGTATCAAATAGTTTAAAAGGATGCAAAACAAACCGGACATTTCATAAAGTAATTAAAAAGTGTTCAAATTCTCGGGACAGGATGTAACAAAAGAACATGTTGAATAAAAAAGAAAAGTTGATCACCCTGATGTCGAAGGACATTTGGTAAATTGATGTTTTACACACATTGTAAATTGAAATATCAAAATGTAGAAATTTACAGAAGCAAAATGAACGTGAGTTTTTCGATACATCACTAGTATCTTGTATCCATACAAGAGTCTTATTTTCTTCTTGTTGCTGTTGTTTCTTAGAAGGAATTAAAACTGATATTGAATGCTCGACTCAAAGGGAGAGTCCATGGAACTTCATGATCAGTGTTGTTTAATGATCTGAAGTATCACTTCTATATTTTTAAGATAAAACACTAATGATTTCTTGATATTTAGTAAATACCCAAGCAAACTTGTATCCATTTCCAAAGATGTCACAACAATACACTTACTAACGCATATCTATTCACATGCCTTTATTAAACACAAAAGTTGCTGAATCATTCTATTGAGGACTGAAAAAAAAAAAAACGATTTTTTTTTATTTGTTATAAATTAGTATTTAAATTTAATATTCTAATATCTGATAGAACCATGCCAAAAAAAAAGATTATCTTGAACATTTAACAATTAGAGCTTGATTAAAAACCTACGAGGGTAGACGAGAGCTTTTATTGTTACTCGTGTCAAGACTGACTACCTTATTTGAGGCCAAGAGAGGATCTAATATACTGTTTAAAATGTAAATTTTACTCTGATTGGTCAATAAAACAATATAAAGACTGTTAAATAGCAAGATCTAGACGTGTAGAAGTTTTTAAAGGAAATCACAATATGAACATACATATAAAAAGATCCACAAAAAGTTTGAGATTTTGCAAGTCTTGAACAGAACTGGGAATTTTTTTCATTTCCAGGGACTTTGAATTTAGCTTCTTAAAGTGCATTTAAATCCATTTGTCAATTAAAGTTATGCTCATCTTCAAAGAACTCATATCTTTTGAAGAGACTTGAAGGCTCATTCTTAAATTTTGCATTTCAAAATATCTTGTATTTAGAAACGTCATTTCATTCAAATTTGGTCAAAATCTGTGATGGTGTGTGCGTCAAAACGTCATTTTTGGCCCATCTGTTTTATGGAGTCGACCATAATATTTAAATACGTATATACCTACAATGGGTCTAGGAAAATTCAACGATAGATAAATTCAGTGAATACTTTCAACAGCTAGGAGTAAATTTGTATAAGCCTATTGCTGCCTCTGGTTAGATTGTTAACCACATGATGAACTAGCTTATAATTATATTTTGTCGTTTACTATTTGAGGGCTTCTTGTCATTCGTCAAGTTCACATCTATGGGTAATAATTATTTTAAATCTAATTAAACTGAGTGATAGAAATAAGCCTTATTCTAAACCTTCGTCGTTGCTTCGTTCAATTCGCAAGGAGAGGGGGGGTTTATTAAGTTAAAGGAGCCTCTGTTAACTTGGGATAACAAAACAACAACACCCTTCAAAGTCTAAAAGTATATCTAATATATAGTTTTTTAGTCAAAACCAAAAAATTCACAAAAATGTCAAACGTCCATCTGTTCTTAGATTTTTTTCTAAGCTTTCTATACTTTTTCATTATGTGCCATTTTCAAACCCTGACCTTCATCTTGAAGATGTTGAACCTAAAAATTTGGAGTCTTGGAAAATTTATCGATATCAATTTATGGACGTTAATTCATCGATAGGTAAATTCATTCATCGTCAATTCATCGATGGATAAATACTTCGAACTTCAACTCATCGACTTGTAAATTCATCGATGGAAAAATTCATCGGCTTTTTTCTCCCAATGAATACTTGTAACAGCTTAGAGTAAATTCGTGTAAGCCTATTGCTGCTGCCTCTGGTTAGATGAACTACCTTTTAATTATAATTTGTTGTTGCCTATTTGAGTGCTTCTTGTCATTCGTCAAGTTATCATTTTATTAACTTTGATAGAAATAAACCTTATTCTAAACCAGGGGTCGAGAACCTTTTTGGCTGGGAGAGCCATAAAAGATAAATATTTTTAAACGTTTTTCCTAAAGAGCCATTTAATATTTATTAACACTGAATACAACTTAATGCGTGCATTTTTATATGTTAGAACAACATTTTTAAAGTATAACACGTCTCTGAATACTTACTTCAAGTGCTATTATACATATATATAATACATTTATATTTATCCTCCTTAATAATGTTGTTATACTGTAGCTACCCAACAATAAATTAAATCTATTGTTGCATGGTTTTGCTGATGGCCTTGTAGTCTGGCTCATATGCAGTGAGGTTAAGCTTCATGCAGGCATTGAGGCTTCCGTCCATTAAACGTGAGCTATTTTCTTCGTAATGAGGGCTTGTTGCGCAGATAAACGAGCTAACTAGCTACCTAAGTACTAAAAGGTGGGAAGTTTATTTGTTGACCTTACAACAAATACCTGTGTCGTAGGCTACAGCTTCATCATTCAATAAAAATTGAGTTTAGGTGTCGACAGATTAAAATGAATAAGAATATTTATATTATGAACTTTATTTTTAAAACTGTCATTTGTGTAAAATGTTTTACTTTAAAACGATAGAGTGAAATTATATATTAGCCTACATAACGAGCTAAGAAATGTCGGATCAAATTCGTTTGCAAGCCAGATGCAGTCATCGAAAGAGCCATATCCGGCTCGGAAGCCAGGGGTTCCTTACCTTTGTTCTAAACCATTGTTTTTGTTTCGTTCTATTCGCAAGAAGAGAGGGGTTTATTAAGTTAAAGCAGCCTCTATTAACTTGGGATAACAAAACAGCACCCTTAAAAAAAATCTAAAAATAAATCTACTTTACGGTTTTTTAGTAAGATTTTTCAAAGTTGATTGATTATCTTTATAATCCATTTAAAGACAGTCTTCCTTCCCAGTATCGTTGAGACAATAACTTGCTACAATTATGTACATATATGTAGGTTAATTTCGGACTATTAAAAAATCATGCCCAAGAAAGATTCTCCCGGATTTCTGACTATTTAAATTCACTTCAATCCTCTCAGTTTCCATCAGAGTTTGAGTATTATTATCATTTAATATTGACCAATCACAAACAATCAACACAATGCAGGGGTACCAGATAGGTATTGTGAGCATGCTCTTCCACCTCAACAAAATGGACATCCATTTTGTTGGACAAGTAATTTATATTTGTTACTATCTATTACATATAAAAGTTGCAAGAATATCAACCAACCTTTCCTTCGAGTTTAGTTGATTTTAAAAAAATCAAACAAAGAGTTTAATATATCTCGAATAAATTGAGCATTATTATTGATTGATGAAATACTCTTTTTTTGCTATTAATTCAATGCACGCTTTGTGGCCCCTATCAAACAAAAATTTGTATTGTAGCCAATTCAATTTGAGCAAAAATTCATCACGTGGTTGTTCTTTCACCACTTTTTGTATCGCTTAGTATCGGTTAAGGATGTGACTTTTGTAGAGCCTGAGGAGAAGACAGGATCAGGACTTATTCTACTATTGAATTTAGCCTTATTATTAATCATCAGCTGCCTAGGAAAACCTACTATAATTAAATAACAGATTTTTCCTTTTTGATAATAAAATAGTAATTTTTCTAAATAAAGGTTGCATCCCTAGGGGTGAGAAGATTGCAAATTAATTATGAGGTGAAAGTTCACTACGTTCTTTTCACCAAACAGAAAATTTGGCCTACTCACTTCACCGTAAGGGACCTTTACCATGAGAAACTTCACTGTAAAAGTATGTATATGGAAAATGCTTTGTGAAACAAATTAACGAGTTTCCTTTTATTTTTTTTAATATAAATATAAAGAAATTAACTATTCTCTCTGCTAATTAAATACAAATTACAATTAGGTAAAGCTGGAAATTAAAATCAATGAATAAACAATACATTATTTATAATGTGTAAATAAAACCCTATTTAAATAAATTTAATTAATAATTACGCTTGAAAATTATTCTTAGTATTGTTGAAGGAAACCCTTACTCGGCTGAAGTATTTTAATCGATGTGTCAATCAATATGTACCGGACATTAAATTAAAGACTTTTTGAAAGTCTAATCCGCTAATTTCTTACATTTTCTTGTATCAACTAATATGCAATTTGAAAAATTTTAACGTTTGTGTCAAGTCAACAAGAAAGCAAATAAGTTGTTTGTTTTCAAATATTGAAAAAGAGAAAATCCACTTTTAAGTGTACTTTGTCTTCATAAATATAACGGTCAAATATTTTGGAGTGATTTTAAGTCCTATTTTGCAGGGTTTTTGCTAAAATGTCACTTTATATCGAGAAACCAAGAATTGTTGTCTATCTAATAGAGCAATTGGATAAATGTGTTGACTGCACATGGAGGAGCCGAGTTGGTCCCTGAAAGAACGTAACATAACCTACACTGCAAGAAACCGATCAAAATATTTATTTTTGACTTAATAGAAATTTTGTAGCTGTTTTAAAAATTGGAAAAAGACCTTAGGACAAGTACAACACATCCAAGGGGGAGGGGAACTATTTTTTAAGGAGGATGAAAGGATTTTTGATGATTAAATAAAGATTTTTTGATTCCCGATATTATTTACCCATAGATGTACATAAAAATATATATCAATGAAATCAGTCAACAATTCAAATTTCCCGCTATTTTTTTGCCATGATTATTATATATTAAGTACATATATAAAGTCTTATAGGAACTACTTTTGAGGGGGATGAAATGAACTTTGATGATTAAATAAATATTTTTTGATTCCCCATAGAACGAAAAGAAAAGATCAGTCAACATTATGAGTATTTTTATTTCTGTTGAGATGTCATGAAAGTTCATCACACTCTTTTCACTGTCGGAAGGTACTACTATTCACTCCACTCTTGTAAGAAAAAGTTTATCACAATGATGAACTTTCGCCGGAAGGAATGATGTTCATCTTGAGGAAACATCACCATGAAAATAACTATGAGGTCATTAGTATGCAAATATTGAAAGTGGAAACATGACATCATAGAGTATCAAAATTGAGTTTGAAAAAGGACCCATTTTCCAACTTCAACTTCAATTTAAGACTAGAAGGAATTAGAAGTAATGATTCACTATTGTATTTGATGCAAATTTTATTTCCGGTCTTTCTTTTGACCTGTAGGGACTCCTAGGGGGCATAAGGGACGGGAGTAGGTCCAAAAGTCAGCCAAATCCTTTGTACTTAAATAACTTCTTTTTCATAGCCCCAGAGATTTATGTAGTTGCAGTTGGCTAAAACCATATGTTCATCATATGTTTAAGAACTATGAAGAATCCCTTTCGTTATAACAACTCCATAGTCTGAAATACCAGATGTTGATAAATACATATTTATGAAATTTAAAAGTTATGAGGTATTAGATCTAAGATATATGACACACCCTCTAGTAACTAAATTCATAAAACTAAAACACGTCAATGTTGATATGTGTCAAGTCAGCAAGAACCCAAGTTACTCTGAAATATTCTTGAAGACATTCTCTTTTGTTCGTATTAATAGGTTATTTCAATGATTAATTAAATAATGACTCCAATAATTGCAACTGTATTATAGGGGAAAAAATAGTGTCCACAATCAAGAATAAAAAACATCTGGTATTTCTGACTATGGAGTTATTATGACGTAAGGGATTCTCAATGGTTCTTGAACAGATGATGAACTAGTTTAAGCCAACTGCCACTAAATAAACCTCTGGGGCTATGAAAAAGATGGACGTTCTTTTGAGGGACCATATCGTCTCCATGTGCAGTCGACACATTTATCTGATTGCTCTACTGGATAGACAACAATCCGGTGTTCCTCTATATAAAGTGATATTTTATCAAAAACCGGCCGCGTAATAGGTCTGTAAATGACTCGTAAATATTTGACCGTTATATTTATGAAGACAAAATACACTTAAAAGTGGATTTTCTCCTTTTGAAAAGTTGAAAACAAACGACTTGCTTTCTTGTTGACTTGACACATATTTCTAAAAGTGTGGTAAGCACTTCTTTTAGATAATTGTCTATATGTTATGTATCAGTCCTTTTTTAAAAACATTATGTATGTATACGTGCGATTTTACCTACTAAAGGGTGATGAGTATAATTGCCCTATTAGATATCCTTGGTTTCTTGATTAAAACTGTCATTTTAGCAAAAACCGGCCGCGAGGGGTCTGTATATGACTCCTAAATATTTGACCCTTATATTTATGAAGTAAAAAACTTAAAAAGTTGCTTTATTGTTGACTTGACATATACATGAGTATAGAGCAACATATATTTCTTGCAAAGAAATATATATTATTTTCTGTATTTTGTTATCACTCACTCTCAACAAGGACTTTATCTCTATCGAGCGAGCTCAAGAAATAGTTTGATAATGATTAATTAATGATGTTTTCATTATTTGAAGAAAAAACGATTAACTTATGTGTAAAAAAAAATGGATTACACGATTGGATTATATACGTATTTAAAAAGAGTGATTTCTTATGTTGTTTTTTTAGAAAAAGAAAATATGGATCGATTTTCATGCAGTACTTACTTTGTTCATGACCTTAATTATTATTATTATTATTATTACTATGAAATTGATTTATGACATTTATGAGATCATCAATAATTCAGTATATATATATATGTACATATATGTAATATAATATATCATTTCTATCTTATGTATGTATTTCAAGATTCACGAACTCTTTATTCTTCATTGTAGTTTCTCCTTTTCTTGACTAAGTTTCATTCTTTTGACATGAAATCGTGTATACAAATATAACTAGGAATGTAAATAATATGCAAATGGGGTGTGTAAAATAAAAAGAAAGAGAAAATCATCAACCTGGTAACTATGACAATTTAATGGTTCTTGTAAATGAATTTAAATACGAGAGGGTGTGTCATATATCTTAGATCTAATACCTCATCACTTTTAAGTTTCATGAATATGTCCCTAATATATATATGTATATGTATAGATATAATCCTTTGACTGACTTACTAAAATCTCGTATTTTTTGCTGTTATGTTGATGAGGTCTCTGGTCCATAGGGAGCAAAAGCAATGGAGACATTTTAAAACCTTGTTTCTACATGAAGCGTTTTACCAAAAAAAATATTATTTTGTCAAATATGAAAATGTGACTTGTCATCATTAATTTATCCTACGTATATTAGTATATTATCTGGATTATACCTTATGACGTCATTAAACTTATAATCATAAAAATACTATCTCCATGAATTACATTCAATAATTATGAATGCTTCTTGGAACTTCTCGAAAAAAAAAAAGAGATCAATTTCTTTTTATCTACATAGAATATCCATAACTTTCTAGAAGTGAGAATGAGGTGATGAGCTGTGATGGTCACATAGTGCATACAAATGGAGCTGAAATGCAAATAAATCCAGAAATTTTGGTAAAAAAATGCCATTAAAAGTACATTTTTTTATTTTAAATGGGCCCTTGCTCTGCTAAATAATCCTCTGGTCCATCAGGTGGTCCTCTGTTTCACTATTTCTCTTGTTGGTGTAAGAAGATCGTTGAAGATACTGAAGACTATATTGAAGTCCACATGAGGGGTAAGCTGGATCCATGATGAATGATGTTAGAGTTATCCTAGTAAGGTAGGGACATTCTCCTTAGCGAGCACTGAGCAAATCTTACTCATATTCTCATAGGCTGGGCTCTTTTTGAGGATCTCCTCTACCTTGTGTTTCACAAACTTGGGAGTAAGTAGTCAGGCTCTCATGGACTTTCTGAATGATGGACAAGGCCAGAGAGAGAGAGTCTTTTTTTGAGCTAAATGATCCTCTCCTTCAGAATCTTGTAGTTGATCTTGATGAAGGTGAGGTCTTGAGTGCGAGAGGCATCCTCAAAATGCAACAAAAAAATGCAAACATCATTTGTGATGAGATGGAGCTTTTTAAGGCCTTATATAAGCTCTCCAAATTATTATTATTATTGATAGAATGCCCCATGTCTTGACTTATTGCCAGGGTAATATTCCCAAGGTCTATAAGGAGCATCGTAGTCACTCTTCGAACTCTGTCCCCTCTTCCACGTAAACATCTTATCCTATGACTCTCAAAGGTATTGATGATTTCTTTAGAGAAAATATTATTACTTTAATCTACCAATTCTTCAAAATCACCAAGGACGTCGTTTAAATGACGAAGGAATGCTAAGTAACATAGTTAAGTATTTCATGTTGATATAAATAGCTTCCTTAATCCCAGACTTATTTACAATCATTTTGAAGATAAATGGTGGAATAGACTGCAGGAATGGTGATTGCATTTGGAAACAATTCCTTGATGCTTTTGATTAGAGTTTTTTTGAAGCTGATCATATTAATACTGTTCGGTTCCATATTCAAGCAGACCTATCGTATTTTCCCCCTAGTAATCTCCCTTTATTTAAGGAGTAAAGTAAATAACCTAGGAATGCTGAAAGAGTGGATTTGCACAGGAACATAACATTTATTTTTATCAGATCTCAATATTTAGGACAGAATGTCTCAAAAGTCTGGGCCTGATAGAATCTTATTTATTACGTCAATAATTCCCATGCATTTTCTTGTCCCCTCTTGATTTTCACCTTTTCTTGTCAGGTCCTCATAAACTAAACGACGTTGATTGGTTCATCATAAATGAACTGTTGTAGTACTATTATAAATTACTATTAACAAATTCACTAGTTTTAAATGAGGAATTAAAAGTTGGGAACTAACTGATTTCGGCCTTTTTCCTTTCTCTTATTGGAGGAAAGTTTGAGAGGAACAATGAAGTCTGCTATGGCCTAGTTTATTTGAAATATTTAAAAAAATAATTTGAACTCCTCTCATATTCTTGAAGACACTCTCTTTTGTTTGTATTAATAGGTTATTTCGAGGATTAATTAAATAATGACTCCAATAATTGCAGCTGTATTATAGGGAAAAAATTCTGTCCACAATCAAGAATAAAAAATATCTGGTATATCTGACTATGGAGTTGTTATGACGTAAGGGATTCTTCATAGTTCTTAAACAGATGATGAACATATGGTTTTAGCCAACTGCAATTACATAAATCTCTGGGGCTATGAAAAAGATAGACGTTCTTTTAGGGACCAACTCGGCTCCATGTGCAGTCGACACATTTATCCAATTGCTCTATTAGATAGACAACAATTCTTGGTTTCTCGATATAAAGTGACATTTTAGCAAAAACCCTGCAAAATAGGTCTGTAAATCACTCCAAAATATTTGGCCGTTATATTTATGAAGACAAAGTACACTGTAAAGTGGATTTTCTCCTTTTCCATATTTGAAAACAAACAACTTGCTTTCTTGTTGACTTGACACATATGAACTATGGATCCAGAACATTGAATTAAAAAAAATAAAAATAAAAGACAGGGGTTTGTGTAACTCTCTCATCTGAATATGAATTTACAATAGTGACAAACTTGACGAGGATACACTTAAGATATTTTATGTGTTATAAACTCGTATTGTTTTTCGTAACATTCACACACAATCACAGAACCTCTACTGAGGTTCTACTAGGGTACTTATATATAATATATAACTGACGTCCTGATTGTTTATAAATGATAATCAAAGCATTTTTCGTAATAAAGTATTTTTTCTATGAGGTTTTTTCATTATGTAGAAAATGAATAAATAAACTGCATTGTCATTCTCTAGAAACAACATTTCTTCTTCCTTTGTTTCTTTTTGTGAGGGGCTATAAAGGTTTAAAGAGAAATACTGAGACTCGGCTACTTATTCCTTCCCCATGTATGTACCCATTTCTCAGATACTTGAGAATGATTGTTATTATCTTTTGCTAATATGCAAAGAATTCTAAGAAAGTGCCAGCGTCTATATATATATATATATACCTTTGTATACGCACGTATATTTAAATACATATACATATATGAAAGAAAGGCAAATCACTCCTCAAATCCCAAAGGAAATTAAGGTATATGTATAATAATCATATCCAGCGTGGATATGAAGGTATTTTTGTAAGCTATAACTCAAGTAATAAATGAATGAAATTATGTATTTTTAAAATGGAAGAGTAATTATTTTTTCTGGGAAATGATGATTTGCTACAATATAATTGAAAAAAAAGTATCAATATAAAATATGATACTATATATGTACATTTATATGTGTTCATAATACACATATCAATTTATGAGCATGGATTGAAACAAGGGATCCATACTCATTAATCTACGATGATGTATTCCTTTGAGGCCCCTCGATTTTTCGACTACTCTTGACCTCTCAAATTACATCCTGAGAATGCTCCGTGAACAATTCTCAAAATGAAAAAATGAGGAACGGTTCCAGAGAGTGTGAACGAATTGGGAGTCGTCAACTATCAACAGATTTTGAGCCATGTCTGTTATGAGACACTATATTGATCAAATCGATTGATGTGCTTATATTCGATTTTGAGAATATTATGTAGAATTGATTCGTGGATATTTTCATTGCTTGAGTCACTTTCTCAAAAATGTCCTTTTACTAGGACACTGATACCACGTAACGTTGAGCTTTCTGTTTGAGAGTAGATCAGACCTTTATCTCACTAACAGGCAAATGTATACTGAGTTATTTATTTGTTGGATATTTTTTCTACTCCTATTTTCCCTTAATAGCATTTTGGATTAAAGAGTAAAGAATTTCCTAGAATTAGATGGCAAAAAGTTTCACAATTTGGTGTAAGAATTCGCAAACTATATACCCAAAAGATTGAGCCTTTTCTTTCTCTAATTTCTTAGGGACAAGGTAAATAGATTCAATAAAAGTAACCCCATGCTGCCCCTTCATTTTGCGCCCCTTATGCACATCTACTCAAAATTCATTTGTATATACACTTCATCACAATAACTCAATGTGAAAAATGTATTTTTGGTTGTCTTAGCATTTAGTTTGACATAAATTACATCCCCTGGTTTTATAGGTACATTGTAAGTCTTCTTTTTTTTTTTTTTTTTTTTGGTAGCTACATACATGGTTATTGAAAGATACATTGATTTTTAAGTACATTTAATGACCCTCATAAACATCTGTTTTTAAAGGTTTATTAAATCCATCATCCATGAAGAAGAAGAAGAATCATTCACCTTAAAAGGAATGATAAATTTATATGCAATAATAATTTCATATTTCATTGGAAAAATGGATTAAACGATCCAATCGCAGTAGGAAATTGAATACTCTTGTGAGAAAAGATGATGAGTATTTGATTATTTTCAAAGAGAGAGAGAGAGAGAAATAGGTCTATATGTCAAAACCAGGGACAAATAGAGTTTCACATCAAATCAAAGCACGCTCAACAATTCTCTTGGAATTAACGCCTCAATAAATCAATGTTGAATGAATAGAGAATTATTATTAATATTTTTTGAATTGTTCAAAGATTAAATTTACAGATCAAATGGCCCAAGAGAGCTCTTAAATTATTTCATTATTTCTTCAAAGGCCCTTTCAGACCTTATTAGTGGGAGAGTGGAACAAAACTACGAAGCTATGGGTATTTTAATGTAATAATTTGATCCCTGACAAATTTAAATGGGTGACTACGGTCACTTCAGGCTACTCCTTGATAACTTCCCGAGATATTTTATTCAATTCAATTATAAAGAAACATACAATCAAAGAATAAAAACAAACATCCATTTAAAATATCCTTAATTAAGGGGAAAATGGGTACCGAAAAACGCGGCGACCAATAGGTCTTCAATTTACCAGATACATGGTCGAAATTGAGATCAAATTATGTTTGGTATAAATCAGGGTTTTAACTGAAACCCAGAGTAGGTCTTGACGGTAATTTTAAATTCAAATTACACTTGATTGTGAATTAGGGCTTCTGCTATAAAAATAAACACGAGACATCGTGATCGTTAAGTGCTCCATTTAACGAACAAATGTTTAAAATTCGCGCAGAAGGATTACAAAATCGGCTGAAATCCTTTTGCTCGCTATTACGTCAGTCTATTGCAGTTGTTTTTTAGGTGCTCTACCGTGAGTCTTAAAGTTTTAACGAACTTTTTCTCTAAATAAGATGAAAATTTACACATTTAAATGGACGATATTTTCTTATTAATGAGAGATTATTATAGGGCGCTGGACATCTCGTTTGAAAGTTGTGCCCTTATTTCATGACATATTCAAGAAGTTATTTAAGTACAAAGAATTTGGCTGACTTTTGGATCTACTCCCGTCCCTTATGCCCCCTAGGAGTCCCTACAGGTCAAAACAAAGACTGGAAATGGAATCAATCTGCATTAAAAACACACGCGATTCACCATTTTTTAATTCACAAAATGAGTATCCTTCTTTGCAGTAATTGAAGCTGGAGTTGGAAAATTGGCCAAATTAGCTCAAAAAGTAGGGTCTGATGTCTCGAAAACAAAAATTACAAAAGATTTGAAATCATCGTGTTAAACTGAATAACTTTTATTATTCATATTTATAACCCTTAGAATTTTTGAATGTCTACCAGTTTAATTCTTGAACATTTCTTCTATTTCATCACAAGGACCTCTTCATAGCTTATTAATGATCAAAATAAGTTGCACAACTTAATATTCAGGAAAGGTACCTACTTTGGAACAAGAGCTTATATGTATATCAATAGCTGATTTAAAAAAAAAATACACTACAAAGTTCTGGGGTACCTTTGTAGATATATAAATGTATGCAAACTTATAAATCCAGTCCACAATCATTTTACAAAGGGATGAGAGTCCAGAGGTAATCTGTTTTTTTTGAAAATAGATATTTCCCTCTTTTTGTTTCAAATTTGATAGAGGTTGTGAGAATCGTGTATTACAGATCCACATATGAGACCCTACAATGTAATACAATATATATCTACATAGTAATATATTGTATTTTTATAATTAGATTATTTTGCCAAGTTTCTTTATATATTTTTAAACAAACACAAATTGAATGGCTGAGCGATTTAATATAATAGCAAAGCATTGATAAATGAATTATTCCATGTATGTACATACATACATATATACATACATACATATTTAGACATATTAAAATGTATCAAACTTTAATTAATTAATCTAATTGGATTAAGAGAAATAGAGACTTAAAACGTTCAAATCATGTACTTATTATTATTATTATCTATTTTTATCTGACAATATTTTAATAATAAATTAGAGGTTTTTTTTTGTATGCTGCCTTTTGGCAAATTTATAAAGGATTTATGAGATCATTTTAATCGATCAAAATTTTCCTTTATTTTCCTATAATCTTCGTCTTCTTTCTCCTCCATTAAACAACTGATCCCTACTACTTTTCCCTAGATCCATTAGAATCTCATCTCCATTACGGGCTATTTGTACATAGGTAGATATGCAGCGCATTTCTCTTTTGTTTTTGCTTTAATGAGGTATTTTGATACGTACTTGAAAGAGGGTTAAAATGCCTGCATCATATCCCTATGGAACATTTCACTTTTTGATAGATAAGAAACAAACAAAACAACAACAACAACAACAACATCTAAATAAATAAGTACATAAATACTTACGAGTGTAAGAGAGAAAGAGAGAGAAAGAGAGAGATCCCCTCTTTTTAAAAACCCACTTCGTTTTCTTCTTCGTCTCTCTCCGTACATAAATCTAAATTAAATGCTTTTAGAGTCTTAAAGTTTGAAGAGGGGTGTATCATTATACAAACCCAGAGACTGCCGCATTCCAAGTGTGAATATGTAGAGATGTGTACGTATTTTTAAAAAGAAATAATATCTCTTGCTGCATCACCTCTTGAAATCTTTTTTTTTCTTAATACAAAATGGCATTGGTTTAAGGTTTTTATTCATTGGGAAACTATAAACTTTTAGCTATTTTTAAAAGTAGAAGGGAGGTTGCGTGATATATATATATATATATATATATACGCCTTGTATCCCATTTCTTAACATATACTTTGTCAGCTGTTGATCTAATTTCTCCAGAAGGTTCAAACTCCGTTTCTAAACGTTGATTTTACTCTTAATCCTTGCTCTGAGCATTCAACATGTTTCGTCTACCACCACAAATCAATTAAAGGAAGAGTCCTGATCTTGAATATATGTATAATGAACTGACACCCAGTTTTCATTTCAGAGGGCTCTAACTTTTATTTTTATATACATATATAAGGAGAGGTTTCGAGTTAGCATGAAGATTTGAAATGTGTGCTTATTAGCGCTTCCAAATGTTTAGGGCTGAAATGATTAATAATTATTATTATTGAAAAATGGATATTCGTGACTCAATTTTTTTTATTTGCCTCAGTGGACTGGAGTCAATACTTCATAGTCCAATTTCTATTATAAAGTTGAATAAATGCTATTATTTTATGGATTAATTATATATAGTTGATGAAGTGGACTCTCAGGGATGGATGGTTTAGCCATTAATAAACGTGCAAAAATAAATAAAGTTTGTTTCTTTCATTTTCGTATAAAAAATAAAATTACAAAATAATCCTCTGAAATATTGAAATTGAAATATTCTAAAAGCCTCTTTTTGTTGTGTAAATCAACCCACTTACAAAGAATACGGAGTCGATGCAAAGTCTTAAATAAACTCTTAAATTAAACTAACACAACAGGAACGTACGTCAAACGCTCAACTGATTGTCAGCCTTTTGGACTTTTTCTACATACACATATTTGTTTGTTGAAAAAAAAGGTTTGGAGTTCAAATCAAAAGGAATGCCTCTTTTACGAGGAAGGAAAGGTTGTGAGATATGTAGAGTACACATATACATATATCCTCACCACTAAACCTCGATGATGTGATGACTTTCCCAACTTTTAATTTTTTTAGTTTAAAAGTACATATGTAAACACCTACATATGTGTCCGTTGCAATTGTCTGCATACATAGGTACCTTGATTATTAATTAATTAGTACAATTCTCTATTTGTTAGTAGAGTTTTTTTTTTTGTTTGTTTATGGGTCACACTGTAGTAGAAATTACTTCTCAGATGATATGTACTTTGTCTGTCAATGAATCAAAAAACAACATCAATATCATTTATTCGTTTGACGTATTTTTAATTAATATTTGAATTTGAGTAAGTGGAAAAACATTCCATACATAGCAGAACATAGCATAATAAATATGTATCCACCATGGATTCATATCCAATCTTTTGTATACTCAGCTCACTCACCTTCCGTCTGCGTCGTCAAAAATCAATGGAATAAGCATCCTTCCCAAAAGCCTCATATCCATGTATGTAACTCCAGTTATATAGTTAGTGCGTATGCAGAGTACTTTTTCATAAGTAGATTTTTTACCTGACCGCCTGCTAGGGCTACAAAAAGTAAAAAAAAAAAAAAAAAAAATCTGGCAAAGAGAGAATAAAAACAAAAATTATAGATATTTTTTTTTTGATTCCGACCCCCTGCTGGGCACCTTCCACACACACATATGTATGTATATACATATGATTGTATATAATATATTCTTCATTCTTAAAGAAGCCCCCTGCTGTCCCCATGAATAAAAAAAACCAAAAAAAAAAAAACAAAAAACAGGGAGAACTCCCTGTTGAACGAACAAACCCACAATCTCTTTTTGATATGAAAACCTACATATCACCTACATACATAGGTAGATATCTACATATACAGTCACATGTCAAATAATCTGTTCAAAGAGCCTTAGTCAAGTACTTGGGGTCATGCTAGTCTCTCAATTGACTCTGTAGTTGCTGCAAGTACCCCCCCCCCCCCCCTCACTCACTCACTCACTTTCAGTATTTCAGTATTTATATTCATGACTATATTGAGTCCAAAGATTAGGACCAAATCTTTCTCAGCTCTCTGATTCAGCCCTTATCATTTATCTGTGAACATATTTATATGAAAATAGAATATATGTAAATATATCCATAAATGTTAAATATAATTTTTTTTTTGTGAGGTTTAAGAAGTCTCGAAAGTTTAATTACACTGCTCAAGAGTCAAAAGTCCTAAGGAGTATAAGTATACTAAAAGCTATTCAATTTGCACTCTAATTTCATATCTGTAAAGTCTTTTTTTTTTTTCGAGAGTCACACGGTTTTTGAGAAATTTTCCAACTTCAATTTAAGCATAAAAGAATGCACATTTTGTGCATTAAAAAATAATGAACTGCTAGTGTGTTTAATGCAAATTCCATTTCCAGTCTTTGTTTTGACCTAAAGGGACTCTTGGGGGTATAGGGGACGGGAGTATGTCCAAAAGTCGAAATAGTCGTTTGACCTTAAATATCTCCTTGAATATTATTACATTAAATGGATAAATAAGGAATGCATTCAAAGGCTGAGACCCAGTGCTTTCAAACAAGATGTCAAACGTATGATAAGACTCAATAAGGAAGCAGAAATCGTCCATCTAAATTTGAAAACTTTCAACCAATTTCGATGAAAAATCCCCTAGAAATCAGTGACTCACGGTAGAGCACCTAAAAAACAAGTTCAATAAATAGACTGGTATAGTAGCGTGCAGAAGGGTTTTCAGCTGATTTCGTAATCCTACGACTACTACAACTACTACTACTTTTGTAGCTCTACCGTGAGTCTTTGATTTCTAGGTAATTTTTATATTCAAATTGAATGAAAATCTACGAAATGACCCCTCTTTGACCTTTAAGGGGGACAAAGTTAAAGTTTGTATGGAAATTACGTGTCTCTTTTGAACATAATCAAAAGTCATAATCATAATAAATATTAAAAGAAGTGAGTTGAATCAAAATGATTATGAGTTTTTGAAAAATGCACTTTTTAAAATGTTGTATGAATCAGAGGAGTTGCTTTTTGCATTCGAGCAAAGAAGAGGAATGGAAATAACATAGAGAGAGAGAGAGAGAGGCTATAATGAGACATGATGAATGCATTTAACTCTCTTTCTCTCTCTCTCTCTCCTCCTCCTCCTCCTGTTTCTTTGCACCCGTAGAGTATGAATTGATTAATAAAACAGCATTCAATTCTTGAAGTCTGCATTTTTTTTTTTTTTTGTATGTAACTGATTTAATAGTATGTAATTTGTATTTTAAAAAAAAAAATGTTTCATAAATGCATACAAAACGTTTTAAAAGAATGAAATAACGTGCAATGTATGTATTGAGTAAAAGAAAGAGAAAGACCCCCCCCCCCCCCCCTCCCCATTTTTTAAAGAGCTCACTTCTAAATACTTTACAAAAACTGCAGTTTTTTTATCGTTCATAAACTTTTTTTTGGTCCCACAATGTCCTCCATTTGGATTTCAAATGCCGTGACAATTTTATTCATGACTATATTAAACACATTGTTGTAAGGACGGACTATGTTTTGATCTAGAGAGTCCTTCCTTGAAAATATTATAAGACTGGGTGGTGATCATATTCTTTTATACTAACACTTAATTAAGAATGTAAAAAATATGCAAATGGGGCGTGTAAAATAAAAAGAAAGAGAAAATCATCAACTTGGTTGTAACTCAATTGACAATTTGATGAATGTTGATAGGGAAGCAGCTTGAGCTGTCATGACGTTTTACTGAGCTAATAGCTGCTATTCTCCATTATACATATATACAAACGAAGACATCAATAATAAATAAGAACATTACGTATGTAAACCATAGATGAGGGGCAGAAAATTAACTCAAATGGATGTCAGGAAATTATATATTTTTAACTAATAATTATACGTGGACTTGAGCCCTTTTCTAACATTGTATTTGCTGTTGTAGATGTTCTCCCCTCAGTAGTAATAAAGGAAAAATGATAACAGCATTGGAAAACAAAAAGTACACTTGTTCGAAGAGCCAACTTCACAAAATCTCGCACGCGGCATTTTGCATATTTTTACATTCCTACACATAATATATTCGTCAGAGCAGTGCTTCTCAAACTTTTTTTATTAATACTAATATAACCAAAATAACCTAAGTATTTAGTTTGCTAGATTTTAATTTTTTTTGGACCCTTACTAGTGTTTTGAATTTTGGTTTTTGGAACTCAAATTAACTCTTGTTAAGAAGTCAACTATTATTATTAAATGAATAATAATAATTATTTAACAGCTAAAAACATTATGGGGCACACTTGGTTGGCTATTATTCAATTTTGTGCCTTTTTTTATGTCTTTTTGTTGAAAAAGTTGCAAGGTACATGGAATATGAAATATATTTTTATCCTTTTTAATCCTTAGACTTTTATCCTCACAAAAATCTCAATATATATTTTATATTTTGAACTATAACATTTTTCATTTAAAATAGAAATTCAAGGTGATGTATGAACAAGATTAAATTAGTTATAGATATTATGTGTAGGGAAACTCAGAGTCTTACAAAAATATTGTTCTCTATTAGAAATCGATTTAAGGATAGTATCAAAAAATTAGTAAAGGAGTTTTGTAAATAACTATGAATCTTGTGATAAGCATAAAGAGGCATTTTGATATTTGACAAAATTCCAAGCCCTCATGTGGATGTGTAGATGCCAAAATGTTTGGAGTATTATTTTGTTGCTTTAGTGCCCGGGCTGGTCGACAAGGATGTGGGGTCAGAGCCTGCCAATTGGAAGAAGCCCTTGATGTTTCACCAATGTCTTCAACATACTCTTGTGTGGTGTACATCTAGGGATCAGAACGAACAGAAGGCCTTGTGAACTTTAGATCCTCACAGACACGAACTCAATTCTTTTTTTTTTTCTTCTTCTTTTAGTCAAAGGAAGAGAATTGATGACCATTTTAATAATGTTTCATTGAGGAATCTACGAGTTAAAAAGTTTGAGAGCCCTTGACAAATCATTACCATTTAGCAAAAGAGATCTGGGGGAAAGGACGTGTTTGTCGTTCTCAGAGACAAAAATATTTCAGGTAGACACAAATGAAAAAAGTTGTTTGTGTGCTTTTTTAAAAGATCAAAAATGGGCCATTTTTCAATAATTGTACAGAGGCAAGTAACTATTTTCAAAAAGTTTACTATTCTAGGGACACTAATACATATTACCTCCCTCTGAAACTCGAGCCAGAGCGCCATCCATCTCCTTCTATGTGACTTTAACACACATTTATAACATCCAAATAACATCCCTACATATATCTGGATCCCCCCTGGCATTTAAGGACCCCACGACGATGTACGTTTAATTTATTTATGAACTGGTTAGATAAGGGCATAGGAATCCCATGGTTTTCTACTCCCTGTATTATTATATACACGTACACGGTGCAGACATGAATACACCTATGTACGTATATGTATATGTATATATATTTATTCGTTTTGTTCTTGTCATGACCCAAAAAATTGGAAGTGACATGAATGCAAGACTTAAAACGGGATTTGAATAACAATGATCATACCTAAATATGTATGTAAAATGTATATATATATATATATAATGAATAAACCATAGCACAAAGGTAAGAAAGAAATTGAGAGAGAGAGAAGGGGAATCATAACTTAACATATTATACACCTATAACTAAGATAACTAAGTAACTACACATTTCTTCTATTGTGAGTGAGATAAATGTAATACGTGCGCTGTGGTGTGGATGGCAGGTGTAACGAATCTTGTGTGTATGAAGCTAATTCCTTCACATTTAGAGACACAAATCTTTTCCTACAGACTTATGTAACGATACTATTATATCTTATGTACATTTACATACTTCAAACGAATCCCCCTCCTTGGATCCATCCTTCCTACCCAAGAACAACTATTTTGGGTCAAATGAATGAGAGTTCTTCTTACTTTCTATACTTTCTATAACTGTGACATTTTTGTCAAATATTAGCTCTACAAAAGTACTCCAAACATACAAAGTAAGGCTCTTTTCCACAATCAATTGCTTGCATCTGTTATCTCACAAAGGATTCAATTAGCACATCACGCTCCGCTGTTAGGATAAACCAAATGAACGTATCAGATCCATGCTAATCTAATTTACGTCATGAGTAAATAATGCATTAATTTCAATTATTTTTGATTAGTAGTTATTCATTATACATATGAATATAATTGTAATTTAGTTCAGAAATGGATACTAAAGACTTGGAATCTGGCGGGAAATATGAATTATTAATGCGAACCGACCCTCATTGAACACATCGACCTCAAAAAAAAAAAAAAAAAAATACCAACAAAATATGTCTCATTTAATTATTATTATTATTAATAAATTCCTTATTGGAACGTCATTGACTAATAAACCAACGCTATTGATCGAAAAAAAAACGACCTTACTTACTACTTTATTACTATTTAATTAACAAAGGATAGATTGCGATTGAAAAATCTCTCATTCTCTCAAACAAGAGCAAAATGTCCCTTACAGCAGCTGTACATATATAATAGATATATTTTTAAAGAATCCAGTGTTTCTTCTAAAATATAATATAATGGATATCTGACAATCTGAGTTTTTAATCTACTCAGAGACCCTGGAAACCTAGAAAAGTGCTGACTGTCCGATTTATGTATATACAAAAAATTTTTTTTCAAACCAATAGATTCAGTAACAGTTTTTAGAATTTGTGGAGCCCCGTCAAGGAAACTGCTCTGTAGAAACCTTTTTACTGATGCAATTTTGATAACTTTAATTTTTAAATTCAAAAATGCAGACAAAGCACTGATGTTCCTTCTGTATGTACACTGCTTAATTGTTCCAAATGGGTCCATTAAATACCCATAGTTTTGTCAGAAGCTATGTACGTATAAACATATAGAAACAATACGCAAATTTGAAACACAAAGATATCCAACCTTTTTCTATACAGGCTGCTTAAAGGTAGAAACAATGTTTATTAAATGGATTTTGTAAACGTTCAAGTGAAACTATATACATCAGACTCATAATTTAGATGTTTGACACTTGATGATACCTTCATAAAATAGATTTTTTTTTCAAATTAATCATCCTAACAACAAAATATACTATTTTTAAGCTCGATGTTGAAAATATTATTAGAGAATTTATTCTTCAGTGCAGGGGAAAATACATGAAGCCTACATAGCTATGTCTATAGTATTCAATGGACTTTTAAAGTATGTCACGCAACCTACTATATAGCTTGCTCAAAAGAATTGAGCACTTTTGATTGCTAGATCTATATCACAAACGTATTTACACATATTCAGACAATTCATCGTATCATTTCTCTGCTCTAGACGCCTCTTAGTGAGCTTCAATTTATTGAACTTGAATCAGTGAGTACATATAATATATCAATATTTCTTTTAAGTCTGAAAATTCAATGAGTCCATTTTTGATACGACTTTTCATTTCAAAAACCCTTTAAATAAATTAAATTCACTATTTATCTAAATGAAAAAAGAAAAAAAAAGTTGGTTTTAGTGGCACTGACTGTCTTGAACAGAGCGAGATATTCGTGGAATCAATCATGTTAACTATTTCGGGTATTGCTGAACACACCTATGATAGGAAAGAGTGTTCGAGTAGAGAAATAAAAGTCATTCTGACTTTTTTGATGGAATGGTCTCATTCTTGAAGGTCGTGGTTTATGTCTAGTTGGCCTCTCTAATCACCCTCCTCCAAGTATGTATTCATCCTCCTTCCTTGATCTCATTCTCAGATCTCAGAAAAAAACACATAAAAATTAAATTTGTCCTTTTTTCTAAAAAAAAAAAAAAAATCCCTCAAAGACTTACTGTCTCTGGGTTGTTGGTCTTGATAATACCTGAGAATAATAGCATAGTTAGGTAATTCTCATACAATTCTGGGGGAGGGGGGGTTGTTCTTTGGCTTTTTACAGAAAAATATTGAGAAGATAGAATGAAGACTTACATGCATATGACGTCATCAAGTCTCGTTTTTTTTTTGTTACGAAAGGTTAGAGTCAAGTTGTTGGCAAAAAAAAAAAAAAAAAAATGACTCATTTCAAAGTATTCTTAAATCTACATACTTATACCTTCATAATTCAAAACTTGTTCATTTCAAAGTCTCAAAATTTACCTACGTAGAATTGTACATACATATATTTGCTTCTTTCTTATCGTTTTTGAATCTTAATATGATATACAATGAAACATAATAGGAGAGTAATTGTAGGCTAACAGCGATATGAAAGAAAGATAGCCAAAAATAACAACCAGTAGAAGAGTAGAGAGGATTATATATTATTGTTCATTTGCAAAAAAAAAAAAAAAAAAAAAAAAAAAAAAAATATCATATTGATCATCAGTCATGGTAGTGTGTGTGTGTGTGACTTGTGGTGGACAGTCTCTTTTTTGTATATTTATATATCTAATGTATGCAAATATATGTACTTAAATATTCAAAAAAAAAAAAAAAAAGAAAAAGAAGTCGATAAGAGAAAAATATCAGAAATGAATTTACACACAAAAAAAAAGAATACATATCCAATAATACATGGAAATCATTTAAATTCTCTTCATCAAGTGAATTTTAATAGTTAATTAATTATTATTATTATTAAATGTTCGACTTGTATACCTAGGTAATGGCATCTTAAACTACCAAAAGGCCTGCAAGAATGAGAGTCGTTATGGCTAGATATAGGCAGGGAGGCGCTATAGTCTACTTTTTGACTCGTATGCAGACGTATGGTTGTGTACAATCAACAAAAAACCAAGTTTATTTGAAATATTTACTCAAAAATGAGTGTGAACTGACCTCATATTATTCTTGAAGACAGTCTCTTTTCTCGTTTGTATTAATAGGTTATTTCGATGATTAATTAAATAATGACTCTAATAATTGTAACTATATTATAAGGGGAAAAATATCGACCAACATCAAGAATAAAAAACATCCGGTATTTCTGACTATGGAGTTACTATGACGTAAGGGATTCTTAATGGTTCTTAAACAGATGATAAACTGGTTTAGGCCAACTGCCACTAAATAAACCTCTGGGGCTATGAAAAAGATGGACGTTCTTTTGAGGGACCAACTCGGATCCATGTGCAGTCGATATATTTATCCGATTACTTTATTGGGTAGACAATAGTCCTTGCATTCTTGATATAAAGTGATATTTTAGCAAAAACCGTGCGCTATAGGTCTTAAAATGACTCCTAAATATTTGACCGTTATATTTATAAAGACAAAAAAACTTAGAAGTGGATTTTCTCCTTTTCAATATTTGAAAACAAACAACTTGCTTTCTTGTTGACTTGACACATATTTCTAAAAGTGTAGTAAGCATGTCCTTTAGATGATAATTGTCTATATTTTATGTATCATTCCTTTTTTTTAAAAAATAATGATGTTAACGTGCGATTTTGCCTTCTAAAGAGTGACGAGTATAATTTTAGCCAAATAGAGGAATAATAATTTATGCTGGTACGACTGATAAGTAGTGATGATATTCATTTTTTATTTTCCTTCTCATCTGTGTCATTACTTTTTTATATTATTCAATATTTAGACGGTATAATTACCAAGTGTTGCTGCTAGATATATTATATGTTTAGCATGACATTTTAAGGATCATTATTTGCTCTAAATCACACCTTTTAGAGGACTAACTGAAAAATAAAGTCTAAATAATCATCAGGAAGAAACTGCATTTCGCCAAAAAAAATCCAATCATTTTCTATGTATCATCTCTCACATATCCCTTTAAAAAAAAAAGAACAATATAACTTCCACTTATACTTTTGTAGATTTTGTTACAAAATGCATTATTAAATTATAATGTATTTATGATTATAATATGAACCCCTGACCCTAGTGCTATTTTTAACCATAAAAGCTAATAGTAAATTTTCTCTCCATCTCCCTCTAAAAAAGTAATATAAGAAGCAGCTGATTTTTTTATAAGGGTGTTCATTGATTCTATAATTTTTTGCAATTGTCTTCTCTTTGCAACTAATTTAAGTTGCATCTCTTCCTATAATTGTTGGCAAGATTGTATCTCAGAACCTCTCCTTTAATGATGAGTAAAAAGTTATACATTAAGTGCCCTACTTAGGGATTGTCATTTAGTTGAGGTGAATTACTATTTGGTGCCTCTGCATTTTCTATATGTCAATATTAAATAGTACACAATAGCTACTTATAATTCGGAAATATTTCAAAAATGAGTGTGAACTGCACTCATATTCTTGAAGACATTCTCTTTTCTCGTTTGTATTAATAGGTTATTTCAATTATTAATTAAATAATGACTCCAATAATTGCAACTTGGTTATAGGGAAAAAAACACGGCCACGCTCAAGAATAAAAAACATCTGGTATTTCTGACTATGGAGTTATTATGACGTAAGGGATCCTTCATGGTTCTTAAACAGATGATGAACTAGTTTAAGCCAACTGCCACTAAATAAATCTCTGGGGCTATGAAAAAAATAGACATTCTTTCAGGGATCATATCGGCTCCATGTGCAGTTGTAGCAATTATCCGATTGCTCTACTGGATTGATAACAACAATCCTTGGAGGTTTCTCGATGATTAAAAGGTATATTTTAGCAAAAATAAATAAGATGACTCCAAAATATTTGGCTGTTACATTTATGAAGTAAAAAACTTAAAAGTGGATTTTCTCCTTTTCAATATTTGAAAACAAACTTCCTTTCTTGTTGACTTGACACCACTATAATAGATTGCTATTATATGTGTGGGTCACATGCAATTTTAAACTTTAGAAGGTTTTTTACACACCTCAAACTCTTTTATTTGCTTATCTAAATTAATGTATCAATAGAAAAATTGCAAAGTTAAAACATTTAAAGGCTGTTCAAAGCCTCAACAGCCTTAAAATGTTTTAACTTTGCAATTTTCAAAATTTGATCTTCCTCCTTCATTATCATCCAATTACATTAAGATTTAATGTTAACTATTTTATAACTTTGTTTAGTTGAATAAATAATCTTTCAATTGTATACTGATAAGCTTGCATAAAATATATCCTTGGCGACTTAAAGGAAAGAGAAATAAAGGATACAAATTAAATGTACCGCGCATACCGCGCATTTTTTTCACTAATTTCATTCATTTGATATAATAAATTCAGTATGAGTTTGAACAAAACGTTATACAGTGTCATTTGAACGATTTTGATCCTTTGTTTTTTGGCTTGTTTTGTTACTTCATGATCCAAAATGTATGTATCACAAAAATTATCACCATATTTTCATATGTATCATTAGACCTAACAATTAGACAAAAAATGATTAAAAGCTAAAATGAATCTAGCATTGAAGTACATAAATATATATATAGAGAGAGGTACCTTGTACATAATTATTCACAATTGATAACTAAGGAATTGATTTTAAGGGCTTATGCCATATTAATATGCGGTCATTAATTGACAAGTCACTTTATTTCTACTACATAATGCATTAGCCTTCGCTGTCAATGAATTCTTTTGTTGTCATTTTAATGCTTTTCTTACCTAAGAGAACTGTTAATAAGTACTAAAAGTTGTAAGGAAAAATGAGAGTGATGTTTACACAGGGTAACAAACAATTACTAAACTATTATTAGAAATTGTCATGTAAACTCCTCAAAAACAATAATTAAACACCACTTAGTATAAATGAAACCTTTTCGCAATAAGTCTTCATTATGAAAGTTTGTCATATGAAGTCATAGAGTGACGTTACTTCACTTCCTGAAAAAATTACTATACATTTTCTTATTTGCTGTTGATATTTGTTTACTATTCAGCTTACACCTTCTTATTAGTGACCTAAACGTTGAAAGGTTGAATTAATATTGGTTTTTTTTTAAAGCTGTGAACGTTTTTCAAATACTAACAGTTGAAATCCAACAGTTGTAGAGAATTGGCCAATTACACAGGTGTCAAACAAATTTGAAATGTCAAAAATCCTACAGGCTAGTACCATTATCTATTCCAGTTGTTTTTTAGTAGCTCTACCGTTAGTCTTTGATTTCTAGCGAATTTTTGATCGAAATGGAATGAAAATTTACACAATATTTAGATGAACGATTTCTTTATGGGGCGCTTGACAGCTCATTTGAATGCAGTGTGCCTCATCTCTTTAAAGCATTCCTTATTAATCCATTTCATGTAATAATATTCAAGGAGTTATTTAAGGTCAAAGGATTTGGCTGACTTCTGGGCCAACGTTGTTGAAACGTAACAAACTATGAACAGGATACTGTTGGCAGATGTCAAATGAAATAATTATGACGTTTAAACCGGTTGTGAAGCTTCTACATAAGTTGCTATCACCGCTAGATGTCATTACCGGTTTCATATGCATACACCTGGTATATATGTATATATATAAATTTTATGTCTTTTTAAGTTATTTCTTTATTACTAAAATTTAAAGTCAAATCAAAAAGAAAAACTACTTGATGGCTTCTTGCAAGATGCTTTTAACTTAATAGACTTAAGTATATGTATGGTAAAAAAAGGAAGAAAAGAAATGAGGACACAAAAAACTAAAACCCTGTCGGTCACGGTTCTAATTTTGACGGATTGCAAACTCTAGAATAACTTCTTCAAATAAGCAATGATACTTTTAAATCAAAAGCAAAAAGTATGTGACCTGAGGTAAACTTTGCTATTTTAGGGACTCAATGTTGACGTAGAAATATTAATTTTTTATTACTATTATGAGCAAAAAATAGCGGGAAGTTTAAATATCATTTTTTGGGGGGAATTTCCATAGGGATAAATGTTTGTGTTTTTTAAGTTGGCACACCTGTCACTACTGACGTCAAAATATTCATTACTATTTAAAGATACGCTCTGTACTTTTGTAAACAGCTAAAATCGAATTTTTTATTTTTTTTTTTAAATGTCTGAAAGATCATATCTAAAATCCAATTTAGAGAAAGGTTGTTCAACCAAAAAAGTTTAAATGATCATTCCAGAATATATTCTTTTGAAATTTTAAGAGCATGCTGTAATTTTCTCGAGATACATAACCTATACCTCAAAAAACCAGTCATATTTGAGCATAATAGTTATTGTTCTTTAATTGTGACACTGTTTTGAAAGTTGTAATTGCATTGAATCGGAGGACTACTTTTGAGGGGGATGAAATGAATTTTGATAATTATTTAAGGATTTTTGGATTTCCCATATTGTTTGTATATCTGTTTATTAATAATTTATTATTTCGACCTCTAACACATTGCTAACTATGTATATACGCGTACACATTGAGATGGGACCTTTATAGATAAAAAAATACAGTTTTGTAATTAGAAAAGAAAAAAAAATAACGTTTGGCACTACTTTTCCTTTTTGAAATTATGGCCGATCTTTAATAGAGAAAAAGGAAAGAATCAGTTGTAAACTTTGATAAAAAAGAACTTATAAACTTATCATATATATATATATATATATATATATATATATATATATATATATAAATGTATAGTTATAACATTTTGCTCACACATAAACTATTTGAAATGTAAAAGGCTATTATTCTCCCTCGTGCTGATATTATCAATCCTATGTCAGCTAATATTCTTTCATCAATAGTACCATATGACTCACTCCCACCTTTTAATTGCAATTTTCAAATAGATATATGTACTTTGAGCTGTAAATCCCAATTGTTTATTATTTTTAGTAGTTGGCACAGTTTGTACAGGATTTTTTTCTGTGTTTTGTCCAAGGCTGTTATCATTATTCCTTCATTTTCTTGAGGGGAGAAGAAAAGAGGCTGATGCACACACACACCGATTAATGAAGTAACACACCCTGTCTACAAATATAATTTTAACCAAATAACTGACTAATCGAGTAAAGTCTGTATATATGTAATTTAATCATTTGATAGATATGAATTTGTGTTTATTTCCTTCACCCCAAACTGCATCAATTTATTTCCCTGCTAAAGAGTAAGAGAATAAATAGCCTCGTATAGCCTATATAGTGAAACGTCATGACAGCTGACGCCTTTTCAAATATTATTTATTCTTCATATTGCCAGGGCTACCAATAGGTCAACGTGCGCTTTCTCTTTGTAAGTTACACACAGACAAAAAGGCTAAGAACCATAGAGAGAGAGAGCTCTAATCTAATAACATATAACTACATAGGTAAGCAATACATCCTTCCAAAACTATCTTTTGAGGTCAAATATGAGATGAAATAGTTTATTTATATGTATGTTTTATATTTGATTTGATGCTGGCTTTAAAGGGATTATATAATGCAAAAAAAAAAAAAAAATATTAGGTGAGTCTACCTATGAACGTATGTATGATGTTGATAATTTATTTTGCAAAAAAGAGAAATCATGACAAGGCTCTCTTGTATCCATAATGTTAATATACGAACACACAGATATTATTTATACATCAGAAGGAACCTTTTTTGCAGATAAAGAACTAAAAGACAAGACCCCATTTTTCATCAAAAAAAAAAATATATATATATATATGAATGATCATAACATTCATTTTTCAAGACTACTCGTGAATCTTTTGTACATATATATATATAGATAATTTACAATTGTGATGACAAAATCTTTGTACATACAAGGGTCCCTTTGGAGGAGTACAATTCGGTACTTTAGAATATCTAATACCTGAAAAAGCAAGAACAAAAAACTGAGGGGATCTAATCCAATGCAAAGACTTAGTGTACATATAATTATTCATTGCAATTCACTTCAACATCTTTAAAAGGGAGTGCTCATGATAATTCAAAACACACATATGTAGTATGATTTGATTACGGATCTGAGGAGTAAACTTTACAAAAAAAAAAAAAAAAAAATATAAATCCAGTCTTTATAATTTGATCGTCACAATTTGAGGCTTTGTCAAATTTGTTCCATTCTACACATATGTAGAAGAGAGAGAGATAGACAAAAGACAAATTGCTTCAGTCAATACCGTAAAATCAAGGACACACGGTAGAGCTACAACAGTAGACTGAAGTAGTAGTAGCGTCCTGAAGGATTTTGCTCGCTACTACTTTTGTATCTCTACCGTGAGTCTTAGAACCCTAGCGAATTTTTGTTCGAAATTGAATGAAAATTTACACAATATTTAGATGGAGGATTTCTTCTTAGTTAAGAATTATTATCGGGCGCTTAACATCTCGTTTGGGTCTACGCTCTTGAATGCATTTCTTATTAATCCATTTCATGTAATAATATTCAAGGAGTTGTTTAAATACAAACAGTTTTTTTTTACTTTTGGGTCTACTCCCGTCCCCCTACGTCCTTATGAGTCCCTTTACATCAAAACAAGGATTGAAATTGTGTTTAATGTACAAAATTGAAGTTGAAGTCGTAAAATGGGCCAAATTAGCTCAAAAAGTAGGGTCCGATGTCTCAAAAATCGTCGAACTCTCAAAAAAAAAAAAAAAATATATACAGATTTGAAATCAGGGTCCAAAACTGAATAACGTTTGTTATAATTATACCCCTTAGAACTTTTGATAGTTCAAATTTGTTGACTTGGGTAATTGGGGCTATCAATATTAGACATATATTATGTCTTTAAAAGTGAGATAGAAAGTTAATTCACAAATAAAAAAATAATATCTTAAAGGGAATTAAGTTGGTGGATTGAGTTAGGTTTAGGTGAGGTTAAATAAACATCCACGTATCAAGATCTTTGAAGGCTCCTATCATTTTCCCTTCATCAATCCCTTGCAATATGCTCCATTCATTAAAAGAGTGGCCTGCAAGTCACTGTTTTAAGGCTAGTATATGTATATATGTATAGTGGATTTTTGCTCGAAATTAAATGAAAATTTACACATTTAGATGGATGATTTCTCCCTAGCTAAGGATTCTTATCGGGCGTTTGACATCTCATTTAAAAGCTGTGGGTCCCAGATCTTTAATGCATTCCTTATTAATCCATTTCATGTAATATTCAAGGTATTATTTAAGTACAAAGGATTTAACCAACTTTTGGACCTACTCCCGCCCCCTATGCCTCTAGGATCCCCTTTGGGTCAAAACAAAGAAGCTACAAAAATAGGGTCCGATTTCTCAAAAACCGTCAGACTCTCGAAAAAAAATTTACAGATTTATAATCAACATGCAAAATTAAATAACATAACTTTTTTCCATACTTATACCACTTAGGATTTTTGAATTTTCAAATTTGTTGACCCTGTGCAATTATAGATTGTTTTTTGCAATGCAATATCAAAAATGTATTTAAAATAGTCATGGAATCGATTCCTCTGACTATGAAATTGATTTCTAAAACGGAGTGACGCAAATTTACTAGGTTTAGCATATTTATTTATTGACTAAAAGATTTTTGTCAAAATTCAGTCCAAAAATGATTTGGAACCAGGGGAAACGGAAGCATTTTATAAGTAGAACAGATTTGTAAAAATAAAATCAGATAGCAATGACACCATGTAAACGATACAACTTTTCATTAATAAAATATTTTTTTTCCAAAAAGTTAGAGCCAATGATCCACCCACCCTGTGTCTATGTCTCCAACTTTTCAACACATTTAGAGAAGTGATGTACACCTAAAAAACTATTCTTCATCATAAAAAAAACATAATATATAAATATGCTTATTGTCTGCTAAATTTGGTCATAGTTTCAAGTACATATCAAATAATTTCTTGGTCCGCAAGTAAAATTGTCACATTTCATCTGAAATGAAATAATATTTATATTATATAAAAAAATATTATTTTTCATATTTGTCAAAATCTATGCTACAAAAATGTACATAGCATATTAATATAATTATTACCTTGATTATAAAAAAATAATCAACTGTCAATATCTCGAACAATAGTACTGCACTCCTTACGACCGTGACACACGATAATGGAGGAGAGCATTTGAAGCATCAGTTTATTTTGAGATACACAAATGACGAGATAAAAAATATTGCCCTGGGTGGGTGTGAGGGGGGGGGGAGAGCATGACTTGTCCATTATTATATAAGGAAACATTGTATTGATTTTCTGTATTCTTCTTATTCTTCTAGAAGGAAAATGGACTTATTTGTAACATAAATAACAAATCGTTTGACAAAAAAAGATTTGTATTTCAAATGTTTATTTTTGAAAAAAAAGGAATATCGCTTTGATTTTCAACTATTTAGGTGGAGGAAGAAAATTCTACGTTTGTAAAAAAAAAAAAAAAAAAAGCCAGCTGATATTGTATTATCTATAGTTTAAGGCACTATGACTTGACAATATTTTTATTTATTTGACCAAAGAACGATAATTGGAACTTACATTTAGTTATATAATTACGTATTTATATATTTGTGGATTGAATTATTTATCAGCTGATTTTAAACAGTTTTATATTAATCAGTCGTAGACCAAAGTCACCCATATTATTTATTTTCATTAAATAAAAAGTAAAGAGAAAATCCAATTTTCATATATATATATACAAAAAACAAAATTAATTATTTTTTTAATTTGGACATTTTTTAAAATGTCCCTTCAATCTTAATTAATCTTTCTTTTTTTTAACTCTACAGTTAATGTATGTATGTAATTTAAAATATGTCAATTCACTATTTTTTTTCCTCCTACATAATTATTAGAATTTGTATATAATTAATGATCATTGATTCTCAAAAAAAAAAACACAACAACAACAACGATGGACATTTGCATAAAATCCTTACACCGGCCATGAATTGAGTAAGTTTAATAAAACTCCCAGATATACAAATATTCTAAAAGTTAATTTGTCAAAATCCTGTGTACATATGAAAATATTATTATCATTGGAACAATGATCCAAAGGAAAATGAAGGATAAATTGTCAATTTTGTATCATCATTAATTAATTATTTATTTATTTTTAACTGGGGTCTTTTATGATCAATTTGAATTCTTCATAAAATCGGACGATTTTGTTTGTTTTGATTTTTAATCTTCAAAATATCGGTCTGAGTCCTACAAAATCCATATCAGCTTGAAACCTACTTGATATATATATATATATATACATATTGTACACACATATACACTTGTACACATACACATACACTTGTACACACATTATATATATATATATATATATATATATATATATATATATATATATATATATACATATATATATATATATATATATATATATATATATAATGTGTGTACAAGTTAGAATTTTGGTGTACATAGTTGTAATGAGTAGGAGATCCACGACGAACTTTTTGGGATGAACAAAAAAACAACAACAATGACTTCTCCCTTCAGCTGTTTTTCATCAGTGGACTCTTTTGATGATTTAAAACAGCTGACTCAACGTCTTAAAAACTAAAAAAAAAGGGTATTATTATTATTATTTATGATTTTGATAATATATAAAAAATATATTAAATCAAGGATTGCGCGCCCTTTTTTTGAATTATTGAATAATAGGCAAGTATTAAGGATTGGTTAGAATTTATCAGTGTAGAGTATATCTAAATAATAACTCTGCCACATATTAAAAACTTGGCAACAATGAAAGTACAGAAGACTAGCAGATCCTAGTTGTTTTTCCTTTTGAGAGTAAAGGCTACAGGTGGACAACAAAACAGCTCGTTCTAAAGTTTTAAATATACTTTAAAATAAACCTTTATTTTGATAGTAATAATAATAATAATAATAATATCCGCCATTTTGATAATGACCGTCTATATCATTCTAATATATGCTTCAATCTATGAATATTACATAGGTATGATACGGAAAAAAGGGCCCTCTGATCCCCTGAAATAAATGAATGAATGAATTATCCAATAATCCATAGAGTGCATTTCTCGTTCCATATTATATATATATATATATATATCGATTCTATATTAGAATTTCAATCCCTGCAGTGTAAGACGTCAGAAGAGTATACATACGTCAGAGGGGTACATCGTTCATCAAAGTGTGTATATTTTCATCCAATTCATTTGAGCAAAAATATGCTAAAAATCTAAGACTCAGAGTAGATCCCTTAAAAAACAAGTGCTATATATGTACTGTAGTAGATGCGCACAGAAGAAGAAGAAGAAGAAGACTCTTCTGACATCAGCTGAAGAACACAAAGAACATCAAACATCAAAAACAATTGCCAAGCAGGATATTCAATTCCGCATTATACATATATATATATATATATATATATATATATATATATATGTATATATATATATGCCTCATCTCATTTTCGGATTTGCAACATGTACAATACATATCTATGTACATATATACATACAATATAAACAAGATTTTCTTTATTTCTACTTCTTCTTTCTTCTACGGCCATAGCAAGCTAGCAGGCTAGGTAGGTAGATAGGTAGATATAGCATAAGAAAAAATAATAATATTGTTCATAGATGACAAACGGTAAAAATATTCCAAAGTTACAATAAAGATATAATCATATATATATATATATATATATATATATATATATATATAATAAAATATCATATATTTCCAAAAAGGTACACACACACACATGTCAAGTCTCATAATATGAAGTCGCAGGTAAACGAGAAAAAAAAACCAACAAAAACTAACCAAATACTAACGAAGAGAAGAGAGAATATATATATATATATACTTATAACCATTTGAAAATCTTGTGTCATTGATAAAAATAATAATAAAAAAAAAAAAAAAAAAGTACCCGGATACTTATATACTTATATATGCCTAGTTATGTTTGTACCTATCGTATGAATAATTGTTATTTTTTCTCTCTAAAAAGAAAAAAAAAAGAAAAGACATTGTCAAAATGCATTAAACGAATATGTGTATATATATATATATATATATATATATATATATATATATATATGTATATTCATGGAATTGTGTGGATACAAGTCAATAAATCACGACAAGTCATGTACCTAATATATATATTGTATATGGTATATGGTATATACACATTTATAACTTGAATGCACATTTTAAAAAAAAAACCCGTCTGAATACTGGTCAAAAAATCAAAAAAAATCAAAGAAAATCAAAAACTACGAAATGATTATCTATCATGTTAAGTAAATAAAGATCATAATATGTAGAATATATTTAAGATGTGTTATAGATACATAAATAAACTTCAATTTTCTGACACTTACCCTCAGACACACACCTGCTTCTTTTAAAAGTCATTATTAGTATATATATATATATATATATATATATATATATATATATATATATATATATATATATATATATATATTTTAAAGTGGCTCACTCCCTGACGAAAACAAATAAAGGAAAAAGACCACACACGGATTGTATATGTGCTAAATATTTAAATAGTCAGCTACTTTTATTTTTTCGATTGGAGAGGGAATCTAAAGGAAATATTATTATATTCAAGGGTGCTTTTTTTTGACATCTTTTTTTTTTCTTTTGTCAAATCCCTCAAAAAAAGTAGTTTTATATCTATGGCTAGGAATGTAAATAATATGCAAATGGGGTGTGTAAAATAAAAAAAAAGAGAAAATCATCAACTTGGTTGTAACCCTGACAATTTGATGAATGTTGAGAGGGAAGAAGCAGCTTGAGCTATCGTGACGTTTTACTGAGCTAATAGCTGCTATTTTTCTTTATACATATACAAATTGAATACATCAATAATAAATAATAACATTATGTATGTAGACCATAGATGAGAGGCAGAAAATTAACTGAAATTAATGTCAGGAAATTATATGTATATTTTTAACTAATATAATTAATTATACGAGGACTTGAGCCCTTTTTGTTTACATTTTATTTGAATAATAATAATAATAAAAACCCTTTATTCACAGCTGAATAATTTAACGTTAAACCACCACACGTCAACATTCGAAACACTCAATTGGAAAAGAAGAGTATATATCAATCCACAGCTGAATCAAAAATACAGTGTAAATTTGTATATGGCTAGGAATGTAAATAATATGCAAATGGGGTGTGTTAAATAAAAAGAAAGAGAAAATCATCAACCTAATAACTCAATTGACAATATGATGAATGTTGAGAGGGAAGAAGCAGCTTGAGCTGTCATGACGTTTTACTGAGCTAATAGCTGCTATTCTCCTTTATACATATATACAAATGAAGACATCAATAATCAATAATAACATTATGTATGTTCACCATTGATGAGAGGCAGAAAATTAACTCAAATTAATTTTAACTAATAATTATTGTACGAGGACTTGAGCCCTTTTTGTTTACATTTTATTTGCTTTATTGGCCTTAATGCATGACTTCCTTCATGCGAGATCTTTACTATCAGGTAGGTAGATATTGTTCTCCCCTCAGTAGTAATAAAAGAAAAAAAAATAACAGCTTTGGAAAACAAAAAGTACACTTGTTCAAAGTGCCAACTCTACAAAATCTCGCAACCGGCATTTTGCCTATTTTTTACATTCCTATCTAAATAGTGCCTTATTGTGTACATACATGACGTCAGAGTATACGTCAGAGGAGTAAATAGCAGGCTACTCTTCATACATATGGCAACTTCCTCACCCAACCTTAGAAGTTTATATCTTATGTCAAGGGCGTTTTTCACAAACTCTGTAGTGTCATACATATTTGTGAAAGTCCCGTAGAAGAGGTAAAAATAATCAAATTTCATACAAGTAAAAAAAAAAAAACTTTTTTTTTTTTTATTTTTCAAAATGAAGGGAAAAGGGAGAATTTCTTCTTCTCTGCATTTCTGATGTCACAACGGGGACTCAATAACTAACTTCAACAAAAGGACTTGTACCTTGATCGTCTATCAAAAAAATAATCTCTTTTTTTCTTTATTATGCATATCTATATATAGCGTTAATAAAAATGCATACATGGAGTACCTAGAGCATTATATCCTTACTTTTGAAAGGATAGAACAATTTTATCACCTTATTCTATGCCTAGTCCGTTCAGAACATAATACATAAATTGTACAAATCCAGTCATTTCAAAGGAACTTTTAAACTCACTATTAAAGCTCTTTGAATGATGATGAAGTTTACAAGTATTAGTTTTACTTACTTCCATCGATATAAAAATTTGCATACAAATGAATGACTCGTCAAAAATCGAATTATACTATTTGCATAGATATGACCAAAATCAGGCGTTCATGAGATACGGGCACTTAGAGTGAAGTTCTATTACTTTGTTTAACCAAAAGAACACATGTCAAATAGTCAAAAATCCTAAGGGGTATAACTATAATAAAACTTATTCAGTTTTTGCAGCCTGATTTCAAATCTGTAAAAAAAAAAATTTTTTTTTCGAGAGACCCACGGTATTTGAAAAATCAAACCCTACTTTCGATGAGCTTTTTTGGCCCATTTTCATACTTCAATTTAAGACTAAAAGGCTACTTATTTTGTGCATTAAAAAAATAATTATCTGCTAGTGATTTTAATGCAAATTTCATTTCCATCCTTTGTTTTAATCTAAAGGGATCCCTGGGGGTGTAGGGGACGGGAGTAGAGCCAAAAGTCGTCATAGTCGTTTGTTCTTAAATAACTCCCTGAATATTACATGAAATGGATTAATAAGAAATCCATTCATTAGCTGAGACCCACAGCTTTTAAATGAGATGTCAAGCGCCCGATAAGAATCCTTAGCTAGGGAGAAATCGTTCATCTAAATGTGTAAATTTTTCTCCAATTTCGATCAAAATCAATCAATGACTCACGGTAGAGCTACTAAAAATCAAGTGCAATAGACTGACCTATAGTAGGCCAAGTTGAAGCTGGAAAATAGACCAAAACAGTTCAAAAGGTAGAGTCCATCGAGACTCTTGAATTTTTTATTTTTTGCAGATTTGAAATCAGGTTGCAAAACGGAAAAACTTTTTTTCATACATATAGCCCTTACAGGATTTTTGATCTCTTGTTAATATGAAATGGATAGTGGATATATTGCAGTATAAATGAGCCTGAAATTTGGCGAAAGTCCCTGTTACAACCCTACAAATAATACATAAAAGTACAGCTTGATATTTTTAAATTAATGCTTTTTTACTTCCCCCTAATTTAGTAACTAAATTAATTAAACTAAATAACTTGTAACAATGAAATCATCAGCTTGTAAAATTTCATTATTTATGTCTCTTCTTATATGTATACAAATGACGTCACGGTAAAACACTCTCTAATTTATAAATAATGGAGTTTGTTACAAACAATTAAATTACAAATAAATAAATGAATAAATAATAAATTCTAAAACCATAGACACTTTTTCCATTTTATTTTTTCTCTCTCTCGCAAAGTTTTATTTTAGAAAAAAAAGTTCTTGGTTATTTTTTTGCCACGAGTTAAGTAAATAAATGCCAAACCACAATTGAAAAATGGTTTCCCCCCCCCCCTCCTTCTTCTTATTTATTTTATGACCTCATTTTTGTCGTTGTTGTTGCTCTTAATTACATTTTTGAAAAAAAAAGAAAGAAAGAAAGAAAGTTGGTTGCCTATTTTTAATTGTATTTTTTTCTTTTCACACTCTTTTTTTTTGTTCATTAAATGAAATATTGATGAGCTTTTTTGGATAATCAAAAAGCTACATTGTATTTTTCTCCCTTCAGCTGTTTTTCATCAGTTGACTGTTTTGATTTAAAGCAGCTGACTCTACATATTAAACACTCAAAAATGATATTATTATTATTATTTATGAGTTTGACATATAGAAAATATATTAAATCAAGGATTGCGCGCCCTTTTTTTGAATTATTGAATATTAATCAAGTATTAAGGATTGATTTGTACGTATACTATTGGTAGAATTGATCATTGACTAGTATATATAAATAATAGCTCTGCCCAATATTAAAAAGTTGGCAGAAAGGAAATTACAGAAGGGTAGTAGTAGCTACCATATGGATTGTTTTTTTCAAGAAATTTTTTTTGCACTTTTGAGAGTCGAGGTTGCGAGTGCACAAAAAAAACCTCGTTTTGTGTATAGGAGAACAGTACCCCAACCAGCCCAAATTTCCCTATATTTATTTAGGATGAAGTATAATGTCAAGGCCTTTATATTATAAAAGGTCCACTTTTGAAATGGAAAAGGAAGCATTCAGCAGTTCCTAGTCTCTTTTTACAAATAAATTACCTGAACAAACATTTTTGAATATATTTGTTGTCATAGCCATTTTTAATTTTAAATATTATATAAGATTGAAATGATATTTTTGAAGGGAGGTAGGATTCAATCAATTTCTAGTATGATCACAGCGTCTTATTTAACTAGAACCATTAGCAAAATTAATTACAAACTATGTAATTTATACATGAACGAGTGATGAAATTACATCACTTATAACAACACATTGTAATCTGTCACAAAGGACTACTTAGGAATGAAGTTATTTCATCAATTTAAAATAACTATATATAAATACCCATACATGGAAAATTTGTCACGAGAGGGGAATTTCCCATAAGGAAAACACATTGCAAAGGATTCTAAAATAAAGGTCTACGTGTCTTTAGCGAGCCTTATTATTGAGCATACATATATATATTTGAAGATCATCAGTTGTAAATAGAATTTTACCCTTGCATGTAAAGAAAAAATGTGATTTATACTCGTATCTATTTTCATATCTATGTCGAAGTTGAAAGCCTGTTGGTGCCCATTGCTGCAAGATTTATTTTCAAAAGTATTATTATCCAAGAACTTACATATGTTGATGCACAAATTTTGTTCATTTACAGCTGTTATACTAATATATGTAATATATGAAATAATTCCGTTTGATCCTGTATATCCGCATATAAAGATATTGTTCAACTCCAGGAATGGTTTTTTAAAATATGTACATGATGATATTTTTTTTTAATCTTTTTTTCAAAATTCTTGATCCAAGTTTTACACAAAATCTTATGAATTATATAGACGAGCTTTGATTTATTCTATTGATCTTTTGATGGAAATTCAATTAAAACCCTATTGTTCTCATAACTATGCAAGGACCATATGTGGAGAATACGAACCAAACCCATTTTTATCTCTCTACTAAGACAATGCTCTTAAATACATATATAATACTGTGATCAAAAAGTAAGGAGAATTTGCTTTAATGATATTCCAACACCCTCAGTGAGATCCCTAATTGTCAATCGACGATTTTCAAACGCCAAATCTTTGATTTTTTGAGAGGTGGCCCTCGTTAGTAGACGTTGATGATTAGGAATGCAAATAATATGCAAATGGGGTATGTAAAATAAAAAGAAAAAGAAAATCATCAACCTGGTAACTCAATTGACAATTTGATGAATGTTGAGAGGGAAGCAGCTTGAGCTGTCATGACGTTTGAATGAGCTAATAGCTGCTATTCTCCTCTATATATACAAATGATGACATTAATAATGAATAATAACATTATGTATGTAAACCATACAGGCAGAAAATTAACTGAAATTAATGTCAGGAAATTATATGTATATTTTTAACTAATAATTATTACGAGAACATGAGCCCTTTTCTAACATTGTATTTGCTTTTGTAGATGTTCTCCCCTCAGTAATAAAGGGAAAATGATGACAGCTTTGGAAAACCAAAAGTACACTTGTTCGAAGAGCCAACTCCACAAAATATCGCAGGCAGCATTTTGCATTTTATTTACATTCATATTGATGATCTTCATAGCGCAGTTCGCCCTCAACACGTTCTACGCCCGCATTGAACTCGTTGTATCACTTATAAACGTTTTTTTGTGTGCCATAGTTTGATCACTAAAGGCACTCCCCAACATTTTCAATGCGTCCGCATAATAATATTTGCTCTACAAATAAAATTTAATGCCAGTCCTTTACTCGGCAAAAATTACCCATTGTAAAAATGGGTAATTTTAACTTTTGGTTGTTTACAAAAAAGGTTGTACCTCGGAGATGATTAAGCCTTTTGACAAACAAATGTTTGGTAATTATTTTAAACAGTTCTATGGAGGCTAGTAAAAATTTTTTTTTTATCTGCTTTCTTAATGCCCGGGAGTTTTAAATGACAATTTCACCTTACTTTTTGATCAGAGTATATATAAAATACTTATTTTAATTCTTTTTAAACACCTTTTTTTTTTACAAATATTTCATTTGAAGAATCCTCTCAATGCTTTCCCATCTCCCCTACAAATATTTTATTGCATCTACTCCTTAAATCCATTCATTAAGGAAAATAATCTCATTAAAAAAAAAAAAACTACATGAGTGGAGCTTTATTGAATTACAGATTTTTTGCAATGGGTTTTCCTGTTTTTTTTTAGAGCGGATATTGAGTTCGATCGAAATAGTTATACCTCTTTCTCTCTATATATATAGAACATATGTATAGAGTCCTTGCCAAAAGACTAGTATTAAAATTGAATTAAGGGCCAAAGTAAATTAAACCTCACAACATGAGCTCACTCAATTTGATTGCAAAATTTTATGATTATTTCTTTTTAGAGAAGACGAGAGGGGAGGGGGGAGAATCTAATATTTAGTAATAGTAATAATAATAATAACAACAAAGAAGAAGAAGAAGAAGAGGCTTTAAATCACAAAATTTTCATTGTTAGTCATAAAAAAAAAATTTTTATTTTTTTTATTTTTTTCTTATTTTGAACAAATTTTATTTTTTTAAATATCATCATAAAAATCTTTATATGATTATTATTTTCTTTACATATATGATGTTATACATAACAATAAAAGTAAAAAAAAAAAAAAAAAAAAAAACTCCGAAGTATTCGAACTTAATGGATGATGATAATGATGATGTCATGGGGTGAGCTTGATTAGAGGGACCATTAAAAATATTACAGAGTTACATATACATATGATGACTATTATTTGAGAGGAGTAAGGAGCTATGTAATGAAGGAAGGCCGGCAGGCAAGCAGAGAAAACGAAGGAAATAAAATGCCGAAACCATGAAAAGGGATCGTAAAGAGGAAGGCATAGTAAGTAGTTATCTTATTACGGAGTAAGGCATTACAAAAAGGGCCGAAAGGTCATTTATTTTCTCTCATGAGTCTATTAGATTTGTCTTTGAGCCAATTTAATTCAAAGCTGTAAAGAAGAATGGAATCCTTTGTAGAGATCAAAAAGACATGTCCGTACAATTGATGATGAAAAAAAATCAGTCCTTGGGTTTTCGTCAGCTGCCTGTTATAATAAATGTTTGGATGTCCAACGAAAAGTTTTTTTTTTGTCCATTTGTAACCTGGACTCTCAAAAGTGAAGTAAATTTTTTTTGGGAAAAACAATCCATATGGTAGCTGCTACCCTTTTGTATATTCCTTCTGTGTTGCCAACTTTTTAATATTTTAATCAATCGTAAATACTTGTTTATTATTCAAAAATCAAAAAAAGGGCGCGCAATCCTTGATTTACTAAATGTTTTATATATCAAAATTATAAATAATAACAATAATAATATCATTTTTGAGTTATTAATATCTAGCGTCAGCTGCTTTTAAATCAAAAGAGTTAACTTATGAAAAACAGCTGAAGGGAGAAGAATACAAAGTAGCTTTTTGTTCATCGCAAAAAAGCTCGTCGTGTATTAAAACACTTGGAAGAATAATTCTCGAATATAATTAATATATTTTAATTATCATGATTCTCTCACTTAAACAGTCGAACAAAGAATGAAAATAATTTAAAAAAAGAAAAAGTACCAACTGCATTTTCTTTTTAATCATAAAAAAAGGTTTTTTCTCTACAAAAATATCATCTCTTGCTATAAAAGGAAACTACTAAAATGTGCTTGTTAGCTTGTGAAAACTTCCTTGGATACAAGAAAATAACTTTCCTCTCCTTTAAGATGACACTTGTGATGCATAAATTTATGTATGAACATAAACAAATGACCATCATATTATTATTTTCCCTCTTGATGAATGCAACTTTTCCCTTCCCTTTTAAGTTTTTACTCTCACTTAATTGAATTAACACTGTGAGTATATGAAGATTGTAATTTTAGCTGTAGAGTAATTTAAGTACAATCAAGATTATCTATCAAGCAAAAAAAAAAAAAAAAAAAAATACCTGTCGTGTAGCCAACATAATATCTAATTAAATAAACTGATTCTGAGGTCGTTTAGCTTTCGTTTATAACTTTGATGAATTGTACTTAAATCTGTAAAAAAGATGGAGTCCCGGCAAGCGTAAAGAATATAAAGACATATATCATGGCGCGCGCTCAAATCGTACTTTTTGTGAGACTCTGGACTGGTATGAAGTATATTAACCCCCCTTTTCCTTCCCTGGATTATTTTTTATAGAGGAGGCCGACAGACCGAGGTCATGTGTAAATATTACCGCCGCAAGACTAGAGATTTTTGAAATTCGCTACCCCTTTACAATGTTATTTTTTAAAATTTTGTTGTCATAGAGAAAATATTCATCATATAGAAGGCTTGCACAAAATACTTCTACCTTGCATTTAGGTGCCTTTTTGCGTCATAGACAGAAGGTTTCGAGATTCTACGTTGTTTTTTTTTTAAACAAATATTTTTTTTAAATAAATACAACTATTTTAAAAACATTATTTTTAAGCATACTACTCTTTTCTTGGTTTGACTCTCTTGATATGCTGATATAGGGGGCTATAAAAGAATTGGTTTATCATATCACGACATTCAAATAAAGGAACTATAAAATTATTTAGAAATGCTCAATAATAATTTTTATTTTAAAGGTACAATTATTTATTTTAAAATTATCATAGTGAGCGGGTTTTTATGATCAAATTTCAACAGGATCTAGAACCTATTTATCGATTCTGGAATGCCTCTTCGTGTAAATTTGTCTACAACTTTCAAATTTAATCATTAATAAAAAATTTTTTTTGGGTAGTTTAATAATAATTAATTGAAACCTTTCTAATTACTAACCAAACTAGACAAATATATAATTCAATTAGAGTTTAAATCGTTACTTTAGCAGACTTAATGATTATATCCATGAAGTTTAGTCTACCAAACATCACGGAAACCTTCTTTCTTTCACCATTGAAAAACTGATTCTCATTTTAATTGAATTTTATTAAAGTATAAATTATTTTATGAGATTTTAATTGAATTTTTTTTTCATATGATATGTGTAATAATTTAATTATTTCTATCTCATTATGACTACTTATATATGTCTTTCAATGGAACAAGGATGGAATGATTCTATAGAGTGAGGTGAATTCTGAGAAATGATATTGTATAAAATATTTATTGTATCCGTCAAACTTTTGTCCATTTTTTTTTGTATCTTTTTATAGACCAAAATGCATATGAGGAACACACATAAATACTCCTGTACCTACGTAGTTACAAATGTCTAAACCATAAATTGAATGCAACTTGACCATTATTAAGACACATTAATATGAGAAAATCATGAATAGCATCTCATAACAGGTAATAAATTTCTTCATTTACTTATACATTAATGCCCACAATGCGTGAACACATCCACACAGTTTTGTCTTCAGTTGATCCATCTAGAATTTTATACTCAATAGTGAAAAATTAATTTGGAGCTAAGTCCCATGTGAATAATTTTTTTCTCCTCCTTAAACCATTATGTTGATTCAGATTTTTATAAAATCTAAGTTTGTCTACATCAGGGGTGTCAAACTCATTTCATATGTTGGGCCACATACAACCCCTAGGTAAACGTCATGAACCGGACTATTAAAATTATAGCAACCTTCGCTATAAATAATCAAAATATCATCAAGTCTTCCCTTTGTTTTGATATAAAGAAGAACTTGGACAATGTTAAATTTAACTAAAAATTTATTGAACAACTAACACTTTTACAAAACATTTATCAAAATTGCGAAAACTTTAAGTAACTGCTATCGAAAATTATACAATGAACTTTACATGAGATTACAAGATGAGGCATATGAAGAAAGACTATCATGCGCCCCTAGCGGATAATTCATGAATTACATTTACTTAAAAAATTTAATCCATGTATTTTTTCCACTTTCAAATTATCCAGCGGGCCTGATTGAATCTCCTTGCGGGCCATATGTTTGACATCCCTGGTCTACATGCTTCTCGATTTGAAAAGATTTGAATATCTCAAACTCTCATCCACAAATTGTTCCAAGGTTTTGAGTATGTAATCTACTAAAAGTAGAGTTTTGTGTAGCAATGACCTTTTTTAAATATATATTGGGTCTTTATGTATATATATATATATATAAAAGCCTATAGCTTCACATGGACTTTTTTTATACATAGTAGTAACACAATAACTTATAGCTTTCCTGGGCAATAATAAATCAGACAGGCTCTCCCCATGACAGCTGTGTCAAAAAAAAATATAAAAAATAAAGGTAATGTCTAATATTAAATTATCAGTTTTAAATTTGGTATGTACAGATTTAATTTAATAAACCAAATATTATTCATCAAATCATACATCTATGGCAATATTAAATAAATACACATCTTCTAAATTTAATGTAACTTTGCTCTTAATTAACCTAATTAAAAACCGGCTGATTCCATTTACCATGCTTATATCCAAAAAATTTAAGCAACAGACATTTCCTCCCTCTCACATTCTATGTTTTTCTTATAGTGTGCAAAAAACAATTTTTAGGTGCTTATTTTACATTTTATATTCACTTTTATTTCCAATGATCCAAGTGAGTGTGTGTTACGTCAACAAATATTAATGAACCTCAGGAGTAAATTCTTAAAAGGTGGAGATCATTCAGCAAAGGCCAAGTGTTTAAAATTATTATATTTGAGCTATCAGTTTGTTGTAAGTAATCAAAAATGCAAATTTATGATTGTGATTTAGCAAATGATATACACAGCTAATATATGTAATGTCAACTATAAATAAAGTAGAGTTATGGCTTTGAAGCTAAATTCTGCCAAAATTTAGAATGGTGCCATTATTGAGAAAATGAATTGCAATGAGAAATATATTTAACTGTCATGGGCTCAAAGAAATTTTTTTAAACATGTTTTGAAGGCTTTTAAATCAAAATAAAAAAATAAACTATCAATTTTCTTTCTTTTTTTTTTCTCCCAGAGGTTTGGTTGTATGTTGTATATAGAAGTAACATATGTTCAACTATTTGGATAGAGGGACTGAGAACCTCATAGGAATCTCTGTAGACGACTCATAGTTATTTGTTAAGCTTACTCAATTAATATTATTTGCCTTTCAGGTTTGGAATATTAATTACCCTTTTAAGTTTCGAGAGTCACACACAGAGATATTGAGATATTATTGGTCATTAATTTTTTTTTTATTATTACTGTATGGAGTTTTTTTTTTTAGTAGCGAATGTACATTACCAAAAAACAAAAAAACCAACAAAAAAAACCTGACCATTCCAATTTCTTCAGTTAGTTGTTGTTGCATCAAAATGCCAAAATTGATCAAGGTTCTTATTCCGTTGTGTGTAGATGTTTTTTTTTTTTTTTTTTTTTTGATCAAAGCCCGTCTCATAAACTTCCGTATTCCTTTTAAGGAACACTCTCCTTCTAATAGAGTCATAGTCAATTCCTGAACTACGAGCTAAATACGTATATAGAAAAAAAGTAGTATTCGTAGTCCATCATAAATGACGAAGAGACATAATTACCCAACCATAAATGTAAATGATTCATTTTTATATATATGATAATGATATCTCGCAAACATCAACAATTCCTGATTATTTTCTAGTCAGCTGTTGATCTACTGAAATGTTGATTTATTCAATATGAATTATTTCTCTTGAAGATGTGAAAATACATATAGTCTTGCAGTTAATCAAAATGACGTCAATAACCAACTATAAGTTAATTTCAGCCTTTATTTTTTCCTTTTCTTTTTTTTCTCGAAAAAAAGGCTCTGAGATGCTCTGAGGATCTCTCCAGGATCTTTACTTTATTTCCCCCCAAATTTTCCTATAAAGTAGAAATAAAAAAAAAGCCCAAAATCAGTTACTGGCAGTTAGTCAGTAGTACTCTTATGCAGTTGGCAACCTTTAGAGCGCCATAGCTCATTCTGTTTTTGTATGGTATTAAATGTAGAAGTGTTTCTTATTTGTATGGAAGCCACAAGTGGGCTATAGACACCCAGTTGCCCACTACTGAACGAGGTACAAAGAACTTCTTATGGATAAAATTCTTAGACCAGGGTAGTAAGTTTTTTTTTAGTAGTGACTAATTCAAGAAAAGTAAATAAATATAAAAAGAAGAAGAATAAGATTTTGAAAAATCATTTCCCTGAAAATGTTTGAATTACATTAAAAAAAAATTAACTTTGTTGACTCGAGAAAAATAACTTTATACCAATTCCTGTGACCATCCTCCCACGTTATTCAAATTGAAAAACTCACACCTCCAAAAACATTTTCTAACAAAATGAGTGCCTCTCAAGCCAAAGTTTAACTCTAGGTAAAGTATATATATGAATGTCCATAGAGAAGTGACATCATCTCAACTAAAGAACTCATTTGCAATAATTTAATTCCTACTTTTTTACAATTGTTTTATGTTTTTTTAATGTATATATATATATATAGTATATTCTTTTTTGCAATACTGAGATTCATTAAGTTCTTCTAATGAGGTCATGTGACCTTTGGTCCCTCCCTCATTATCCTCATCATTAATATTTATAATGTGCCTGCCTGCATCTTTAATAGTGATGAAAATAAAAGTGGTTCACACAAAAAAAGAAGGAAAAAAAAAAAAGAAATTAAAATTCGTGAAGAAGGAATCTTATTTTTTTATATACATACATATATATTTATATTATTTATATGTATATTATATATAAATTACGTTTTTTACAATCGTAGTCTATAAATGTATTTATAAATAGTACATACATATAGTATAGCTATTATGTACTATGGCTGATATTTGAGGAGACGACTCCATGGCAAGCCAACTCCCCCCTCTCCCTCTTTCATATCCATAATTTCAAAGTCGTTTTTCATTTGAAGTTAGAAAAAAATAAAAAAAACCAAAGCTAGGTACATTCGTACATATATATATATATATATATATATATATATATATACATATATTCATCCATACACGGCGTGATATTTTAACGACTCTAACTCACAGCAGGGAGTCCATTTTCGATCCACGCACATTTATTATCATTATACATATATATATATATATATATATATATATATATATAATAAACCTGGGTATGAGAGTGATGATGATGATTCAGATACGTGGCCTCCTCAAGATTCTTTGAGTATGTAGATATTTTTTTTTTGGTTATTGCCATGGAAAAGAAATTAGCAAATTTTTTATTTTATTTTATTTTGTATTAATGGATCAAGTAATGATCATGAGGAAAAAAGAGAAATAACTTGCATTTTAATCATTACGAGAGAGAGAGAGTCTCTGAAATGAATATACATATGTACAAAATATTCATTATTCAATGGTTGATAGATCCCTTCATGCCACAAGGTAGTCAATTCAAGGAATGAATAGTATTTATAATATTTTGAGGGATAGTGTTTAATTATTTAGAAGAGTCTCATAGGATCTCATGAGAGACAGACCCGGAGCATGAGATTCTCGAGTGTGGAAAGAATTCTCTGTATTTTTCAAGTGAAATGAAGAGCAATCTCAACTCATTTATTCATTTAAAATATGAGGAGAGTTGATCATCATGAGGAATAGATTGTGCCCAGAGTGAGTTTTAGATCCTACGATCACGTCTTTTACATGAATTGACCTGGTAGGTCAAAGGACCATACGTAGTGGAATAGTTTCATTGCTTCATAGGATACATATGTATATGTAGACTAATATTGCCGACAAAAGATACTGGTACACAATGAGAGAGAGAGAGAGAGTATGCACACTTATGGTATGAGAAGACAGCGAGCCGGTCACCACAAGCTTGCTGTCTTCTCATACCATAAGTGTATATACACTCTCTTTTTGAGCAGACAGCATGCTTGTGGTGACCGGCTCGCTGTCTTCTCATACCATAAGTGTATATACTCTCTCTCTCTCTTTATGCGAACAGCGAGTCGGTCAACACAAGCTTGACCTCAAATTTCTTTTTTGTACCAATTGATTACTTATCCACCACAAACAACAGAGAATATGTAACTAATAGTTCCATATCTCTATATTACAAACATCTTTTTCTTTAATTTGTGGTACATCATCATCAACATAAAAGCAATATTGAAGAAAAATTAAGAAATGATGAAAAATCCCCAATGGATCTTGCCATTTCTTCATTAACGGCTCAATTCTATTTCATAGTCCAGTTTCTTCCAAGCAATACTGGGCTTTATATCTAAAAATATTTTTTAAATTGATTGAGAGAGAGAGAGAGAGATGCCTAGGAACGTTATTTAAAGTCTAGAGCCTTTATTTGAGGTATTTTACATCATTTAAAACAATAATTTATTATTATTCATTTTTCAAGAATATTACGTATTATTGTTATGCTTCAGTAATTTTTGCAAAGTCTCTGAATTTATTCAATGAAATGAAGAATATTTTGTGTTGTTACAGACTCATTTCCGAGTTAATTTTTTTGCTTACCCAAAACAAAACATTTCTTTCGAGGAAAAGCATCTGGTCAACATATATATATATATATAGGATGATATTAGAGATTATTGTCAGACAACGAATGGGGGTTGACTGTAAATTTGGTGAATTGAAGAACTGATTCAACTAGATTTAGATAAAAATAGTGTCGCTCAACAAAAAAAATATGTTTGTTTGAGTAGGTGCAATATTTGGTTCTATTCTCCAGGTTTGACACTCCTATTTTTCCTCTTAGTCTTTCTTCTTTCAATTGGAATTACTTATTCAATATTTAAAAAAAAAAAAAAAAAAAAAAAAATAAGAAGAAGAATAAAAAACTCATTTTGAAGATTTAAAATTTGCAACACAAAGATACTTTTTTTTTTTTTTTTCTTGGGTAAAGGAAGGGTGCCAAAATTATAATGTGTATGATTAAAAAAAAAAAAAAACACACACAAAAGAGTTCATTCAACCACATTGTTAAACCAATTGTAAGCCAATCAATGACCTAATGTCATTTTAATGCCTTGATATTGTATTCATCATTTATTTCCATCATATGTATCTAGAGGGAGCTGATGGTGATGGACGATGAGGTTCTCTCACATCAAATTTAAAAATGTATATTTTAAAGTCTGCTGGTTATTGTTGGTCTTCTTCTTTTCTTCATTTTAAACGTATTGAAAGGGGATGGGTTGAATCTAATGTAGAAGATATTAAGCTGTAAACAAGGGTTTTTAACCCGTTCAAGCAGCTTAATATTTCAGAAAGTATTTTTTTATACTGAAAGTTATGTTTCTTGAGGTCAAAATGATATTACGATACTAATTCCATCTTATGAAAAAGTTGTAACTCTTAGAAATTAGTGGACATTGGTGCCCCTCCGAGTGTGAAGGGAATTTGTTCATCCTTCAAAATAATCGGTTATTCAGTACTTTTGTCGTATTTATTTAAAAAAATCTTTAGGTACATTTATTCTTTATTTTTATATTCACCTTGAGACACAAAAAATTTGAAAAATCTTAAATAAAAATTATATATTTAATGAAGCAATTTCTGATGATATATATTAGTATAAAACAAAACTTCCTTCACACCCAGAGGGACATTTGTGTTCCAAAGAAGTTAGACTTGAATGATTTCTAATGTATTTGTTAGAACTAAAAGATATTTTAAACTTATAATTCTTTAATTGTATATTTACAAATATTTGATTAACAAATAAGTTTTTCCTTGAAAAAGAGAAAAAGTTATTTTGGTTATAACATGTTTTTTTTTTTGCATGACTAAAAATTGTAACTTTCAGTACCTTGAAACATATTCAAATCAAATTTTTTTATGACACACTATGAAATATGAATAATAGCTTGACATCTTAGCTATCAAAATAAATAAAAAAATCGGTTGATGATGGAGCGCATTAGCACATTTTGAATTTATGGAACACGTGTGCCCTCTGGATTGGAAAGGGTTAAAATGTAATAACAGAAGCCCCCCCCCCCCCTCTCCTTTAGATATTAAATGAACGCCTCCTCCACATTTTGATGAAAGTTATTTATATATAAAATTAATTTTTCTGGTTTTAAAGAACTCCCACGTCCCCCCCCCCCTCCATTTGAAAAACCTATGATGCTCTAAAATATCTCCCCACTGTTATTAAAAAATAATTTCATAATATTTATAAAGAAAAAGATATCTTATCAAACTGATTTTCTGTCCTTTTTTTTTCTTTTTAAGGATGGAGTGGTACAAAAAAAAACATGTAATGGAAAGTTGTGATACAAAGTCAGTGGATCAACATTTAGAGAGATATGGAAAAAGCTATGTCTGTCTAAATTTTACAGCTTCCTTCGACTACGTATTTACAAAATTTATACTGTCTTGACATCCTTGTCCCTTAGAATGTTCCGTGTAAAAAGAAAGCTCATTGCTAGGAATGTAAATAATATGCAAATCGGGCTTGTAAGAATCAAAGAAAGAGAAAATCATCAACTTGGTTGTTACTCTGACAATTTGATGAATGTTGAGAGGGAAGAAGCAGCTTGAGCTGTCATGACGTTTGACTGAGCTACAAGCTGCTATTCTCCTTTATATATGTATACAAATGAAAACATCAATAATAAATAATAACATTATGTATGTAAACCATAGATGAGAGGCAGAAAATTAATTCAAATTAATGTCAGGAAATTATATATTTTTAACTAATAATTACTATACGAGGACTTGAGCCCTTTTTGTTTACATTTTATTTCCTTTATTATTAACCTTAATGCATGTATTCGTCATTCATGCGAGATCTTTACTATCAGGTAGATATTGTTCTCCCCTCCGTAATAATAAAGGAAAAATGATAACAGCTTTGGAAAACAAAAAGTACACTTGTTCGAAGTGCCAACTCCACAAAGTCTCGCACGCGGCATTTTGCATATTATTTTCATTATTCCTATATATAATAGGTTATCCATACCCAAAATGGGGTTGGTCCTTGTACGACAAAACAAGAGTGTATATTTTTTATGTGAGTGAAATAACCTAGTTTTGAACATTGAGCCGATGAGCTTGAACTTTCCATTCGTGCTCTGCTATCCCATAGTTGGAGAAAATTGTGACCACAAACTTTCAACAATTTCAGAGCATTTTTCTTTTTCTCTTTGAAGGGAAGGTTGGGAGATGCGATGAATGAATGGATCTTAGAGATGAGTGAATCTCTTAAATAAAATTTGTTACTCTATTACTGTGATTACAAGGGTAAAAAAGCGAATTCATTGGGGATGTGATTGAAAAATTCAAGGTGGATCATTCATTTGACATATTAGAGCACGTAATAGATACAATGTTCCCAAAGTCCAGGTCATGATGACCTCTTCTTGTCAAGGAAGGAAGAGGAAATCATTTTACCTGAGGTTACTTGATTAATTCATCCCCTATACGTGTATATTAAGAAGAAAAGCAATTAGGGACATTTTTGAGGGAAATATAAAATCTGGAGAAGGGTTCAATGCTGACTCCTTGGAACAACCTCCGGACCCTGCCCTTAAATTTGAAGTATCTACAAATTTAATAAATAATCATTTCGAAGGAGTACATATAGAAAGTTGAGATCGGATCTTATTTCCTTTTTTTTTAAAAAAAAAACTCTCAACAAATACAAAGTGTGAGTTGATTCCTTATTAACAATGAGGCGCACAAACATACAACATGTGTAAACTGTAATGTTTATTGGTATACATACATATATGTTTGTATGTATGTGTACATAAGTTGCAGTAAGGCTTTTAAGCTCCATTAATCAATGAAGAAGGCAGAAAGAAGAAATACATATATAAAAAGATGACGTTTCCTTTCTCATAGAGTAAACAAATCAAAATGGCCTCATTAATCAAACTCAAATCGAATATATATATATACAATGTACAAAAAAGAAAGAAAGAAGAAAAAAAAAACCATTTATTCTTGACTCCTTGTAAAAAAAAAAAAAATCATATTAAATTTCGGAACATACTTCATTTTCAAGTGGCCTAGATACATACATACATATACATTGTACAGAGGCAGAAATTTTATTCATACATACATATATACATGTATTTACATATATGCTTATGATTATAATGTATGGCCTATTTCCTTTCATGCAGAGTCCATAACTAACTTGCATTAAAAAAAAAATTAATTAAATGAAAATAAATTTGCTCCATTTAGTTGTCTGCATTGAAATTTTCAAGTTTGAAACAAACTATCGTTCCTTGAAGCTCAAATAACTCTCCACAAATATCGTCTAGAAAGATGGTAATAATATAATGTACATGATTATATAAAATAATTATTTGTCAGAGTGCAAAAAAAAAAAGAATTTTTTGACTCATAAAATTGTGGTATTTACATAATTACGACGAGCAATATATATATATATATATTGTGATAAACAAAAAAAAACTACATTGTATTCTTCTCCTCTCAGCTGTTTTTCATTAGTTGACTCTTTTGATTTAAAGCAGCTGACTCATTGTGCTGTTATGAACTCAAAAAGGGTATTATTTATGATTTTGATATATTGTATATAACATATTAAATCAAGGATTGCGCGCCCTTTTTTTTGAACTATTGAATAATAAACAAGTATTAATGATTGATTTGTATATTATTAGTAGAATTCATCAATGTATCGTATATCTAAATTATAACTCCTCTGCCCAATATTAAAAAGTTGGCAAGAAGGAAAATACAGAAGGGTAGCTACCATATGGATTGTTTATCCAAATTTTTCCTTTCCCTTTTGTAAATCGAGGCTGCGAGTGAACAAAAAAGCTCGTCCTGTCTCTGTCAATTTTTATAAATTTATTCAAGAATTACACGCCCTTTTTTTAAATTTGTGAATATATTACAAGTATTAAATATTGATTTGCATATTAATTCATCAATGTAACGTATATTTAGATAATAACTCTGTCCAATATTAAAAAGTTGGCAACAAAGAAAATACGGAAGGGTAGTAGCAGCAGCTACCAGTTGTTTTTCCATATTTTTTCCTTGACCCCAAAAAAGCACGTCCTGTATCTGTCTAGTATTATAAATATACTCTCCTCCTCCTCAGATAAGAGACAGACATACCAAAAAAAATCCTCAAAAACATTTGACAGTTGAATTACTACCATTTCCACTCTTGAATAAACTTCACTTACGTCACAGATTGCATACTCATGTAAGGAATTCAAGCTGTAAAGTTCCGCTAGGAAATATATATATGTACGTGGTAACCCTGACAATTTGATAAACGTTTGGGAGGAGAGCAGTATCAGCTGTCATGACGTTTTACTTGGTACCCCTTTTAACGGAGAAGGCATAAACATGCTCTTTGGAAGGAAATGAACACAAATTCATAGCCATCAGATAATTATTTTATATCAAGGACTCACTCAAGACACCATTCGATGAGGAATTTTATTGATTAATTATTACGGGTATTACTCCATTACTCGTGGTTAGGTCTACATATATGTTCTGCCTTTAAGAATTAAGGAATAACGATATATATGTACATATCCATTACAAATTGCCAACCACTCTAAATTTTGCACGTGGAAAAATGCTTTGGATTTACAGCTCCATTCGGGGGGAACGTATAAGACCCAAGTTGTTCAAAGCCTTCTAAACAAAATGAACTCTTTTATAAAAGAAATGTATGATTGAAAACTTCAAGGAAATGTCTTTTAAAATAATAATAATAAAAAAAAAGACTCAACAAATCATTTGAGTAGAACTTGATATCATCCGAAAACACCCGAAAAGTGATATGTGAATAAAACTAAATTAAAAGCTAGTAAAAATCTAAATTTGTATACTCCACATATTTTGGTTTCCGAATGGATTAGGAACCCTGCAAAGTTGAATAATTTGAAAAAAAAATATCTGGCTAATTATAAAAGTAATTGTAAATTACTTAACTACACACTCTAAATTGAATTTATAATTATTTAATTACATATCATTAGGGACTCAGATATATAGTAATTAAGAAAGATAGATTTTTGACCCACACTAAAGACTCAAGTCCTTTGCTGAGTCAGTCCCTATATGACAAGGGCCCTTATTCTTATTAAAGCTGACTTTTACAATAATAATAATGATGACGTGGGCTAAAAACACTCTACTTAGTTGTATGTGTTTAATAGTGGGGATATTCTGACCTTAGGACTACGAGAAAAAAATACCCGGAAATTTGAAATTTTGAATTTGACAAAACTAATATTTTCTTAATTTAAAAGTAGGGGCTTTTCATTATTTATAATAAAAATTATGGCAATGGATGTCATTTATTCCAAAAGTTCCTTCTTCTCTTTTCACATGAGACAAAGATATAAAAACTATTAATTAATTTTAAGTAATAAGTTCCTTAATTAAACTTTACATCATCACAGAAAATAAAATTAAAAGGAGTAGAAAGAAAAAGTTTAATTGAGCTTCTTCTCCAACTATTCCAAAAAAAAAAAATTAAATTAGGCTTCATTTTTCTAAAGGAATAGTTCATTTTTTTTTCTTTATTTTATTATTTTTTTTTCCTCATATTCTTTGTCAATGTTCAACAGTAAAAAAAAAAAAATTACCATAAAAAATTATAATCGATAAAAATTTGTTAAATAGAAAGTTTTAAACTATATATATATTTCTACGAGCATTGAAGTTTCCACTCTCGTTTTTTTTAGGGCACATATTTGTTCCTCCCCCATCCCTCACCCCCAACTCTAATTAATATCCTTCCAAATTTAGATATGTATTCGCATTTGTGTACTGAGTCCTGTCTTAAAATTGAAAAAGTTTTCCTAGTGTAATGAGGTGCGTCACTAATATTAACTCATAGAAAAATCGTTTCTAATTCACTTATTTGTCCTTTTATAAGCTGAACATTTTCCCCAGGAACTCAAACATGAGTAAAAAGTCAGACTTTGCATACTGATATAGATGAAAAAAAAAAACCCTTGCTGAAAGTCTGCTTAAAAACAATTTTAAATGCCATGAATTGATTCCTCCTGACTCAAGTTATAAGTCATTATTATACCGACCATTGAATGAGTGTTTTTTTATCCTATATATATATATATGAAAGGAAAGGGGTTCTAATAAAGGATTTGGGCAAATAAACGTCACCGAAGTTCCTTGAGTAATCGTCAAAGAAAAAAAAATAAAAAAAAATATTGAAGGAATTATTGGGTGCAGGATCTCGAATTGTCACAAATTGGATGTAAAACCTAGAAATTACTACTCTAGTGAAAAAAATATTATCTATTCATGCAATGTTTTAGACCAAGAATGACTCAAGTCACCTTTCTAAATCTTGTGATGAGAAGGATCTAAAAAAAAAAAAAAATAACGACATGGATTTTAAGTGCCTAAATTTATTTATTTTTTAAAATAATTTTTTTTTAAATATTCAAAAGTGAATAATATTTTTAACTATCTATATAATAAATCCTCAAGTTTGTCTGTGTGTCCGTAACCCCTCGTATCTCCGGAACCCCTTACCCTATGGTCATGAAATTTTGTATGCGTAATCTACATGTCATATGAAAGATTTCTACGGAAAAAAATATCGAGAAATCGAAAAAAAAAATTTCGCGATTTTTTTTTTCAAAATTTTTCAAAAATTTTTGTCGCTCCAAATTTTTTGGCGAGGCCTCCGGCGGGTTGCGAGCAACCCGCCATAGGCGCCGAAGGCGACGTCAATGGCGAGTTATTCTAATTTAAAAATGTGATAAATTTTCCAAATTCCTTTGTTGGAGCACAAAGGTTTTCAAGGAGTACTTGATGCTCTAGTAATTACAAAAATTAATGAGCAAAGACGGTGTAACTATGCAAAAGGCATTTATGTATTTTCAATCCTTAAAAGTCGAGAATCTATAGCCCTTTGGAAGTTTTATTTTAAAAATAATACATTTTTAAAAAAAATATGTATAATTATCAAAGAACCAATAGGGTGTGCACAAATTTGTTTTTAAATTTCTATACCAATTTAACTGAAATAATAAACCCTTCAAATTACAAATCAAGATATAACTTAAATCAAGGAAGCTAGAAACATGTGAGATGATTCATAGAAGCGATCCTGAAAAAAGACAACAACAACAACAAGAAAATGAATCTTTTTCATTTTCTAGCTATTTATGTTATACTTCATAGGAGTAGACACTGACTTTTTTTTATTATTTATAATTTTGCGTCTTATAAACAAAATTTCACACAGATTCGTTAACATATATTTTAGATAATTGTCCCCATTTCATGGTTCATACCTTTTTTAAAAGCATTATTTTTGTATATTAACGTGCGATTTTGCCTTCTAAAGAGGCATGAATATAATTTTGGCCAAATAGACGAATAATAATGTATACTGGACCGATTGATAAGATATGAATATCTTCATTTTTGCATTTTCCTTCTCATCTGCGCCATGACTTTTTTATATTATTCAATATTTAGACGTCAATAGTACCAAGAGTTGCAGCTAGATGTACATATATTTAGCATGACATTTGTAGTATCCTTATTTGCTCGGAATCGCACCTTGGAGAGGACTAATTGAAAAATAATAATAATAGAAATTGTAGAGCAATTAACAAAGAATACTCAACAGCAAGGAGCTTCAGTTCACCAAAAAAAAAATCCTAGCACTGTACCAAGTGTTGCTGCGAAACGTATATTTAGCATGACTTTTTAAGGATCCTTATTTGCTCAAAATCGCACCTTGGAGAGAACTAATTCAAAAATAATAATAATAGAAATTGTAGAGCAATGAATAAAGAAGCGTCATATGCAAGGAACTGCATTTCCCCCAAATAAAAAAAAATCCTAGCACTGTTTCTATGTATCATCTTATAGATACTCAATATAATAGCTCCTACAATAAGTGATTAGAAAGGAGTTATTTATTAAAGAGAGGTTGAGTGATTTAAAAAAAAGAAGAAGAGGAAATTCATACAGTGGAAAATATGAGAGTAGGAAATCAGTTTGCTATTCAATAGACTATTCTTATTCTGACGCAGTGATTAGTATAGTTACATATATTTATCTGTAGGAACATACAAAAAAACTATATGCTTTAATTGTGTTCAATTAGCATGCTTAATTTGATTTTGTGTCTTGAATTAGGGCTCTCTTTCTATTCTACGCAGCATACAGTCCTTGTATGTACATGTAAAAAAAAAATTTAAATTACAATAATTTTATTGGAGTTTCCCCCGACTTTTATTGTTATATTCTATTTTTATTTATTTTTTTGAATACTAAAAGAGAGTTAAAAAAAAACCAAAAAAAAAAAAAAATACAATAGATTTTCTTCTTCTTTCTTTCTTTCTTTCCTTCCCTACTTATGACTTCAAATTACCTCTCAAGTCCTCCTTCTTCCTTAATGGACTCGTTCATTATAACTGGATTAGAATCCCATTTAAAAATAGGTTGAAACGCGTATTCCCATTTTTTTTTTATTGTGGTTAATGTTTCACTCTGTTTTTGGAGGCTATTTAAAGAAATTTGAATTCCTTTTTAAGAGGATTAATCCATTTCTTTTTTCTTTTTCCTTTTTTTTATATGGATTTGAATGTTGTAGGTACAATGATTGTTCGTTCCATAGCCTAGGTGCAAAAGATTCTTTAAATAAAAATAAAAAAAAACTCGTTAAAGTGACAGACATAAAAGTTATTCAAAAAAATAAAAAAAAATGATTATAAAATGTCGCAAAAAGATTGAATAAAATTTAATTTTGTAGAATGATATAAAATATTCTTATAGATGTATAAAGACTTGCTTCTGTCATTTTCTTAATAAAATAATGGGAAGGAATCATTTTAATCAGCTGAATATGTTGTTTCATAGTTTTATAAAATGTATATATATATAAAAAAAAAACGTCACGTTCGTTACCTCAACTCTGCCTCTAGTTATTCATCCACCATCAACTCTTCGGTTTGTAAATTCATCGACTTTTTCCTCCTAATGGATACTTTCAACAGCTTAGGGGAAATTTGTTGGGAAGGGTTTTCCACATGAACTCTGACCAGATTAAGATTGCATATATAAAGAAATTTTGTGCATAAAATAGGAAAAATTATTATTTTAATTAACTATTTAGGACTTGTACATATTCCAAAAATGTACGACAAACAACTTTGAAACTCTTACAAAAAACCGTAAATTAAATTTATTTTTAGATTTTGAAGTGTGTTGTTATTTTGTTATCCCAAGTTAACAAAACCTCCTTTTATAGCTTAATAAACCCCTCTCCTTGCAAATTGAACAAACCAAAAACAATGGTTTAGAATAAGATTTATTCCTATCAAAATTAATTAGATTTAAAATACTTATCGATAGATATGAACTTGACGAATGACAAGAAGCACTCAAATAGAAAACGACAAATTATAACTTGTCTATGTATAGTTTATCTAACCAGAGGCATCAATAGGTTTACTCGAATTGACTTTGTGCTGTTACAAGTATTCATTAGGAGAAAAAAGCCGTTGAATTTTTCCATCGATGTATTTACATGTTGATGAGTTGAAGTTCGAATTATTTATCCATCGATGAATTGACGATCGATGAATTTACCTATCGATGAATTGACGATCGATGAATTAACGTCCATAAATTGATATCGATAAATTTTCCAAGACTCCAAATTTTTAGGTTCAACATCTCCAAGATGAAGATCAGGGCATGGAAATGACTCATATTGAAAAAGTATAGAAAGCTTAGAAAAAAATCTAAGAACAGATGAACGTTTGATATTTTTGTGAATTTTTGGGTTTTGACTAAAATTATTTAAATACAAAACTTTTTTTTATGGATCATTCAAATAGAAAATTAAAAAAATTAAAAAAAAATTATCAAACAAAATATTCAATTTCAACAAACATTGAGGGAATTAAATAATAGAACATGGAATCCCTTCCATGCAGAACGAAATAATTTTATCTTCACAAAGATTAAAATTACCTTAGGCATATATTAAAGATTCAGAGCTTTCACATTCAGTACGCAAAAAGTTCAAAATTTGACTCGGAAATGTGCGTTTAAAATCTATAGGATTCTGACATTGATCTCTAAGAGTTTTAAACCAACTTTGTAAAGTACATAGAACCACTTTGAATCCACTCTCAACTAAATAGGTCTTAAAGTCATCATTGTCCTTTTTTGAAGGTCATATATATAAGTAAGCATCCTTTAAAATGTTGAGCCCTTCTCAATATTATTTTCCGAATCAAAATGAACTAAAAACAACGTACAACTGAATTGAATTGTCTGTTATTTAGGGCTAAAATAACCTAAAGAAGTCACATAAAGGGAGGGTAGAGGGAATGGGGTTGTAAAAGGCTATCAAGTCTTACTATGAGACTTATTTAGGGTGAAATAATAAGTATAAATACATTGCTGTGGTTTTCGATGACCTCCTAACCACAAATAGGAAAATAAAAAAAATAGTTACTTAATTTAATCGCCTCATTTAATCCCATGGTCTTAACTTAATATTTAATTCTCTGTTTCTTGAAATCATTGGAAACATACAAACAAACGAAACCAGCTCTGTGTACGCTTGATAGACCCAGATTTTAACATTAGTTCTCAATAAAGTCGGGACGACTTTATTCACTTGTTTTTTTTTGTATGAATAAATGACTAAATGAACTCAAACTCGGAAAATGGTGTCATGAAGAAAGCTCCGTTTTGTTTGATAGTTCTAGTTCAAGTTATGCTGGTTTCGAGAGCAAATCATGTCTGAGCTCATACAAAAATGACTTGAGTTCTCCATATTACAGCTACTATACATATATAGCTCTGACTCATTGCTAAAGAGTAAATAAATGTTAGTAGTTAGTTACTTCTAAAAGTAACGAGTTCCTTACTTTCGTTTATCTAAATGTGTAAATTTTTTTATTCAATTTCAAGCAAAAATCCACTAGAACCTATAGACTCAGAGTAGAGCAACTAAAGTAGTAGCACACAGAAGGATTACGAAATCAGCTGAAATCTTTCAAGGCGCTGCTACTTAAGTAGCTCTACCGTGAGTCATTGAAGTTGAATGAAAATGTACACATGGACAATTTCTTCTAAGTTAAGGATTTTTATCGGGCACTTGACATCTCATTTAAAAGCTGTGGGTCTCAGCTCTTGAATGCATTCCTTGTTAATCCATTTCCTGTAATATTGAAGGAGTTATTTAAGTAAAAAGTATTTGGCCGACTTTTGGACCTACTCCTGTTCCCTACGCCCCCAAGAGTCCCTTTAGATCAAGACAAAGACTGGAAATGGAATTTGCATTAAAGACAATAGTGGATCGTTATTTTTTAATTCCCAAAATGAGTATCCTTCTAGGCTTAAATTAAAGTTGAGGTTGGAAAATGGGCCAAATTAGCTCAAAAAGCAGGGTCCGATTTTTCGAAAAGCGTCGGACTCTTGAAAAAAACCCAAAAAAACACAGATTTGAAATCAGTGTGAAAAACTGAATAACTTTTATTATACTTGTACCCCTTAGGATTTTTAACATTTCAAATTTTTTTGACCTGTGTCATTTATTAACATTCGCTCAACTAAACTATTTGAAACATTAGTCAGAGATCAAAATCTGGCAATGGATTGATGACATACTAAGCAATCAGAGATGAGACTAATATAAAAATTAAAAATTTGGCTTTTCTTAGAATTGGACTTAGGATTTTTTTTCAAAAAGGCCGACCTTGTTTCTTGACATAATTACATATTTGTTGTACTCAAATCAGACTCAAGTCATATTTTGAAGGACTCAAACTCAAAAACTGACTTAGAAACATATCTGTATCTATTCTCAAACTTGAGTCGGACACAGCACAAAAAGACTGCTTAAAAAAAAAAAAAACACACATTTTTTATTTTTCATGCATATTTTAAAAGTGAAAATGTCAAATATTTATTATTATGCTATTGACGAAACAATCTTAAATTCATTCCATCTCTTGTATGTACATATTGCTATATGTACATTTACATTACTAGACACCTTGTACATCATTAAAAGTAAAAAAAACAAAAAACAACAACAATAACATCACATCAAGAATTTCTGCCTTAGACGTATGAGAATTTAAAATAACAAAAAAGAAAAAAAAAAACACAGAAAAAACACTCACTTTGATGTAGAAAACATAATTAACTGTTAAATTGTAACACATTTTCGTGTCTCAGCTTCCGTTTTGTAGTTGTTGTTGTTGTCGTCGTCTAATTATGTACAAACATACATACATACATATGTCAGTTGATGTGACGTAACAAATATATACATATTATGAACATACATAATATGTAATTAAATTATGAAGAAAAAAAAAAACATAAAAACCTTATCTTTTTGTTAAAATGTTTTTTTTTTACATTATGGGATTTTTACATACAAGTAAGTTGCAACTTTTTCTTAATATTATAAATTTGGGTTTTGTAAGCGTGAAGGCAAAGATGGATAACTACAGACAGGCGTGTATCGGCCGCAAGGAAATTACTGCATTTTTGTCATAGGCCAAAAAAATTTGAAATGTCAAAAATCCTTAGGGGGTATAAGTATAATAAAAGTTATTTAGTTGTGCACACTGATTTCAAATCTGTAATGTCTTTTTTTTCCCCGAGAGTCCTACGGTTTTTGAGAAATCGACGAATCCTACTTTTTGATCTAATTTGACCCATTTTCACACTTCAACTTCAATTGAAGCCAATAAGGATACTCATTTTGATCATGAGAAATAATGATTCACTAGTTTATTTAATGCAAATTCAAATTTAACTCTTTGTTTTGACCTAAAAGGACTTCTGGGGGCGTATGCAGTTGGAGTAGACTCAAAAGTCGACTAAAACGTTTTGATCTTTGGGCCTACTCCCGTCCCCTACGCCCTATTATCCCCCTTAGGTCAAACCAAAGACCTGAAATGGAATTTGCATTAAAACCACTAGCGGATCACTATTTTTTTATTCACATAATGAGTATTCTTTTTGACTTATATTGAGCTTGATGTTAGAAATTGTGTCAAAAAAGCTCAAAAAGTAAAGTTCGATTTCTAAAAAATCTTAGATCTCTGGAAAAAAAAAATTACAGATTTGAAAATCAGTGTGCAAAACTAAATAACTTTAATTATTAGTGTTATTATACCCCTTAGGATTTTTGACTGTTGACCACTGTAATTATTTCACAACCTATGACGACACTTAAATTAGAAATACTCATAATTAATTCATTGTATGTAGTATTAGAAACTAGAAAGTTTGGGTCAAAATATTGGGTAAAATATTGTTGTTGTTTTTTTTGCTTTATAAATATGACATTTATTCAAGTGAAAATATGTCTTTTAATGTTAGTAGATTTTTTGTATGTATTGACAACTCCTTCGTAGCTACTACAAAGTAGTAAAAAAAAATTATATTAAGCAGTAATTAGTCCATAAAATGAAACCATTTATAGATGTCTCTAACCATTTAATCAAAATTGGCATACTCACAAACCCTTTTACGTAATTTCAATATAAAATATGGTAAGAGTTAGTTTGTCAATGTATCTGCTATCGAGTATCCTCCTAAGTCAATGTTGAAAGATGGATATCGACTCAAACCACACTTTTTGTGCATCCTGAATTATAATTAATGCCCGACTTTTTTCTGTATATTAAAGTAGTCTAATGTAATAATATTTTGGCCATTGAATGACTCTTCCTTTTAAGCCACGACAAAAGCAAACAAAATACGTAGAACAGCAATGGACCCATAGCATAAAACCATTTAAAATGTCTCTGATCTTCAAATAAATGTACATACCACATTTTCTACCTCAAAAACTCATAGAATCCTCATTTGGAGTGGCTAAACTATTTTTATTTATTTCTGAATTGACACCTCTTTCCTTTTGATACCTATAATCACCTCGAATTTCATCCTTTTCTTCAGTATGTGCTTAGAAAATTTGTATTCGTATACAATTTGGTTTGTAAAAGGAACATATCTTTTTCCAAGAATGATGACGTCATGGAAAAGCTCTATGATTAAAAAGTTTTTAAAACTTTCAAAAACCTAGTTTTTTCCAATTAAAAAGTAAGTTACAAAGAAAAAAGAATGAAAACCCCCTCAATACTAACTGATACCTTGCAAATTCTTTCAAACCATAGACAATTCTTAATTTTTAATAGTAAACAGCAGATTTGAGTCAAACTGAATCAACGCTCAGAATACTTTAGAGCAGCGTTTCTCAACCGGGGTTCCGCGGAACCCTAGGGTTCCGCAGACAGTCTTTAAGGGTTCCGCGAGAAAAATGAGATTATATAAGCTATTACACTTTTCAGTCTTTTTCTACAGTGTGGTAAAATTTTGTCACCAGAATTTTGACTTTTTTATAGTGACCTATTGCTAAGCCTAATTATTCAAAAATAATAGAATATTTACCACATGAACTACGATGAAAATAAGATGAGAAAGTATGGTATTAATCATTTTTTGCGCAAGGGTTCCGTGAGACATGGGATATATTTTGAGGGTTCCGAAAGGGAAAAAAGGTTGAGAAACGCTGCTTTAGAGGGTCAACAGATGTAAAAAATTTACAACGGACAAAAAATACAGAGGATTTATTGTCTAAGAAGAGAACGTGCTCCTCAAAGGCAATTGCAATAACTTTGTAATTAGTCAAAATACAAGAATGTCCATATCTTTGAATTACCGTTGCCTCATCGCCTGTCTCCTTCTTTGCATGTCTTTACATATGCGTTTATATAAGTACTCAAACTCCTCTAATTCCCCTTCAAAAAAAAAAAAAAATAATAATGAGGGCACTAATATCTTCTTCCTCTTCAAAACACCTTGAACTAATTAACTTTTCCAAAGTTTTCATTTTTTTTACTTTTTTTTTTTTTTCAAATATGGAGCTTGACAGATTTGTATAGAAATTTCGATAAATGTAAGTATTTATACATATACATTATTATATATACATACAAAAAAAACTAGCTGACACCTTTCATTAGGTAGGTAGGTAGGTAGAGAGGGAATTAATGGAAAAATAATAATAATAAATAAAACAACAAAAAGTAATTAAACCCAGCTCTCATCATCATCACAATACCCTCCCCATACTTTTTACTTTTATTTTTATATTTTGTATAACTTGGGGCAAAAATGGTTTTTGACAGACGTGGATCTTTCCTTTTGGTTGTACGTATGTATGTATGTATGCTGAATCATCACCACATTCACGCAACTTTTCATTTGTGACTATCTTTCAAAAAGTAAGGGATGTATCTTAACCTTTCCCATTTCCAGCACCTATACAATAAATACGAATAAACAACTAACTAAACATTCATTGTCGTAAAATGGCACAGAGATACAAGGATAAAGTGCACTGACAAATAAGTTTAATATGAGAAAAATAACACTTCTCAGTGAACGGCCTAAAAACTAAGCCTAAGATAATGACGTCATTGTACTTTAATATACATAACGTAACCAGTGTTTTTAAATGATTCTTTAAGCCACTAAGGTTGATACTTACAATATACTTAAATATCAAACAGAGCGTACGGCTCTTTAATAAGGGAGGAAATGGAGACTACTTTGCTCTTCCATCCCAGAGTAGTAGCTTTTTTAAATCCATTTCCTTACATTGCCCATCTAAACAAACAATGAAGCCATTCTTTTATTGAACTCAACTGAGTCTGACAGTATGCTTTCATAAGTTCATGGCCCTGCAATATGGTAACATATATACATATATATTTAAAGCTAAAATATGTAATGTAAAACGAAAAATACAAATTTGTGACTCATTCATGATAAGTAACCAGTGTTTTTAAATGATTCTTTAAGCCACTAAGGTTGATACTTACAATATACTTAAATATCAAACAGAATTAGGGCTAAATGCGTATAGATATGTTGTTATGATTAACATTCTGTTCAGTAGTAGTTTATACTTTTATTATTAAAGCTGCTAATTACACTAGAAATCAAAGACTCACAGAGGAGCTACTAATGTAGTAACGCATTGTAATGTAATTGCATTCCTTATTAATCCGTTTCTCGTAATATTTAAGAAGTTATTTAAGTACAAATGATTTGGCCGACTTTTGGGCCTACTCCCACCGCCTTTGCCTCCAGGAGTCCCTTTCGGTCAAAACAAAGACTGAAAACGGAGTTTGCATTTTTTAATGCTCTAAATAAATATCCTTCTAAATTAAAAATTGAAGCTGAAGTTGGAAAATGGGCCGAATTAGCTCAAAAAGTAAGATTTCTCAAGAAAAAAAAAAAAAAAAAATTACAGATTTGAAATCAGTGTGCAAAACTGAATAACTTTTATTATACTTGTACCCCATAGGATTTTTGACATTTCAAATTTGTTGACCTGTGTTATTGAAATATTTTTGCTTATAATTACTTTTGGTTGAAGAAGATAGGATGATGACCTTTGGAGACAAAGAAATAATTCCTAAAAACAAACCATCAATAGCAGTCATGCCACATTGATATCCAAATTAAACACAGGCATGCAATTTTAGATAGATCAGTAATCGGTGTAAAGGGCCATGTTTTAAAATAAAAAAAAGGTAAATATTTTTTTTCCAAAAAAATATATTTAATAGTTTTTAAATACTAAACTATTGAAAATTTAAAAGTGGTCCGTAAAGCCTTTTCTGAAAGCTCTTTTCCCTTTAGTTAATATTTTTTAACCTGACAGTTAGATTCATTTAGATACCTGTCGTTTCTTATTACAAAACTAAAAACTAACATCTAAAATCGTATATGTATAATATAAAATTGAATCCAGAATTTAAACAATTTTAGAATGTAATTTATCAAAATATAATGAGGGAAATGATGCAGTTATTTGATCTTTGGCTATTTTTTTTTTAAGATCTCAAAGTCTAATCCGAATAAAAAAAGTTTACTGTCCAACTGGTTATCGGTTTTTTAACCTCTAAATAGTCGTCAATATTATCAACAAAAAATCTGAAAAATGCTCTTCTCTAAGCAGGTAGACCAATTATTTGGTACCCCTGCATTTGATCGCTTGATTGTTATTTGATAGTAAATATTAGAAAATATTCAATAACTGCCAGACACTGTTAAGATTTTTGGGAATTTGAATCGTCATGATTTCTTAATAATTGGATATTGAACAATTTATACATAATTGTGGAAAGTTCTTGCCTCAACTTTACATAGAAGAGTGAACTTCAATGGTTTATGAATGTAGTGAACCACACTGATATTTGTCTATCCTCCCTTAAATTCAATACTGTCTTTGCCCATGTTTTAGTTATGTATAATGTTATAACTCAAGAACTCAAGGGAATATGAGTATTTAGAAATCCAGGGGAAAGGACTACAAAGTTTCTTTAATATGATTTCTTAAAAATCAGAAATGGGTCTCTTCAAACATACATACAGAAAGTCTCAGATAAAATTTGTTATTAAGGTAGGGCTACCAAATGATTTTTTTTTCTTTACTTCCTTAACCCTTTTCAAATCCGTAAGGTATCAGAATGTATTTTTAACTGGAAGTTATGTTTTTTTGAGGTCAGAGTGATCATACAATACTAATTTGATCTTATGAAAAAGTTGTAACTCTTAGAAATTATTGGGCATTGGTGCCCCTCCGAGAGTGAAGGGAATTTGTTCATCCTTCAAAATAATCGGTTATTCGTTACTTTCTTCGTATTTATTTTAAATCTTTAGGTACATTTTTCTTTATTCTTATATTCACCTTGACACAAAAAATTTGAAAAATCTTAAATAAAAATTATATACCACAACTTATGTATATTTTACTGGTGATTTTAGAAAGGAATTTCTGTTGATATATTAATATCAAAATTTCCCTTCACACCCAACCTGTGTCCCGAAGAATTTAAACTGGAATAATATCTAATGTATTTGTTAGATCTAAAAGATATTTTAAACTTATAATTCTTTAATTGTATATTTACAAATATTTGATTAACAAATAAGTTTTTCCTTGAAAAAGAGAAAAAGTTATTTTGGTTATAACATGATTTTTTTTGCATGTGTAAAAATCGTAATGTTTCGTCGTACTTTGAAAAATATTCAAATCAAATTTTTTTATGACACACTATGAAATATGAATAACAGCTTGACATCTTAGCTATCAAGCAAAAAAAAAAATTGTTTGACAATGGAGCGCATTAGCACTTTTTCAATTTATGGAACACCGGTGTCTTCTAGGTTTGAAAGGTTTTAAACTCAGCAGTACCTCAATATTTAACCCATGTTTAATATAATTATATAAATTATAACCCAGAGATGACTACTCCTCTTTTTATGACATTAAAGATACTAGACAATCAACCAATCTACATATAGCAATTTATGTCTTTTCTCCGAGATAACATTTACTTAATTATAAACAAAGCATTTCCCAATTTTTTTTAATTAGATAACCTTATCAATTCCTCTTTATTCAATTATGTATGATTTGTTTTCATATTTTATTTTTTAATTTTTTAAATGAGTGGTCTGAGTTTTTTTTTTTGATCAAATAATTCAAGAAGTAAAGACACGTACGAGATTTCAATGTCAATTTGCTATTTCAACATATATATATATATATATATATATATAAACATTGCACAAATATTCGTTAGAGGAGAGGAAAACTATGAGACATGAGCGGAGAATTGTAAACGTATTGAATCGTCAATGTCCATTCAAAATTATATATGTAAATATATATATATACAAAGCTTCATTGCAAATATTCCATTACAAAAAACATGTACCTATGTTGTTGTTATTAAGACACATTCGTTCAAGGCACATTCCGACATTGTCGTCTTTCTGGCGTTTCCTTTTTTTTTTTTTTTATGTTCTGCAAAAAAGTTTTTTATTATCGTGCAATTTTTATATACTATCTTTGATGTATGTTAGACTCTCCAGCTAAAAGGCTATTGTTATTGAGGCCACAAGATACTGTTGGGTGTGCAAATAACAAAGAAATGCGAGTAACAAACAAACATATGTTTATATGCACTGATGATTAAATTATTTTACAAATGATGTGTTCGTTGTAGGGATGTGTTCAATATTAGGAGGGGACCGTGATGAGTGTGTGCCTTCTCCCTGCTGACAAAATTTTTTTGACGACAAATCTGAAAATATTTTGTTAAACAGTCAAACTTTCTTGTCAAATCCTGACACTAAACAGAAAAATATAAAAAAACTCCCCCCCCCAAAAAAAACCAACGGAATAGTCTTTAAAATTTCTACAAAATATATATATCATTTTCCACTATCAAATGGGATATTGATTGTTGATTAGGTTTAGGTGTTCAATTTCTGAACAAACAAAAATCAAAAATCATGGTTACAGGGATCTATAACCTTTTTTCCTTCATAATGGAGGTACTTAAGCCATTTAAGTATGTTTATTGGAACACAACTGTTTTTATATTAAAAAACTATGGAAAAGTTCAAAATAAAGTTAGCTACATTTGTTAATACATAGACACCCTAACGAGCAACATTCCCTTAGTTCAGATTTCTGGATCTCACGTTAGATATTCTGTGTCTATAACAAAAAAAAAAAAAAAAAAGATATGAGAACTTGAGTTGAATTCATGGATTCGCTCCCTTCTGAAAATATTGGGTCTAAATGAAGGCATTTTGCATAACTCCATTCGGTGACGCAATAAGCCTCACAAATAAAGTGATTTTTTAAAGTGAAATAAAGATATTTTTGTAAAGAAATATAGCTCTTGGTTATATGTAGGTCCTTGTTATTGGTAGACCTTATCTTTGGATGTACTTTTAATAATTTATTGAGCAAACTTTTAAATTTCCAACATTCACATTTAATAAGCTGTTTAAAGAATTTTTGTAGAGTCAAAAGTGAACTCTCTCTTGATAAAATATCATAAATAGACATAATTTTGGAGCTTTTAGAAATAGACTCTGTCCCCTAAAAAAAATATTTTTACTAGTCAATGGATCAAATTATGAAATTACGGTCATAAGGGGAATTTTTGTAAAATATTTTTATATTCATAATATCAAAACTAGTCCTTATTGTAAAGTATCTATGATAGGTATGGGCCATAAAAAAATTGCCTACGGGTCAAGTGGATTTAAAATGTTTATTTTTAACTTTTAATAGAATATATTTATAGAGTTATGTCTGTTTGTTACGTATAGATTCGAAAACCACTGACCCTGTACTAAACAGTTGCCAAAACCTTTTTCTATTCAAACTAAAATCATTCATATATCCACATAATTAACTTTTTGTTAGAAAGTTGTTCACTTTAGTCTCATACAGCATTGGCTAAACATTTTGCATTTAAAACTATTTGACATATTAGCGAATTGTCACGGGCCAGATTCCTTCAGATAAAGGAAGCCCTTTTTTCCAAATCATATCAACGTACAATATAATTTTGTGTAAAGATCATTTTGTTCCTTCAATGCCTTGCTCTTTGACAATATTTTATGCTCTTTTAAGGGGATTTCGAGTCTTTTATTCAAAAAAAAAAAAAAAAATCCTTGTCTAAACAAAAACTCAGCTCAATACGACTCTCGTGCATACTTTGTGCTCCTAATCTCAAAACCATGCTCCTTACACCACCTCCAACCTCAATCTATGTATGTAATTAATGATGTCGTCCATTTGACATGTCTATTTAAACTTGTTTGCTATGGCTCTGTTTGTACGTACATTGCATGTACATACATATTGTACAAGAGAGTGCAGATATGGATAGACAATAACAACTTAAAAGATACTGCTACTACTACTAATAAAATACAAACAGAATTCTCACAAAGTCACAAGAAAATCTCCGTAGACACAAAAGATTCTTATCAATAAATAATGTACATATATATATATATATACCTATATAAAATTGCAGGTATAGCTTCTAATTCCATAAATGCCTATGGTAGCGTAGTAGTATCATCTAGGTATATAGATATATACATACATACATACATACATATATATATAAACCACTGAATCTATTTAATCATTAAGGTAAAAAAAAAAAATACCATCTTTTTTTCTTCCTTTTTATTATAAATGTTATGTTATTTATTAGCTTTTGACAAATTTTTTATATTTTTTTATTATTTATAAAGGAATATTGTGACCATTTTCTTTCTTTCTATCTATATGTACATGTTATATGTTACATATAACATGGGTAGATAGATAGATAGATATATGTTTCTTTAGCACGTACAATATAAAAAGAAGGTTCAACATGGTTGGTTTGTTGGTTGGTGGGTCGTTTGGTAGGTAGATTGCTAAGATATAAAATAATTTATTAATATTATCATTAGATATATTATTTTATTTTTTGTGTAGGGTCGTTCGTTCGTTCGTATCTCCACCTTTAAAATTCCATATACACAGATCCATAAAATATTTCATAGATGTATTTATTAATATTATATACATATATTTTATTGCTTTTTGAGGTCAGGGCTCGATTAAATAATAAATGCTGACTCCTTCATAGATATGTACATATATGTAGCATTATTTATTGAGCACTCGTTTGGATGTAGCTTTATGTATTTATGTATAGGGTAATTCATTAGAGTAAACGTATTTTTACACACACACACACACTGATCGATGATACTAATACTAGACAAAAAATTAACTTTGAGTTTAGATCATCAATTAAGCAAAAAATTTATTTAATATAGTGTCTAGTAAAAAGAAATCCATTATTTTTGCATGGAATTGAAGGCTTTATTTAGCGTAGTTAGAATAATCCAATTTAGGTTAAGTATGCACCGTTTTGTTCGATAACTTGTTGCCATTTTGAAGGTAGGTAATTTCATTATGCCTCTTTCATAGAAACCCTCTTTCCATTTGGCAAAAAACTGGGACAGTCGATTTTCAAAAGCTTCCCTTGAAGCGACGTTTTTACCATCCAAAACATTTGCCATAGATAGGAACAGGTGATAATCACTTGGTGTGAGGTCCGGACTATAAGGAGGATGCATAAGAACCTCCCAACCAAGCTCTCGTAGCTTCTGGCGAGTCACCTTCCATGTGTGTGGCCTCGCGTTGTCCTAATGAAACACAATTCCTCTCCTGTTGGCCAAAGCTGGACGCTTCTGGGTGATTGCTTCCTTCAGACGGTCCAATTGTTGATAAAAAAAAGCTGTGCATGATTGGCTGTTACAGTACAAGGACCATAAACACTATTCGCATTTTCAGCTGCCTGACTTGAGTTATCGCCTTTATCGTAGAAATTTTTTAGAATATAGCGTATTTTCTCCTTATTGGTGCCCATCTTTGACGTGCAATCAAACACTACTGAGTCAAGCAATCATATTTCTGCTCTAAAAGCTTCTTTATTACGAAATCTTATCTTTCTAATGCCATCTAGTGTAATATAATCACACTTATACAACGCGAGAAACAGATCACTAAAGCCATCTATTACAAAAATAATGGACTTCTTTTTACTGAACCTAAATATTTTGCATATCAAAATATTCAAATCTAGGAACAGTAGCAATATGATTTAGAAAGGGCTTAATAAAAAAGTTTTTGAAAATATATCTTAAAATCCTTAGAGCAAATTTTCTTAAAGTCAATTTGCCTGAGAGGAGATTAAAGCTGTTCAGGAACCATTCTTTTTGAGTTCAAGTCGAGTCTGAATTTGCAATGTCCTAAGACGTAGAAGGGACTCAAGTCTCAGAAGCCGTAGGCATGAACTCAGCTCTGGTTACGTCAACATAATCTAAATTCAAATTTAATTATATAAAAATATACAAGGTGCTTAATTAATGATACAACATTAATTATTTGGTGAGTCTCGAGCCAAAGGCTCGAGTACTTTGAAGTTGAGGGTTTAAAATTGCAATAAAATTTAACTGCCACTACTATGATTTACGTTCTTTTGTAGCTATCATTCTCAATATTAAAATTTAATCTTTATTTAAAGAGATGAATAGCACTTGAAAAATTAAAAAAATAATTTGAAACGAAGGATGTTTGTTAAGTTCGAGTTTAAAAATAAGAGATTACTGAGACTTAATGAGTTCAATTTTAGAGTAGTGGAAGTTCCCAGCTCTGCCTTGTCGTCATGCATAATGATTTAATTGTAGGCAAAGTTATGAAGTTAATTAATTAATATTAAGTTTTTGAGTGTTTAAGATAACAAATGTTCTGGATTTTGAAATTATTTTTATTCTTTCAAAAAAGGACACATGGATGATGAACATGAAACAGATGCTCAAAATATGATATCTGAGGAGAGTGAGAGCCAAGTCAAAAAGTTTTAGAAGCACTGGACTAATCATAAATGTGATCCCAGTGTTCAAATTATAATGAGACATGTTAGTCCAGTGATTCTCAAACTATGTTCTAGGTTACATGATGCACCCTGGAGAATAACCAGACGTTCCACAAAATTTATATTCCTTTTGTATAGTAGTAAATAATACTAAAGCTCTCTACCCCTTGGAATTAGTTTTCTAGTAAATGTACCCTGTCTTGAGAATCCCTACTACAAAAATAATTTAAGGCTCTGTTGCTTAACCGTTACAAGCAGCCGTTTTTGTAACAAGGTATATTAACAATTATAGCCATGAAATGAGTAGATTTTTTTTTGTTTTTTAGAAGTAAGTTCTCTTCAGATTTTTGCTTGATTCATAGTCCATGTGAAATAGAACAAGGTGACCTTCCCTTTTTTTGCTTCAATAAAGAAGAAAAAAAATCCTTTTTTTTTGCATGTTAAAAATTATTTTTTGTGAATGCTCCGGAAGAGGATGTTCCTCACAAAAGGTATTTTTTTGTGTGAACGACTAGGATATTAATAAAGGATTTTGTTTAGTTTGAAATCCTTCTAGATATGAATGGAACATTCATTACTTTTAGAAAAAAATACTTAAAAATTCTTTTTGTTAAAGTCCATCTAATTGACTTTGAAACCCCTGAATAAATACGACAAATAATCTTATAAATTACTAAACTTGCTGCTAGAACAAGTTGCATAATGAACAATGTGATCAATAGATATGTATATCAATTTAATAAATATATGTTGAAAATTCCTGATAAATATTTCTTCGTGAAGCTATTTTAGTTTGCCCAAATATTCTTTTTTTTAAAGAAAATAAATTAGTTATTAAAGAAACTGGACATAATTGATAATTGTCATAACACATTTGGACTGAATGTAGTTGAAAAAAACAATAAAGCATAAATTGGTTTTGGAATATAAACACTATTTCTAGCCACACACAAATCCAAGTCTCATCTCCAGTAATGATGCATTTCAAGTGGTCCTGATAGTCAGACAGAATGCTTCACACGCATCAACGCGACGCTTTTTTTTTCTAATAAATTGAGAAATTTTGACACCAATAGAGACTTGAATTGTGTCTGAGGCACAAAACATCATTCAAAATGGTTTGACCTGAGCTAAATGATATTTCAACACTATTAACAACATCTCTAATTGTCGATCGATGATTTTCAAGCGCCACATCTTTGATTTTTTGGACGTGGCCCTCGTCAGTAGACGTTGATTGTCGTTCAGAGCACAGTTCGTCTTACACGTGTTCTACGCCCGCATGAAACTTGTTGTACCACTTATAAACGTTTGATTGTGCCATAGTTTGATCACACTAAAGGCCTTTTGCAACATTTTCAATGTGTTCGCACAAGAATATTCGTTCTTGTAAACAATATTTGATGCAAGTTCCTTGCTCAACAAACTGCAACCATTGTAAAAATCGAAAAAATCACTTCTGATGGATTGAAAAAACAAGTGTCACAACGAGATAGTTAAACCTTTTGATGCTTGGTAATTGTTTTAGACAGTCCTACCAACCTATGAAAAAAAATTACCTTCCTTCTTAATGCCTGGGAGTTTTAAATGACAATTTCACCTTACTTTTTAATCACAGTATTTGACACCAAAGCATGGCTGTAGTGAGGTGCGAGGTAGCAGGGAACTTGTACAACTCAAAACTATACAAGCATCGTATTAAAATCACAAATATTATAGCCTCATCTATCAGGAATATACAAAGTCTAAATCTTCAACTGGTTTTTCTCAACTAAAAACTGCTAAAAGGGACAATATTTATCATTAAGATTATTAGAACTTCAAATTTATTTCTTCAAGAATGAATCGGTTTTTCCCCTAGTCTTTACACCCCTCTGTCTTTCAAGCAGTATTTACATAAACAGGGATTCGTCTCATTTTATATTCTTCTCGCACTCTTTTTTGAACTTCAGTTGATTTATACACTCAAACCTGTAATAAGCGGCCAGGTAAGGGAAACTGGAAGAGTAACCACTTAAACCGAGTACTTTTTTTTTATTATTCAATGATCTGAAAAATGGGGAATCAAAGAATTCATTAACTACAAAATAAACTCTATCAAATAATATACAAGTATTTAACACTTTTTTATAAAATATAATCAAAGTTAGAACAAAATTAACATTAACTATAATATGTATCAATATACATACATTTTATATAACAAAAGGGATACTAATTTTCAATAGCATTACTACAAAAAAACTGAAACATTCCTTTGCTTTAATAACCTTTATTTAGCTAATTTAGCATACATATATTTCTTCCATTAGTTACAAGCTGTTTAAATTTTAATAAACATGTATCACTAGCTTTGTTAAAAGTGCCATATTCATTCTCAAATAGAGAGAGAGAGAGAGAGAGAAATCAATGAGTGGATACAACATCCATTTATGTATGTACATCCAATATTTTATATATTGCATCTGAATTATACGCGATCGGACTAGTATAGAAGTATGAGGAGTAAGTACTCACGGAACCATCTCCGAGTGACCGGAGTTAGAACTTATTAGTATCTGAAATAATTAATTAATTCTTTTATTTCAAGCGCTCAGCTTCAGAAGTTTTGTATTGAAAAACTTCAGTAAACACCCCCAAAAAAAAAAGAAGTGACCGACCGTTGAAGCAGGTTCATTTGTATTGATATGCATTATTTTGGGTGACTGCTAGCCGGAGAAGACTGCAGGGACACTCTTAGTTTATGTTACTTATAAGTTTTCTGCGATAAAACTGGATATGACCGCACGGTAGAGTCTGGCGTTTAAAGGAGGTGACCGTTAGACCAGGTTTGACTGAATATGCAAAAATGAACACTGAATAAAAATAAATATATTTTTTAATTATAGTTAGTCTCTATGTACTAACAAATAATATGGTATAACATTTATAATTATACAATTATATATATCCAATATCATTCCTTGGGCGATTTCTTTTAGAAAAAGTTATAACTAGGGCTTGGTCAAACTATTTTTCATTTTTTTTCTTTTTGTGCAATCTCTCTTCCAGATTCCATTGTTGTTCTTTTTTTTTTTTCTATTTTTACCTACTTATACTTTCTTTCTTCCTTTCATCTTTTGTTAAATGATTGAGAAATGCTTTATATATAGATAAATGTTATTGCTACATGGTTATAAATTGCTGTGCCGGCATTGCATTTCATTATTCTCTCTCTCTCTTTCTCTCTCTCTTTCTTTTCTTCTTTCTCAACTATTGATTAACATGTTATTATTATTTTGATTATTCATTTTTCCAATATTGATGATTGAACAATCATCCTTCCTCAATGAAATCCATACTTTTGTTTGTTTCACATTCGTGTTTTACGTTCAAAAACTCAAAACACGTTCAAACTCATACTATTTATATATTGAGTCCATCTAATTTCAGTCTCTATACTCATTCAATGAAAAGAATAAATTCGAATATCTTCCAACAAAAAAAAAAAAAAATTATTGAGTCTTCTTCCGTCTAATCCAGCGTTTCTCAACCTTTTTTCCCTTTCGGAACCCTCAAAATATATCCCATGTCTCACGGAACCCTCAAAATATATCCCATGTCTCACGGAACCCTTGCACAAAAAATGATTAATATCCCAAATGTAAACGATTAATTAGTTCTCTTAAGAGCTTGGCTTAGCAATAGGTCACTATAAAAAAAGTCAAAATTAAAGTGACAAAATTTTACCACACTGTAGAAAAAGACTGAAAAGTGTAATAGCTTATATAATCTCATTTTTCTCGCGAAACCCTTAAAGACCGTCTGCGGAACCCTAGGGTTCCGCGGAACCCCGGTTGAGAAACGCTGGTCTAATTTATATCCTAAGGTTGGAATCATAGAGTATGATGATGTGGCCAAAATGGAGGGTGAGCCTACCAAAAAGTACTTTTGTTCAAGGATATGACGAAATGGATGACGTCATACTACTATTATTTTATTTTATTGGGGGTTATTTGAGTATTATTTTCTTTAAAGAGTCTGGCACACTGATTTCATGGATGAATTGAACTGTTAAAGACTCTCTGCCGTCAAATGATGGCTTCACTTTCATAAATGGTCTTGAAGTGACCAACTCGGCTGAATACTTTTTCAAATTTTTAAATTGGGAAATATATCTTCAGTGACGTCATACAAATTTTTACAGCTGATTTGAGAGAGATATATATATATAATTTTCCATGGTCACAAAGGGTTAAACTTCATTCCACAGTCGGAGAAATGGAATAATTTTGAATACAAATGACCGTATACAAATGATGTATAGGGAAGTTCATGAGACTTAACTAACTATTAATAATTATTTTGTGTACATAATATATTTGCATTGTATGTGTACATGAAAGAAAGAAAGAAAGAAAGAAAGAAAGGCTCTTATTCAAGATGAGTTGCTAATACCTTTATTCATCTTCTTCTTCTTCTTATTTAAACTTATTTTAACAATATACATACATTTATATATAAATGTATGTTTCTAAGGACTAAGTCGAAAGAAAGAAATGAAAATCAATATTCTGAATATACCAATATAATCCAAATAAAAAAATATGCAGAATAATGTATGTATTTATGCATTAAATATTGGATAAAAAAATATACGTAAAAATGCGCAAATTTATTGACATATTTGTGAATGGAAAAAAAAAAAATGAAATGAAATGAAATGAAAAGGATGACAGTGGGTGGAAGGAAATTCAAAGTCCTTTTTCTCATTTTTGTAAAAAAAATCCATGTTGAATTTTGTTTTTTGAAGAGGAGGATTTGAACGGTTGAGTGAGTGAAGATTTTTAATCCTTTCGAACCCAAAAGGACACCGGTGTCTCATAAATTTAAAATACGCTCCATTGTACAACGATGATTTTTTTCTTCTTTTTGTTATATAGCTAAGATGTCAAGCATTTATTCATAAGGCATAGTTAGCTATATAAAAAATTTGATTTGAATATTTTTCAAGGTGCTGAGAGTTACGATTTTTAATCATGGCAAAAATTTACTTTTTCGTTTTTCAAGGAAAAACTTATTTGTTAATATGTACTTAAAAAATTATAAGTTTCAAATATCTTATCCCTTAGTTCTAACGAATACATTAGAAATTATTCAAGTTTAAGTTCATTGGGACACAAGTGTACCTCTGAGTGTGAAGGGAGCTTTTTTCTATATTAATATATCAACAGAAATTCCTTCATTGAATATCACCTGTAAAATGTACATAAGTTGTGATATATATTTTTTATTAATGATTTTTCAAATTTTTTGTGTCTCAAGGTGAATATAAAAATAAATAATAAATGTACCTACAGATTTAAAATAAATACGACAAAAGTACTGAATAACTGTGTGTTTTAAGGATGAAAAAATTCCCTTCACACCCAGAGGGACACCAGTGTCCATTAATTTCTTAGAGAAACGCGTTGAGTTACAATTTTTTTATAAAATCAAATTAGGTTAGATAGATGTGTCACATCGACCTCAAAAAACATAACTTTCAGTTAAAAATGTATTTTCTGATACATTACGAATTTGAAAGGGTTTAAGTCCATTTAAAAATGACATATTATTAATGTTTTACACGACGACATAATTATAATAAAAATATCAACTTATAAAATCAGGGCTCTACAGATTTTGGAATTAACATTCATTATGTGGGGGTTCAAAAAATTATAATTGCTTAATCTGGCCGATTTTTTTGTCTTATAAATCTTAGACAAAAGCTCTATTATGTACATTTGACTCCCGAGTAGTTTTTCTCATCTCTACATATAGCTAAAACGAAGAATAATAATTTACCAAACTTTTTGATAAGCTATTTTTCTTTGAGAAAATTATTCTATTTAGACTAATTCTTGGCGAGTCTAACTGACTCCTTGACCATACACAAAATTTTATGCTAATTTTTGGTTTTTTAATAATAAATGATAGTTAAGTGTTATATTACATACCGTATGTACAATTTATTTTATTAGGGTCAAAAATATTAATAAAAAAAATAATAAAAGAACTACTTTCAAAATTAGTCAAAATACTCGTCACATTTTTTTGTGGTTGTATTAAAATAATAATAATAAGATAACATTAATAGCAATTTGTAACTTTAGTCAATCTTTCTGCTTATTTCCCAAGTCTCATTTGACGGCAATTCCATGCTCAGCTCAAAGTTTTCAAGTGAAAAAAAAAAACGTATCAAAACTTGTCTTAGTTTCGAGCTCAAAAGCGCTTGAAACACGACTAAAACTCGTTAAAAAGTTTTTTTTTATGAAAGACAAATGGTTTTAAACTCATCTCTCAGTATTTTCCAACTCTGCTCTAAGCATTTTTTTTTTCTAATATATAGATAATATTGTTGACATAAATTGAACAAAAAGACATTTTCAAACTATGACTAATCCAGTTCTTTTATCCAATCGAAAATTCAAATGTTAGGAATGTTTGAACAATGGAGTAGAGTTGAGAGACTTGGGAATGGCTCTGTGGAATGAGGGTGTGTCAGTTTTGGACAAGGGGAGGAGGGGGGAAGGGATCATTAGTGACGATATATGAATAACAAGGACCTACCTATTTTAAAGCCGACATCGGGTGAGACTGGACGAGCCTTTTTGGGATAAACACAAGTACATTGTATTCTCCCTTCAGCTGTTTTTCATCAGTTGACTCTTTTAACTTAAATCAGTTGCCTCACCGTATGATGAACTCAAAAAGGAATATTATTATTATTATTTAGGATTTTGATATACTTTTAAATCAAAGGTTTCTGTGACATTTTTTTGTAATTTTTTTTAAAAAAACTATAGAAATACTAAATATTGATTTATATATAAATAATATTTATCCATTAATTATTGTAGATCAAAATAATAATAACTCCACCAAAAATTAAAAGATTGGCAACAAGGGAAATACAATAGGATAGCTAACAGTTGTTTTGTTTGTTTTTTTCCTTTTGAGAGGTTTTGACTTGAATGGGGCAATTTGATATATGTGATGTATAGGAATGTAAATAATATCCAAAATGACGCGTGCGAGACTTTATGGAGTTGGCTCTTGGAACAGTAGTTTTTGTTTTCCAAAGCTGCTATCATTTTTCCTTTATTTTTGAGGGGAGAACAGTATCTACCTGATAGTAAAGATGTCGCATGAAGGAATACATGCAATAAGGTTAATAAAGCAAATAAAATGTAAACAAAAAGGGCTCAAGTCCTCGTATAATTATTATTAGTTAAAAATATATAATTTCCTGACATCCATTTGAGTTAATTTTCTGCCTCTCATCTATAGTATACATACATAATGCTATTATTTATTATTGATGTCTTCATTTGTATATAATATATAAAGGAGAATAGCAGCTATTAGCTCAGTAAAACGTCATGACAGCTCAAGCTGCTTCTTCCCTCTCAACATTCATCAAATTGTCAGAGTTACCAGGTTGATGATTTTCTCTTTCTTTGATTCTTACAAGCCCGATTTGCATATTATTTGCATTCCTAGTGATGTACACACTTCAGCTCATAAAAAATGATGAAAGCATTATTGTACCACCATATTTATAAGGCAATTAGTCGTGCCTTTGTTGCAGTCTATATGCAATTGTTAACCAATTAATTTCATATTAACTAATCTTCCACCCATAGAACTTAAACTATTAAAATAAACTCACAATGATTGTTCATCTCATTATGATAAGATCAGAATGAGTAATCATTTATGACCGTATGTAGTTAGTGAGTAGATCCCACTCATCAAGATGATCAAATGCAAAAATTGGACGTACTTGCAAAGAAAAAAAAATACATTTGGTATATCAATCACCTCTTGTAAATGGTCATGCAAAAAGACACATAATAAAAGGCATTGTTTTACAGAATCGTTTTGTCTATGGTAGGGACGGACGAATCATTTTAATCAGGAGGCATCGTCTCCAATTACTGCATTAATCTCATCAATGATTCCATTTAATTGCACCATGAAGAAGAAAACATCTCTAGGAAACATACATATGTTTATAACTGATCTATGTATGTATGTAAATCCTCTTTTCTGGACAATTGAACTCTCTTCTACCATCATCAATTATGATTTGTTCAAGAGCGATTACACATGACGTCATTATTCTCAAAGTCGGTCATTTGGAAGGAGATAATGGGAATCTTTGTTTCTAAGAATATGTGCCCACGTTTTGATGAAGGAAAATTGTAAATTAATTTACAATTCAGCAAAAAAAAAAAAAAAAGTGTTTAATTTCTTTCCACCTAATAAATAAATAAAAATACAGTAAGACCAGGGTTTATACATCTCTAAAAATATTCACATCTAGTCTAATTTATAAACAATTAGCCATTAGCCTTGCAAGGATCATATGGTATACTTTTCCTTTTGAGAATCATGCTACTTCTTGGATACCACCAAATCCATCCGGAACAAAATTAATTGTAAGCCCTTTTTAAATTTCTTTAAGGCACCTAGAGTGTAAGGGCTTTATAAAAGCCCAAATAGTTAGCACCATACAGCAGGGATTTCAAATTCGATTCCCCTGGAGGCCGCTGGAGGCAGAGCCTGGGTGAGGTCAGGACGCATCAGGATTTCCACGAGAAAATCGCTGATAAAACATTCCATTGTGCTCTCAAATACCTTTATTTTGAGAACGCAAAATAATGAAATAAATTAATGAATAAAAATGACCATAGAGCAGAGTCAGGCAACTGAAGAAATTACATATTAAATGACTGACCGCCTAGCTGATTAGAGAAATTAATTATTTTTTTCAGTTTCAAATGTTTGTATGCATAGCTAGTTATTGAATTTAGTAGTTCAATTTATCGGGCTGCACTAACATTAACCTTTCATATTAAGATGGACCACAAATGATCGTCTGAGGGGCCTCAGTTGGCCCATGGGCCGCGAGTCTGAGACCCCTGACATACAACAAAGTAGTATGGACTCTCAATGAGTTCGTATTTCTACGAGAGTATTCAAATATTCCTAATGACAAAGACTACAAGGAGACCAATAGACTTATACAATAGTAAGAAAGATCCCTGGAAAAAAAACACACAGACCCTCATTTCACAGAGGGATCTAGCACCACTATTAATTTAATTTGAATCAAATATCACTGTGTTTTTTGTTTTTTTTGTGATCAAGAATTGTGGAAATTTGGTCTATTTTGAAATCTGAGTAATCATATCAACATCTATACATACTTCACTCATTGGTCTCACTCTTTTGTTAGAACATGAATGAATGACGTAATTGCAAATATTCATTAAAGTAAAGGCCAGAAATTAACTCGGTGACTTGATTTAGCTAAAAATATTGTCGCTACTCATATGAAGAATCATTTTAAGCATTCAAAATGTTGTTGATACGTTCAAAATGTTCTTGATACGTTCAAAATGTTGTTGATACGTTCAAAATGTTGTTGATACGTTCAAAATGTTGTTGATACGTTCAAAATGAGCTCTTTTAGTAATAAAAAAAAGAAGAAATTAAGACCCATAATTGCATTTTAAAAAAATGAAATGGCCTCTTTTGTAAGTCAGACATTTTGCAGATGGCGTAAACAAACAAATTTTAGGAGTTTTTTTTTCTTTTTTTTACCTATTTGTAAAGACATTATAATATAAAGTTTTATTTAAACATACGTTCAAATTGGTGTCATATATATTGTATATTGTATGATGAATTTCCTTCATCCCAAAGGATTTGCTCCAAAAAAAAAATAAAAAAAAATAGAATTAAAAAAAACTATAAAAGAAAAGATAGAGAATATACAGACAAGGAAAAATCTCTTTTGGTAGCATTCAAATGTTAAATTCCATGATATATAACAACATAGGTAGGTAATGTAATTAAAAGAGTTTATTTTTTTGAAGAATAATAATAAAAAAGGATTAAGGATGACAGAAGATCAACGATAAATATGGAACAAAAGGGCTCTTCTACCTGATGGATCCATTAAAAGAATATTCATGTATGTACATACATACATATATGTATATATATATTAATAGGGTCATTGTCTTCAAAAATACTCTTGGAAGAAGTGATTAAATATTTTGTTTATTCACTGGGTAGGATGAGGTCAGTGTGATAAGTTGGAACTCTGTAGCATCTACGAAGTTTTTTGTTGTCTAAAGAGAATGTGATATGATTTTACATATTATTATTATGACTCAAAGCTATATGTGTATTTCCCCTTTGGCCGTAAGATGTCGCTTCCCTTTGCAGAATTATGTTGTTAGTTAAAGAGTAACTCATGACGCTCTCAACACCCCCTAGTGGGTACAAAAATCGTCTCGTAGACAAAGTTAATTTGGACCAAAATTGATCAGGTGGTTGCTGTTTCGTCACTTTGTTGTGGAGTAGTAGTTAGGGATGGAGCTTTTATCGTGAAAAAAAAAATACAATTAAAAAAAGGGGGGAAACGGTTGGCACTCTTGCTTTTATTTAAAATTATGTTCATTCTTCGTTAAAGCATTTAACTAGAGGCATTCACATCTAGCATGAACGAGTTTAAGGAATTTTTTTTAACATTTGTTGTAAATTTTATTCAAAAATTTCTACTTGTCAGTGCTATTTTTGTATATATAAAGTCCTTACTGGAGCATTAAAACTCTTTTTAAAGCCGTTTTCTACCTTCTCAAAATATAGGGTGTTTATTCAGTAATACTCGGTCTCACTTTTCTCCTTGCACACTCTACAAAACTCACATCCTTATATATATATATATATATATATAGATATACTTATATTTGAAGAGATTTTTTGACTACGATATAACTTATATTCCCGCAAGATGTCGCTTTTGAATTATATGCATTTATAATTATATATATATATATATATCTTCCGTTAGCAGAATTTACTTCCATTTAATTGAAGTAACAATGTAAATTAATGGAGACTGTGCTGCTAGTTAAAAAGTAATTTTTGACAATCTCAGCACCCCCTAGCGAGGAAAAAATTCATTTTGTAGCCAAATTATTTTGAACCTAAATTGATCACATGGTCGCTGTCCTGTAATATATATATATATATTATGATTGAGCATTATCTAGGTATTTGATTAAAAAAGACTTATTCAATGGACTAAGTGTACTTTGTAAATATCAATTTCTTTTATTACTTTTGACTTCCCTCAATAATAGTCGGCAGAGTATTGTAGATGATATCAATCATACTCTGATCAAATTTATGATTATAGAGTAGTAATTGAATCAATACAATTATAGTGACTTTAGTAAATAAAACAATATTAAATATTGTACAATATATGTACACAATAAATATTACACCAAAAAACGTAATTCCAAGAAGTCACATTTTTAATTCAATACAAAGAGTTATTCCTTATCAATTTAAAAGATAGACAAATTACTAAAAACAACAACAAAGCCAGAGATGATTCATCTTCTTCCCTCAGTAGAAATTGAAATGAATTTAAGACACTTATAACACCATTAATAAAATATAGAAAAGATATGGTGTAGAAAATCCTAAAATAAAAACAAAAAAAAATCCAAATTCTGTTTTAGATGTAAAAAGGAGAAAAATAAGAATTTCTTTTTATGAAACCAGGATTTTCACTCCACGTTGAAGGTGCTTATGTCCTTTCATAGTAATTTTATTCTAGCACCCGGAATCAACGACCATTGTCCAAGAAATTCTTTCAAATGCAGAGTTCCTTATTTTGAATGTATTTTAAATTTACTGGAAATGGTTTGGCTTTTGTAACCCACTCAGATGAGCCTTTCGTTTCTCTTATTATTGTCTCCACTTTAAGGGATTTGTGCTCATGACCACATGTGTCTTTGAGGTCATTACTTTGGTAGATTTCTTTATTTTTGTAATAACGGGACAAAAAAACCTCGGGTATAAAACTCCATTATGACAAATAAGCAAACAAAAAAGTCTATAAACTCGAGTCTGAATTCAAAATCAAAAGACATCCAAACTAATTATTTTCTTGGAAATTTTTGTGTTTTGGAAATGTTGACAGCCTACTACTCGTGTCAATCATGGATGTGGATAATAATTGTCAATTGAATATGTAGACAAACTTTTTGAGTTATGGAAAAATTATTTCGTAGTGATGTATATAATATCTGAAAATTCGAATAGAAAATTACAAATATGAGTTAATTAAGTTTTTTTATAAATGACTGAATTAAATATATATCTACAAATTCAATCGAAATTGCACATTTTGTATTGTAGTACATATAAATATATGATTCACTCTTCACTCAGGGAGAGGAAAAGGGGTTGTAGTAAGTTAGAGTTTTGGGTCTCAGATACATGATTGAATTGTTAATAGTCTTTTAAGCTCCTTCTTAATAAACAGAATCTGTTCCTCATGAGACGGAGTTGAAAATCCTTAAAGGTATCTGTATGTAGTACCGGGTCCTGGAAGGTCATTGTATCAAATAACTAATTAACTAACTACAGTGGAAGTAGTAGATATGCATAAAACCCCTACAAGAATATGAAGGCCAGGGCTCCACCACGTGTGATGCATTAGAAAAAAAAAACTGATCTTTTTTTTTTGTTCGGAGGTGGAAGGAATGCTAGAGAATTCAACGATGGAAATGAAGTTCCTCCTGCTGAGAATCAGAGAGGCATAAAAGGAGTTTTTTTTTTTTTTTTTTAAATTAAAAAATATATCCGTATGTATGTTCCACACACACACACACCTACACAACACTGAGAAAAATAACAAATTCATTTGAAAACAACAACAAGAGTAACAACAGAGCATTGCTGTAGAGATTGGAATGTTTCTTAGGGGCTCAGAGGAATGATTCTTTTTTAATATACATAAATGGCACAATCCAATTGTCTTTCACTGATTATATATTTGATAAACTTTTAAATCAATTAGCTTTGACAATGATTAAAAAAAAAAATTTTTTTTACGGGAAAGTCTTTTTTCAAAATGAACTAAATAAATAAGTTCCATACTCCTTTCCCTTGACATGACGTTGTAGGGAAAGGTCATGTAGTCAAAAGTTTTTTAACTTACTGGATTAAATATATATGTAACATTTGTTGACTGTTTGTGTTATCTTTTGGCTTAAATCAAAGTATTGATTAAGGATCTCAATGGAACTAACTCTTGATTGTTGGGAGGAGAGAGAGAATGGAAAAGTACCTCTCTAACTAAATATCTACATATGTATTTAGTTCCTTCCATTTTGTTATAGCGTCATACAAAGGAGCAGAGTCTGATAAGATGAAAACACATCTGCGACACACAAAATGTCTTCTTATTCTATTGAAATGTCACAATTTCCTTCAGTTTCCACCCACCCAGTTCTTTTTTGGGGAGAGTGAGAGAGGGAAATGAGAGTTCTTTGTCAGAAGAAATACGTAATAAATGTTTCAATGGACAATACTAGGTATGTATGTATGTATGTAAATTGTCCTAGGTGTGTCCCCTCTTCCGCTCCTTACAAAGGATCTCACATATATAAATATGTACATATGTACATATGGAATATAAATTACGTACATATGAGAAAGAGCAGACTAAATTTTTTCATATATGGTATACCTAATCATCACGCAATCTCATAAAGAATCCTATATCCTTTAAACAAAGAGCCCAAATAGTTGTGGCTTAATCCTCATTACAAATGTTTTTTTTTCTCATAATAATTTGTGATTTTAATTAATTTATTTTTAAATCACAATTTAACAAAGCTTAAAAGTTACACACCTAGGCAACCTGTGTGATCAATGAATTGGCAAAGACTCACAACATCCATTGAAATATATATTCAACTATCATATTGTACAAATTATTTTTTCTAAGCTTTAACATGTTAAGAATTCAACATCTTGATTGACCTATTAGCTAAAAATTAAATCATTTTGATGAGTAGTTTTAAAGTTAATGTTAAACTTTGAAATGACTCACTATGCAAAATTGGTCGAATTGGGTTTCGAATTGCTATTGTACCCACCTTATTCTCCAGATCTGGTCCTCACGACTACTGGCTCTTTGCAAAACTCAAAAATAAGTTATAAATGTGTTTCACTTTCGCTAACATGAAATTTTTAAATAGGAAAAGGTATAATTTAGGGAGTTTTTTTATTCCGTTTGCTTTGTCAAAACATTTCTATTTTATGGATGCTTCCTGTCAACTTTTGGGTCTACTCCCGTCCCCCACGTATGACAGAATGAAAATACTGTTTGAATCCATCAAGCACTCCAATTATTCCAAAAATTAGGAAAAATGTCACCAGGGAAAAATGGTCCCTCAGTTTTCCCAAAGCAACTATAGTTCTACATTAATTTTTTTAGACATACAAAATTACCCTCTTTTTTTTAAAAAAAAAAAAAAAAACATTGACTTTTATGAGGTAGTATCAACATAACTTTATGCATATAAATACAGGGTGCGACTTTATTATCGTTCCCTGTGTGGGCTATTTAATAATTTCCCGTATCCAGTGAAGCATTTGTAGAAATGGGGGTAGGACCACAGCAAAAATGGGGCACTTTTAGGGCAAAGAAAGTGCCAAAAATCAAATTTTAATACGTAGTTGTTATCTTTAACTATGATTAATGTCATTTCTTCTGCATATTGTTCAATAAATGACTTCTATATGGGGAAGAACAATCATAAAAAAAACCCTCAAAGGTTGCAATGTGGTAACTTCTGAAATTACAATTGCGATCACGATTTAGTGATACCAAATGTACATTCAATAGATACTGGAAGCTTGCTCAAGGAAGTCTTATTACAAATTAAATATATACTTAAAGTACATTTAATTTTATAAATTAATATGCAATAGTTTTACATTCAAAATGACATTGATTAGACATTTTAATGTCTAAAATAATGGTGTAATAATTGTTATGCTAGATTTCAAACTCTGGAATGAAATATTAATGAAAAAGGCACCTTTTCTGTATTATGTATCATATTAATTTTGTAAACATGTGATTGTTGTGCTAGCACAGTGGTTCTCAAACAATAATTTTTGGGATCATAAAAGGTTCTGTAATGGAGCAAACGTATTTTTTTTCATATTATAACCTAAAATATTTGTTATTCTGGAAGAAAATGACAATATGTAATAAAATGAAGGTGATACATGTGAAAAATTGTAAGCTTATGAATTAGGGGCGTAGTAAAAAAGTTTGAGAACCACTCTATAACCAAACAAAACAAGTCAAATCTATTAAAGTTTCTTATTTATCATCATGAATGAAGAAGTTATGAAGCTGTGGGCATTTGATTTTTAATGTACAACCGAAAGTTATTCTCCATTATACCATAAAACTGCTTCACATATCAGAATATGACTCATTATGAGGTAATTTGGATTATAATCACATTCTTGGAGCCATGTTGAAATCAGGCAGTCAGTGTCTTTGTTCTTGCACCATTGGAAAATAAAAGTGTGTAGCAATCCACAGCTGAATCAAAAATACAGTGTAAATTTGTATATGGCTAGGAATGTAAATAATATGCAAATGGGGTGTGTAAAATAAAGAAAAAGAGAAAATCATCAACTTGGTTGTAACTCTGACAATTTGATGAATGTTGAGAGGGAAGCAGCTTGAGCTGTCATGACGTTTGACTGAGCTAATAGCTGCTATTCTCCTTTACACATATATACAAATGAAGACATCAATAATAAATAATAACATTATGTATACCGTAGATGAGAGGCAGAAAATTAACACAAATTAATGTCAGGAAATTATATATTTTTAACCAATAATTATTAATCGAGGACTTGATCCCTTTTTGTTTGCATTTTATTTGCTTTATTAATCTTAATGCATGACTTCCTTCATGCGAGATCTTTACTATCAGGAGGTAGATGTTCTCCCCTCAGATAACAGCTTTGGAAAACAAAAAGTACACTTGTTACAAGTCCCAACTCCACAAAATCTCGCAACCGGCGTTTTGTATGTTATTTACAATCATATAATATGGCTCTCCGTGAAACCGTCAGAAAAACTGATGCATCTTCTACAAATCACGATATTATTATATCCATAGTCCTCACGCAACCTCATAAACAATCTCCTAAAATTTTTGTTGATTACTATTCTAGGGAAGTGGGGGGGGGGGGGAGAGTTAATGATGTTTTGCTATGATCATTTGTACAATGTAATGATATTTATGATAGGTCACATCATAGATAACGTTAAAGAGAAATAAAGAATTGATGACCTCACAAGTCGCTCTTGAAATTGTTATTATATTCATTATAGAAATAAAGACATTTGCAAAGGGATTTCTTCTTTCAATGTAAGCATAATTACAATTTATTGAATTTTATTTTTTATACATGTACATATATATATGTATTCTACAGGTATTTCTGTTCATATTTTCAAGTAGGAAGACGAATGGAGGAGTTGATTATAGAAAAAATTGGAGAGGAGTCAGGTTTGATTTTTGTTTTTGAGAGAGCACTTAGAGTAGTTATTAGAACAATATCTACCTTTTCCTTCCTTTTCAAATAAAGGGAAAAAAAAACCCAATACATAATGGATCCCTAGGTGTCTACTACATAGGTGAACAAAACAATCCAAGAATATTTTCTTATATTGAAAATGTTGGAAAAAAAATCAAAAGCAAAATGGTTCATCAGCCACCCTACTCATATTTGTGTTATGTTATTGATTACATTTTTCCTCTTGATTGTACATACATATCTAGCAAGTAGATACATCATGATTCCTTTTCTTTTTCCTCATAAAAATGAACAGTAATGAAGGAGAGAAAAGAAAGAAAGAAAGAAAGAAAGAAAAAAATTCAAAACTTGCCAGTCATTGTTGTCATTTCGTTTATAATATTATATTTGTACGTATATATTGTATATTGATGCCATATCAATATGAGGGGATGTCTGTTTTGATGGTACATAGACAACTTCATACAAAGTGCCTTTGAATGACTATGGATATTGGGATGTAAAGGGTTGCAATATGTACGCACTCCCAAAATTAATTATTTTTTGCATCCGACTTTTATAACTTTGTTGAAATGAATTCTTTTCTATTATATGTGAGATGACTCATAGAAACAATGCTAGGATTTTTTTATTTGGGGGAAATGCAGTTCCTTGCAGAATACTATTTCTTATTCATTGCTCTACAATTTCTATTATTATTATTATTATTTGTCAATTAGTTCTCTCCAAGGTGCAATTTCGAACAAATAAGGATCCTTCAAAAGTACTGCTAAATATGCGTACATCTAGCGGCAACACTTGGTACTATTCACGTCACAGTATTGAATAATATAAAAAAGGAATGGCGCAGATGAGAAGAAGAAAATTTGGCAAAAGGTATATTCATGCCTCTTTAAAAGGGAAAATTGCACGTTAATAAACAAAAATAATGTTTTTAAAAAAGCTTTGAACCATAAAATAGGGACAATTATCTAAAAGATATGTTAACGGATCTATTAGGTATTTTGTTTGTAAGACGCAAAAATATGAATAATAAAAAAAAGTCAGTGTCTACTCCTATGAAGTATAACATAAACAGCTAGAAAATGAAAAAGATTCCTTTTCTTGTTGGTTTTTGTTTTTCAGGATCGTTTCTACGAATCATCTCATATACATATATATATATAAACATAGGAAGTACAAGTACTGTTTTTGAAGTGGTGATGCCTCATACTGATAAAAATGTTTCATAATGACAGCTGTTTTCGGTGCTTTGAGAGAGGTTCCACATATTATGTTAATAACAATCAGTTTATACCGCTTTGAATTTCAAACAAACGCCCTGTTTTTGTACTACGTTGATGTTGTCAAACTTATTACAAACTAAGGAGCATTTGCGGGAGAAAGGTTTATTGTTTCTGCTTTAATTTGAAGAAAAGTGCTGTTAAATTGCATAGAATGCTTGCAAAAGGGTATGATGACAATGTTCCAACTGATAAACTACATTCATATGATAAAAATAGATTAGACGTTTCAAAAATGGTGATATGAGCATCATTGTAAGCAAGCCTTGCCTTCAACAGGGAAAAAAAATTATGAGACAAAGAATCAAAGGCATTATTTCAAAGCTCGCAAAGTTATTGACAATTACGTAACGAGCCGTGTACCTTTGATTGAAATCCATGAGCAACTATTATTCACAAACAAAAAAAACTCCAAAAAAAACCAAAAACGAACTGAACTAATTTGTACTTTTATCAAAGTCTATTTTGAGAGCCAAAAGAAATATACCTAATACTTTAAATACTAATTACTTTCAGAAATAGGTATATATCCCTTTTAATCATTCGTCAAATAAGAAGGGTTATATAGTTGTTGTTTTTTAATTTTTGTATTTACCAAACTTACAAATGAAACCACTCAATCCTATTTTTTTTTTCTCCGCATTGATATAAACTTGCATTTACTAACCATGAACATATCAAAATCATGGACTCATCTATTTTTTGTATATGTATATAAAATATGTAGCTTTAAGTAAGTTGCCAATTAGTCATATCAATTAATTTATTCAGAATTTATACGCATGAATACAATTTAAATTGACGGAAAACATAGAAATGATACGATCATAAAACATTATTGATATTTCAATTCCATTTATGTAGATAGATAGCTAAAAACGTTCCTAGAATCTATGTATGTATTTGAAATTTGAACTTATTTTGATTCAGAATTCTAAAAACATTTTGGTGCTCGGCCCCATAGTATATATAGGAATGTAAATCATATGCAATTCGGGCGTGTTATAAAAAAAGAAAGAGAAAATCAACCTGGCAACCCTGACAATTTAATGAATGTCGAGGGGGGAAACAGCTTGAGCTGTCATGACGTTTTACTGAGCTACATGCTGCTATTCTCCATTATATATACAACAATAAATAATAACATAGATGAGAGGCTGAAAATTAACTGAAATGAATGTCAGGAAATTATATATTTTTAACTAATTCTTTAACTAATACGAGGACTTGAGCCCTTTTTGTTTACATTTTATTTGCTTTATTAAACTTAATGCATGTATTCCTTCATGCGACATCTTTACTATCAGGTAGATGTTCTCCCCTCAGAAATAAAGGAAAAATGAAAACAGCTTTGGAAAACAAAAAGCCCTGTTTGAAGAGCCAACTCCACTTTTTTATCACACGCCCGAATTGCATATGATTTACATTCCTAAGTATATATATATATATGCGTGTATGTAGATATATCATTATTGTGATAAATGTTTGCTCTGCAAATAATAATAATTATTTATGTCTGTTCCCAATTGAGTCAATAGTCCTTTAAAAAAAATAAAAAAAATGGAAAATTAAATAAATACGTAGAGTAAAGTAGTGCGTTCTCACATTTTGCTGGTACTTCAATACACAAAAAAACACTCGGGTAAAAAAGCAATAATATTAATAATAATAATATAAAAAAATAGAATCAAGTAATGATAAGAAATTCCCAATTTTTTTTTTTGATTATTTACACACTCTATAAATTATTACTTTAAAGGGCTACAAAACACACTAGGGTCAGTAGTTATATGGGCTTTACCCATGTGTATATATTTATATCTCGATTTCGAGGCTGTGTTGTCATATATTGTACAAGTACATATCTTGGAATGTTAGCTACAGACTAGAGCAGGGATTTTTAGTCTGTAGTCTATTGGAGGCCCTATGTTGCCTGTCTTTATATGTATTGTTTTTATCTGCAAATCCCATAATTTTTCCATGATATACATATATACAGTGGTTCCCCTGTATATATGTATACGAGCTCAACTCTTAACGAAGCTCATTTAACTCAATTAGTTTGATATAATTAAATCAATTTTCTCCCTTCTAAATTCTTGTAACTTTTTAATTAGACTCGTGGTCAAGAGTAAAAAATCCTAAGGGGGTATAAGAACAATAAAAGTTATTCAGCTTTGCACGCTAATTTCATTTTTTTTTTTGTTACAAGAGTCCGACGATTTTTGAGAAATTGAACCCTAATTTCCAAGCTTTTTTGGCCCATTTTCCTCAATCCCGCTTCAATTTAACCCTAAAAGGAACCTCATTTTTGTGTGTTAAAAAATGAATATATGCGCTAGTGTATTTAATGCAAATTCCATTTCTAGTCTTTTTTTTTTTTGACCTAAAGGGACTCCTGGGAGCGTAGGGGACGGGAGTAGGCCTCAAAAGTCGGCCAAATCCTTTGACCTTAAATAACTCCTTGAATATTACATGAGATGGATTCACAAGGAATTCAACATTCAAGAGCTGATGTCCACAGCTTTCAAATGAGATGTTTAAGCACTCGATAAGTCTCCGTAACTCAGAAGAAATCGTCATTCTAAATTGTATAAATTTTCATTCAATTTCAAGCAGAAATCCCCTGGAAATTTGAGACTCACTTCCTTATTATTGTTATTATTTCAGTTGTTATGAAAAACAAATATTTTTTTTATCAGCTCTCCATTTGAGACACACCTCCACATGTATATACATACTGTTTGAGAACTACCCTTGAGGGCCTTTAATTCCTTTCCAAATAGTTTTAATAAATAAGCTCCATTTGAAGAAATCTTTTCAACCAACCATTGTCACTTTACATATATATATTTTTAAATATGTGTAACTTTTTAATTATATGTACAAAAAGAAGCTCCAATAAATGTAGGAGGAGGAGGAGACGAAGATGAAGAATTGGATGTAAATCACACTTCAAGTACGTCCCTTAATCCCTCAGAATTCGTTAGAGAAATAATAATAATAACAATAAATTTAGAGATTAATGTCACTCTCCATTTGTTAAAGAGGATGAAGTGCATAATCCTCCCCACAGTTTTTTCCCATGATCCAAATTTATACCAACCCATGTAACTTATGTTATATACATATACATAACTACATAATGTTATGTAGACCATTTGTAAAGTGGACAAAAAAGGAATGTTTTTGTATACACTCATACTTAAATATATGAAAGAAACCCCTGGGGATGATGAATATAAATGCAAATGACAAGCGGGAAGTGTTTTTTTTTCTTCAAAAGAACAAGAACAACAACAGAAATATTGTCCTTACAGACATACAAAAAAATATATATATATAAAGGTGAGATGCTCATAAATGTTTTTTTTTGTTTTTTTTTCACACCATATTTCTTTAAAGAGATTCAAATTCGAAAAAAAAAACACAGGATTTAGAAGTGTGATTAACATTTTATGTACGCATTTTTCAAATCAAACTAGTGTAAAAAAGTGTTCAAAATCAGATAGTAGGTGTTTAGTTCGATGTGCTCCTGGGTCTGAGATATTGACACTTTTTTATTACACTTCTGATACACAAGGTAAAGAAAAATTCATGGAAAAAGTATCGAAATATTAAAATATTGGTATCCTTACAATTCTATCTATACCTTTTCAAGTTCCCATATGGGAACAAAAAATTAAAAATAAAATATTCCGGAAATTTAACATATTAATAAATTTTGTAATTAATGAAAATACAAAAATTGGATTGAGCAAGGGACTACTCTAAGGTCCAAGTCTTAAAATTTGATGAATTGAAAACTCTTCTTCCTTCAAAACATCTTCAATCCTGGAGTGAGCCGGAGCATACTCAATACCAAGACGTACTACTGGCCCTCCATATAGTTACATCCTGTTCTTTTCTTAAGCATTCAACCACCCACTCACTCCATTGCTGGTTCCTTTTTGAAACTTTCTCCTTTCACCTATTGATGAACAAGCCCCAAGGCTGAACCAATACATCCAATAACAACAACATTGGCCACTTTAAAGGGTTACTGCAAGTGTAGAGCATCTGCTTCCACGTGGGGAAAGACTCATTGATCACCAAAATATGGAGATTAAAGTTAGTCTCGTCTCTATAAAACAAGATTGGTTTATTTTGAGACCGATAGGAAAGTAGGCTTTCAACAAAATATGGATATTTATTCCCATATTGAACTTGAAAAGGTATAGTTTCTATATAGTAAGCCAATTACGCTCCATACTCATTCCCATTGTTGGACTATTCTTCCATTTAGCGAACTGACCAGAGCTTAAACAAAGCTAACTTGAGTTCGACCAATCTACGTATATATTTTCAGAGCACGAATGGGACGACGAACTAAGGAATTTGTTTAGATATCTAGAGGTGAGTTTAACAAAGAGAAGAAAAAAAAACATGAATTGTTAAGTTTTATCACTTTTATCCCTCATGTAAGGATCATATTGACATTCCAAATTCCATGATATGAGAGCCTCAGATTGAAAACCTCTGCTGCATGCTGAATAATGTTAATTAAAGTTAATTTCATTAAACAAGGGGATCATAGGAACAATGGCACTCGACAAATTGGTCATCTCTAGAGTAATAAATAAAGAACAAAAATTCAGGATATGATCCATGTTGTAACTGGAAACCTTTTGTCTAAAAAAAGATCCATTCAGATCCATTATTATGAGACTATTCTTCATTTAATATTAAGTAATGCTCATAAATGAATTTCAATTTAATGCATCAACGTTCAGAGCACTAATATGGGACAACATATGGATGTAGAGAAACCCAGGGAGTAATTTTTATGTGAATGGAATAACACAGTGATCTTACTTATACTTTGTGCAATTCTTATTTTTAAAAAAATGTTATGATTAAAATGAGTATTTGAATAACAGACTCTGTGGTTATGAAATGTGTTCTTTTAATCCGATTAGTGGTTAAAAAAATAAATATTTTTTTTATTGTGAGTCTATGTATATTCGATTAGCTTTATAACTAAGGTATGTACACAAATAACTTTTACATTTTTGTACTTACTTATCAAACACACACACAGGCACAAAATAAAAAAAAGGTGATTTAGCATTCCAAAAAGTCCCGAAAAGTATTTGAAAAGTTGTAATAGGGCACAAATAAAATATATATACATATTGTGTTTTTTTTTGTACAAAAATGTACAAACATGAGTCAGAGTTCAATTGAGGGTCCATCAAACTGGATTCAAAATGCTATTTCTTATTAAAAAAAAAACAACCCTTTCAAAAGACTCCTTAAATTTGAGATCTATTTTGAAATAACATGATATTTTGTATGAGCGGATTACAGTTTAATGCATACATCATGGTTTTCAGGAAAAAATTGTGTTGAAGATCAAAAAGCCGAGACACGATCAACTCTTTCAAGAGCTGAGACGAAGGTCAGTCCATAAATTTTGATGTTTGTTCCAAAATCTGTAGAACACAATTGAATTACCATACCTACCATGAAACAAACTCTGCTCTTTGACATCAGTATGGAGCTCAGCCAGTGACGTCATCATTTATCTATATTGCAGTTATAAATGCATTAATAACGTTTATTCCAATTAGTGTAACCACCGGATAATTAATTAATGTTTTATTATGAAAGGAACTCAATTAGGAAAGCGTGATCAAGGTAAAAAGACACAGTCAAATTTGGAACCTTGTTCCAGGAGCAAAAACATGGATGGAAGAGAATGGATTTAAAGTCCCATAGTAACAACAGATACTATGTGAGATTGAGATCAGGACCATTTATCTCAAGAACTGCATTTTTCCTTCTCATTAATACAAAATATATTGAAATATATGGAACTATATACAAACAAACATATCTCAATCTCTTGAGAAGTAATCCAGCGAGAATAAAAGCTATAAAAATCAAACACTGAGTCTTGGAGCAGAAATAATGGAATCCCGACTCTTAATTAATTTAATTTTTTAATAATAACACTGGTCAACAGTCAAACACCCTAAGGGGTAAATGCTTAATAAAAGTTATTCAGTTTTGCACGCTGCTGTCTGTAAGTCTGTAAAAATTGAGAGTCCGACGGTTTTCGAGAAATCGGACTCTACTTTGGCCCATTTTCCAATTTCAACTTCAATTTAAGCCTAGACGGATACACATTTTGTGCATCAAAAAATAATGATTCGCTGGTGTATTTAATGTAAATTTCATTTCCAGTCTTTGTTTTGACCTAAAGGGACTCTTGAGGGCCTAGGATGCTGGAGTTGACCCGAAAGTCGACCAAAACGTTTCTGCTTAAATAACTCCTTGTATATTACATGAAATTGATTATTAGTAAAGAATGCATTAAAGATGCGTGCAAAACTGAATAACTTTATTTATAACCCTCGGGATTTTTAAAAGTTCAAATTTGTTGACCAGTGTATGTAGTGGTTCAAAGGATTTTCTACAAAAATTCAAATGTTGCTTAGGATCTACTTTTCAAGAGGAGAAGGTCATAGTTGATTCATGCAAACTCAAGATCATTTATCTTTGAATTATATTAATCATGGTTCAAAGCATGTATTCTAATTGCTTTTAAGGATATTTCGAATAATCAATCATGTACTACAAAGTTAAGAGTCCTCTGTAACCCTCTTAATCCAACAATTATTTCAATGCAATGATGATTTTTCTATAAAAAAACAGCCTAAAGCTTATTTGTACAGAACTGCAACATATGTTGTAGAAAACTTTGATTACTATTGGACTTCTTAAAGCCTTATTTTTCTTCATTCAACTGTTCCTTAGTGAGAATACGACACACTCACAAAAAAAAACAAAAAAAAACAAACATTCAAACCCACCTTCACACTTTTTTTTTTTTTTTTGAGAAGACCATGATTCAATTCGTCGTAGGCTATGACTCAAATAGGCATGAAAATACACACACACATATATATATACAATGATATGCATTCACATATCATTGTATGTATGTATGTATATTTATTATTTATGAACAAAAAACAAACAAAAAAAATGTCATTCCAGTGTGGACACCCAGATACTATGAAATAAAGGAAAAAAATTATTTATGACTTAAAATTAAAGATATAAGTACATGAGTCCATACCTCTCTACTAATAATATAGAAACTCATAAATTACCTCAAAAAAGTACGTGGTTCAGTATCTTTTTATTATTATTATTATTCAATATATGGGGGCTGAGGTTTAGTTGGTTGGATCAATCTTTTCTTATATGTAGATAGGTAGAACATATATATATGTATATAGATATTTAAAAATGGTATTTAATCAGGAGGGAAGTCAAGTCTTTTTTCGGTCAGCTGTTTATATTATCCTTTTGAAACAGTCAAATGCTAAGCTCAAAATGAAACATGTGTCGAGTGATCAAAATTTGAGTTTATTCAATCACAAATTCATATACCTAATCTTCAAAGGAGTAGTAACAAAAAGTGGTGGTTGTTGGTTGATTTTTCTATCAATGGAATGATGTGGTATGAGCATATTGAGATTATATATATGTAGTGAGCCAGTTAGAATGATCCATTTTGGTGTAAAGATGGTTTAAACCTTTGAAAGTATTTTGCTCGTCTCGGTTTTTATAAGTCTACATAATTTTCGAAGTTTGAAACTATTGGTCATGTATGTACCCTCAAATACTCTCTTGGTTTTGTCTTATTGACTTCAACCTTTGGAAGTCTCTATCATCTTTGAGTCTCTTGTTCTTGTCTGTGTATCTCGAACATGCAAAGTCTTTGTCTGGTCTTGAAATATTTTGATATCGACCTCTCCAAGTCGAATTTGAAAGTTTTGAGTCTGTTTTGATTTCGACTCCACTGAGCTTTGGTTTTTTCTCTTTTAAAAGTCTTGATGTTGTCTTGATTTTACTCCTTAAAATATTGGTTTTGTTTGAATATCGAGGTTTTTGAGCCCTTTTAAAGACCTAGCCAAGCTATGGTCTTAGTTTAACTCTCGACCTTTGAACACTTTGATCCAACTCTCAAAAGTCTTAAGCTAAGCATTTTTGAAATAATAAGAAAAGCTGTAGAGCAGAGATAGTGCCTGTTGAAAGTATATATACACGGATTGAGTATTATATTCAGTACTTATAAGCACATGTGGTGGTATTTAACTTTTATGTCCAGTCTACTCCTTTGCCTATTTCTGGTGGCTGTCACTTCAGACAATTCCGCTTCACACAAATAGGGTGTTGGTAATGGCAACAGGGTTTTCAGAGCTATGTTAGCAATCTCTGGGTATTCTGCCATGACTTTAATCCAAAAAACCAGCAGACTTATTGCCTCGGGCACTGTTTTAAGGTCGCAGTCATTTGAAATCTCAGGTAGATGATCTTTTTCTCGCTGGTTCCAGTTGGTTTGTAGACAAATGGGTCATGTATCCATTCCTTGGCCGTTCTTGGGTCCTTAGACGTTGAGAAGTAGAAAACAGAAATAACTAAGTAATTTTTGTACAGCCCGGTAATGATTGATCAACAGACCGGCCTGGGGATTGGGGACCACTGATCTATAGAACAGACCGATAGATAAATCACTACATAAATATTATTGCAATGACGGTAATTTTTTTTTGCAGGCAATTCTCTGCACATCAGTTAGACAACCTTGTGTGTAAGTAACACAGCCATCCCTTCAAAAGAAATCTTTGTTTTTTCTTCTTTAAAATAAATACTCTCACCTTGCCTGATATTCAGACTTATTCCACAGTATGTATTTATTTAAACAGAAGTAAATATTCTTCCTTTGAACCATCCTGTCATTAGAAATATGTACATAGAGATCCTACCTGTACTTTATGAATAAAAGAGACGAACATACTTTTACCTTTTGTCGTCGAATTCATCTTAAAGAATGAGAGAAAAAAAACACATATTGTTATATATTACATATACAGCCATTCGGAGAGAAGCTGATTAGAATCGTTCAATCAACGAAAGGGACACCCAGAGAGTAAGAAAGATCCTCGACTTATTTTCACTCTCTCTCTCTCACACACACACTTTACCTCATGATAATAACTTCTTTGAGTCATAAAACAGGTAAATTTCACAATCATAATACATATTCATACATTTAAATTATGATAAAGGGACATTAGATAGATTTTCAGATGGATTTAGGCAAGGAAGAACTCTGGCTAGAACTATACTAACTATATTAACCTAATTTTGTTACTTAACAATAATGTTACTCCTATGTTAAAAAAACAACAGGATTTAAAAGAAGAAAAACAACAACAACCCCTGTTTGATAGAGTAAAGTGTAACACTTAAAAAAAAAACCCACAAATCTTAAACCTTTTCAAGCTAGTCTTTCAATAAACTCTAATGAAATTTTAAAGAGAAGTCCACTTGACAATAAATTTTATTATTTTGTCAAATCGTTATAGTTGACAAAATGTGTTTATATGTATATAAAGTTTTTTCATTTCGATACCCTTTGAATTCAATTGACCATTGTGTAAGTAAATATCTGCATCATACTAACGAAAAGAATAACATCTTAGTTTGTGGACATGACGTTCCAGTTCATCAACAAAGTCAATTAACCGGACCCTTTGGCACATTAAAATAATAATAAGCTGTGACGAAGTTGCAAAGGGAGACAAAAAAAAAGTGAAGAATGGGTTTGAAAACATTTAACTCAAATTTAGAGTAATTGTGATAATATATTATACGTAATCATTGAAGGACTGATTTATTTAAAGCACAAATTATCTTCCTATCTCCAATGAAAGCTAAAAAAAAAGAGAGAGATAATTATAGATTTTCGAAACAGGGGCCTCCATAAAGGCCATGTTTAAACTATAATGTGTTCTATTCGTAAAAGAAGTATCTATGCAAATCCAGGCAAGGTTTTGTACAATTTGAAGGCCAAGTTGCGTTATGGCTCAATATTAATTGCTTATGATTGTTCCACGCACTACGCCCGACTTAAGGCTGTTATGAAGGAAATGAATGGATGGTCATTTTGAAAAGTTTTTATAAAAAACGGTCTTTATATGAATGTACATATATATATATTTATCAAAATCTGCATTCATGGAGTAATCTGCGACATTCTTATGTTTTTTTGTTTTTTTTTTCAAATATTATAGTAAATAATTGTGTCATTGTGCTATTTTTCATAAGTGATAGGAATTTGAAAATGTTTTAACTACATGTTTTAAATGTTTTCTCTCACTCATGCGCAAATATCTAAAGGTCTTTGAGACAGGCACACATTGAATGACTCATCTTCTCCTCCCAAGACTTTACTTTTTTCTTCTTCTTTACCATACATACATAGGTCTTTATTAGCATTCTTCAAAACACGTCATATGGTTAGACAACTCTGTGGATAGGTTTAGCAAAAGGGAATTTCTAATTACAATTTATAAATTGCTATTCATGGGTATTCAATCTAAAAATACTTACATTTATAAAGACCAAATCAGGCCTGAGAATCCTTTCAAGACCAAAATCACTTCAATGCCAAATGAATGGAATATCCAGTTCAAATACATATACTATACTATACGACACCCATATTTTTCCTCGGGTTCCAGTACGAAAAGAGGTATCAACTTTTTTTTACTGGATTTTTTTTGGATATGTTGATATATTAATATAAAAAAAAACTCCCTTCACACCCAGAGGGACACCTGTGTCCCGAAAAACTTGACCTTGAATAATTTCTAATGTATGAATATGAACTAAAAGATATTTTAAACTTAATATTTTTTAAGTAACTATGTATTAACAAGTATTTGATTAACAAATAAGTTTTTCCTTGAAAAACGACAAAGTTATTTTGGTTACAACATGTTTTTTTTTTTTTGCATGGTTAAAAATCTTAATGTACCTTGAAAAATATTCAAATCAATTTTTTTTGATGGCTAACTATAAAGTATGAATAAAAGCTTGACATCTTAGCTATCAAGCAAAAAGAAAAAAAAAAGAAAACAAAAATTGGTGGACAATGGAGCAAATTAGCGTATTTTGAATTTATGAGACACTGGTGTCCTCTGAGTTCGAAAGCGTTTTAAATACATTAAGTATACTAGATTATAATTATAACTAAGAATGTAAAAAATATGCAAAATGCCGCGTGCGAGATTTTGTGAAGTTGGCACTTTAACAAGTGTACTTTTTCTTTTCAAAAGCTGTTATCATTTTTCCTTTATTACTACTGAGGGGAGAACATCTACCTGATAGCGAATACAATGTTAACAAAAAAGGGCTCAAGTTGTTCGCGTAATAATTGTTAGGTTACGACTTCTAAGCTAAAGATATATAATTTCCTGACATCCATTTGAGTTAATTTTCTGCCTCTCATCTATGGTTTACATACATAATGTTTAGGAATGAAAATCATATGCAATTCGGGCGTGTGATAAAAAAGTGGAGTTGGCTCTTCAAACAGATCTTTTTGTTTTCCGAAGCTGTTATCATTTTTCCTTTATTACTGAGGGGAGAACATCTACCTGATAGTTAAGATCTCACATAAAAGAATACATGCACTAAGGTTAATAAAGCAAATAAAATGCAAACAAAAAGGGCTCAAGTCCTCGTATAATTATTATTAGTTAAAAATATATAATTTCCTGACATTAATTTCAGTTAATTTTCTGCCTCTCATCTATGTTATTATTTATTGTTGTATATATAATGGAGAATAGCAGCTTGTAGCTCAGTAAAACGTCATGACAGCTCAAGCTGCTTCCCCCCTCGACATTCATTAAATTGTCAGGGTTGCCAGGTTGATTTTCACTTTCTTTTTTTATCACACGCCCGAATTGCATATGATTTACATTCCTAATAATGTTATTATTTATCATTGATGTCTTCATTTGTATATATCTATATATAAAGGAGAATAGCAGCTTGAGGCTTAGTAATACGTCATAACGACAGCTCAAGCTGCTTCCCTCTCAACATTGTCAACAGGTTGATGATTTTCTCTTTCTTTCTTTTATTTTAACCACCCCATTTGCATATTTTTGTACATTCCTGGAGTTATAACCAATTCATTCTGTTAGAATAAGAACCTATGTAAATATTATGTATGTACATACAAAAATCAACATTTTGTAAGAAGTTATAAACAACATTGTGTATAACAGACATTGTATATCCAAGAAATACAAACAGTTCACAACCTACCTACCTACCTATGTGTACATCTACATACATAATATGTTGTAGCTAGGCATGGAAAACACATAATAATAATAATATGTAGACATAGTATGTCATGTCTCTAGATACAAAGTAGTAATGATGTTGGAATGCAAACCATACAAAACCATTCCAAAAAGGGAAAAAGAGATAATCTCTCTCTATTTCACTCTCCCTTACACACATATAAATGAATAGGAGAGGAGAGATTGAAATCTGAGATGTATTTTCATATACCTACTACGTATGTACATGTGTATTGTAGAAACGTTCAATTATTTGTTGTTGTTGTTGTTGTTTGGGAGTAGTGAGGGGGGTTTGGTTGATTTGAAGAGGTTGTAGGGTGCAGTGAGTCGTGGTGGATACGTATTATCATTTGATATATATATATATATATGTATGTATGTACAAAATTGAAATTCAATCCCTTTTCGATTCATTTGTAGAATGAATCTCAATAACTCTCTCCTCTCTCTCTCTTTAGAAACACTTGTTTTTCATAACAAACTGCTCTTTGTAAAAGCAATAACTCTGGTCAAGAGTCAAAAATCAATCCTAAGGGGAATAAGACTAATAAAAGTGACTCAGTTTTGCAGACTGATTTCTGTAAATCCGGTAGTAGAAACGTGCTGACGGATCTCGAAATCAGCTGATGGAATCCTTCTGCAGCCTACTATGCAAATCGGGCTTGTTATAAAAAAGTGGAGTTGGCTCTTCAAACAAGTGTACTTTTTGTTTTCCAAAGCTGTTATCATTTTTCCTTTATTTCTACTGAGGGGAGAACAATATCTACCTGATATTAAAGATCTCGCATGAAGGAATACATGCATTAAGTTTAATAAAGGAAATAAAATGTAAACGAAAGGGCTCAAGTCCTCGTATAATTATTATTAGTTAAAAATATATAATTTCCTGACATTAATTTCAGTTAATTTTCTGCCTCTCATCTATGTTATTATTTATTGTTGTATATATACAAAGGAGAATAGCAGCTTGTAGCTCAGTAAAACGTCATGACAGCTCAAGCTGCTGCTTCCCTCTCAACATTCATCAAATTATCAGAGTTATTACCATGTTGATTTTCTCTTTCTTTTTTTATTACAAGCCCGATTTCCATATTATTTACATTCCTAAGTATCTCTACCATGTGTCATTGATTTTGAGGGAATTTTTCCTCGAAATTGAATGAAAGTTTACACATTTAGCTGGACGATTTCTTCTTAGTTAAGGAGTCTAATCGAATGCTTGACATCTCATTTGAAAGCTAAGAGTCTCAGCAATTGAATACATTCCTTATTTTTTTTTACGAATGATCGATTACACCTTTCTTTTCTTCAAATTAGTCATTTACAATCGAATAGCAATTATAATTTGTCACTTTGATCCCACAAGGAATTTTCCACCCCTCACATTTTGAATTTAGTGGTGAACACCAGTGTTCTCGTGGTTGGAAAGGGTTAAAAGAATGAATGTTTGATATAAATTTTTATTAAAAATAAAGAAAATTATGCTAATATCTAATTACAAAGTGTCTAATTGAGATCCAAAACTAATGTTATTAGAGTAAATTTAAGACTTCAAAAAAATCTTTCAATTTAAATTGTGAAATCACATTATTATTAGTTTATTTCAGCCGTGGTTCATATAATTAAATTCGTTTTATTTTGGGGGCAACGTTTTAATTCTGTAGTTTACTCAACATGTTAGTAAAAAAAAAAAAGAAGAGGAATGTTAACCAGCGGAGGTTCAAGGATATTCATCTGCACATATTTTTGAAATATCCTACTATAACTCTCATCTTGATGATAGTTTTACAATTAGTAAACACATAAACGAATATCATCAGGCACCTCAAACTGATACTTAATAATATGCTTAGTTTGAGAAGTAAAACACCAACTCTTGTTTCAAATATCCATGATTTGAATACTTTCTCTTATTAAAAAATATATATATAATTTTGTACAAGAGTTTTAAAACGTGTTCTTTTGAATCTACAAATGGGTACACGGGTTCATTCAAAAGAGATTTGATGAGTGGATTTATATTCTTTAAGTCATGATACAATTTATGTTTTAAATATATGTACAAGCCCTTAATATTATATCTAATATTTTTGTTCAAAAGAATATATTGTAGTCCTTCTGCCTACTTGAACACTAATTAGACCTTATGTGTTACTCAAATCAAACGATTTCTATTTGTTTTTCCTATGTAAAAAACGTTCATTATATATATATATATATTTATATTGAGAGAGAAAGAGAAGCAGTTGAATCCTCCACCATTTTAAATAACCACATCAATTATAATTATGGGGTTAGTAATGTATGTATATACATATATGTTTCAATTACTACCATTTTTTATTCACATAATGTAAACGAAAGAAAAGGTGATTGATCGAAATGCTTTAGCAAACAAAGTATTAAATCAAGTTTGTGAGGAAGAGGAGGAGGCTATGAAATTAGCACCTTCTGCTTGAATATTTTTTTTATATAAGTACATCGTGTTGCTTAAACATTGGAAAATACCTGTCATGTCCTAAATATCATTTTATAGCAATACTTATTATTAAAAAAAAATAATATTATTATTGAATTTTTAAATTGTATGGATTTAAAAAAATAAAAAAAAAAAAATATACCATGGTTTCCAACATGCCAAATAAACAAGAAAAAAAGCATGGATTAAATACATAAAAAGGTTCTCAAAAGGTCTCATTATGGAAATGAAAGGAGACACGATGATGTTTCTTCAATTTCTTCAACAACTACTTTTAATTTTTTCACCAAGTAGTGACGCATCCGTAAGTTTTTTTTGTTTTGTTTTTTTAAAAAATATATAATTAATTCCTTTTTTATTCTCCAATTCAAAAAGCTCGATGCAGGAAATGCTTCTCTCAATCTATTGAGCAATTTAGTTCATACTCCTGCATTAATTGGAGATCCTCTGAAATTGGAGATAGATCTTCGTCCCCCTTCAATGAAGATTATCCCCTTAGAAATCATTATAACCTCTTACTCCTGTAAGTCCTGATTCTGATATACTGATGAGTAGAGAAACAAGGGATTTTGTTTGACTCTCCACAGTTTCCAATAATTTGCAAATCAATGACGGTCCCTTCCATCTGTGTGAAGTCTCATTGCTGTCTCCTCGTCGATTAACTTTTTACCAGTATCCCATCCTTAATTTCACAAGTGGAAAAGTAAAGAAACAAAATATAAGTATGTAGATACAGAAGAAGACCCATGATTTCAACCCTTAGGTTCAAACTATTCACATTATTATCCCCGAGCTCAATGCAAAAAAAAACTCACAAATCCAATTTGTACTGGATGCCGTCCTTGGGGATCCATTTCCACCAAGGAATGAAAAGTTTTCCGTCTATTTCGGAGTTTTTATTTTTGGAGGGAATCAAAAGCATTCTTTGTTTTTGAGGAAAAGTCTGGAGTTACAAGGAGAGGTATCAAATGTTGTCGAACCCGTTGTTGCCTTGGAGCTAGATGTCGAGTCTATGAGTATATCCCTGGGTTATTCCTACATACTAACAGGGAATATAAGTGTTGAAAGTAGTGGAGGAGCACTCCAAGTTTCCTCTTTCGTAAAGAATGGATTTGATGTAGGGAGTTTAATTTAGAAAAAGTTGAAGACATAATTTTCTTTCTTTTTATAGGGGGCTGTACAATTATTTGGCATTGACTTAGAGCTGATTTCAGGTAAGGATACATGCAACTATCTAAATGAGGATTTTGGTCAGGTTACAAAGTCTTGGAGTTCCATGAAAGGTGAAGGTACAAGTGGGGTTGGAAGAAGGATTTTTTTCTGCGCTGATGGAGGTGAGGATCTCTTTACTCAAATAATTGAGTCTTTTTTTTTTTTTTTTACGTAGGCTGGAAGTCAAGAAACTTCAAGTTTCGAGTTGGATTGAGCCTGACTGAGGGTTTGAGTTTCTCAATCTCTGACTTCAAAGTTGGAATGGTACTTTCAAATAGGATGAGTATCCTCGTGGAAAAAAACGTACTTTTTACAGTTGTTGCATCCAGAAGAAGAAGAAGTTTCTCTCTTAGGACAATCAATAGTAATTTATACGACTCGGTTTGACCTTCATTAATAGTACTCATACAAAACAGTACGTTTGTATTATACCTATCATTTAGACTCAACTATTGGGCTTTACAAAAATCTGTAATGGATCGACAATTGCTCTTCGAATTCATTTCCACCTTCCACCTCAGTCTTTTCACAACTTGACAGTTATTGCTTTCAAGTCCCCTAGTAAAAACACAAATTACAACCAAAATCAATCCAATAGCACCCTTTATAATTTGTAGGTAGTGAGCCTTTCAACATAATCATGAGGTCATCATCCCTTTTTAAAAAAGTCCAAAACGTATCTTCAGCATACCAGGGCAGCATACAAAAAATGTTTTATATGGAAAATCACGATTCACACAAGGCTTACATGAGTCTTGATGTTTTATATTTCATAAATTCTGCTCAAATTGTGATTGATTATGTTATAAAATATGAATTTGATGGTGTTAGAAAAAAGTCAATAATTCCTGCGGAGAAAAACGTAAATATACAACAAATCCTTTTTTTTTTGTATCTGCTCATTCGGATTTTTCTTATTCTTTTTCTTCCCGAAGTGTGTTCAAGAGGATTTCTTTTCATTTCCTTATAAAGGAAAACCAGAAATGACATATATGTATAAGGATGACCAGGGTGTACTCTTATTTGAACATTGTTTTCCTCCCCGAGCAATTTCTCGGGATGACTACAGTATCACAGTCAATTCCCCTGGTACTTCCTCGACAGAGTTTCGATTTAAGGAAATTAGACTCATCGGAGGGGACTGTAAGAGATTCCTTGAAGAGTCTTCACAATTCACTTCTGCGAATGGACCAGGGAATGCCTCTCTAATTCTCCCAGTAGGAAGAGCCTGTCCTCTTTATAATCAATTCACCCCAACCAAAGTTCTTTTTCGAATTACGTATCGATTAGAAAAAGTAGATAAGTTTACTCTCTATGAAGCATTTTATGCTCATGTGAAATACAACGGTAATGAACATTCACATCGTGTTTCTACCACAATAAGCACTCATGCCAATTCAATAGTGTCTTGTGATTCAAGACCGTCCAGTAGTCCATTTCTAAGAGCTCTGGCTCAAGATACAATTAAAACAGATACATTCATGGTTAAGTACCTTGTTAGACCAGCTATGTGTACATATGGTAACTACAAGTTGATTCTTAAGGTAACTGATCCCAAGATCTGTATTTGTACTGCCCGTTTACACAGATTGGGAGCAGATTTAATGATGAAATCGATAGAGATTCCGGGATTTGAGCCTGGTCTCCACGGTGAGTCCTGTTTTTCTAACGCTACTATTGAGATCAAGGTACATACTACACATTATTATATGTATATATTATAAAATAATCTTTGATAATGAATTCACTTATAGAGACTATTCCGAATTGCCTATGTAGGCTTTGATAATCTAAATTTCCTGACTGACTCCTCTACTCTCTCAATATCCGTATCCATTAAGTCCAAAGAGGCAGTAAAGCCCATTACAATTGAGGCTAGTCTCGAGACCGACACCACGACTTCTGCAAAGAATTTAACTTCAAGATTTGATATTGGCACAAAAGATCCTTCGAAGCCCTTTACTGCGACTGGAAACGTTTCAAAAGACTCTGGAACCATCCATCCCTTCGAAATAAAAATACTTGACATTGAGCTGGAAGTAATTAACAGTGCGGATTTCTTCATCGTTTTGAAACAAAACAAACCCTCTCAACTTCATTTACTTCATGCTGAGATTGGACAAAAAGGCGAAAACATTCCTTGTGTATCCTTAAATATTAATTGTGCCGGCTCATCCCATCATTCAGGCTCTGGGTATGATGCTTGTGACGAATATCGAGTTAAAATATCTACATGCTACGCCAAATATTCAGGACATGTAAAGGATGATAGAGTGAGTTTAGCGTACTGGGTCTAGGAAAATTCATCGACATCAATTCACCCATAGGTAAATTATTCGACTTTTTTCTTCCAATGAATACTTTCAACAGCCTACGAACTAGCTTTTAATTATTATTATATAATTTGTCGTTTCCTATTTGAGTGCTTCTTTACACATTCGTCAAGTTCACATCCTTCGTTCGGTAATAATTAATTATTTTGAATCTTATTAAACTTGATAGAAGTAAGTCACCCTCTTCTACACCATCGTGTTTTGACTTCGTTCAATTTGCAAAATCTAAAAATAAATCTAATTTACGGTTTTTGTAAGAGTTTCAAACTTGGTTGTTGTCGTACATTTTTGGAAATATATATGTACAAGTCCTAAATATGTAGTTATAATAATAATAATTTTTGCTATTTCATGCACAAAATTTCTTTATATATATAATCTTAATCTGTGTGGGTGCTCATGTGAAAAGCACTGCCAAAACAAATATCCTCTAAGCTGTTGAAAGAATTCATTGGAAGGAAAAAGTCGATAAATTTCCCTATTCATGAATTGATGTCGATGAATTATCCGGACACCTTTTGTACTATCAGACACATGTGGTAAAATTCAGATATATCAAGTCAACTCAAAAAAACTATTCTCTCATTTTCTATAGAATTCCATAGTTTAGGAATTTTTGTGCCTTAAAATTTGGTTCCTGCATCTTATAGTGAAGGAAATTTGGGAAGCGCCTCAATGACTCACATCTCCTTAAAATTTTATTCCTATACTTTTTGTCTGAACATAAACTTTGAATTTTTATCTCTCTCCCAAAATCTAAAATCTTTTTTTATTGAAGAACTGCCTTGACATAAAATCCCTTGAATAGTTTCATAAATTACATACACAATCCTAAAACAGAGAGAAAGGAGGCTTTTTATATAATGTTTAGGAGCTTTGAATAATTTGTTATTTACAGTAAGATTAATTTACTTATTAACTGAAAAAAAAAAAAAAAAATTGCAAGTCTTTGGGCTAATTAACAACTCTTACTAACCAATATCTTGATTAAAATAACAATTTGTACTTTTTTTTTTCTTTTAGTTGACTCTAAGACTATATTTAACCCTGACTGAGCCAGATGACTCCTCTTCTGGCATCAACATACCCTTATTTATTATTATAAATGAAGTAACTTCCCATACAAAGTTGACTAAGGTAGTCAATGCTAGTTTTTGCGAAGTCAAAAATGGAGTCATTATCGAAGCCAAGGAGTCAAATGATTCAATCATTGAACTTGAAAGTGGAGTTTTGAGTAATGTATCATTATTAGTCAAGTTGTCACAAAGGATCCATTGCTCTCTTCAGGTTCTATTAAGCACTCTAAGATATATTTGAACAAGATCCAATCAATATAATTATCTTCCATAAGGTCTGTGTTCAAGGATCACTAATGTTCAAGGTGCCAGGCATTGACTTGGATGGACTATATTTGCCCTCGGATGAGAATCCCAGAGTACTTGCTCCAAGTTTGACTCGCACCCAAATAACATTATTGCCTGGCAAGACATGCAGTCAAGTATGTATGACCATTACTTATAATAGTACTTTAGGTCATCTTTTGTATTTCTTGCACACTTTAGCCAAACAATTTGTGTTTAAAATTAGGTAAACTGCTGTTCCTACAGCTCTACAATGATGCACCTCCAGATACGATAACGATAAGAGTGAAATTGCGGATTAATGATGCAAATAGAAACATTGATCAATATGTTGACTCCATGAAGGTGTATATTGGACGCTATATATCCAAGAAAATTAATATTCGAGTGCGTCGAAGTGCAGACTACTATGCTCAACTTCAAATGAGTATATCCTTAAATAATCCCATGGAAACAGTTGGACCCGGGTACAAAACCCCTCGGAATAAAGATCCCTTAAATGTACATAGATACTTATTTGACTCTTTTTTTCAGGGAAAAACTTAAAATAACTTTGAATCTACGGATGGATCCAAAGTCGAGAAATGATATCCGACCCATCTCCATCAAGATGAATGCTTCTCCTCTTATAAAAGAAATTCTTAGCATGGACTCAAATTGTAGTACATTCACTCAAAAATCTTTAAATGAGCGCAACCTTTGGCTTTTGACTTTTAGTGGTACATTATTATTTACAGAAATTATTCAATTGAATTTAACGTTGAAAGTGGATGATTTTGAGATTGGAAGGAAAAGGTTTGGTCAAATTATCTTTACTCCAATCTGTGCAGTAAATCATAAGTTTTATATACGAGTTCCTGGTCGAACCTGTGGACGGGTTTCCTCTGTTCTTTTTAATTACAAGTCGAAAGGTAATTTAAAAATATAAATTATATGAGTTTGGAGTACTTATTTACAATTTATGTCTAATTATCTATCATGTACATAGACCCCAGTAATCTCAAAATTAACATGAGTGATACATGTGCTAGAGTCAATGGAATTACTTCTCTAGGCCGCCAAAGTTTCAACTGGAGTGTCAATCATACAGGTTTATTGAGTTTTATTTATAAGTTGAAAAAAAAATTGATTATTTTTTATTTTTCTAAATGTATGCAAATAATTAGAAATCACATTTTACCAAAAACACTGCCTCTACGATCATGCCTACATTGACTTTGACTTTCGAATAACAGCCCTGCTACGAAAGTTGACTTTTAAGATTATTGAAGGCAAGGGAAGTATTGAGATACTCCAAGGAAATAACTCTAGATTTTTGAGTAAGGACTACGCTTCAACTCTGACAAAAGGATCTAAGGAGATCACACTGACCTATTCCGTCCGATTTGTTCGATTGCTCTTTAAGAACATTGAGTCAAAGCTGAGTTTGAAGGGGTAGGAATAATGAATCAAATGACACCTGGCTCTCAAGTAATTTTATTTATTTACATGAAAATCATCAGGCTACAGTGGTATGGATACATAACAAATAGTTCAAATTTAGAGTCTTGCCTCTGGGATAAAGATGAAAGGAGGCCCTCACCGCTGGATTACAGAGCTTGGGCCGTGGATACGAAGCAAAACATTGTCTATTTTTGCTACCGTCCTCCAGTCAAACCAGGACTTCGTTGCTTGTCCTACAACGTCGACAAAAAAATTCGAATCGGTAAAGTTTTAAATTAATATATAGAGCAATGCCCTTTGTACAAATGTAGTATACATTCGTAGAGTTCCCATCCTATATAAAGGCTCTCCTGGGCATTCAGAAGAGTAAGGTTTATTTTGAGGATGAAAGGGGACAAAGGTTTTTCAGCAGTGATGGCATTCATATCGTGTTCACTAGTAATGCAGCACCGAGTGATTTAAAAATGATAGACATATCTAGTAGATCACAAGTCTATACATGGGCAGGCTCTGACTACAAAGGTAGTTCATACTATGTTCAATTTATGTCTTTGATAAGTGAGATCCTCATGTTTTTTAGCGGATGTCAATGGAATTTCAAAAAGTGGAAGGATTTTATTGCAATGGGCCAACACCTGCAGCAATTAGTTTGGAATGAAATAAAAATAAATTACGACATTATTAATGTTAAAATCTTATAAAAAATTAAATTTTGCGGTTTTTTTTTTTTTCACTTTGAGAGATAAATACTTTTCAGAGCTTTTTTTTATTAATATTACTAAATTTTATGTATCAACATTAAATATTAATATCAGCATTACACACTTCCTTCTAGTCTTATTCAATAATAACTCAAATTAATACCTCTATTAACTTATTCCTTCTGATTATGAATCTCTTGTAGTGTGAATACCCATTTTCTGTTTGGATGGCACGGCATGTAAAACATCCTTGCATTCATTCCTTCAAAAAGCCCACCAACATTCCATATCAACAACTTCGAGTAAGCCATTTATGTTAAAAATAAATGGTTGGCCTCCTTGATAATAATGTCTGTTGAAAGTCCGTAAATGCACACTAATGATCCAAGTTTTGGGCCGTATCTGGCTTACTCACTCTTCTTTTACTCCAAACTACATTTATAATTATAAAACACGACCTTTTTCAAAAAAATAAACTCAATAGCTCAATGCTCAAAACTTGTGATCAATTATCTAAATTATTTATATAAAATCCAACCTACAAGAGTTGGTCTAATAAGTTGTTTCAAAGATCAATGATATTATTAGTAGTAATCAATTATGTACACTCGTCAACAAATTTGAACTTTCAAAAATCCTAAGGGGTATGAGTATAATAAAAATTTATTCAGTTTTGCACATTGAATTCAAATCTGTATTTTTGTTTGAGAGAGAGTCCGACAGTTTTCGAGAAATAGGACCCCACTTTTTGAGCTTTTTAGCCCCATTTTCCAACTTCAACTTCAATTTAAGACGGGAAGGATACAAATTTTGAGCATTAAAAAATAATGATTGGCTATTGTTTTTTATGGAAATTCAATTTCCAGTCTTTGTTTTGACCTAAAAGGACTCCTAGGGGTGAAGAGTGCCGGAGAAGGCCCGGCCTTTGTTCTTAAATAACTTATTACATAAAATGGATTAATATTAATGCATTGAGAAGCTTAGATCCGCAGCTTTAAAACGAGATGTCAGGCGCCCGAACAGAGTCCTTAACTTTGAAGAAATGTGTGTAAATTTTCATCCGATTTCGAGCAAAAATTCGCTAAAAATCAATGACTCACGGTAGAGCTACTTAAGTAGTAGCGCAGAGAAGGATTTCAGTCGGTTTCTTAATCCTTCTTAAATTGAAGTTGAAGTAAGAAAATGGGCCAAAAAAGCTAAAAATGAAGGGTCCAATGTCTCGACAAAAACTGTCGGACTCTCGAAAAACAAAATTACAGATTTGAAATCCGCGTGCAAAATTGAATAAATTTTACTATACTTATACTCCTTAGGATTTTTGACTGTTGACCAGTGTTATTAACGTAACGTTAAATTATTTTCAACTATCTAAAGAACAGCCGATTTGGTTATATTGATCTTTTCAATGCATTAATTACTCTCAAAAGTCCAACATGTAATCTGAAATATTTGTTTGTAAACTGTGTTATAAACAAAATGGGAAATAAAAAGATTAGTAACACCGTTCATTTTTGAGTAATTAACCTAATACCCTGTGACTAAACAAACTTTGCATGTCCATCCGTCTCATATCTGATGGTATTAGAAAGTCCTAAATTCATATTCATGGTTCCTCACTCATTGAATACTAAAAAAATTAACTGAGGATATGTGGAATTAATAGAAACATTACGATTCAAATTCCTTCTAAAGGAAATACACCCGTGTAAAAGCCACGTTACTTTAATGACCAAATAATTATTTTTATTTCTAAGAAGCTATCGCTGGATATTAAAAATAATTTCAACAATTTTTTTAAAATTAAATTATTTTTTTATTCAATTATTTTTAAAAAGCAAGCTCTATGTGGAAGTAAGATTTTTTTAAAAAGACATAGAAAGAGTCTTGAGTTACAAAACTTCGTCAAGCGTCAAACACACTTAAAGAAATGGTTCAATTGGTAATACATATAACATATAATCGGCTTATCCGTTCAAAATGAAAAAAAAAACCGTGTGAGTTTGTCATGATAGTATGTACATACAAATGGTTGGCTATGAAAAAGAAAAGGAGAGAGAATACAGGCGTCCACAACCACCACCAAAGGCTCAAGTTGACTACATAGGGTAGTGAAATTAAAGACGCCTCATGAAGCTTCACAACGCAACGCGTACGTCGTATTTACGTATACTAACTCCCCTTTAAAGTTAACAAAACCTCTTCTACATATAAAAGAAGGAAATTTTCTCGTATCCCAAATAATAATAATTGAGTATAACATCACTATAAGGCGCATCTAGTTGGGATTCAAACAATTTGACCGCGTTGCTCCTGGTTGCACCAGATACCGATTTTTTTTTTAAAAATTTGAGGCCTAAGACTGATTCCCAACTCATTATTGCACTTCATCCATGCGTCTTATATACATGTTTGTCTTTTTTGGGGGGGAGCAAAGCTAGAACTAATAGTGGATTGTTTGTACGTAGAAGGTGAGTTCCTTCTTGAGACTCTCTCTCTCTCTCTCTCTACTCCTTTCAACAGAGCCCATTTAAGGAGTTGATTTATTGAACAATATTAACAAAAAAAAGCGTTTTTTTTTTTTTTTTTCTTTTTTGAGTAGAGGGGTGATATATTTACGTAGTCTAATAAACAATGAACAAATTCCTCAGTACATACAAAAATTCAAATTTTCTTCTTTATTAAAAAAAATCGACCCTACATGGATCTTTAGTATAGTAATATACACATATATGTGTACAACAGTCAAACGTATGAAGGAGAAAAATAATAAGAAGAATAAAAAAAATGAAATATCTCAAATATTTTGTGACTAGAGCAATAAAGAGTTGTCGTCCCCACCGCGTTGTTGGTACAAATCAAGTACATATTTATATTGAAAAAATAATAAAATAAACCTTTATGAAGTTTAATAATAGGGGTTAAGGGACGGGACGGGCATATTGTTTTATCTGCTGATTGTTATTTAAACAGTACACAATGGCTACTTATAAATGTGTCAACACAACAAGAAACCAAGTTACTTTGAAATATTTCAAAAATGAGTGTAAACTGCACTCCTATTCTTGAAGACATTCTCTTTCCTTTGTATTAATATGTTATTTCGATATATTAAATAATGACTCCAATAACTGCAACTTAATTGTAGGAAAAAAAACACCGGCCAACATCAAGAATAAAAAACATCTGGTATTTCTGACTATGTAGTAGTTACTATTACTATGATTCATGGGCAGCATGATAGCGGATGTCGTTGATTCTTAATAGTTTTATAGCAAATGAACTGGTTTTAGACCAACTCGACTCAAATAATTTGACTGGTGTATCGGTATTTGGCCTTTTTTTCCCCTAATAAAACAAGGACTTCACCTCATACTGATCCATAATTTTATTTTTCCTATTGAGTTCATTCTCTAAAAAAAAAAACACATAAGAATTAATTGAGCAATGATCCAGTTAAAACGATTGACTTATCATTAGATTATAAAGTAGACCATAAAAAATGATTGCTACAAGTTTGAGAACAAAAATAACTTTTGAATGAGTCAGGAAAGCCCTTTGATTCAAAAAAGGTGACTCTTAGGATCAAGAGCTCAGAGTAGTGATATCACTAGGAATGTAAATAATATAGAAATGGGGTGGCTAAAATAAAAAAAAGAGAAAATCAACCTGGTAACTCTGACAATTTGATGAATGTTGAGAGGGAAGCAGCTTGAGCTGTCATGACGTTTGACTGAGCTACTAGCTACTATTCTCCTTTATATATGTATACAAATGAAGACATCAGTAATAAATAATAACATTATGTATGTATACCATAGATGAGAGGCAGAAAATTTACTTAAATTAATGTCTGGAAATTATATATTTTTAACTAATAATTATTATACGAGGACTTGAGCCCTTTTTGTTTACATTAACCTTAATGCATGTATTCTTCCTTCATGTGAGATCTTTACTATCAGGTAGATGATGCTCTCTCCTCAGTAGTAATAAAGGAAAAATGATAACAGCTTTGGAAAACAAAAAGTATTGTTGAAAGTGCCAACTCCACAAAATACCGCACGCGGCATTTTGCATATTATTTACATTCCTAGATATCACCTTCATTAAACTGTCAAATATGTATAGAACTATTTTGACCAATTATCTAGATTAGATACCCCCTGTCACCAATGTCACCACCATCAAAACACTAATGTCCCTTGTGTTCGTGTATGATTTCAAAATTCGACCCTTCCTTCGAGTCATGATTCTGACATATATTTAAAATGTAGTGAAATGAATTTGAGTAAACTTTTTGATACATTAATCACATATCTCAACTTTCACCTCATAAGTTTTTTGGGGCAATTTACTTGACCATTCAAGTATTCAGAGCTCTTTCACAAATAAACAATTAAGTCATTAATGAATTATATTTTTAGTTATATGCCGTATAATTTTTTTTTTTTTTTGAATTTTTGACTAATAAATGTATACAAATTCCTCTCACCGACACAAATCCCTACTTTTACCATTTATATATATATATATAACAATAAATAGTTGCCTTAGTGTAGGCTTTATACTCTGCTGCGGCCTATGTATGTATATATTAGATGTACGACCACTATAATGCTTGTATTTATGGTATAAAACTACTATATATGGACATAAATAAATATTTTTATTTAGAAATATATGTGTACTATTTTTTATTGACTAAAAACTGTAAGATTTCATTAAATACAATGTCCTTGGACAATTAAGTACTTATTTATAAACAGATAATATATATTGTAATTACAGTACATTCTCTGGCTTCTATGATTCTAGAGATCTAGAGTTAAAAGAAATAATAGAATTATTATGGTCCAGGAATTTAAGTTACTTAAGAATATACGTATAGGAATATCTACATTGTACAACTGTATCAATAATACACAGGATTCCCCCCCCCCTTTCTTTCTTTCCTTCTTTATATCAAAATAGCTGTAATTGCAAAAATAAAAAAAAAATATTATTCAGTGAACCCTCGTTTATCGCGGGGGATACGTTCCAAAGATTACCCGGGATAGGTGAAATCTGCGAAGTAGTCAGCTTTATTTTTTATTGTTATTTTACAATGCAATACTGTACTGCAGAATTTCTTTGAATTTGTGGGTTTTGAATTGTTTCATTCTGTTGTGTTTCTGTTACTTATAATAGAAATCACATCCTTAAGAAGAAAAACCTAATTATAATTAAACAATTAGGTGGGTTTTTCTTCTTTTCTTTTTTTCATGTTTTAAACCATTAAATAATTTTTTTTAAGGATTGCATTGGAAATTTGTTCACTTTGTCTAAATGTGTCAAGTCAATAAGAAACCCCATTTTATCTCAAATATTTCAAAAATGAGTGTAAACTGCATTTGTATTCTTGAAGACATTCTCTTTCCTTTGTATTAATAGGTTATTTCGATGATTAATTAAATAACTACTCCAATAATTGCAACTGTATTATAGGAAAAAACCCCGGCCAACATCAAGAATAAAAAACATCTGGTAGTTATGACTATGTTATTACTATTACTATGATTCATGGTGGACATGATAGCGAATTAAGTTGATTTTTAACAGTTCTAGGTTTTAGCCAAAGTAATATCGGGGCTCTGAAAAAGATGGACGTTCTTTCAGAGACCAACTCGGCTCCATGTGCAGTTGATACGTTTATCTGATTGCTTTATTGAATAAACAAGAACAATTCTTGGCTGTTTCTCGATATAAAGTGACATTTTAGCAAAAAACGGCCGCAATATGTCTTAAAAAACACTCTGAAATATTTGACCGTTATATTTATGAATTAAAAAATACACTGTAAAGTGGATTTTCTCCTTTTCAATATTTGAAAACAAACAACTTGTTCCTTTCTTGTTGACTAGACACAAATCTCAATTTAAAATCTATTTAAAACGTTTTTCGAGGAGCAATTATAGCATTGAGCGGAATCAATTTACTGACTCAATTGAAGGATCGAGCCAATCCTGTTAATAAATATAGTTACATCTATTTAATTTGGAGAGAAGAGAGGATCTGACTAGATCAGACTCTCTTCCAAGAATAATACTCCCTAATGAATCGTATAGAGAGCTTTCATTCCTTTTATGTTCATGATTCAACAAACTCTCTTCATTTAAATTTAAATCCATTCATAATGGAGGCTTAATTCAAATATCAAATAATAATATGTGCTTAGTATGTAGAGATCAAAAGACAAAACATTAGATTCTAGATGTTTATACATATACATATATATATGTATAATACATTTAGTACAGTTATAAATCATTGAATGGAAAAGGGAGAGACATGTTGAGTTATGAGTAAAAAAAAATCATCTCCTCTTCACATAGGATTCTAGGAATGAATGGTTGTTAATTAAGTAATACGGTTTTTTTTTTATTATTACATACATACCCATTCATTCTCTCTCTCTCTCTCTCTTATTCTTTCTAAGAATAATAAATACATATTAGGTAGACACATACATGAGTGTATATATAGGCATATAAATTAAATAACTGATAATAAATTTTCCCAACATATTCAATTTTGGGTGCATTATCCCTCCAAAAAATGTAATTCAAAGCAAATTAATCATTATTGCCAAAAAAAAAAAAAAAAAAAAAAAAAAGAATGTAATTGGTTGTTAGAGCATCGCTTGCTTTTTTTTTTTATGTTCATGTTGTGTTGTACAAGATGGGATATTATTGTACAAGACGTACCTTTCACTACAAGCAGACTGTTACAACTTCTTCTATATACACACATCTAGATCTCATAACGTGGAGACGGATTAAGAAACCAGATGAAATCCTTTTTGCGTGCACCTACGTAAGTACTTCTACTTACGTGAGTCACTGACTTCTAGTGGATTTTTGATTCAAAGTGAATGAAAATTTACACATTATTTAGATGGAGGATTTCTTCTTAGTTAAGGATTTTTATCGGGCACTTGACATCTCATTTGAAAGCTGTGGGTTTAAGCTCTTGTATGCATTCCTTGTTAGCCCATTTTTTGTAATATTCAAGAAGTTGTTTAAGGTCAAAGGATTTGGCCGGCTTTTGGACTTACTCCCGCCGCCTTTGCCCCAAGGAGTCCCTTTAGGTCAAAACAAGGACAACAAATTAGAATTTGAATTAAAATCAGAAGCGAATCATTATTTTTTGTTGCACAAAATGAGGTTCCTTCAAGGCTTAAATTGAAATTGAAGTTGGAAAATGGGACTAATTAGCCCTTAAAAAGTAGGGTCTGATGTCTCAAAAACCGTCGGACTCTCGAAAAACTTTTATGAGTCTAACTCCCTTTAGGATTTTTGACTGTTGACCAGTGTTTTCAAGAGTTATTCCATTCTACAATATTTATTCTATATAGTTACAAATGAGCTCTTTCGGCTCTAGAAAATAGCTATAAATCAGGTATTTTCATCATCAGGATAGTCAAAAATTGTTCACATATGTATCATGGATCTGTTGTTGTTGTTACAAATTAATAAAAAATCCAATGGCACTCAGAGGTGTTGAAAGAACATTTAATTATGTCTTTTTAATTGAACATGTTTTTACTTGAATCAAATAAAGAGGGAAACTTTATGTGTTGAGCCCATTTTAGGGACCTTCAATTTTTTTTTTTTTTTTTTGATAAATGCTCTGGTACGTACCGTCTAAAATGGGCTACTTTGACCCATAAATGTCATTTATAAAGTGCCTATAGAGAGTATCCAGCAAATTTGTAAGACCATAGTAGGGTCAAAAAGAAATTTAGCCCAATCAATGGGTTCCATCTAACCACCACACATCCCAAATATCTTTGTGGTTTCTAAGCAATTTACACATAATCACAAGCATTTTTGGGATTACAAGCAGTATTCCAGTAGGAAAAAGGGTGTCTAAGAATCAAAAATGATTTTCTAGCTGAAAATAATAAAATTATCAACTATCAATTCATTGCAGGATTTAAGGACATGACTAAAAGCAAAAAGGGTTGAAGGGATCTCAGTTGATAAAGGTTGCAGAAGTCGACTTTTTTTGCGTTATGAAAGAATGGAATCCACATTCACTCTCCATATAAATTAAACATGGAGACTCTATTTAGTTAACAAACCTCTTGATCTAGAGCGAGCAGGGGTGTCAAACACACGGACCGCAGGAATATTTGAAAATGAAAAAAATAACTAAACGACATAAATTAAATTTTTTAATTAAATGTAATTCATTAATTATCCGCTAGGGGGCGCTAGGGTTAGTCTTTCTTTATAAGTACCATGTAATCTCACTTAAAGTTCATTAGTATAATTTTCGATACCAGTTGGTCAATTTTGATAAATGTTTTGTAAAAGTGCTGTTCAATAAATTTTTACTGAAATTTAACAATGTCCTTGTTCTTCTTTAAATAATAATAAAAGAAAAGGGAAGACATTTTTGACATATTTTGGTTATTTATAGCTAAGGTTGCCATAGTTTTAATGGTCCGGCCACGTCGTCTACTGGGGGGTAGTATGTGGCCCGTAATGAGCTTGACAACCTCTTCTCCAGAGTATTAGAATAATTTTCTTTTCTTTATAGAGTAGAAAGTGTATTAATAGCTAGTTTTTAAAAAACGTTACTTCTTGGATTAGAAAGAATTGCAATCCAACTCAGCAATTTGCACTGCAGTTTAAGAACAAGAAACGGAAATATTTTTGCACAAGGGTCTGTGTTTTAATTGATGTTCATTTATGCATGGGGGGCTGTTGCTGGTCATGCTTAGGAAGAGGAGGGGAGGAAAACAATCAAGGAGCAGAATAAATTATTCAAATCGAATATAAGGATGAGTGTGCTCTGCGTAGAGTCATTAACTGAATGTCGTATTAACATCAATCATTTAATGCTGCTATTCAAAGGCATAATATACCTACTACATATTCTGTGTATCAATTTTTAAAAGTCCCAGCGTAGAGTCAGTCTACTATAACTTTTTCCCTTCATCGCACCTCTTTGACATATATGTAGTAGGTACATAATACATATATATGTATAATAAAAAACACATCCCTCACATCGATAGCCTGCCGGCCACATCGTAAAGATCCTAATCTCACTTACATTCAAGAAGGAATGAGTGTCAAAAACTATGTAGATCATAAAATTATTATTTCTTTTAAATCTCCTTCTTCTTTTTCTTTTTCTTGTTGTTGTTGTTGTTGTTCAGTGAGTCGTGACGGTTATTATTTTTTATTCATTGCACTTATGGGTCAGTCTCTGTAGGCTATATAATATATATATATATATATTAGATAATGATGATGACGACGACGACGACAAAGTACATGCATAAACACAGCACAACAACACACAATGCTCTAACACAACCCCCTCCAAGAGACATTAACATTCCTTGAAGATACTATGCCATTCAAACATTCCATTCAGAATGAAAAAAAGAATGAAAAAGATAAATCGGCAAAAGGCATGTATTATTAATGTATTAAATATAATTTTTTAATAAAAGGATGAAATATTTTGACAATTTTTAAAAAGGGTTTTGTTCCATATAACGAAGGATGAATAATTTTCCCCTTTCTTATTATTATTAAACAACTTTTGACTTTGTTCCTTGATGGTGTATTTTTTTGTATTATTATGTATATATATATATATGTAGGTGTGTACAAAAAATATAAATAAATAAAAAAATGTGCCGAACGGTGGTCTAAAAAAAAAAGAAGCCTTCTTTATCGAAGAGAAATCCTCATTCAAAGGTAAGTATATGTATATATATTTTTAACATATAGTGTAATTGTTTTTAATTAAACTATATATTATTTTGCCAAATCCTGTAATCCATCTTTTAAATGATTGTTAACTCCCGTATTTATTTTTTTATTTATTTATTTTTAAACATTGCACATTTGTCTATTATTAAGTGGGCTAGATCGCAAGTGTATGCTCATGTAACTAGTTGGGTACGTACGAGTCAAATTTGCATGTTTTGCTCCTTCATCGCCCAATGAATCAGGTGCGTCATTCTGCGTCAGACACGCCTGTAATAATAATAATAACAACAACAACAACTTTGATCTACCACGTCGATCAGTAGTAGTAGATAGCCACGCTAGGACTCTTCTCCTGATGGAAATATGAACATAAATAAATTCACAAATTTTAAAAAAGGATACAAATATAGTATATTAATATTATTATAATTATTTATTCGGAAAGAAAGAAAGAAAGTTGATCTCCGCTCTCTCTCTCTCTCTCTCCCCTAGATCCGTCTCTCCCTCTTGTTTCTCTACTACTGTCGATTTCTTCTTGCCTTTAATGGTTTGACTAATGTCAAAAGCGCTCTCTTTTTTTTCTTCTTTTTTTCCTGAATAGAAGAAAAAAAAAGGTGAAAAAACCCGTGGAGAGAAGGAGAATCGTCGTCAAAGTAGTTTCAGCGCAAGGAAATACATACATACAAATAAAATGGTGTACTGTTTTTTTTTTCTTCTTTTTTTTGAGTTAGTGAATTATTTTTTCCTGAGTTTTAATTTTAGTTTTTATTTAAACGTGAGTTAAGATGGTCCTTCTTGATAAACAATTTAACAACAGTTAAACGGCGACATGTCACCCTATAATCGTAGCTATACTCCACCATCAATGAGTGGTGATGTCAGCAGCAGCAGTAGTAGTAGAACTACGCCGCCTCAGAGCAGTCATCACCATAAGGAGCAGCGATCTCTCAACAAGCACTCATCCCCATCCAGTATCAAAAAATCCCCCTCTCCATATCATCAAAAACGCTTGAGCAGCTCTTGTGGAAACAGTTCAGACTCTGATGATTCAACAAGTAGCAGTAGTGTGTCCTCCTCCTCCTTCTCCTTTTCTCACTCAACCTCCTCCTCCTCTCCGTTATTCTATGGATTTTATGTCAGTGGAGAAAGAGGGGAGGCAGGAGGGAGGATGTCCTCTGGAGGAGGATACAGAAGATCCATTCTGACTTTATTCACACTCTCAGTCCTTCTCTACTCGTATTCATTCAGTTGCGGATTTGTTTTTGACGACATCACAGCCGTTAAGGATAATAGGGATCTTAGAGCCCATGTTCCACTCGTCAATCTTCTCAGAAATGACTTTTGGGGCACTCCCATGCTTAAAGAGCAGAGTCACAAGTCTTATCGACCCCTGACTGTCTTTACATTCAGGTTAAATTACGCTCTGGATGGCCTTAGACCCTCTGGATATCATTTAGTCAATATTCTGCTCCATGGTCTAGTCACAATACTCTTCTACCATCTCCTTCTTGTTCTCCTGCGAAGCCGAGTGAGAAACTACGGGAGTGTCTCTTTCTTGGCTGGACTTTTATTTGCGTTACATCCGGTAAGAGTCTACGGAGTCATTTTTTTTCATGCTCAATTGTTACACTTTTTTAAAGTGTCAAAAGAATGATGATTTTATATTTTTGAATATTCCTCATGTTCTAGGTTCATGTCGAGGCTGTGACAGGGGTTGTTGGTCGTGCTGAGCTTTTGGCATCCCTCTTTTATCTTGGCTCTCTCTTGGCCTACAGCAAAGCATCATCTCACAAGAAAAGTGGACCATCCACAAACTGGACTTATCTCCTGGGATCCCTATTTCTCACATCACTCGCCACTCTGAGCAAGGAGCAAGGTATTACAGCAACGGGGGTTGCCATTACGTATGAGCTTGTTGTCAACCAGAATCTTCGTCTTCAAACTTTTACCAACAACGGCGGGAAAAAGACTTTCAAAAACAAATCCTTTAAAGAGGGACTTCGGAGGATAGGAGCCTTGATCAGTGGATCCATCGCTCTCCTTTTGATTCGAATGAGCATCATGGGAGGGAATCTCCCTGTTTTCACTCGTTTTGACAATCCAGCAGCAGGATCAGACTCCCCAACTCGGCAACTTACCTTTAATTACCTGAGTAGCTTCAACTTTTGGTTATTGTTAAGTGGATCAGATCTGTGTTGCGATTGGACCATGTCAACAGTGCCTTTAGTCAACTCCCTCCTGGACCCAAGGAACGCCATTACACTGGGGTTCTTTGTACTCATCGGCAAACTCCTTCATAAGGCTTTCATCTCATCTGATAGATCAACACGGACCCTCATTCTTCTGAGTCTATCTCTCCTTGTTTGTCCCTTTCTACCAGCCTCCAATCTCTTCTTCCCGGTTGGGTTCGTTGTTGCAGAACGTGTTTTGTATTTACCCTCCATGGGATTCTGTCTTCTTGTGGCCTATGGGCTATCAGAAATGGCCATTCACAAACCTCAGTTAAGGAGTCTACTTATTTCCTCTTTTCTCCTTCTTTGCTCCCTTCACATTATCAAAGCTTCACTTCGCACTCTAGACTGGAAAGACGAGTACTCACTCTTTACTTCCGGGCTCAAAGTGGCACGCAACGGAAATGCAAAGCTCTACAACAATGTGGGGCATGCATTGGAGGCTCAAAAGAAACATGAAGAGGCTCTCCAGTACTTTAGAGCTGCTGTTTCCATTCAACCAGATGATATTGGAGCACATATCAATGTAGGACGCTCCTTGAATCTCCTCCATAGGTACCAGGAGGCCGAAGAAGCATATCTTAAAGCCAAGAGTCTTCTTCCTCGATCTCGCCCGGGTGAGGTCTATCATGCAAGAGTGGCACCCAATCATCTTAAGGTCTTTCTGAATCTTGCCACTCTGATTGCAAAGAATGGATCAAGACTTGAAGAAGCGGATTCTCTTTATCGACAAGCGATATCCATGAGAGCTGACTACACAGAGGCCTACATTAATCGTGGGGATATTCTCATCAAACTCAATCGAACAAAAGAGGCACAAGAAGTATATGAAGCGGCACTGTCATATGAAAACGATAATCCAGATATTTATTACAATCTGGGAGTTGTTTTCCTAGAACAAGGAGAGACACATCGAGCCCTCTCCTACCTAAATAAAGCCCTGGAGTATGATCCCAACCATTTTCAAGCTTTACTCAATTCTGCCATTCTAATCCAGGAATCTGGCTCTTCAGATCAAAGACAAACAGCTCTGGATCGACTTCATCAACTCGTTCAAAGGGGCGACTCTAATGAGCGTGTCTACTTCAATTTGGGTATGCTCTCCATGGACAATCGAGATCTCATCTCAGCTGAGAAATGGTTTCGCAAGTCCATTGAAGTCAAACCCGACTTTCGCTCCGCACTCTTTAATCTCGCTCTTCTCCTCTCAGAGTCAGGACGACCCCTCGAGGGAGCCCCTTTCCTCCATCAACTCATTCGTCATTATCCTGATCATATCAAAGGACTTCTTCTCCTTGGAGATTTGTACGTAAACCATCATGGAGACCTTCGAGCTGCTGAGAAATGCTATCGACGGATCCTAAGCCTCGAACCAAATAATGTTCAAGGCCTTCATAATCTCTGTGTTGTCATGGTTGAAGCAGGAGATTTGAGCCAGGCACATTCATGTCTACAGGAGGCCTACAAGCTTGCTCCCTCTGAGGATTACATCCTTAAGCATCTGACCATTGTGGAAGAGAGATTAAAGCATAAACGATAAGCCTGTGAGAAAGGCGGCTCCAGACACTTGAACGAATCCCTCCTATTATTTATCATCATCATAATTAGTGTTTGTTTAAATCTTATAAACATACTTATTATCATCATCACCCAACCTCTCCCGATAAAAAGGAAAAAAAAAAGAAAGAAAAAAATGCGTTTATTTTTTATATCCCGGTTTTTTATGTTTTTTTTTTATTTAGTTCTTTTCATATAAAAATAATAATAATATTAAAAAATTACAAACATATTAGTTGTATTGACTCTCAGCTTTAAAAAATGTACATGTTTTAAATTTGAATTTCAAAGAAAAACAAAGAGAAAAATGAAGAATTGAAGAAAAAAACAAAACAATATTTAGTCATTTCTGTGAGAAAAAAAATAAATAAATTAATAGATATTGAACCTTGACGTCAGAATTTCATTTATGTTGTTTTTTCTGATTTCCTTCCCTTTCAAATTGATTACTACTCACTTCACCCTCCCCCCCCCCCCCCCTCACCTCTTCCCATTTTTCCTTTTGGGTTTGTTTCTTAAATTAAATAATAATAATAACCGTTTTTTGATGTCAGAATTATTTTATAAGAGTTTTTTGATGAAAAAAAAAAAATGAAATATCTACAGACATATATCTCTATATATACATATACACACAACATATATTTTTGGAAATTAAATGTTTTTTTTGTTTTTATTATTATTTGTACCATTATTTCTTATTATTTTGCTTACCAAACCTCGATTTTACATTCATAAAAAAAATCGTCTATATATATATATATATATTTTGCTGTTATTATATACAATTACTATTGAAAAAAAAATCAATTTTTATAATTTAAAAATTGTCAAAATAAATTAAGACAAAATTATAAAGGAAAAAAAAAATGGTGGAAAAGAAAATTTATGGGACTTGATTATTATTGGCTCTTCTCTCTTTATAATCGATTCGTGAAAAGACATTTTGAGGCAAATTTATTACTATCAAAAAGAAAGACAGAAAAAGAGAGAGAGAGAGAGAGAAGGAAGGGGGGGGGGGAGCCCTCAAAAAAATAAAAAATCACCATAAATCAGAGAGATGATGACAGACTTCCATATGCAGATATTTACTCTCTCTTCATTTGCTTGAGGATATTGAGAGAAAGCTTTTGATTCGTGACTCTTGTGATTTTGTAAGGGAAATGATTCTGAATTACTTGACTCACAAAGGGATCTTTGAGGCCCAGGAAACGCTCCAGGAAAAAGTAAATTTTTTTTATTAACGTGTTACAAAAATTTGGATTTTGAATTTGAGTCAATTTGTAGACTACACTTAGAGTGTACAAAAAATGACTTAGAACATTTGTAATGAAGAATTTAGAGACCCTAAAATTATAATGAGTAGAATTCAATTACTCAAAGGGATTGAGCCATAGATGCATTCATTGTGTAATCTTTGATTCCTTGGATTTGTCACTGATAGAAATTCCATAACGCAGTTGAAGACTCAGTTGTACAGAATATATAGAACGGAATTTAATGGAAAAAATGGTTTACACTTATAATATATTGCCATGGTTCCATCTAAAATGAAGCCCTACGGGCCTTTTTATACATATTTATCAAATATTAGAGATGTTTCATAAATTATAGCCATGTATTGAATTAAGTGCAGAAAAGTTGTAATCATAATCCAAACAAACTTAGAGATAAGCTTGTTTTTAGAGACTTTTTGGTCTTGCAATTAGAACCCTAGTATGTATCTGGTTGTGGTCAGTATGAATCCACTTGTTATCCAAATTGTTTATACAAATACTTATATTCAAAAATAACTCTAGTGTCTTATAATCTTATAAAAAGTGTGAGACTATATATACATATGTGTCAAGTCAACAAGAAACCAAGTTACTCTGAAATATTTCAAAAATAAGTGTGAACTTCGATCATATTCTTAAAGACATTCTCTTTCGTTTGTATCAATAGGTTATTTAAATTAATTAAACAATGACTCCAATAATTGACACTGTATTATTGGAAAAAACCAACTGCAATGAAAAAGATGGACGTTCTTTGTGGGACCAACTCGGATCCATGTGCAGTCGATATATTTATCCGATTGCTTTTTTGGAAAGATAGGCAACAACAGTCCTTGGCTGTTTCTCGATATAAAGTGACATTTTAGCAAAAACCGGCCGCGATAAGTCTGTAAATGACTCCTAAATATTTGGCCGTTATATTTATGAAGTAAAAAAACATACTTAAAAGTGGATTTTCTCCTTTTCAATATTTGAAAAAAAAAACTTGCTTTCTTGTTGACTTGAAACATATTTCTAAAAGTGTAGTAAGCACTTCTTTTAGATGATAATTGTCTATATTTTATGTATCATTCCTTTTTTTTTTAAATTAATGATGTTAACGTGCGATTTTGCCTTCTAAAGAGTGACGAGTATAATTTTAGCCAAATAGAGGAATAATAATTTATACTGGTACGACTGATAAGTAGTGATGATATTCATTTTTTCCTTTTCAATATTTGAAAACAAACAACTTGTTCCTTTTTTGTTAACTTGACACATATATAGGTATTTGAAATTCGTAGGCTAGAATCCATATTATTAAAGTCAAAACTAGCTAAATGTGTCATTCGCCAATTTTTTCAAGTCAAAATTTGGTTGATTGTCTTTTTGAAAGAGTGACTAAATTTACACATTGGTCCACATAGAAATTGAAATCGGTTCTTTTTATGTGACGTACTTTTCCTTTTCTTCACACACACACACACACTGATGAATATGGTTTGTATAAAGACCCTTCTTAAGGGCTGTTGTAGTGTCTTAAAGGTCTTCTGACCTTCAAATTTAAAAAGTCATTTTTTATTCATAGGACTCTCTCAATGTCTCAAAATCCCTGATTTATGAAAGGATCATAAATTGAGGACACAACTCCCTATATTTTGGCTATATGTAGATCCCTTTTAGATTAGCCCCCTCTGCTACAAATTGTCATATTTCTTAATTTTGATAAATAACTTTTTTTTTTCTTTCTTTTTTTGTAATATATATATAATATTTTTTCCTTAACAAAAACTCAAGAAGCTTTTGTGTTTAATGATATAAATTAAATTAGAAGTAAAAACTTTTTAATTAGTTTTGAACAAAAATATACATAGATACAGTTATAATAAAAAAAAATATTTGATTAATAAATAAATAAAAAAAAAAAAAAAACAGTAGAACGCAACTTCGAACAAAATTAAATTAGCCATGATGTCTCTTTCTCTCTATTAGACTTCTTGGTATTGGAAAAAAAACGACCAAAGTAAATAACAGCAAGAGCTAAAAAGTTCTTTGAAACTTACTTTTGTGTGTTTCATGAATAAATAAGAACAATAATAATAATAATAATAAAAGTTGCAAGTTTTTATACAAGCAATGCTTTAATATTATTATTGTATCATGCATAATTCTATGACATACATGTAGGTAAAAATAACAAAATTAAATCATACCCCCTCTGTATCTATGTAAAGTAAAAATAGGTTGCGTGGTACTAGTCTGATATTAATATATGTGAGATGACTCATAGAAACGATCCTGGAACAAAACAAAACAAGAAAAAAGGGAGAAAAGAAAGAGTCTTTTTTATTTTCTAGCTATTTATGTTATACTTCATAGGAGTAGACGCTGATTTTCTTTTTATTATTCATAATTTTGCGTCTTATAAACAAAATTTCACAAAGATTCATTAACATATCTTTTAGATAATTGTCCCTATTTTATGTATCATACTTTTTTTAAATTATTCAATATTTAGACGTCAGGAGTACCAAGTGTTGCTGCTAGATGTACAAATATTTAGCATGACTTTTTAAGGATACTTATTTGCTTCAAATCGCATCTTCTAAAGGGCTAATTGAAAAACAATAATAATAGAAATGGTAGAGCAGTTAATAAATAATTTTCATCTGCAAGGATTTGCATTTCACGAAAAAAAACCATCACTGTTTATAATGATTCTACTAATCATTCTTATAGTCGATGAAAAAAAAGTAAACGGTGTGGACGCCTGGAGCAGGGTTATCATCTATAACTGGAAAGTAGTCGGTCAACTTATGAATACCAAGGTTAATAGGAGTCTTCCTATTATAGGTTTGAGACTGACATTCTCCAACCTTACACTACATGGTTTACAGACAGGCTGATTTTTATATTTAGAATCAATGATATTTATAGCTGACCGTACGAGCTGGGATTCAGGGGAATCCTTGAGCTCAGGAAACTGGCTTATGACCGAAAGTGCCGTGTCCAACAGCTGTAATGCCTTGTCAACCAATGGAGAGTCTGAAACAACATTCGCAACAACCTACAATAATGACGTCATAGTTGGTCGTTTCTGCTCATTCCAGTGGGGATACAACTAGTAGGAGGAACTGAATCACTTATCGGATGTCATCTCAACTTTGTAAACTTTTGGGGTGGGAAGATCTTACTCATAAACTCATAAACTGTGCTGGTATTCAAGGTTTTCGACTGATGAGGCCCATGGAGTAGGATATTTCTCTACTCTAGACCTTTACCAGCACAAATAGTATACAAAATTGGTATTGTAGCAATTCATATTCTCCTTATTAATGTTTATGTAATGAACTGTAAACCTTGGATTGGATGAGCCGCTATTTGAAGGAGTTCAATACGGAAATTTATTAATTTGTATAGGAGAATAGGCTAAGGCCTTTCAATTATTAGTATCAAAGGTAGAAAAAAAAATAAGAAAATATTCTTCGAATGGGTGATTGGAAAGTTAATTCAAGGGGAGCAAAAGTTATAGAAAATACAAATTAGTTCGGTTCGTTTTTTAAAGATAGCTTTGACTGTTGTGATTTTTTAATTATGACCTTTCCTTTTCGACGTTTTAAGAGACGTTAGTCATCTGTGAATAATATATCCAATAAACAAGTTTTAAAACGTTTGAATCATTGAGTCAATTACATATATACTTATAACTACATACATGTACGTCTCTCCAAATCCAAAATGGTGGCTCAGTGCATTTTCAAATTAATGCGTTTGACTCAAAATATTAGGTAATAAAAAGAAAAAATAAAAATAAAAAACCTTTTGTAGACTTAATAATTAATTATTTATGTTTGAATTTGAATCACTCAACCTTAGCAGTACTCATGACTCATCATTTAGAGTTATAAAGTCCTACTCTTTTTCCTGCTTCAAAAAAATCCTATGGATCTTTTATAACTTTTTAATAAATTTCTATTGTTTTAACCTGTTTTTATATGAAGTGACTCAAAGCTTGGTATAAAGCTAAGTAACATCTCCAAATGATTTCTTTGGGATCAAAGATGATGCAGCTTAAGAAGTTCAAAATTCAACTTGTTTCATTTGAAGAGTCAAGCAATTAGGTAAATTATATGCAAAAAACGAACCGAACTAATTTGTATTTTTAATATGATGTGTGTATTTAATCAAGGACTTTTTATTTAAGAACAAAGTTCATTTGAGATTTGTAAGCTAACATAAATAAAGAGGAGGGGGGGGGGGGAGAGAGAGAGAGAAAGATACAATTCCAAAAAAAAAAAAAAAAAAACACCATGAATCAATTCCTTTTCAATTTCTCTGTTCAAATATTGATAAGGACAAATTTTTTTTTTCCTCTTGATCAAAAAAAAAGGGTTCATTTTTTTTTATTTTTTATTTTTCCATCCCATAAATCATTTAATATATATATATATATATATATATATATTTTACTCTCTGAAAAAAAGTGTCATTGAATGAAATTAAATATATAAAACATTTATAGAGAGAGAGAGAGAGTCCATTTGATTTATACCATAGAGTATTTCAACCAGTCTCAAAAGAATAAAAAATGTTGTATGAAGAACCTTCCTTTTAAGAAATTCAAAAAAGAAAAAAAAGAAATAAGAGACTAATTAAAGTGGCTGTCAGGAACAGGGAGGTTGGTACCTTTGATATCCATTGCATATGATACTACTCAAGCTATATGTATATGTGAACCTCAAGAGCTACTAACATATAGTAGTATCTCAAAATCCTTATCCCTTCCCTTCTTCCCTCTTCAGACCATCGTTTTTCTCTCTCTCTCGCTTTTTTGTTCTTCTTTTTTTTTCATTTCCTTTATTCACAAATTTAATTTTTAATTTTTTTTTTTCTTTTTCAAAAATGCAATAGTTTATAATGAAGTCATTATTTATATCAAGTGGTACTTGTTATATATATATATATTTATATATGTATAATTTTTTTTTTTTCTTTTTTCATTTTAATTAAATTTACAGATGAAAGGAGATTAGGCAGTGAGAATGGTATATGAAAAAAAAACACTGAGGGAAAGAAGAAAATATATGTATATTTTACAAATATATGTATGTATAATAAGAGTCCATTGAGATATAAAAAAAAAGAAGGGAATTAAGGTTGCGTGATTTTTACATATTATATATATTGAATGTCCATTCATATCTGAGATTAATATTACTACATATATAGAGTAAAGATGGTTTGTTTGTTTGTTTTCTTGACCTTCCTATTATCCTTGGGATCAATTTGACCCCAATCAATGTTTATCATTCAAAAAACAATAGTTGGCTTCTTTTTTTTTTGCTCCATATTTCATGACTTTTCTTAATTTGATGGGGACAACTGATTAAGCTTAAAATTATCATGATAATATTTTTTCAATGTGCTGAACGCATATTTCACGCATTGGTGTTCCTCTGGGGTACCCCAAGCTGTTTTATCTGTGTAAAACTTGTCTGTCTGTGTGTGTGATCTAACATCCCCAGTCCTGCAGGTGCAGAGTTGATACTTTTGAGTTGATACATAATGGGGGGAAACAATTTTCTGTAAATCATTTTATGGAGGCAAATATACCTGGGGTCAAATTGACCCCAAGGGTAAAATGTGTTAGTAATATTTGAGGATAATACGAGGGTTATAGGGAAACTTTGCTGATGTTTTTGTGACTACTACTAACACAACAAACAAACTGAAAAATCAAGAGACAGAAGCAATAACAACAACAACAACAATCAGACTAAAAGCCACATTATGTGAAGGTACTGAGGACCCAGTATGGCCACAAATAAAAAAAATTGCTCATAGTAATCAAAAAATTGGCATATTTTATATAATATTTTGTCTCAGGGTTCAAATACCTTTTGAAAACATGTATGATGACGTGTGTCAAAAAAGAGCGAGTCAAGATCTTTGATTTGAGGTATTATAAAAGTTAAAAAATACACCATTTCCCCCCCCCCCCCCCCATTATTTTGGAGTTGATATAATTTCTAATAATAATTATCATTATTCTACTTAATTAATTCATTACATGAATTATTAAAAAAATCAAAACTTTTTAAAAGTATACTTGCAATAATTGTCAAATGATTTGAATGAAAATATTAATATTTACTAAATTCAAGACTATGACGTGTTAAAAAATGTTGCCGACTATAACTGTGTTCCATGAATTCATGTTTGAAATAAGGAAGTCAATTTTTAAAAAGAAAAATCATCAAGCTTCCAACCAAATTTGATTTCCATATAGAAACGTTTTAGTTGTGAATTTTACAATACTTATGTTAAGGGAAACAAAGATATTTTAAGCCATCCTTGCTATATGCAAATATCAAAATTACTTGAGCAATGATTTAATTGTTGATACAGTACATTTTAGGTTAATTTCCATAGTCACTCATGTGCTATTATTCTTGAGTGGAACCAGGGATTTGCCCAAAGCAAAGAGATAGAAAAAGGATTTACATAAGTGTTTTCCAGAGTAAAATGGATTTGTCAATTGGATTTTGCCTATGACAGAGTACCTTGGATCCTTTTGTTCTTGTATGGATTCCTGTCAAATCCAAATTGTTTCAAAAATTGTATTATGTCAATCTTAATTACAGAACAATGTGTAGTTGCTGACTTTAGACCTGCTATTAAAATTAAAAGTTAATAAAATGGTCAGTTTCTTGATAGTTAATAATAGACTATGTATCTCGAGAAAAAACAACAACAGAGATTCTCAAAATTTCAAAAGAAATCCGTCTGGACAATTAATTGTAACATTTTTTTATTTTTTTTTATTGACAACAAATTTTTCCTAAATTGCATTCGATTTTAACTGTTAACTAAAGGAGGAAGCGTATCTTTAAATAGTAATGAATATTTTGACGTGTAGTTTGGCAGGGATGTGAGTACGTTTGAACAAGTGATTGTCAACTTAAAAGAGAAAAAAACCTTTATTCCTATTCAAATCCCCAACAAAATACAATTCAAATTTCCGGGTATTTTTCCCTTATAGTTTGATTAATTTGAATTTTTTTGTATTAAAAAAAAGACTACTGGACCCCTCTGCTTTCTTTCCTCCTCTTGAGAAAGGTGGGTTTCATAAACAAATAGTCACAATAACAATAATATTACAAAATGTCTGTTACATAGGTAAAGAATCATCTTATGTGCTTATTCATAAAAGCATATTCATATATATATATATATATATATTATATCTTACACATATATGTATGTACCAAGAATATTCTCTGTGATTACATCACGTAGAGATGATATTTCTCTACCTTTTTTCTGTCTTCTTATCTACATATTTCTTCTTTTTATACTATATGTGTACATAAATAAATATATGTATATGTATACACTGTAATAAAGAATAATATCATACCATACGTGAAGATGCTTAATTGATTCTTTGTCTAAGGTACTTAGACTTTTAGATATGCAAACAAACATATGCACATAGATACATCCATTTTAAAATAAAGGAAATAAATTAATTCATCTGGAGTCCTCATATCAAGAATCACTTTAATTGATTGTCAAACTCCGAGTGCTTCTTGTATGGACTATGGTATTTCTTCTCTCAAAAAGTGTGCCAAGTCCCACCTTGCAGAAGAATAAGTATATATGTATGTATGTACGTACATTGATAATAATTCGTCTCCGGTTTTGTAATGAAATTAAACTCTATTTTTGATTGTGAAAAAATCAAAATGCTTTATTCAAACAATTGACACCATCGGAAGTATAACATTTTCCCCCTATCTTTGAGGCAACTCCTGGATTCCGTCCCAATGGAAACTGTTCGTCTTTTGAGGAAAACCACATTGAGATCCATTTTTTCACATCTTCATAATTTTGTAAGTGCTGTCCCATCGAGGCAAACAAATGGAAGCCCGATAGAACCAAATCTGGTGAATACGGCACATGGGGTAGCACTTCCCAGCCATGTGCTTCCAGGTTGTCCTGAACAGGTTTCGATGTGTGCGTTGTCATGCAGGAAAAGCACTTTCTGGTATCTGGTTGTCTGTCCATTCAGGCCGTTTTTTGATCAATTACTGGTTCAATTCGATCAATTGCTCGCAATAACGTTCAGACTTGACTCTTTCACCCGTTTTCAACAGCTCATGGTACACCACACTACGTTGATCTCATCACAGACATACAACATTGTCTTCTTACTGAAGTGATTTGGTCTGGTCGTCAATGTTGACGCCCGGCCAGGATTCACCCGCGACTTTTTACACTTAGGATTGTTGTTGTAAAACACATTATTTAGACACCTAGTATATATATTGTAGGGAATTTTTCATAGCCAAAGAGTTGTGAACGTTCAGAAAAATAATATGGGGCAAAATACATTTTAAAAATACATGGTGGTCATTCATTTGTGGTTTGAGGAAATCCTTGCGAATTGCAAATCCTAACAAATTCCCTCAAAGGAACGGTTCTTTTATAGTGAGAGTTCCATTCATTTTGAAGCATTTTTATGAGCCCAAAAATTTATGGACATACCTTCTATTCATTTGTAAAGCCAGTGTGTGTTGTAGGTGTATTTGTATGGGTCTTTCAGGTAGAGTATATGACTACGTATAATCTCTTTGAATGGAATATGTATTATACATATATAAAAGAAAAGAATGACCCCTACCATTCTCAAATTAAATAGACTCTCATATGACCACAACTTGATGTATGTATGTATACTTTCCTTCTGTCTTGACAAAAAATAAAAATCCCTTCGCGTTATAATTAAAAAGATGAAAGAGTTATTATGCATTGGCAAGATTGTAGTACATATTCATTCTTCATAGATTCAATCTCCTTTGTATGACGTAATGAGTGGGATTCATACTTGAGATTCAGCCTGCATGCATGCATGAAATTAAAGGCCAAAGTAGGCATTATGTATTTGTTTCAAAACCATAGGTTCACTCATATTTTTGTAAGTCTAAAGCATGTTGTTAGGCCAGATCAAGGGGGTTGTGTTGATATTTTTTTCCCCCCAGAGTATAATTGAATGCTCAAGGCAATGGGCTACCAATATCAGAGACTCTATGAATTTGTCAATATTTTTTTCTTTTTTTAATCGTTACTATTTTCATTTTGAGTTAGAGAGTACAACTACTAAGTTCTACTGCTCAAAGCAGAGATAAACAACTGTTTATACATATATAGTCCAACACCATTGGCTAATTACTATTAGACACTACTGGTTAGAAGTAATTTTTACAGAATCTTTAAGGTCAGTCGAGTCCCGAGCTGTGCTTTTAATTCCGGTCCGAAACGAATATGAAGTTCAATGAGACTTAAATGCGATTTGTCCTTCACAAGTTCTTTTTTACGTGTCGTGTGAGCTAAGTTTTCTAGTCTTTGACAACGAATCAAAGTAGAACCTAAAGTGTTTACCTTTGAGTCTGCGGTATTACCTATTTTGTAGTTTCATTAGTCAAGGACACCATGATTCTATGTAGAAGATAAGTACATACATGTCTGAGTCCTGGATATGTATATGAACCACTTCATTCCTTATCATGTAGACTTGAATTTCTAATCAATAATGATTGCAAATAACTTTTTTTTTCCCGCATTATTTATTTATTTAACACCTTCACCATATATTGTGACCATGTTAGAAATTATTTATAGCTCATTTTAAACACGGGGCCTCTTTGGAGGTCTCCATAAAAGTACTAATTTTACTATGTTAGATCTTACACATTATAGAAGTAGTCACCCATAAAACAATAACAGTTTTTAAGAGCCTCAAAGAAAATTCATTTGGCAGCGGAATGAGGGTCTCCTCTGCTCTGCTCTGCCTTTGTACTTCCAAGGAATCCCATAAATCAATAATAATCTGTAAATGTAGGTAAAATATCTATAATTCATTTGTTTTTGAGTTATTTGTTTATTTGGCTAATGGGTGTAAATGATTTCCTCACTATTTTTAAAAAATACATAATTCAATTCTATTGTGAGGTAAATACATATATACTTTTGCAAAAAAGGTATTGAATGATCTCAAAACATAGAGAGTTATTTTGCTCCTATGAACTTACCCCCATACAAAAATGGACATTCATTTCCTCAATCAACCTTTCATTTAACACATTGAAGAAAAAGAAAAATATGATATTTACTTACTGGTAGTTAGCCAATATCCTAGGGGCCATGATCTCCCAAGCAATCAGGACAATCTATATTTTATACTACTAAAAAGTAGTAGTTTCCCCCTCCCCCTCCCCTACAATACATAGGAATGTAAATAATATACAAATGGGGTGTGTAAAATAAAAAAAAAGAGAAAATCATCAACCTGGTTGTAACTCTGACAATTTGATGAATGTTGAGAGGGAAGCAGCTTGAGCTGTCATGACAGCTACAAGCTGCTATTCTCCATTATATATACAACAATAAATAATAACATAGATGAAAGACAGAAAATTAACTCAAATGGATGTCAGGAAATTATATATTTTTAACTAATAGTTAATTATACGAGGACTTGAGCCCTTTTTGTTTACATTTTATTTGCTTTATTAACCTTAATGCATGTATTCTTCCTTCATGCGAGATCTTTACTATCACGTAGATATTGTTCTCTCCTCAGTAATAAAGGAAAAATGATAACAGCTTTGGAAAACAAAAAGTACACTTGTTCGAAGAGCCAACTTCACAAAGTCTCGCACGCAGCATTTTGCATATTATTTACATTCCTAACAATACACATGTGCCAAGGTTTTTTTTTTCAATTTCAAAAACAGTTACAAAATTTTTATTAAGTCAACATTAAATACAGAACAGCTACTGCTGCGTTCAGATATGCTATTGAAAATTGATGGATTAAACTTATATCACGAGCAATGAACTACAAATAATCCAAATTTTAAAAAAAATTAATTTTTTTTTTAGTTGCAATAATTCTTCTTTAAATTGCACTTTCAGAATATTAAAAAAAAAAAAAATTCCATTTTAGATGTTCACTAAAGAACGACGCGTATTTTAAGAGCTAAGGACTTTTTTGACTTGTAATTTAACATAGATGTCAGTAACAACAAGTGTGCCAACTATAAAAAACAAAAACATTAATCCCTATCAGCGTTCGTCAAAAAAATTGAATTCAAATTTCCCGGTGTTCCCTAAGGAAATAATATCTCCGGAGTTGTAAAGATTTATTCGACAAAATTTAAATGCTTTGCATCTACTGGTCCGATTCAAATTTCTCAACCCTCATGGTGGCATGTAGAAAGCAGGGTCTGTACAAAAGCAAGAGTTATATTAATATGGAAGAATAAAAATTTAGTCATTGTCCAGGAGTGGAATAATATTTGCAGTTACTTCTAACTGGCTTCCACATTTACTTGTAAGCTGCTATTACTTCCATTGATTAGATATCAAACTCCAGAGCATTTAGCAACACTATTACATACTAAGTAATCAATTACAATACATATTTTTAAATATGTATAATTAATTTATTAAAGAAAATTAATTCTTTTCTAATCTACTTGCTTTGACGACAAAACTTTTGCAATGCCCGGTATATTGTACATAGGTGATATATATATATAATTGAGCTGTTTGAGCTATTGGTTTGTTGTTAATTTCAACAAGCTCAACAGATCAAAATCAATAATAGCACATATATGTACATACAAGGAAACAAAATTTCATATCTTATTGATCTTTTTTTGTTCTTGCTGTAAGTTATGCTACCTACATCTAGCCAAGGATGATACTTCCTTTTAAAGGGCCTTTAAGGAGTACAAGTAGCCTATTGAATATGTAAATGGGTTCAACTGGCTTTAATAAGGAAAAGTATATTACCAAATGCACTCCGCTGAAGGGAGTAGTAATTGTAATATATATAAGTGTTTAATCAAAAAACTTGGTCTAATTAGTTAAAGTTTGTTTTCATTGACTTCACAGATGTTGCCATGTTGGAAACATATTGATTGTTGATATAGTTATTAAAGAAAATGAACAAATACCCCTTCCCCGAAAAAAAAATCCCAAAAAAACTAATCAAATTAGGTGGTGATTTATGCCTCTTTGCAGATGACCGTGCTCCAAAATGATGACGTCAAATGATAGGAATAAATGAATTTTTTTGGTAAAAAGCTTACCTCTCTCCATTCATTTTTTTTTTAATTATATGTGGTTAAGAACAATATTTATCGAGGCATTAAACAAAAAAAAAAGTAGATATCAATGAACATATATGTAGAAGGAACAAAAAGTGATGATACTATGTATATCACTGCTGTTAGAAAAAGGCCTTCAGGCTAATACTAATATAAAAGTAACTTCAGCCAACGGTCAATGGCACAAATAAATAAATAAATGAACGTATCTATTTATAAATGAATGAGATCTCGTTTATTACAAGTTCTTTGACACTCTTTTGCCTCAAGGGACTCTATCGAAGAGTTGATATGTTATGTGTGTATCAGACATAAACAAAATTATAAATGAAAAAAAGAGGAAAATGAGAAAAATAAATAAATTTGTATCTGCTTTTTTGTGTCAATTTTACTTTACAAAACAAACAAATGAAAAAAAACAAAAAAAAAAACAAGAGAAAATGATCATAACACTACAAAGAGAGAGTTCAGCTTCACTTCTGAGAGAACTCCAAGTAAAAAATACATAGGGATATATTGAATAAAAGCTTAACAATTAATTTTGAGTCCCTTGTCTACTAATTTGATGCCCTGGCAGTTCGTAATTCCTTCATGGTAGGTGTCGTAGACTGGGTTGATTCAAAAAATGTCTTTAATACAAAACTATAGAGCGAGTTTGGATTTTTTGGGCAATTATGAGACAAGGAGGTGTTTAACCTTCCATAATAATTAATTAAAGTCTAGATTTCTAAACCATATGAAGTATGGTCCATAGATCCAGAATGTTAAGTTAAAAGAGTTGAAAATGACATCAATAACATCTGCTTTTACAAAAATATGCAAATACTTGGAAACAGTTATTAACATTAACATTGAGTGTACATACATATATACAATCAAACCTGGTCCAACGGTCATCTGCTTTAAGCATGTCACTGTACTAAGCAGTCATATCCCAGTTTTCACGTAGGAAATTTATAAATAACATAAATTAAGAGTGTCCTTGCAATCTCCTCCGGCTAGCAGTTACCCAAAATAATGCATACCAATACAGATGAACCTGCTTCAACGGTCGGTCACTTTTTTTAGCATTAAACTTTAAAAGTTGTGTGCTTGAATTAATTATTCTAGATACTAAGTTCTAACCCTGATCACTTGGAAATGATCTAATGAGTATTTACACCTCACAGAATCACAGATAACACATATTTACATGGCTAATCAGTTTGAACAAACGGAAATTTCAGTTTTTTTTTTTTAATTAATTGTTATTAAAAATAATTATTTTTTATTTTGTTATATAATATAAATACATTATACAATTATAATTAAAGTTAACTGCATTCTAATTTTGGTTAAATTGTATTTGATTCATTTTATTTTTGCAGTTCATACATTTTAATGATGTCTCATTTTCTAGATCACTGTTTAAAAAAACAATCTAAGTTTAAGCCTGCACTAAGCGGTCACTTTTAAAGGTTTTCTATTGACTCGTCGCTTATTACAAGTTTGACTGTATTTACAATTGTAATTGTAACAATTAACTTTTCAACCCATTAAGAAAAAAAACACTCAGAGGGACCACATTAATTAATCAAGTCATTTACTCCCGACATTTAATTGTATTTAAGTATTTACTTACATAGAAGAGGAGAGTTCTTTTTATTTTTATTTTTTGTTTATCAAATATTTTTTTTTGCAGTTAATGTATATTCCCACCCTATTATCAATTGCTTTAGTCTTTTGAAGAAAAAAATGTGGAACATTCCATTATTATAAGTCAAGACTCATTTCCACTCCTTTGCCTCATTTTTTTATTAGAACCCTCTCAAGAACATAATATATTCTAAGCAGACTCTTTCTCTCTCTCTCTCTCTCTCTCTATGTATAGACTTTTGCACTCTTGACGTCATTATTCGGCCATCTGTAGTGAATCATAAACAACTATATTTTATGTACTCTTTAAGAATCAAAACCCTGCCTCCTTTAAAATAGTCTAAAATTACTTCTATATAGATACTACTACAATAATATTAAACTTACACTCTGTCATTAGCTTGTCAGCTAGTTATTTTTCTTCTATTCATTCACTTTGTTCGTGTTCTAAATTGGTTTAACTTCAAATTGACCGCTGGATTTTAGCCGTACAACCATTTTCTATGTACTATGCATTACATAAATGAGAATCATTCCACCCTTGGAAGGAATTGGTTTGTTGTTTGCGTCTCAAAATATTTCAAGTCCCACTTTTCGAAGAAAAGGTTGCTAGACATATGTATATGTACAATAAATATGTATATCGACAGATTTGTCACTCTTAGAAGAAAAAGAAGAACAATATCCTTCCATACATAAAGAAGAATTGCGATTACAAGACTGTTTCGTTTTGATAAAAAAACAAAGGATTAGAGGTTGAATACATAAAAGTTATAAAATCCTTAGTATATATTTTTTTTCTCCCATAAAGGTAATTGATTCCTGTACAATAACACATATCTACGGCCTGTAGGTACATTTAAGATCCTTCAGACCCCTCAGAAGAAAAAAAAACCTCACTCATCCACTCCTAAAATAGAGAGAATCATAACGTATGTGAGTACAACCATTATTCAACTTTTGTTGAGTGTTGATCTACAAACATTTATTTGATGAACAGAGCTGCACTCTGTCTATTTCTCAACAAAACCTCTACAGATGTAAAAAAAAACAACCATTTACATACATCTGTTAACAAATTTATATTTGTATTTTAAAATAAATTACATATATATATATACTTTCTTTTGAAAAAAAAAACAAAAACAAAAAAAACTTCTGTTTGACATATTTTTAATTGTTCTTTTGTGTTGAGATTCAATAAAACCATTCAGAGTATCACAAAACGTCATAAATCTTTTATACATATATATATATATATGTGTATGCTATATATTCCTTTAATATACCAACACTTTTTTATTTTTTATTTTAATGGAGCATTAAGATAAGAGAAAGAAAGAAAGAAAGAGATTTTTTCTTTCTTTTTCTTCTTATTTACATTTTCATAGACAACTCGTTGTATATATATATATATATATATATATATATATATATATATATATATATATATATATATATCTATAATAATGGTTTTAAAAACTCCTTTTTCGTTTACTACCTCCTACTTTTTGATTTTGTTTTCCTTTCTTTTTCTTTTTAAGGTTTAAATCCCCGGTTTTATGTACTTTTAATAAATATCTATTCCATGTAGCAACTATCTAATATTTAGTAGAAATAGTAGTGATGTGTACAATTAACAAACTCAACCTTTGCACATCTTGAAGAGATGTGGGCCAAATACTTTAGTTTTATGATTTTGACAAATCAACCATTTCCCGCACTTTTTTTTATTTTAAAATAATTTGAATTACATAGAGCAAAGAATTCCTTTACTCCGTATGTATCAGTTAAGATAAAATTAAGGTACCTTTTGAGTTGAACGCAATAGCTGACGACCCATGAAGAAGCAATCTTTGTTAAATGAGAACGTCATTCAACATATTGTAACATATATGTAGATGTCAGACATCATCATCATAAATCAATCTATAAACAACTAACGTTTTTGTCATTAATATATACATATATGACAAACTATTTTTGTGGCCATGAGATATACTTGAAAGTTTTAATGAAGAAACTCATTTGGGTATCACTAAAGTACCTTACTCATATATATATATATGCCAAGTCAACAAGAAACCAAGTTACTCTGAAATATTTCAAAAATGAGTGTGAACTGCACTCATATTCTTGAAGACATTCTCTTTCGTTTGTATTAACAGCATATTTGGATTGATTAAATAATGACTCCAATAATTGCAACTGTATTATAGGAAAAAAAAAACCTGCCCCAATAAAGAGAAAAAAGCATCTGGTATTTCTGACTATGTAGTTACCATAACTATGATTCATGGTGAGCATGGTAGCGGATGTAGTTGATTCTTAATAGTTCTACAACAGATGCCAACTGTAATTAAATAAATCTCTGAGGCTATGAAAAAGATGGACGTTCTTTCAGGGACGACCAACTCGGCTCCATGTGCAGTTGACACATTATTCCAATTGCTCCATTGAATAGAACACAACAATCCTTGTCTGTTTCTTGATATAAAGTGATCTTTTAGCAAAAAACGGCCGCAATAGGTCTTAAAAAACACTCTGAAATATTTGACCGTTATATTTATGAAGTAAAAAAAAACACTTAAAAGTGGGTTTTCTCCTTTTCAATATTTGAAAACAAACAACTTGCTTTCTTGTTGACTAGACACATATATCTCTAATATTGTGCCAACTTAGGCATATTGCGCAATCTGAGACGTCAGTGAAGTGCTCTCTATTAAAGTGATGACAACTTTTTATAACTTGTTTAGAGATTGTTGTAAAATCAATCACCAAATGCTCGGCTTTATAAGATACATGAATTTAAAAAATAAATGTATACTATCAAGACATTAAAACTATAAAATCTAAAAGCCTGATATAGCCTCTAATATGACAAAAAAACCAAACTATCGCTCAATTTCTATTGAATGTAATTTGATTATGATAAGTACAATTATACATAATAAAATATTACTTAGTATCTACACACACAATGTACTCGGGATTTGAAGAGATGGAAAGGAAATTTTTCATTTAAATATGTGTATGTTTTTATACATATATGTATGTATATCAACATAATTTATCTACTGAAAAGGATTTGGAATAAACATATTAAATTACTTTTGAAAATGGGGAAATAAATTACATACATATATGTAGTCACATAGGGAAAATAGACACAAAAGGAATTGAGAGTGAAATCACAGAGTTTTCTTGCACTCACGTTATAAAAAAGTGCTTTTATTCTTATTGAAAATGAAGTGATATTTTCTTTTACCTAATTTGTTAAAAATTAACATACTAATCAACAGCTTTTTGGATCATGGGTTTTTAGTTCTCTGATCCTGATTCATTTTAAGCTCAAAAACACGAAAAAGGATCATTTATATTAAATTGTAGTATTCATTTGATAACATTAATACTTTTTTAAAGTAACTCCCTTCGTTATCTTAACACTTTAGTGTGCATTAAAGTTTATTGTAGATAAAACTCCTGAAATTGTATACAAACCAATGAACATTTTATTACTTCCTTTCATATTAGAGAAAGTTTACATTGAATGCTAACAAATTAAGAAAAAAAGGATTCATCTCTTTAAAACTTAATTTTTATTTCATTTTTGACACTGAAAATAAACAATTCATAGAAAAGGAAAGAAAAATTATACGTCTGAAATAAAATAAAAATAACTTTTTTTTCAAAAACTGCTTATTTAAAAAAATATTAACAATTTAGTATAATTTAGTGAAAAAGAGGTTACTATAATTATGTTGAGGTTTTGTGGTATTTATTGATACAAAGTTCCGGGAATCATAAAGGACAAAAGGACAATAAATAACACATTAATATTAATTTTTTCGTCAACTTTGATCCTTTTTTTAAATAAAAACTAAAAACCATGTTTTGGGGGGAAGGTTCATTACACCTTTAAGGCGATGAGTTAATTAGTTAAAACCTCATTATGATACTATTTAATTATTAATAATTTCTGATTATCTGTTGACCTGTGCATTGAATTCATTCTCAAATAAAAACGTATATATATATGTATATGTTCACATTAATTCAGTTACTAAATTCGCTTGATAAATGTTTATTATTCCATGTATGTATAAGACATCTGGGGAAAAACATTCATTCCTGGAAAAGTGTTGGCATTTAAATGTTTATGTGATTCTTAATGCCAGTAGCATAGTCAAGCATTTTAAACAATGTTATATTCCTTTTAGAAGAAATCGTATTCGAAATGAAATGTTGAACCAACTTAATACAGAGTGTTTTAATTAAAACGATGAAAATTTAAAGTGACGTAGAAAAAAAAATAATTTAAATCATGAAGAATGTCTCATAGTAACAGAGGTAAGTTATTTTGAAAGTCTTCAAAATCTGGTGGATGGCTTCATGACAAATATTGGAGAGCTTTGAATTAAATGAAAAAATTAACCAAAATTTGTGAAGAATTGTCCAATTACCAACTGATGTGTGGTCTTTTTTATTATCATTTTAAAATGATCAAAAAAATAAAAAATGCAGGAGTACAGTTGTGTAATGCCAACTAGAAAAGAGCGTGGAAAGGATTTCGTCAAAAATGAGTAAAATTCTTCATGAACTCCTCTACAATTACTAATACTCAATTTTTTCCAATAAAATTTCTGTAAAATACGCAAATTGAGATTAAATTTTATAGAAATATCCAGCTAAATTATATTTAAACTATAGTAGTTGGCATTCCTACATTTAATGAAAGGCGCTTCTTCAAATATAAAGAGTAATAACACAACTCCTTTTAAACATAAGTATAGTGGGGGACCTTTGAAAATCTCCAAATCCACTAAATAAAGAATCCATTGTTTGATTTCTCAAATTCGTTTCCTTGTTATTTTATTTAGAATGCATATGTTATCTATTAAACATCTGTCCTCCACTTGGAGTATGACCGTTTATTTTAAAATTTGTATCAATGTTGTAGACTTCCAAATATATTTGCTCATCACTTTTCTTCTCGTCTCTAATGATTTTGAATAAAAAAACATGCCTTGTACTCCTAGAACCAAGTTCATTACAAGGAATGATGTCATCTACATGATTCTGTCTTAATTAAATATTATCTTAACTTTGTATACTCATTTATTCAATTTATTAAGTATGTGAATGTTGTAATTTAAATTTTAAGAAGAAAGATACACAGTTTGACTCCTTTTAATTAGACGAAGGATTTTTCAAACGGCTCTGAATTGAACAGAAAACTAAATTGTAAGGTCAAAGATTTTTTTAGCATATTAATTCCTCATTTATTGTTAAAAACCATTTTATTTTATAATAAATTTTTATAAAAATGTGGTTGAAAAGATGATGGTTTTTGTTGATATTGACTTAGCTTAGTCCAACCTTTAAGATGTGATTGTGAGAATAGTTACAGATTAGGTTTTAATTTTCATGGATGTATTAAACATCATTATGTTCCTTTAAATTGCTAAATGACTGTTGGATATAACTAAATTAACCGTAAGTAGTACGCAATCAATACTACTTATTCCATTCTCTATATAGGTATATCCTTGCATTTAAAGGGGAAAAAAAACCTTTTGTTAATTAAAAAATGAACAAGTAACTACTATTAGTATATAAATTTTTCATTTTATATATAACCAGGGGCGTACTGGGGCGAAAATTTCCACCGGGCAAAGAATAAATATCTTGTACGATAAAGGCGCATTATGCTAAATCGAAGGGACGCCTAGTAAAGATTTCAGAGGGGCGCACCGGTCATTGACCGGTTGACCGCCGGGCCAGTACGCCCCTGTATATAACCAACATCTAGATAGAGTGAGATATTTAAGATAGATACTAATAACCAAATGAAAGAAGGATATACATAGATTTAAGAATAAGTTATTCCAAATATGAATTGAAAAATTATTTGATACCTTATATTAAATATCGTTGTCTTCCATTTTCACAATTCGGAGTAATAAAACTTAAATTAGTTACATACAAATTAATCCATCAAGAGGATAGTGAGTAATTGTTCAAAGAAATTGGTTGAGGCAAGTCCATGTATGTATGATTTCAGTGGAACTAGCTTCTGCACTTTCCTCTCAAATTAGTCCATGGCGATTACAATGTTTCGCAATTTCTTAAGGAGGCTATACATAGATGAGTTAGAAACAACGTAGATGGTAAAAAGGAAGTATATCGACGTCAAAAGACGAATACAATCATTGAATGGTTTTTTAATTAACTTATATCATTTATGCAAAAATCAATTTTCCATATAATGAGCATAGAGCCTCTGAACTGTGGATCTCCCCATAGCCAAGAGGAGAATAAATTTTGTTTGATAAACACGTTGTCTGCTAATAACAAATTTCAACCTTTCATATTGAAAATATAAAAAGTGGAGAATAATGAATTGACTGAGAAATTGAAGACATTTCTAATCATGAGTCGATAAGAATCTTCCTCACGACTAAACCAATTAAAACAAGAAGTTATAATTCTCCAAATTTATCCCGGGGTCCCAAAGAACAGGAACAGCCACTTTAAAAAAAATGTATCAACTCTTTGTCTTTCTTCCTTATCTACACTATAGAAAGTTATATCTGGATGCTCTAAAGGTTGGATATTAGGAATATGTTTCACAGATGAGGATCGTTTAGATAATAAAAAATAGCAAAATTCTCAAGAGAATGATAATGATGTTGTAGACTAAAACAGAGTAAAGTAAGGATCGTCATTTGTGAGTTAATAATTTAATTCTATCGACCTAATGTTTTACTCCTTATTAAAGTAAAAGTTTAGTCATTTGCATATTTAAGGGACATTTGGATACTTTCTGAAGCATCGTATTCGTAAAAAAACACAATGAAATGAAACTATAGACTCTAGACTATAATGCCCTGTTGTCCTGTTAACCAGACAATGGGGTATCATCCTCCGTGTTACAACAGTACAAACTGAATTCCTACTTAAATATTAAAATTGGTTAGGATAACTTTTTTTATTTTTTTTTACATTGCATAAGCTTAAGAATTCGAATATCATTTTATTCTTCTTCTTGCATGGCTTCATATCTTTCATACGAGAGAGACGGGCACCTATATCTGAGGTGATCTGCACTCTGACTCTTCATGCAAACATCACATGTTGCATTTGTGTTCTTCCATCTACTCAGAATAGCGAAGAAAATGGCCCATAACCAGTGGTGGCTTGAAGTAGTAATTTCATATCCTCATGACGAAGTTTGAGAGGCTTTGGCTTAGGTTCTTTTAGCATCACGTGTGTGTGAGTTTCATATGTTGACTATGATCAGTAAATCGCTAGCGCTGGGATTTATGACAAAAAGTACAAGAATTTCGTATTACAAGAATAGCCTTGTTTTATTTAATGAATTAAAAATGGCTAGAAAAAGATACATTGAATTGTCTTCACTTTGTGTTTTTTTTTATTATTGAGGCTCATTTCTAAAAGATATTACAATGACATTGAAAAAAGACATGTTCAGTGTGAGAGGATTTAATACATTACAAGAGATATGAAAAATTTGGAGTCTCCCAGTGGTACCATATCTTTGTAGGACATTATGTCATTTTTTGGGGGTTTTTACACTCACGGGGAGTAGAGTAATTATCACTTCTCTATTAATTATCTTCGCCAGGAAAAAGGGCTTCAAAAAATTGAAAAGTCATCTCTTGTAATTAATGGACATTCCAAATTAATATTATTATAAATAAATAAAAAAAAGCAGGACGCACTTTACAAAAAAATACATATAATTTATCTACATAAAGGATATTGAATCTTAACAATAAAAAAAAAGTTTGTTTTTTTAAGAGTAAAAACTTTATTTTAAGTATCTTTTTTCTTCTTAAAACACTTAAGTTTTTAATTTTATGTATTTTAGATTTTATTTTGTGTTCTCAAAAAAATAAATAAATAAAAAAGCAAAATATCTTTTTAATCCTAACATTTTTTTTTTGGGGAAAAGTTTCATCATTTTGACAGAGTATAATTGTTTTATCCTATTTTTGTTGTTGTTGTTGTTGTTTCTATGGATTTAAAATAACAACATGGATAGACTCAGTCTTTAAGAATGAAAAAAAACAACAACAACAACTAGGAATTCATTCACTAATTCCCTATCAAAATACATGTATCTAGGGATATAATTAAGGCTTGTCACATATGTGCACGAGGGATGTGATCCTTGGGAAGAAAGTAAGCAAATACTGATAAAATGACAATAATAAAAACATAGGTCATTGACAAATTTGAAATGTCAAAAATCCTAAGGGGTATGAGTTTACTAAATGTTATTCAATTTTCCACTCTGATTTCAAATCCGTAAATCTTTTTTGTCGAGAGTCACACGGTTTTTGAAAAATGAGACCCTACTTTTTGAGCTGATTTGGCTCATTTTCACACACTTCAACCTCAATTTAAGCCTAGAAGGATACTACTCATTTTGTGCATTAAAAATGATGATTTGCTAGTGTATTATTTAATGTATGTATTTCCTGCCTTTGTTTTGACCTCAAGGGTCTGAGTAGACCCAAAAGTCGGCCAAATCCTTTGTACTTAAATAACTCCTTGAATATTATTACATGAAATGGATTAATAAGGAATGCATTGAAAAGCTGAAACTACCAGCTTTCAAAGGAGATGTCAAGAGCCCGATAAGAATCCTTAACTAAGAAGAAATCATCCATCTAAATGTGTAAATTTTGGTTCAATTTCGAGCAAAAATTCGCTAGAAATCTAAGACTCACGGTAGAGCTAATAAAAAAACAAGTGCTATAGACTGTAGTAGTAACGTGCAGAAGAAGACTCTGACATCAGCTGAAGACGACCAAGCTTAGAAGGATACTCATTTTGTGCATTAAAAAAAATGATACACTAGTGTATTGTATGCAAATTCCATTTCCAGTTTTTGTTTTGACCTAAATGTACTCCTGGAGGCATAGGTGGTGGGAGAATGTCCAAAAGTCGGCCAAATCCTTTGTATTTAAATAACTCCCTGAATACTATATAAAATGGATTATTAAGGAATGGGTTAAAGAGCTGAGATCCACAGCTTTCAAACGGGATGTCAAGTGCCCGATAAGAATCTTTAATTAAGAAGAAACCGTCCATTTAAATGTGTAAATTTTCATCCAATTTTGAGCAAAAGTTCGCTAGAAATCTAAGACTCACGGTAGAGTTACTTAAGAAGTAAAAAACCTATAAAATCCATACATTATGAGAGTAAATATAGAAAAAATAAAGAAAATTAAGACATGACATGAAAATTAAATATCGTTATGATATTTAAAACGCTAAAATTTCAATAGAACAATGAGTTCAATCCGAAGGATCTTTTGTAAAATATTATGTACTCGGAAGATCGATGGGAAAACACTTGGGAAAAAATAGCCTCTTCTCAACAACTTAACAATTATTAATTATACAGGTCAACAGTCAAATTTTCCAACTTCAACATAGAAGGATACTCATTTTGTGCATTAAAAATAATGATTCGATAGCATATTTAATGGAAATTTTATTTTACGTCTTTGTTTAGACCTATAGCGACTCTTGAGGGCATAATTAAACAGTGGGAATAGGTCCAAAAGTCAACAAAATCCTTTGTACTTAAATAACTCCTTGAATGTTACATGAAATGGATTAATAAGGAATGTATACAAGAGCTGAGACCCAAAGCTTTCAAATGAGATGTCAAGCGCCCGATAAGAATCTTAAATTAAGAAGAAATTGTCCATCTAAATTTGAAAATTTTCATTCAGTTAGGAGAAAAAATCCACCTGAAATCAATGACTCACTGTAAAAAACAACTACAATAGACTAAAGTGCAGAAGGGTTTTCAGCTGATTTCGTAATCCTTCTGTGCACTGCTACTTTAAGTAGCTCTGCCGTGAGTCTTTGATTTCTAGTGAATGAATTTTTGCTCGAAATTGAACCAAAATTTACACGATTTCTTCTTAGTTAAGGATTGTTATTGGGCCCATAAGGATTTTTGACTGTTAACCAGTGTAATCATTTGCTATAAAACGTGTTTAAATCTAAGAGTTATATCAATGATTTTTGAATTTTGTTTTAACGTTTGTAACTATAAATGAGGTTTTCGAATACATTCTTCAATCTTTATGCTCTACTTAGGGCAGGGCCTCATTCCACTCATACAAGAAAACGTCATTTAGTTTTCTTCGAATTTCGATGATTTTGGGTACTGAAGCTCTTATTTATGGGAAAAGAGCGTTCATTTTAATTAAAATTTGCTAACTTATTGTTTTTTTTTTGGTAAAAACGCAGGAACTTAATTTAAATAAATAGATTTCAAAAAAAAAAAAAAAATGCACTGGGTGTAAGAACTCACCTAGATAATTTTTTAAAACTACCTCCATAAGTGGAAATGAGTTAGAATTAGCTTAGATTTAAGCCATTTTTATAGCCAATAAAAATCGTTCATGCTGAATGTGAAAAAACAAAAATCGTCTGTTTTTAAATCCACTTTTTTAATCAAAAAATGAAAATTATATACTTTTAATGAAAACTAGAAAATTGTTTTTCCTTATATTTGTCATCAAATTTGAAAGGGTCATTGAATGGTTTTGAAATATGAAAGAAAAAAGTTAGTAATATCAGTTGAAGCTCTGAACAGTATAAAGAAGTTCAAAATCCAGGAGGGCTTCAAGAAAGTGCTCATATCTCATGAACAACTAATTTTGGCAACCACTCCTATTGTATAATTAATAAGCTTTATACAAAAAATTCATCAAAATCTATTATGATTGACTGACATTTTATCTTTTTTTGTTGCTGTCGAGTTGAATAAAAATGATTCAAGTATAAATGACAGTATATTCTCTAGAGGTAGACTCCAAAATTCTAGTAGGTCTGATACATTGTTGGGAAAGGTCTTAAGTACTTTAAGATTTGATCTGAGCCTTGAGATCAATACAATATGTTTTTTTTTAAAAAATACTTTGTGTTTGATAAAGTATTACCTAGGAGGCTCTAAAAGTTCACAATTTGCTCTCAATTAAATAAAGGTCAACTGCGTTATTTGTAATTAAATGACAATTTTTTTTTATTTATATATGATTGTGAAGTAAAAGTGGACTTAAATAAGTTTTTTATCGTGAAGTTTGATTGTAAAGATTCATTCCTATGAAAAGGATTTTATTCTTACAACTCTATCATTGATTATGACTAATTTCATCATATATGTTTTTTTTTTTCAAATGGCTTTGTGTGTGTGGTTGCAAATGGTTGTAATTATTTATTATACATATATAGGCCTGGTTTATTTTTACGAGTCTCTGATTTTGCATCTGTATACTCAATCCCAACATTTTACTCACATAATAATGATGATGATTTAGCATTGTGATAAGCAAATATTCATACTTCTTGTGTCATGATTGATTTTATTTTAGAAAAGTGAAAGTGGAGACAATAGCAAAATCCACACAGAAACAAAGAAACGCATACAAAAGTCAGTATTGTGAGTTACATATTTTCACATTGAATATATATTTTCATCATTCATTCTTAAGTTAAAATGTCAGCAATTGTTTCATCAATGTCTAGTCGATTTTTGTATTCGAAATCAAAAAGGTATAACGGGAATAACTTGCAGAAAATTGCTTACAATTTCTCAAAGTAACGTTAACAAATCAAATATGTATATACTGAAATTTATAGTTATTCTCATCCAATGGATGTCCAATATATGTAGACATCCACAGCTTTCAATTCAAGTAAAACTTCATTTAGTGTCTAGGTTCTACATAAAAATCCTAATAATTTATTTCACAATGTTTTAAGTGATAATGGCAGTACAAGAATATTTCACGTAATGATACAATCAAAGTAATAATGGTTAAACAGGTCAACAAACTTGAACTTTCAAAAATCTCACGGGGTTTAAGTATAATAAAAGTTATATAGTTTTGCACGCTGATTTCAAATCTATGACATTTTTTTCGAGAGTCCGACGGTTTTCGAAAAATTGTACTCTACTTATGTAGCCTTTCCAATTTTTTTTTTCTCGGCCATATATGGCATATCTTTATTCGAATACACATATTAAAAATTCATAACAGGGAGTTACTGGGAAAGAAACTGATGGAACATCAAAAACATATTTAAAAACAATTGAGCCTTTCCAATTGACATTTTCCAACTTCAACTTCAATTTAAGCCTTAAAGATTACTCATTTTTGTAAATTACATATAATGATCCACTAATGTGTTTAATGCAGATTTCATTTCCAGCGTTTGTTTTGACCTCTAGGGAATTCTGGGGGATAGGCGGTTGGAGTAGGCCCAAAAGTCGGCCAAATTCTTTGTACTTAAATAACTCCTTGAATATTATATAAAATGGATGAAATAGGAATGCATTAAAAAGCTGAGACCCACAGCTTTCAAAGGAGATGTCAAGAGCCCGGTAGAAATCTAAGAAGAAATCATTCATCTAAATGTGCAAATTTTCATCCAATTTCGAGCCAAAATTCGACTAGAAATTAAAAACTCACGGTAGAGCTCCTAAAAAACAAATGTAATAGACTGAAGATGTAGCATGTAGAAGGATTCAGCTGATTTCGTAATCCTTCTGCGCGTTAATACTTAGGTAGTAGCACTACCGTGAGTTATTAGAAGGAATGTCTTGAGAACAAGAAAGTATGATTTGATCTATATTTTATAATAGATCCTTCACTAAAACAACACAAATCACATCCAGGAAGCATTTCGAGAAGTGCATATTTTCCTTAATTTCCTAGAACTAATAATTGTACATTTAAAAACTATTACTTAAAATAATCAAATAGATGATATAAAATCCGTGAAGCAACTGATAACATTTTCTTTAATATTAAAATATTGCATAAATTATGACAAAAGATTTTCTATATTTACTATTAAGTCAGAAATAGTTTATAGTTTAAAGTAATAATGAGTTTACAAGTTACATACAAGGGTAATTTAAAAAAAAAAAAGTTTAGTTGACATAGTAAACAAACGCTTAATTAATTGATTATGTTTAATCAAAATGGTAGGAAGCAATGACTTCCCTGTATTCTTGTGCTCATGTTCAAAGGCAATTAAGTAACATTAAATTGAATCTGCAAAGACGTAATTCTCAAATTTTGTTACATCAATTTGACCTCCGTTGTCTAAACCTTTTTTTTTTAAATTAAAATTTAGTTTATTTGTTTAAGAAGCGTATACCTTTTATAAATCATCCTTTTAAGCTTGGATTTTTTCAAAAGCACCCTTTTTGCACAGATCATTAATTCTGGTCTCTGCAACTTTTTGTTATTTCCATTCAAAAAAAAAAAAAGAATTAGGGTTTTTGCCATTCATTTCAGAACTCTTCTCTAATTATCATAAGTAAGAAAAATTAAATTATTCTAAATTGCACACTAAATCATCAAACATTTAACCAGCTGACAGCTGACCATATCTCTGTGCATAATGAACACACGGTTTCTGCATAAAGTTTGCAATGCGAATTTGGAGCATGGATACATAATTTGTGTTAGAGTCATTATTTCTATTTGTATACACTAAGCATTCTACAAGTTTCAGAAGCGGTCCACTTTTCAGAGTAGTGAAAGTTGCTACTAGAGTCTTACTTTTAATTTGATTTACATATTTTGCCGCAGCTGAATATGCTCTAGGAAAGGTTGACTTTCAATCAATATGTTGCTTAATAAGCTCTGATTCAGATATCCCAATAAAAATCCTTCTGCCATAAATATTTTTTAGTTTGTTCCTATCTAAATGTAATTATCTCCATATTGTGCAAAAAAAAAAAAATCATTAACGAATGTTCTACTCTATGACGTCAAATATTAACGAAGAAAGCTCTTGCACACAACTAGAGATTTGAAAGCATTGACCTATTCTAAAAATATGTGTACATTGCTGTTTTGTAACTGTCTATTTGCTCCATGACAACAACACAGTTGTTTTTAGTCAAATCATGAATTACTAAAGCGATATAATTATACAATAATTAAAGCATAATTATTACTAAAATTATAATTACTTTTTTTTTTGTTCAAAAAAGGCCATTAATTCATTATTCCCCTTTTGATAATTTTATGTATGAATGTATATTTGTTTAGAAAAAAAAAAAGAAAAAAAAAGACTAATGAATCAAAAAAGGCAAACAGTTTCTGCAGAGCTTTGCATTCCTTTCCCTTGATTTTTTTTTTTTTTTTTTTTACAAAAAAATATCTAGAGTCGATTAACAAAAAAAGTTAATAATTATTTATAATTACAGGGGTGATATTATTATACATACATAGTAAAAACAATATGGTTCTTTGTAGGGTAGGGTCAGTCATGGTAGAGTTAAACTTAAATATGATCCATTTGTCTTATTTATGAATCTTTCAAAGGCTTATAAATTAACGTATAGAGAGCCTTAGTTCAAATAAAATACTTGTATGTAACAACTATTAGAATTTCATGTGGTATTAGTAAGTGAAGAAATAACAATTGGCTAATTTTGCCATGTAACTGCCTGGACTGTCAAAATTGTTTGAAGTTATGGCAATACCTATCAACTGTTCCATTTAGGAATGATTTACTTTTTCTACACTGGGATTTTTTTAGGTTATATTGAAAATTTATAGGTCAATTTTTTGATGGATAAAATTCATTTAGAGATCACAATAATAATTACACTGGTCAACAGTCAGAAATCCTAAGGGGTATAAGTTTAATAAAAGTTATTTAGTTTTACAAACTGATTTCAAATTTGTAATTTTTTTTTTCAAGAGTCTACTACTTTTTGAGCTAATTTGGCCCATTTTTCAACTTCAATTGAAGCCTTGAAGGATACTCATTTTGCGCACTAAAAAATAATGATTTGTTAGTGTATTTAATGTGAATTCAATTTCCAGTCTTTGTTTTGACCTAGAAGTATAGGGTGCAGAAGTAGGCCCAAAAGTCGGTCAAATCCTTTGTACTTAAATAACTTCTTGAATATTACTTGAAATAACTAAGAAGAAATCGTCCATTTAAATGTGTAAATTTTCATTCAATTTTGAGCAAAAATTCGCAAGAAATCAAGCGCTCCAGGTAGAACCTCTAAAAAAAATGTCCAAAAGACTGAAATAGTAGCATGCAGAAGGATTTCAGCTGGTTTCTTAGTCCTTCTGCACGCTACTACTGCTGCTTTGACCCCTATCCCAATGCAATTTTGATGTTTTTATCCCAATGATTGAGAGCCTCCGGCGCAAGTAAACGCTTAGGAATTATGGCTATTATAATTACCATTCTGGTGGTTCAATAATTTCTTCAATGATATTATTATATAATTTCTTTATATTTGAATAAAAATCCTTTCGACAGATAAAAATGTATTTTTACAAAATACTCTGTATATGAACGTTATGGATCACATAGAGCAAAATTTTTACAAAGGACCACTTACATTACCAATAAGTATACAGTTTAATGATCAAATGTTGAACTTTTGATCAAACTGTGTTTGATGAAAGTCTATAACGTATCATAGGATAACAATATTTTGAGAATACTAAAAACAAAAGAAAAAAAAACGGACATCATGTAACATTTTGGCATATTGTGATCTATATATAAAGAAACCAAATGACGGTGATTTCTGTAGACTACTCAACATATATTCCACAATGTTCCTTCTATCAAAATACATAAATGTAAAAACAGGTTGAAATCAGCCAATATTTTCCTTCGTGATTCGTTCTAAAGCCCATAACCGTTTTTAGTGTCCGATGGAATCTCTCTATGGGTTCATTAGACTCTGGGTGATAACCAATAGTTAAAACATTACTTTAGCTAAGAAACTACTTCTACCAGAGTCCAAGAGTTTTTCTGTAAATCAGTCCACTCTGTCAGAGTGGTTGTAAATAGGAACACACAGAATCAATACCCAATCTGTTAAAAATTCTGATTTTCTCAAAATCTGATGCAACACCGCACACGATTTTGAGGAAAATGAATTCCACTCAAAGAAAGTGGGTCTCATGTTTCTCCTCATAGAATTTTGGGAGAAGATATTGTCTATCTCAATCTTCCTGTCCCTGGGTCTTGAGCATCATTTTTTTTAAAGTCCTCACCAAAGAAACAAATGGTGGATATTTATATTGTGTACAAATTGAGAATTTTAGTGACTTATTATATATTGGGCCACAATTTACTTATCAATGAGTAATGGTCACCCCAAAAAGTATTTAACTACACGCTAGTGACTTGGTGCTTGAGATCAGTCAAGCTCTTTTGACCAAGGTTTTGAAGGTTTGGTTCTCATAAGGATGTGCTCGAATTGAACTTAAAAAACCCGTTAAATTTGACGATTTTTGATAAATGACGTCATCATTGATATCAGCTGGTGATAACCGTATTTATAAAAACATCTCTATTATACTTGAGGTATATATCCCATGTTTGATTTAGCGTAAATAAAAATTAATGGTAAACTTTTTTTGTTCATGATCGATATTTTAAGTTTTACGAATGTCCAAGTGTAATTTGATTTCAAGTCTCATATTAAGGAACGACAAATCTCTAAAATAGAAAAGATTTAGTATAATTTCAATTATCACAAAAAAAAAGTATCGTTAATTAATTGATTATTCATTTTATTTATCTCATTTTTTTGTAATTGCAACTTGAAAAAAAAAAAAAATATGCAAATCAGCAGCCATGAATCAGTTGTCTCTAATAGCATTTCCTACAACCAAATTTATACTACTACGTATTTTGTAAAAATTGAAAATTGAAAGAAAAAAAGGATCCCTCTCTAAACAACATATGGTAAAATCCATCGTAAAGTTCCTCGCTTTTTGTTTTTGAATATCCAACTTTTTGTATAAATCAAATATCATTGTTTGTATACTACAACAACGAACAACCATTTATGTGTATATGAGACCATTTAGGAACAATATATATATATATATATATATATATATATATATATATATATATATATACATATTATTCTCCATATAACATTCGAATTAATTAATTTTTTTAATTAAAAAAAAATTCTATTTAAAAGTTGTGAAAACGAGAAGTAGATTTTATTTTTTACATAAATGTTTTAATAATTGTACTACACATTTATACACATATATATATATATATATATATATGTATACATACATATGCTTGCAACTATTAGAAGTATTTAGTGCTTGAAAAAAGTCAAAGGAACAGGGAGTTTTTTACCTTAAGGACTCAAATAAATGTAATTGTAGTCCTCTGTATAGTTAATTACATAATTAGTAAGAATGTAGAAGGACAATTGATGTATATACAAATATTGGTGTACACTACATTAACAGAGCTCGTTAATGAAAGAGGTCCCTGTTTTTATAGTATTATTAGTATTATTTTCAAAGCCTCTCTCATCATTTCAACCAAAAAACATAAAAGGGAGTGAAACTACACAAAAAAAGTTAATCATTCTGTAGTTGATAGCCAACAATGTCCCATTCTTTTTCATTATGAATTTATTTAGTATCAAGCAAATAGTAAGGACTCTCAGTACATAACTCTCTAAACCTTTCATTCAAAAAGAAGAAGAAAAAAACCCAAGTTGTTGATCCATGTCCCATCAATCTTTCCAATTGCTGTATAATTATTCTTTGTTTTAATAAGTATAAGTTAGTTTTTTTTCTTCTTGGCTACTCAATGAAACATACTTTTGATGATTAAACTTTGTCTATAAATCTAAAATTTGGATATTTGCTTTCCTTATTTTTAAGAGGTTGAATATTTGTTGATAATAATTTTTTATATAGCTTTAAATTATTTCGAATAATTTAAAAAAGTCTTACAGAATGAAAAATACAATTTTCATTCACAGAAAGTTATTCCGGCCATTAATTATTAAGTAAAGTTATTCACTTTTTTACAAGTAATCACTGTCTGGTCATATTCATAAAATATGTTAAAACGGAGTCAACAGCTACGAAATATGATACTTGTAGAAATGTAAATACTATGCAAAACGCCGTGTGCGAAATTTTGTGGAGTTGGCACTTTGAACAACAGCCCTTTTTGTTTTCCAAAGCTGTTATCATTTTTCCTTTATTACTACTGAGGGGAGAGCAATATCTACCTGATAGTAAAGATCTTGTATGAAGGAAATCATGTATTAAGGTTAATAAAGCAAATAAAATGTAAACAAAAAGGGCTCAAGTCCTCGTATAATTAATTATTAGTTAAAAATATATAATTTCCTGACATCCATTTGAGTTAATTTTCTGTCTTTCATCTATGTTATTATTTATTGTTGTATATATAATGGAGAATAGCAGCTTGAGGCTCAGTAAAACGTCATGACATCTCAAGCTGCTTCCCTCTCAACATTCATCAAATTGTCAGAGTTACAACCGGGTTGATGATTTTCTCTTTTTTTTTATAACACGCCCGAATTGCATATGATTTACATTCCTAGGGATCAATTGGCTGTACAGGGGAGGGGTATAATCAATAGCTAACAAAGCAAGAAAAGAAAAAGAGAAGAACTAAATACTTTAAAGTTTTTGATGGTTTAGGGGGGGGGGAGATACCATATTGGGAAACATTTTATTTAAATTCGATTAAAGGCCCAAAAATTATCCCTTAGAACACTCACTACTAATAAAAAGCATGTTTAAATCAATCAAAAACCGATCAAATAAGCCGGAGTAACCAGGGACAGTTGTACCACATGTAGTTACACTATTTCTTAAACATACAAACATCTCTGGCCATATAATTCATTCTGATATCACCTATAAACTATACGTACAATTATTGAAACAAAGAAAATAAAATCAGACATCTTTGTCAATTTTTCTTGTGATGGACTCCATTGGATATTAACTGACTTTGAGAGGTTTAATGTCATTTCGGAAAGGAGAATATATTTATACTATATTTTCAAATCAATTTTTCATAGTGTTTGCTATTGACTTATTTGCTATCACATGACGTCATAGAGAGCGCGTCTTCTGAACAAAAAGGAAAAAAAAAGAAGGTCTTCAAATCAATTGAAACTCCCTCTGTTAGGCCATTGTTGTAGAGCCTATTCTTTATTCTGTAGTTGGGTTATACTCAGTACTTAAGAAGACAATTGAATGAATTGAAACCTCAATAGACTAATAGGATGAACCAAATGAGAGAGAGAGAGAAAGAGAAAGAGAGATTAACAACTTTCCAAAAAGGAAAGAAAAAAGAGAATTGTTGACGTTTGTAACCAAACTCCCAGATACAAATATATTCAATTATATTTTTATTTTGTTAAAAAAAAAGACAGAAAAAAGAAAAGAGAAGATCAGTTATCTAAAATAAAAATAAATATAAAAATGAATAAAATTCTGGGGGCTTTTTTTTGAAAATCTCCTTTCAAAAGTCAGAGAATCCCCTCAACATAAATATATATACATATATATATATATATAGCAATATTAAAGTCCACAATATGTTTCAAAATCAGAATGAAAGGGAGGGAGAACCCCCTTCATTTGTTTTGTAAAAAGGGTTGATTTATATGATTATATTGTATATATATATATATACAAAGGTATGTATGTAGTTTTATGTGTCAATCTCTCTTTCTGTTCATCTTTCTCCCATTCCTTTTTCTCTCCTTTTTTTTCCCCTCCCGAAATAAAATTTGAATTCTCTTGAGAATTGGTTGTTATATTTTGTTACTACAAGTTTTACTTTTTTCTTTTCTTGTTCCCTTTCGTTTCTTTTTTATTTAATTTCGAAACTTCCTTCCTTTCGTATGTCTATGTTTATTAGTGAATAATTCATCTTGGAAGCAAAAACAATAATAATAATAATAGTAACAAAAAAACAACACAACTACAACAAAGAAGTAATAATATTATTAATAATATCACCAGATGTGATCCTTTCAAAGTTTGTTCCTTCCCCCCCCCCCCCCCCCCTATTCTTCTTCTTCTTCTTCCTTATCCATGGATGTTACACAAGTTTATGAAACAGTGGAGTCTTAAGAGAATTATCTACTATATGTATGTAGTTTAGAACAAAGTTATAGAAACTACATATACATATAAGACAGATGTTTATTTTATAGTCAAAAAAGAGAAAGAAAGAAGCTCCTTCAAGGTCCTAGGACAAGGCATAGGGAGACATTCTTGAAGGGACAAACAATGAAGGGTCTTCTCAATGCTCTTTTGTATGTTTCAATGCATCGAATGATATCAAAAAAGTAAAAAAAAAATAAAAGGCACTTTTAATTTAATTCAATTTCCTTGACCACATATTTTAAAGTAGAATTAGGTTATATTTGTCTAAAATTTTACTATGCTTTGTGCAACTATGGATTTTTGGATAAATTAAAAGGAATTCAATCAAAAAAAAAAAAAAAAAAATTGTGAAGAAGCGGACGTGACTCGAACACGGTACCCTCGCGTATCACCTCCATAACAAAGCCTTGTACGCTATGGTAAAAAACAACCGTTCTACCTGAAAAATTAACAGTATTTAAATTATAATGTTAAAAAATTTGTTAAATTTGCCATCTTCCCGATAAAAAGAAATTAACCACATTTAGCAACAACAGCAGAGCAGAGCATAAAAGCATTTAATATATAAAATATTATGTATACATTTACTAATATAAACTTATATACATAACTAATTTCACGCCTCGAAGCCTCTGTTTAATAATATACATTCATACATTTATAATAAATATATATATATATATATATATATATATATATATATAACCACTAGGTAAGAAGTTAATTTCCTTGATTTATTAAAAATGTATGGTTGTGTACCCCTCACTATAAATATAGCAACTGAAAATCCGTAGTTTTTGCCAGGGAGAACAGCAACTATCTAGACAACTATTAATCTTCATCATTACAATTTGTAGTAGATAGAACCATATTGATATATTACCTTGAAAAAACGTGCATTGTACAACTGTAGGATCCTTGTACTAAGGGATTCATACAATTAGTATCAAAACTCATTTATAAACATAGATATATGTATACAGGGTGTGATCAAGCCAAGTGAAGATACATGTTTATTCAAATATCAATACACTAAATACATGAAGCAAATTGACAAACCTCAGAAGGAAATACATACAGTGAATATAAATATAAAGAAACAAGATGTACAATTAATTATTTTTCAAATATATTCCCCCTTTGTCGTCAGCAAACGTTTAATAGAACTAGACCACATGAGGGACGCATGGTTTTCGGGGATATTTCTTCAGAGCAAGTGAGTAATTTTTTATTCAGAGCATTAATACTTGATTGATTTGCAGAGCAAGACATGTTCTCTAAGATAATCTATATGGCAAAGTCCACAGGGTTTAAATCAGAAGAGAAAGGAGGTCATAATTCCTTTGGCCAAAGCCCTACCATATTCTCAACTCACCAGTTTTGAACAAAAAAGATTGGCTCCGTCTGCAACGTGTCTCCATCATGTTGGAGAGTTATTCCATCTTCTCCAAACGTGGCATCCATCCAGGTAACTAATTTCTCTTTCAACATCACCCAATAAACCTATAGGTTAACTTTACTCCTTCTTCAATGAAGAATAAAGGAGTTTCTTCTCCAGTTGAAGTTACCCCAGTCCACACCATCGCAGACGCTGTTTTTCTTCTTCTTCAGAGCATTAATACTTGATTGATTTGCAGAGCAAGACATGTTCTCTATGATATCCAAATAGGGCAAACTCCATTGGGTTTAAATCAGAAGAGAAAGGGGACCATAATTCCTTTGGCCAATGCTCTACCATATTCTCAACTCACCAGTTTTGAACAAGATTGCCTCTCTCTGCAACGTGACTCCATCATGTTGGAGAGTTATTCCATCTTCTCCAAACGTGGCATCCATCCAGGGAACTAATTTCTCTTTCAACATCACCCAATAAACGTATAGGTTAACTTTACTCTTACTTCAATGAAGAATAAAGGAGTTTCTTCTCCAGTTGAAGTTACCCCAGTCCACACCATCGCAGACGCTGTTTTTCTTCTTCTTCAGAGCATTAATACTTGATTGATTTGCAGAGCAAGCCATGTTTCTATGATATCCAAATAGGGCAAACTCCATTGGGTTTAAATCAGAAGAGGATGGAGGGCATAATTCCTTTGGCCAAAGCCCTACCATATTCTTATTACACCAATTTTGAACAAAATTGGCTATGTGAGATGTGTGTATCTTGTTGGAGAGTTATTTTTATCTTCTCCAAACATGGCATCCATCCAGGAAACTATTTTCTTTTTCAGCATATAAATACATCAAATTTACTAACACGAGCCTTCAATTGTGTGCATATTTGCCTGGGGGTCTTTCCTGCATTTATTGTGCTCATTACAAAACAAATCTTAAGATTTTATTCAGCATATGAAAAAACATAATTTAGCCATTATAAAATTGTAGAATTTTATTATTTTTATTATAAAAATATGTCAAATATTGTGTTGATCACTCAGTATATATATATTGTAGTTGAATTGGTCATACATAGTAAAGAGCTTTGTTCAGCTCTTTGAAAGCACTTCCCTCCTACGTAATAAATAAAATTTACAACATCATCAACCTTAAAATTGTCTGCTGAATGAGGAAAAAAACATTCCTCATTTTTGGTAGATAGGTAGCACATATATGGAGTTCCATCAATGAGAACAACAACAACACTGCCATACAAAAAAAAAAACGAAGGTACAAAGAAGCAAGATGTCAAACCACTACCCAGGGAATTTATTCTTTCCTTCTCCACATTTCCCTCAGGGATTACATTTGTCTTGAAAAAAACCTGTGTTTTTTAGGGAGGGTTTTTTGTACAAAAAAAAATGAAAAAAAAAATATTCGATTTTCTACGCTCTATAGTTTCTTTGATGAAGGAACTTTTTGTCTTGTCCCCATGGTTTAACGCTTTCCTTAAACATTTATTTATGTATGTTTCATTTTTTTTCTTTTTTTGAGAGGGGGGGGGGGTATTTTTCTTTTTGAGGGTACAAAAAATAGATTTCTTCCAATTTGAGACAATTTAAAAAAACAAACAAACAAACAAACATAAACCTAATTTTCCTACCAGAACACAAATAGATTTTAACCCCTTTAAAATTATTCATTCCTCAATAATTTTGACTGCTAGAACATTTAAATTTTTGAGTATTGATTGAGCTATCATAGTCTTTACAAAAATTTGTAGTGTCTTCTGTAAAGAAGCATTAAATTTAAGTAAGTGATTACCATATAACAGAAAGGATATATCCATGAATAAAAATGTGCCGGAACATTATATGATATTTTTTGTCTACAAAACCTCTTTTTACACTTATTTGTATTTCGAATATATTTTGATAAAGTTACTCTAACAACAACAATTTTTCTTTGAAACTCAGGCACATTTTAAATGTTTGTACTTCTCTTCCCCTCCCCCCCCCCCTCCCAATTTAACTTTGCAAGGAACAAAAAAACTTTTGAGGAATTTAACTCTAATCAGCAGTTAATGCACTCAATGACAATACAAGTTACTCAAATATGAAAAACATACAAATGATGCAAATTAAAAGATACATTTGATTAGTTAATTTCGTGAGGCATATGTCAAGATCATGTTTGAAACTTGATTCTAAACCAATGCTATTTATTCGGGACTGACACCGAGCATTAGGGAAGGGAGATTTAGAAAGCTAATAATTAGTTAAACTCATAATTTCTCTTTCATTTAAAAAAAAAAAAAAAATTTGCCGCACTAAAGCCCTAAAAAAATCTCTACATAATTTTTCTCATCACCAGAAAAAAGGAAATTGATCATCTGCCTAGATTTTTAGACTGTATATACTAGATTTTTTTGTCTGACAGTATTAAAACCTTTCCAGTCTTTTTTTTGACCTAAGGGGTATCGTAGGGTTGTAGGGTGTGTGAGTAGTTTGTACTTAAATAACTTCTTGTGTATAACATAAAATGGAATAATAAGGAATGCATTAAAAAGCTGAGACTCACTGCATTCAAACGAGATGTCAAGCGTTGCCCTGTGCTATTAAATGAGCATGTTAATAAAGGCTTAAAAAAACTTTCAGAAATGGTGACACTGGCCACGTTTGGATTTTCAATTACTTAGTAATGAATAAAAGTTACATTTTGTTTATAAAGGGAAATAAGTAATTAGTTATAACTTGGCCCCAATAAGAGCCTGAAATTGGCTGATTAAATCCGCTTAGGCCTATTACTTATATGCTAATTTATCTATTTTATGTTTTTTGAACAATGCTTTGAATGGTATACAAAATTAAGAAATCACATTGAAATCATTTTTAAATCCAATGAATAGAGTGGTATATCAGCTGCTAAATACAATTTACATACCTAAAAATAATTTGCTTGTTAATTTATGCCTCCAAGTTTTGATGCTTTGAACCCATGGGTGCATTTAATAACTTTGAGGAACATTAGATTTCATCGATTCGCCAATTTCATTGATTCAAGCTTAAGTATCTTAGTAGCGTACAAAGCTTTGTCATCTACAAACTCTGTTTCTTTTTTTTTTCTCATTTGATGTCATTCCTTGAATTTGCACGATCCATGCATATACAACCATAGACAAGAATAGAACAATGTGACGTCAAAATGAACACAGATATGCAAATATGTATATTAAAATATGTCAGCATTAAACAAGATGGTTGATGAATTAAAGTATATATATATATGTATACATTTATATATTTTTTGGCAGACAGACAGATTATAAGTCATTTCTTCTTTCTACTATATCTGTGTGTGTGTATGCATTTACTATTAATCCCTATTTTATTATTATTATTATAACTTTTTATCTTCTCTTTCACTCATTCACAATGTGACCCCTTTTTGAAATCCTTAGAGCCCATTTTGAAGGTCATTAATGGATATACATACATGATACGTACACAGATTTAGTGCGTAGATATGTATATTGAATTGGGAATAGTATACATCTTTTTAATATTGTTTTTTTCTAAATTATTAATAAAATTTGTCAAATAAGGACTGATGCATACATATTGAATAAATATTAGTTTCGGAAGAAACTTTCTTTGTTTCTAATTATAATTGCATCTCTTTCCTTCGATGCGAATTGAAAAAGAGCCCTTCCCGGCTAGCCTCACGAAAATCATTTTATTTGACAAACTGTTTTATATATGTATTTGAATCCTTTAAAACTGCTGCCATTCTTTTTTTGATTTTCGTGGAGCACTTTTTTTCTAACGGTGTTGTTCCACGGAGGAGTCCTACTATGTTGCCTCGTGTGCCCTTAGAAAATGTGCAAAAAATGTTGAAAAATACTATTGTACAGGAATTGTCTATTAAGTAGATTCGTTTTGACATTACAAATATTAGGTCTAGTAAAAAGAAATCAATTATTTTTGCATGAAATTGAAAGCTTTATTTAGTATAGATAGAAATATCCAATTTAGGTTAAATATGCACAGTTTTGTTTGATAACTTGTTGTCATTTTGAAGGTAGGTAATTTCATTATGCCTCTTTCATAGAAACCCATTTGGCAAAAAACTGGGACAGTTCATTTTCACAAGCTTCTCTTGAGGCGAAGTTTCTACCATTCAAATCATTTCCCATAGATAGGAACAGGTGATAATCACTTGGTGCGAGGTTCGGACTATAAGGTGGATGCATAAGAACCTCCCAACCAAGCTCTCGTAGCTTCTGGCGAGTCACCAGCGATGTGTGTGGCCTGGCCTTGTCCTAATGAAACACAATTTCTCTTCGGTTGGCCAAAGCATGGCACTTCTGGATGATTGCTTCCTTCAGACGGTCCAATCGTTGACAAAAAAAATATGCATGATTGGCTGTTACAGTACAAGAACCATAAGCACTATTCGCATTTTCAGCTGAATGACTTGCGTTTTCGCCTTTATGGAAGAAAAATTTGTAGAATATAGCGTATTTTCTCCTTATTGGTGCCCATCTTTGACGTGCAATCAAACACTACTGAGTCAAGCAATCACATTTCTTTAGTACAAAATCTCATCTTTCTAACGCCATCTAGCGTAATATAATCGCACTGATACAACGCGAGAAGCAGATCACTAAAGCCATCTATTGCAAAAATAATGGATTTCTTTTTACTATGTTGACCTAATATATATAAAGTTGCATACACTTTTTGCATTACTTTGCAATGTAAAAATGCTATATGACATCGTTCAAAGTACATTGTTGTAGCAATGTGCTCAAAAGGCAATAAGTAAAGCCAGCTTTGGGATGAAAGAGCAAACTATTATTTGCTTCTTCATTCCTTCCCAGTAGTATTAGCAGCTGATTTGATGTCTCTCAGTATTACCAAATTTAGTATGACATTGTCAACTAGTCCAAGTTTTTGAGTACGTGGGATTATGAACTTTACTCTTTCGATTGGGATCGTAAAGAATGTTCTAAGAAGGATTTAGCTCCAGGGGCTTATAAATATTAAAGAAAAAATTAGGACTCTCTGTTCAATAAAAGATTTGGGGAAGTTGAAAAAAGCTTTAAATATGTGTACGATAGTGCCCATATTTCAACCTAGAGTAGTATAACCTATACACCCGTTATATATGTAGGCTTACAAGCTAATTTTTATTTTATTTTGGTAGCAATCCCTCACATATGAAACTTTAATATTATGTATGTAATTCTTTTTTGTCAGCTCTCCACTTTTCCCGTCTTCACATCTAACCCCAACTCAAACTATGTATTTCTTGTCAAACCGTAAACATTTATAATTAATTAAAGACAACTTTCCAAGAGTTGATTAAAAAAAAAACTATTTTGAGTCTTTTTTTTTTTAAAAAAAAAATAATTGAAATATTGTTTTTATTAGCATTCCACATATTCTTTTTTTGTAGTTTTTTGTGACTCTCTTAAATAACTTTTTTTTTTTTTATTTCTTCATAACTTTGTCTGTCTTTTACACACCCTTTTTTCCTATCAATAAATATACACATAATATATAGGTGTGTACAAATATATTTTTTATTCCCTTATTAGAAAGAATCTGTTTTGTGCTCTTTTGACTGATTCAGCACTCAATTAACCAAATAAAGGAAGAAGCATCAAGAAAGTTCATCAGAAAAAGAAAGTAAAAACCCAATATTGAAGAATAATCAAAAAATAGCTGTAGTGATGATGAAGTTTATTGTAGTGTGTCTATGATCATTCTACACAATCATGTATGTACCACAATAGGAGAGATTAATTTGTATCCTCAAATAAGAAATGATTATAAAAAAAAAACCAAAAAAAAACAAAAAACACTTGCTATTGACGTCGTTGCGTGACGTCAAAACCTAGTACACAATACTATGTATGTATTAGAAGCACGGTTCTTCTATTGATGATTGTAAATAAAGATATAAGGTTTCCTCTCTTTCAGAGAAATGATGGTGGGCAAGAGGGAAAATGGTGCTCTTGAATAAAGATATTAATATATTAGTGGAGATCCTTTGTTCTTATGTCAATAACACATTTAAAATGCGTACAAGTTAGAGTTAGAGATGTCATGGGTTCTAGGAGAGTTTTTTTCCTAGTAGTTAACACGACGAGCTTTTTTGCCCACTCCCAATCTCGACTCTCAAAAGGGAAAAGAAAAATTCGGAAAAACAACAACTGATAGCTGCTACCCTTCTGTATTTTCCTTGTTGTCAACTTTTTAATATGAGGAAGAGTTATTATTTATAGGAATGCCAATAATATGCAAAATGCCGGTTGCGAGATTTTGTGGAGTTGGCACTTTGAACAAGTGTACTTTTTATTTTCCAAAGCTGTGTTCATTTTTAATTTATAAATTTAATGTCCCCAAATTTGACACTGTAAATATTAGTAAAAAGGAAATAAATACTGGAAAGGCACACGGCAATTATGTATATTTGGGGCCTTTTATAGCCCCTAATGTATATATAAATCTCACTTTCTCTTCCCACTCTACAAAAATTGCATGACCATACCTTTTCAAGTTCAATATGGGAGTAAATAATGAAGAAGAATATTCATGAAATTTAACATATGTAATAATAAATTCATTAGAATCTCATGTCAACAAAATTAATCACATCTACAAAATTATTCTGTATGGATGCTAGCAATACAAATATTACCAATCATTGAGGTAATTTCATTTATTTCTTTTTCAATTAATTGTTCCAGAGCTCATGTTGATTTTTGCTTCGAAATGCTTAAAAAATTTCTTTCAGCATTTAAAATAGCAATTCAACCAGCATTTAATAAAATTTTTATGAATTTCATTAAAGTTAAAGTACCGTTTGCCCCCCTCTTTCATCAATTCTTTCACCTTCTGAAATCCCTTTATATACATATAGGCAGTCGTCTTAGAGATATCAAGAGTCTGAGCAGGGACTCTCCAATTACTACATGCTTCCGTTGCATTTAAAAGCTATCTTATCGTTTGGGCCTGATCTTCTTTTGTCTTCAGTCCGGTCCTTAAAGTAAAAAATATTATTCTATATATTATTTATATTATATTGAACTTACTTATTCCCATATTGAACTTGCTTATTCCCATATTGAACTTGCTTATTCCCATATGTATAGTTAAAGCTAGTTATCAGCTGATTTGGGTCTTTGTTTTATTTCTGCTTTTATTGACTAAAATGTGTTTGTGAGAGTCACTGGATATTAGATCCTATTATTCCTTACAGATAAGTTGTGAAAGTCCTATCGTTTTTTTTTTGTTTTTTTTTGTTCCCAATATCCACATATATAAATAAATATAATGTGTATAGTTACCCATATACTTAATATCTAATATCTTAATCGCAAAGGATTAACAACCTCTTTAATAAAGGCATAAAATATGATCATGTCCTATCAATACGATATATGTATGTATATCCATACTCATAATACATAACATCGTACACATATTTTGGCCTCAAAACTCAATACCATATACATATCTATTTCCCATTAAAATATCTGCAGATATATATATATGTAATATATAAAACAAATATTTATGGTGTCTTTCGTTTGCATAAATATATGTAGATAAAAAGAGAACTGATTAGCGTAGGGAAAAATATGAACGACGTTTTTATAAATAAATACATTAAAATACAGGGTATTTGTATGTATATATCTCTCAGCAAAATGAATAATAAAATAAATCCGCAAAATACATACATACATACATATTTGGAAAATGGAGCCTTGAACTCCCACAAGAGAGCCTTTATTTCATCTCTAACACCTTTCCGTCAAAAAAAAAGTGTGAGTCAAAAGGCTCTGAGTATTTATTACTTTCTACTACAATGTCTGCTTGCTCAATATATGTCCCTGTGTAGTTAGCTTTATAGCTATGAAAGAGGCTTTAGTTTGCTTCTACTCTAATTGATTAATTGTGTGTCTTGTTGAACTCCAACTTACTTTAGACTTGTTTCAAAATTAGAATTAAAGAATGAAACATTGAGCCAACACTTGACTTGCACCTGGTAAATAAATGAATAAAATGACTCGTGAGCAGAAGACTAAAGTTGCCTCTGGTTCTCATTTAACTGCAACTTCTAAATTGACTCACAAAATAAGTTTACCTAATATTACATAGACTCAAAACTTGACTCGGATCTGTAAAAAAAATGACTTGTGAAAGGCTCAAACTCTGATTTGTTTGTCATTACAAATGGGTCTACAACCATAACACTTTTACTATTACCAATATATTCAACAAAACCTCTCTATATTCTTATACAGATCTTCTTATAAAAACTTTCCATAAAAACACTTCATTTTGTGCACTTTTTTAAAATAAACAAAACAAGGGACTCTCAGTTATCCACAAAGAACAGTTCATTATTCGCTTTTTTTTTCTTTCTCCAATGCTAGAAAAAAAAAAGCACAAAACTTGGGCAATTTCCTTTAATGCCTCATCACATTACAACAAATAAATAATTATTAACATAACATGAAACTATACATATACATCTATACAAGTTTTTTTTTTTTTTTTGTGTTATTTTGTACATGCTGTATGTATATCTACTCATTGTGAGTGACTTAAGCTCAATTATTTAATGACATCAATTACATTTGCACTTTCAAATAAATCTTTTAAAAGTCAAGTATATGTAAGTGAATGAAGGCTTTCACTTAATAGAATAAAGAGAGGATTGTTCAGTTAGCTCCTCCTCCTCCTCCTCTTTAACTATTCATTTAAGAAAATGTTTCAAATTTAACTCACATAGAAGTACGTACATTTATTTGAGAAATTTTGCAAAAAAAAATGTTGGAGTCTCTTAGGTCATTCCTAATACCGCATCCTGATTGAATTTAAATAATAACTCTGCCCAACATTACAAAGTTGGCAACAAGGAAAATGCAGAAGGATTAGCTACCATATGCTTTTTTCAATTGCTTCCTTTCCCTTTTGAGAGTTGAGGTTGCGAGTGCACACAAAAAGGTAGACATGAGTTTAGAACAAGAGAGGATAAATCGGCAGCAGATAAAAACAAGAGCATTAGAGTTATTTATACATATTGAAATGATACCTCTGGATATATACTTTAAAGTGAGCACATATTTATTTCCTCAATCTCGCAACCTTTCCTTCATTGTTTTTTTTTTTTTTTTTTGAGGGGGGGGGGGGTTATTCATCAAAGTCAACTGATATTTACTGTCTTTTCTATTGCTGAAACGACGTTAGTCATTCAAAAACATGACGTTAGATTGCTAGGTTGTTATGGGGCGTGAGAGAGAGAAGAAGAAAGGCGGCCTACTCAAGTTCTGGCTATATTTTGTTGGATCAGACCTACAATATACTCAGTCAAGTTATCATAACCTTTAATTTCCTTTCATAAACAAGTACAATTTGTGGTCATAAAGTCTTCTTATTTAAAAAAACAAAAAAACAAATGTTAGTGCTTGAAGACTTTAATACAAAAAATCCTTCATCGATTCAATCCATAAAATTGCATTTCATACTTATTTGCATAGATCACTACAAAAAAAAAAAGACCAAGAATCCATGATACCACCTCAATTTAAGTCCCTTATCTTCCAAGAATCATTTTACTTTACTTTCATAATTTTAATGGCTCTGAAGTGTTAGTAGTAAACTAAATTAATTGTATAAAAAGTATGGTGTGTACTCAGACTTTTCCCTCACAGATATAGTACGCTATCCAAGGTATGACTGTTTATTATGATATAATGAAGAATACTAATGCAATAATGAGCTTTGATGCTATTGATAAAACCGTCAATTCAGCCCCAAACGATGTTTGGGGATATTTATTGTGTACTACTTTTTTCATTTCTTTTTTTTAAAAAAAAGGATTTATCTGATGAAATAAAATGCTTCATATGTTAAACTTTAATAAAAAGAAAAGTTGTTTAATCAGAGAGCTGCTTTAGAACTTGTTTATTATTATTATTCCCCTCAATACAAAAACCAAGTAAAAAACAAAACAAAACAAAAAAGAGATAAAAACTTTTTGTTCAACCAAACTTTACTCATAGAGATGATAAAAGGTGATTCCATCAGTACTCGTAATGCTTTGTTCATGCATAAATAAAAATTATGCTCTAGTATGTGGGTCTGATGAAGATTTGTAAGAGTTGTTTTAATTTTTGATTCTTTATTTTTTGGGTAAAGCAATGACTTTTCTTGGTTATCTTTTCTAATGGGGAGCGAGTGTATATATTGAAATTAGACTGATCAACAGTCAAAAAACCTGGTGGGTAAAAGTATAATAAAAGTTGTAGTTGAGCGCAGAGGGATTTCAGCTGTTGGTTTCTCAATCCTTCTGCACGCTACCTCTTTAGTAGCTTCATCGTGAGTCATTGATTTCTAGAGAATTTTTGCTACAAATTGAATGAAAATTTACACAATATTTAGATGAACGATATCTTTAAAGTTAAGGAATTTTATCGAGAGCTTGACATCTCATTTGAATGCACTGGGCCTTAGCTCTATAATGGACTCCTTAATAGCCCATTTCATGTAATATTCAAGGAGTTATTTAAGTACATACTTTTAGACTTACTCCCGTCCTCTACGCCCCCAGGAGTCTGTATGAAAATTTACACATTTAGATCGAGGATTAAGATTCTTAGTTAAGAATTATTATCGGGCTTTTGACATCTTGTTTTAAAGCTGTGGGTCTCATCTCTTTATTACATTACTTATTAATCCATATCATGTAATATTCAAGGAGTCAGTTAAGTACAAAGGATTTGGCCAACTTTTGGACCTACTCACGCCGCCTATGCCCCCAGGAGTCCCCCTTAGGTAAAAAAATACTGAAATTGGAATCTGCATTAAATAAACTAGTGAATCATTATTTTTTAATGCACAAAATGAGTAGCCTTCTAGGCCTTAAATTAAAGTTAAAGTTGGAAAATGGGCCAAATTAGCTCAAAATTAGGATCCTATTTCTCAAAAACCGTCAGACTCTCGAAAAAAAAAAAAAATCGGATTGGAAATTAGCGTGCAAAAGTGAATAACTTTTATTATATGTACTTATACCCCTTAGGATTTTTGAAAGTTCAAATTTGTTGACCTGTCCAATGGATTGAAACCTTAATAATCGTGTAAAAGACACGTCATTATTATCTATAAGCAAAGATATTTTAGGTCCCTGTAAATGACAAGTGAAGTTGTTTTTTCCTATTCTTCACATATTTAAGTCAAAAGGGATTTGTATTTAGTAGAAATGTGCAAATCTTCGTGTCTCAGCTGACAGTTCTTGCAGGTCAATTGCATGGTAAAGACTTATACATTTTGCTTGTATAAAAAAATAAAATGGTGGCAAGTAGAGAACAGTAAGAGAATAAACATAATTATACTCAAAAAGGAAAAACTAGATATACATTTTCTAAATTACCATTTCAGCTAATGATCATTGTATATTTTATTACTTTTTAAGCTATAAAAACAAGACTAAATTGAATATATTTATTTCTCTCAATAAACTAAATGGTCCCTCAGAGTAAATTTGGATATATCATATTTAGAGCTTTTTGGCAAGGATATCATATATTTATTTTGCCATAAAATACTAATACTTATAGAGGTCTGGCCAAAAGTCACCTAACAGTAAATCAAAACCATTTTATTGTGAGTTAAAATGGTTTGTCCTTTACTTATTGTTGATTATCTTGATTATATCTATGTTTATTGATTGAATGCTCTGAGTGCAAATCACCTTTTCTTTTGGTATAGTCTTTTAATAATAATTTGTTTTAATTCCAGGTTTTCAACCCATAAGCATGAACAAAAAGAATCTGCAACAAATAATCTTTGTGATCTAAAAATATTTCGCATACGGTAATGCACAAAGAGTTTGGTAAGAATGGATGCACGAGTATGGTGAGGAAATTAATTCTCCTCATAGAGATAGATACTATTATTCATCTACTAGACGGCTCTCATCAAAATGGAACCGGTGCCAAATTTACCAGGATCAGGTAGGCCACGCTGTGTGAGAACTCAAGAAACGGCAAATTATGTGTCCACTGTTATTGAACAAAGCCCACAAAAGAGCGCTGTTATACGTAGCGCCGAACATAATATTTCAAGATCATCATCCCTTTGGAGAATTTTGCAAGAAAAAGGCTATAAAGCATACCCTTCTAAATAAATAACTCTTGTAAATAAATGGTTTTGATTAACTGTCGAATGACTTTTGGCCAGCCCTGTACATATATATTCAAATTGGTATTATTAATATAATACCTTATTAATGGTTTTTTTCATGAGTGGAGCCACCAATTGATGAATGATATTGTACTCCTCATAATTACGAAATAAATTAAAAAAAGTACAGAGTTTCTTTAAAAAAAAATCCTAATTTTCGGACTCTAAAAGTGAGGAATCAAAACAAGGTCAGAATTTTAATAATTTTAGTTCAACTACTAGAATATCATAGTTAACTTTTTATTTACTTGAGTGAAAACAGATGTAAAGAGCTATAATTCTATAGAAATACTTTAAATAATAAAAATAAGGCATATCAAAGCAAATAAACAAAAAGCCAAAGAAGGGGGGGAGAGTTGATACATGCAATAACAACAATTTCTTAAAATCATTCAAATAGCAGCAACATTTTTTTGAGCAAACAGTAGTATACTGCTCGTGTGCAAACGCTGTCAACCATTTCCATTAAAAAGGAGTAGAGACAAAGAAACAAACGCAAAATCCAACAACGAAAAAGGCACACTTCATGAAAAAAAGTAAAAAGATATTCTTTTATAAACACTTCACTTTTATTCTATTTTGAAATGGTGCATATTGATACATTTAACAATTTCTTCAAGGATCTCTATCTCTCAGCTTTTTATACATATTGCAACAAACTATACATATCAATATTGGCCAAGATATTTATTTGCAATTAGCTAGTGAGTAAAGCTGATGCATATTTATACACGTATATAAGAAATAACAAAGAGTGTATCAACTCTCCCTCCTAGCCCCCCCCTTACATCATGGCCATAGATCGAAGAAGAAAAAAGAGAAAAGAAGTTGTAAAGAAAAAAAAAGGTGAAGGAAAAGCAAAAGTGTGACGAGTTTTGAAAGGAACTGCGGTTTTGATACGAAAGGACAAATGAGGGTAAGGGAGACTGACGTTCAGAGAATAAATTGTTTTAGATGTATTGTTTATAGAAATAGAAGCATTTGATACGATCATTCCCTATTACGAGATATAGTTTTGTAGTTTCTTCAGATGATTTAAAAGTAACACACCCAGAGTCTGATATTGGGTCAATTTTGAAAAGCCTTTGTGAAAAGAGAACTAGCCAGAAAAATTGATTATTATGTTAAATTTCCTGAGTATTTTTGGTTATTATTTATTCCCATATTGAACTTGAAAAGGCACACGGCATGTGAAAATGCCATAAACTTTAAAAGTACATTATTAGGTTAAATGGCTTAGTTCTGTTCCTACGCCTTTAGAATGTAAAAATAAGAAAAACTCAATGAAAAAACAGTGTCATCAGGATTGCTGATTATCACTGTCAAACGGTGCTACAGTATTTATTGTAGATAATGAATTGAAACCATGACAGTTTTATACAAGACACGTCACTATCTACAATCTGTAAAATGTGAAGTTAAGTTTTTTTTCTTTCTATTCGGCTTCACATATTTATTTTAGTAAAATGGGTTTATTGAGTAGAAATCTGCATGTCTTCGTGTCTCTCTTAAATCATGTTTGTTGGGAATATTGGATTTTTTAAAAAAGCAGCTGTCGTGTTTCGTCTTTCTCAATTCTTGCATGAAGGACACATCTGGTAAAATAGAAATGTTGTGACATTTCAAATGAATTTAAAGAAATGATTAAATAAGTTTCTTTTCAATGGAAAAAAATGTCACAAAATATAACATTTTGTGGTAAAGGATTTCATTTTTCCTCTTCTTAGGAATGTGGGTAATGGAAGGGCTCTTTGAGCTAAAACCACAAATATAGAAACGACATCCTGATTTCCTCTCATTGCTTAAGACTAACACATATATCAAGGTTAAATTATTTTTTATGGGGTAACGTAAGGTGTGATTTTTATATGTAGACTCAAGGATCAGCTCTTTTTTAAATGTCAAACATAGCATTGAACATAGAGATGGATATTGAACTTAGATCATCAAAGAACAAGAAATTATCTAATCGGGTATGTGAGTGATTTGAGTACTGATTGGTGTCTATTTTCAATCCAGTTAACGTCTCTGAAAGTTTTCTATAACAAGGAAAGTAGATTATAATTTCATTAAAGAATAGTCAATTTATACTTAGAAAACAGTCAGTTTTCGATAATGAATAAATACTTTTCTAACAAGTATCGATTACGACACGAGGTATTTTGTCCTAGAAACTAATCTGAAGACTTGTGTGAACGATGTTAAAAGCCTGGTTGACAATTTCTGCAATGGTCTGCAAAAACATTGTCATTAGAGGCTTCAAACAATAGAGGTAGCTTCTTTTTTTAGTCTCTTGGATGACGTTGTTAATTGTCTTGGCTTTCAAGTTGATACTATTTTTTTCTGGGTCATGGAACGTATGGACTGCTTGGCATGCCATCAGAATCTGTTCTTAATTCTCGAAATTACATTAAGATTAGTCAGATCTCGAAACCTTTGCCATGGTTAGGAATGTAAATAATATGCAAAATGCCGAGTGCGAGACTTTGTGGAGTTGGCTCTTCGAACAATACTTTTTATTTTCCAAAGCTGCTATCATTTTTCCTTTATTTCTGAGGGGAGAACATCCACCTCATAGTACAGATCTCGCATAAAGGAAGTCATGCATTAAGGTTAATAAAGCAAATAAAATGTAAGCAAAAAGGGCTCAAGTCCTCGTATAATTATCATTATTAGTTAAAAATATATAATTTCCTGACATTAATTTGTGTTAATTTTCTGCCTCTCATCTATGGTTTACATACATAATGTTATTATTTATTATTTATGTCTTCATTTGTATACATATATAAAGGAGAATAGCAGCTATTAGCTCAGTAAAACGTCATGACAGCTCAAGCTGCTTCCCTCTCAACATTCATCAAATTGTCAGAGTTACAACCAGGTTGATGATTTTCTCTTTCTTTGATTCTTACAAGCCCGATTTGCATATTATTTACATTTTTAGTCATGGTCCATCCCTTAGGTTCTACCCCATCTTTAAATTGTTTTTTAAAACGTCGACAGGTGGCCTCAGCACGGGCAAAGCTTTACAGATGCCAGGTATCTTGCTATCCTAACTTAACATTACAGCTAACAGATTTCTTATATGTACCATTCAAAAATATCGAATGGGGATTTCCCTATAAAAAAATATATATAATCAAATATCGGGGTAAAAATTTCCACGAATAATTCATAAAAAAAAAGAGACATTATTACTACATTAAAAGAATTGCATTTACTCTGACTCAACGTTTGTTGAGCATATTAAAAAATGTAATTAGACTATAAATACAAGTAGTTTAATAAAATTTGGGGTCCATAGAACCCCCGTTTACTAACGTAAGAAGCTAAATACGTCATATTAATAATTCACGGGCTACTATGATACTTGTTTGTTGCAACTTTAACAACACTTTATGAAGCCCCATTCATTCATTCATCAATCAACTTTTTGATCAACGCTCTAGATCAAAGTCGACACCATGAACTTAATATAGATTATACAAAAAACTTCGTTTACATTATTATTACTAATATATTTATGTACGTAATTTAAAAATATACAAATGAATATCATACTTCACTTAATCCACCAATTAGATATTTAAATCCTTACTTTCATCCCTTATTATCTAAAAGGAGTCCTTATCATACGCCTCATCTCCCTCATTCCCTAAAAATTGTCTGTCTCATCTAATTACTTAGTTAATTTAAATTTGTTGATTTATTATGCAAAAGGGGTTTGATGGAGCAGTCAATTTATTATTTAAAGGATGAAAACCCATGGATAATCTCTGTGCTTTGATATGCTTACAAACGACTAATAAATAATTGACTCTTTATTCATTTATCATTATTATGAATCCATGAGGCCTCAAATTGCTCTTAAAATGAGTGATGACATAATTGATTAAATAGACATATATGTACAGTGTTGAAATTAAAAAACAATACATATTTAAATTTAAAAAATAACCTCATCGAAATACAAAGATGACAAAAACTATGACAAGAAGTGACGTACAAACGAGCACATGATCAATTTTTGTCCAAATTTTGTATCGCTACCAGAAACTTTTTTTATCCGCTAGGGGGTGCAAAGGGTAACTTAAATTACTCTAAACATAACTAACTGTATAGATCTTGTAACTTCTTTCCATTTGATGGACTCTGCAAAAGAAAGACAAATATATAATTGATATATGTACTTACTTCAAAAGTGGCATTGATTTGTCTTGTTGTCAAGGACATATTTCCATGCAGGAAGGCACGTTTTGGTACATATTTTGGTAGCCTTATGCCCCTAACTACTGTGTAATTATAGCATTCAATTTTTTTATGATTACACTTCCTGTTATTATTTGATCGTTCACACTGCTTTTAGTTACATTTAAAAAATGAGAGCCATTTATTATATATAACGATTTGTAAATAAATTTATAATACTTAAAGAATGATGTGTTCAAAATTACGGGCTATAAAATTGATGGTATAAATTGATCAAAATATGCAACATGGCGTTTAAATTTCACGCACTAAATTGACTAGTTTCCTACAGTGTGATTTGAAGAGTGTAAGTTGAAAGTGCAAATTGTGATGATAGACTCAACATAAAAGGATAGCAGATAGTTGTGGCTCATCAACCTTTTGCCAATTAATTGGCTGAATATTACATATTACCAGTCATAAAGAATGGTTTTCAAATTGAAGGTTATTCAATTTAAAGGGAATATTTTTTGGGTTTTCCCAAATTTATATTGATGTTATTATCTAACCATTGATCTTTTATTACAGCTACAAATACCCAAGAAAAAGGAAAATTACAGCAGTGAAGACGACTCAGTTGAAGATAGAAAAAGTTATTATTTTGTATTTATATTTATTATTGTTCTTCTCACTTTATCTTAAATTACCCCGTGGTAACACGAACTAGTTCGTTTCCGAAAAGGGAGAAGAGATGTTGGCTAGACATTCTACCTACCAATCTCCCCTTCTAAAGATCCACACATATTTAAGATCACTACAATGTGGCATTGACGAATGATAACTGATAATGACACAAACGACTATACCCAAGGACACACACAAGTACACGTACTCGTAACCATTTGTAACTATGTATTGCCTAAATGTTGTAACTATATATAGTCCAAGAAGGATAATAATAAAGTCAGATGTAAACCAACCCTACTCTCATTTACTGTCGTATCCGTATCCGACAGTATATAAAGGACCTTCTTGAATGTTTTTTTTTATTTACTGAGTCTCTTAATACTAATAGAGGATCGTCCTTGTACAAAAGGTCACTTTATAAACAAGAGTTCCCCAGGAGTTTCTTCACCTGTCCTATAAAACCACAGAGAGGATGGATAATCTCTCAAAGTTGATTTCCGTGGTAGGTCATTCAGTTAGGAGGTGGTATAGCATATGATATTTTGCTGTAAGTATAGAAATCCTTGATTGATCCTAGTATCTTACCAATGAATGCGAATCACTTTACATAAAAGGTATTTAGTAGTTGGTGTCTTTTTTTTTTTTTTTTGAGCCCCGTAGCTCCTTTTTCTGCACATCCTTTATTTTGGCTCATAGTTTATTTATGTAATTAGCACACAATTGCCAAACTTTTAAACGATTTAAAAAAAAAATTCCTTTTGAGATGGATATTTTAATGGCATGTACTTTCAGAGCCTTCTTCATTCATGTACATAGTTAGTAAATGAAGCACTTAGTTCTATGTACCTACATACAAGAGATTATGGATCGACCATGGTATGATGGACATTCATTATTATATTTACATGTATGAACATATCAATTTGTTTGACTGCCTTTTATTAATGATCTTTGGGAGGGAGATTAATTGATTAGTTTTCAAATTATTATCATTGAGATAATAATGATGGGGTTGTAGTTACTATGTTTTTTTTCTACAAGATAGATGATGACGAAAATAAATGAATAAAAACACACTTGGACAAAGAGAATACTTGTACTTCATCATCCAAGAGTAAGAGTAATCTATTCGCCTTTATTTACTCATATATTGATATTTTTCCTGGGGTTAGATGTAATTGTTGAGTATTTACTTCGTTTGTTTTGTTTTGTTTTTTTTTTTGCAAATGACGTGGTTTTTTACTGATTTTTTGCCCTTTCTTTTTTTGTTTTTTCTGCTTCTTCTTTATTGAACTAATGGTCCACAATTGCAATGGAAAACCATTGCGCGCCATAGGAACCATTTTATATATATATATATATATATATATGTATAAACTTTCTTCCCCTTGCAACATGCCATGTCTAAGAAATAAAGGGACCGTAGGATAAGACAATCCTTTCATAATCTTCATTTTATTTTATTATTATTATTCATTTTTTGACTTTAGTAAATACAAATTGTTCAATAGCCAATGTTCAATGCATTTGTTTTACTCTAATGATGCATTTTATTTCAGTTATATATGTATATACTTATATATATAGGTAGCAAAGCAACCAATTATTACAAAGAAACGTTGATTTTAGTCTAAAAAATATAATTACAAAGATAATATTTTTTATTTATTTAATTGGTGTTTCCATTTTTTTAAACGTTGTTTTTTATTTCCCTCATCTCTTTTTAGAGTGGTCATCAGTCAAAAAATCCTAAGGGGTATAAGTATAATATAAGTTATTCAGCTTTCCACATTGATTTCAAATCTGTAAAAAAAAAAAATTCAAGCGCTTGACGGTTTTTGAGAAATTGAATCCTTACTTTTGAGCTAATTTGACCCATTTTCCAACTTCAACTTCAATTCCAGCCGGGAAGGATACACATTTCCTGGTTTAAAAAATATTGATTTACTTGTGTATTTAATGCACACTCCATTTTCAGTCTTTGTTTTGACTTAAGGGGGATCCTAGGGGTGAAGGTGGTGGAAGTAGGCCCGAAAGTTGACCAAACCCTTTGTACTTAAATAACCTCTTGAATATGTCATTACATGGATTAATAAATAATGTACTAAAGAGCTGAGACCCACAGCTTTAAAACAAGATGTCAAAAGCCCGATAATAATTCTTAAATAAGAATCTTAATCCTCCATTTAAATGTCTAAATTTTCATATAGATTTCTAGCAAAAATTCGCTAGAAATCCATGACACACGAGAAATGCAATGTTATTACCCAATTGCCCTTATTTGGTTGCCCTCTTTGGAAAAGATCTATTAATTTTCAACTCCTGAGTGAATAGAATGCCGTCATCATAAATATCTCAGTCTCCCAGCAACAAATCCTATTTATTAAAATACATTTTTTGTCATCATAATGTGATCAAAAAATATATTTCTATAAATTAGTAAATAATGAATAGAAATCATTGAATTGAATACACTTCTTTTCTCAGATGACGATAGATTTGTGAAAGCTTTATCAATATATCGCAGCACGTTTAGATATGACAGGGTTTTTAAAAAAAGGTCAAGTCAGAAGTTTTCAAATTATAAAGTAACAAAAGAAATCTTAAACGAAAGATAATAAAAATCACTCCTCAACGTTTTTTTTTTTTTTTTTTTTTTTTTTTGAAGTAATAGTCCATTTATTAAATTAAATCAAATAAATAAAACTCAAAAGAATGTGTACTATATGCAAAAAACGTACTACTTCTCCTTTATTCATCCTTCTTGTAAGTCACTAAAAATACATTTTAGAGAAAATTTGTAGAAATAGAATTTTTTTAAAAATTATTCACTCAACTAAAAAGAGTTATAAAGGAATACATTTTGTAGTTCCAGTTATTTGGTGGATAATGAAAGAAGAAGAAGAAAAAAACATTTTGAAGACGTAGAGCAACCTCTAAATTGTCACTCTTTTAATTTGTACATTGATTTAGTTGACAAAAAAAAATAAAAAATATAAAAAAATAGTGAGTAAGATCTGGATAAAGTTTGAAATTGTATTGTAAATATTAGGCCTCTAATATATAATAGTTCTTTTAATTACGTATCTATTCGAAAAAATCAAATTTTCAATTACATACATGGGGGAAGAAAGTTAAAAGGTACCATTGATAAAGAAAATATCTACTAGTTTTGAAAGTCTTATTGTACATACTAGAGTCAGTCTCAACCCGTTAGAAGTTATATATCTCAGAAGAAGAAGAAGAGAAAAAAACCCTAACTGATAAAAAAAAACCAGCATAAAACAGTTACAAGAATCAGCTGAAAGTACCAGAGACACGAATGACAAAGTAACAAAGTTAAAACTTCATTTTTAAACAGAAAAGCCCCAAATATAAAAAAAATTTGAAAAAAAAAATATCCCTAACGGATGAAGAAAATAGCATAAATACGGATACAAGAGTCACCCTTAGACTTACGACCAAAGACATCAATGACAAAGTTAAAAAAGTTCATTCTTCGAAAAAAAAACAAAAAAACCCTCAAATAAAAAACAATTTGCAACTTTTGGTCTCGAGTGAGTTGATCTTGATCACACAAGGCTGAGAGGTATTCATCACTTTTTTTTGTGTGTGTCAAATCGACGTTTCTTTCTAATTAACATACAAAACTTTTTACACAAAGAAATGTTTCTTTAAATATGCTGATGAATGCCATCGAAGAAAAATTTGTTAATTTACAACAACATTATCTAAAAAAAAATATTAGCAAAAAAAAACTTTTTGCTTATGTGTAGCGTTCAACATAAATGCTTATATGTACAATGTAAGTTTATCGACGTTGTAACTTTTTTCTTTTGCAATTTTATATATGCATAACAATGTATATATTCATATTTAAAAATCTACTCACATAAAAAAAAATGTAGCCAGAATAATAACAATTTGTCGTCTAAAATATTTAAGTTAGGAGTGGAGTTTTTTTTTATTATTATTATTTATTTTTGTGTGTGTATTTTAGTTGTAGACATCTTTCAAAAAGTTTAAGGGAGTTTTTTAAAGAACTTTTAATGAAACATTTTTTTTTTTTTTCTTTTTTGTGTTGCATGTCATTTTTTAAAAGCTGGGTATATGAGGCAACTTATTTGCCATTTGAACAGAAATGAATCTGTATCTAAGCAAATGCAAACAATAATTTATTGTATTATTAGAAAGCCGTCTATGTTGTTACTCAGGGCTTACAAAGTATGTATTTATTTTGCTGGAATGGCTTCTCATTGCTGCTTTGTGGAGTAATGCTTACTAAAGGAACTAAATTTGTTGGCTTTAAATATACTTCAATATGTAAGGGCTATCTAATTGATCACATCATCAGGAAGAACAAAATCTTTGTTTTAAAACCCCTGACTTAAACCATTCTTTTAAAAAGAGTAACATCTCGAATTCTGCTGAGAGTTTGACCTTTCAGCAAAAAATGAGTGAACTCAAAATGATAAACAACAATCATTACAAAATTACAGATGATGATTCTTGTAACAGTACTCATGATAGAGGGACTTTCTTCTTTACAGTTGAACTGACTTGTCTTAAAATCATACAACGGACAAAATTAAAGCATATTTCCACTCAATTTGTATATATTTTCGTTCTGATTTGGTAGCAATATATATATGTATGTATCATGATCTAGCTATTTTCAAGCTAATATGTTTCCTTCCTTCATCACCCCTTTAAAAAAATAGACAGCCTATATAGTGGCATGTGTGTACGTAGAAAGAAATAGTCTCTAATGGAAAATTAAATTTGCAAATTTAGTAGATACAAATTTAAACAAATTTGTTACTTAATTAAATTTATTTTTCATTATACATAGGTTAAATATATCAATAAATGGAGTCATTACAAATGATGTTGTCCCTGAATTATGTATTAAAATAAAGTTGAAAAAAGTATACAGGACACTGAATAATAATATTTCCTACTCCTTGTGGGATGTTTTCTACCTACCCTGCATATAACCATAGACTCTTCCCATAAAATATATATGTAAAGTATACCTCTATGTACATAGAAACCTAACTAATTCCACCTCCTTCCATTTGTATTTTTATAAATGGTTAAGAAATATTCTCTTTTAATGCTAATGAGTTTGCTTTTGAATTAAGGAATATTTTGGTTTGAAAAAAGTACATGGATATTAAAAAACGGGTCCAAGGAATGTATGTATTTTAGGTAACTACGGAGGTACTTGAGTCATTATGTAAAGATAGCTAGAGTCTATATTTATATGCCCTGATGTGATGTTTCAAATATTTAATTTCAAATCCCCTGGTTATTGAATTTTTTATTAAAATTAACATCTGCGTTGCTACAGAAGGAAATCCCTGCTTTCAGATCTGTAGTTTCAAAAATGTGGGCTAACATATTTTCTCCATTCTGATTCCACATTGAACAAAGGCAGTACCTATGGTAGGATAAGTCGCTGCCCTTCTGACCATTAATTCCTGAAATCATCCAATGAGTGATCCATTTGACTCCCTCTGTCCTCCAGCTGCCTAAAAGGGCGGGCATACAATTGAGCAAGTCTAATTTCAGCGAGTTTAATCTCCGTGACAATTTTATATATCATATAAGCATTTCATTAATGACGTCATTATCAAACGTTTCTGCTCATTTCACTGGTGTATTAAATGACCATTTTATTATTACTTAATTCACAAATTTGTCATTATATATCAATTGGGAGATTAATATTGAACACCTATCTACATGTACAAATGGCTCATGAATCCAAGGTTTGCAGCATATAAACATTAATAAGGATAACATGCAATAATATATTTTATTTTTTATACCATATGAGCAGGTCTAAAGTATTTCCTAGTCCACGGGAACCCATTGGCCAAAGACCTTGAATACCATCACACACTTTATGAGTTATGTAAATTCTTCCCACCACAAAACCTTAGTAAGGTGAGACGAAATCCAATAAGAGATTCAGTTACTAGAGTAAGTTGTATCTCATTTGACCCAGGATCCCTGAAACGAGTGATGTGTCAAATATTCGAATTATTATTAGCAGTTTTGGTATATTAACAAATTATCAAACATTGATATTTTGATCCATTCAACTAACCACACATAAGTAATATACTTACCTAAATATATATATATACATATATGCAAGGAAATGCATTTAAATTGCATGTTTAAAGTACATGCAGGCCAATAAATATAAAAACAACAAAACATACAAGGAATAAATAAGTAAATTTGGTTTGATTTTTTATTTATTTATAAAAGGAACGTCACGCAGACAAAATGCGTCATCAAAATACAATTAATTAATTATTTTTTAGGTATAACAACTAACAGTAAAAGTTACTTATGTATACTTTTGATAACAAGACCTGAATCTAATCTCTCTCTCTCTCTCTCTCTCTCTCTCTATTTAGCCTATAAAATTATACGATTATTGATCCTCTTGAATTAAATTGCAAGAACCAATAGAGCCCTATTTTCAAAAGCTCTCTCACTCTTTCTTGCCCATTTTTGTTATACTCAAAAAAATTCGCACTAATGATAGTGTCTAGACGTTCATTTTTATTCTTTTTGTTATTTTTGTCGTCTATATATTATATATATTGTTGTGAGAATATTAGTTACATACTTATAAATGCATACGAGTTTTTTTTAAGTATTTTTTTTTTGTACAAAAATTTAAACTAATTTCTTTTAGAATAGGTAGATAAGTAATAAAGAAGAAATTTAATACGTGATCAATGGATATATAAATACACACATATATGTATATTATGTGTTCAACACACCATGTTTATGTTTTATATGCAGAGTTGAATTGTCAAGGTCTGGAAAGAAGGACGTATATATGTATTTATATATATATAATGTGTATACTAATGACATTGAATTGTGTGGACAAAGGTCCTTTCAAAAGAAATAAGCTGATAGAAATTCAAAAGAATAAAATCTATAAAGAGAGTACAAATGAAAGCCTCTTCAAATTTAAATTGATGCAACACTGAATCCTTAGGTTTGCAACGTTGTGTTTAGCCTGTAGTTCTTATTAGATCATTTGTATCAAGTCATTTCTTACAAGGCTCTCTTTTTAAAAATATATTTTAAAAATGAATAACTCAATTGAGAAGATCGGACATATTAGTACAAATATATTTTATGGAGTTTCTTGTAGAATCCAGGGTTTTGTAACCCTTCTAAAAATATCCCAGGGTAATTAAATAACCTGAATTGTTCTTGTGAGTCTTAGGACCAAATTTTTAATTTTGTCGTATACAAGCCATGGATTGTTTTTATGGGTTCTGAAAATAAATCAAAATGGATCAGTTATTTAATTACAAGCTTAGAAAGTTATCAAAAGTTGCTTCATTTATTAAATTTTGATACTTGTCAAATTCAAGGATAGTTTATATATTTTTCAAGTCAACAAGAAACCAAGTTTAGCTGAAATATTTCAAAAATGAGTGTGAACTGCACTCATATTCTTGAAAACATTCTCTTTCGTTCGTATTAATGCGTTATTTGGATTAATTAAATAATGACTCCAATAATTGCTACTGTATTATAGGAAAAAAACCACTAACTGTAACTAAATAAATCTCTGGGGCTATGAAAAAGATGGGCGCTCTTTCAGAGACCATATTGGCTCCATGTGACGTTGTAACATTTATCAATTGTTCTATTGGATAGACAACAACAATCCATGGTTTCTTGAAATTAAAAGTGACATTTTAGCAAGAACAGGCCGCGAGGGGTCTGTAAATGACTCCGAAATATTTGGCGGCGTTATTTATGAAGAAAAAATACAATGTAAAGTGGATTTTCTCCTTTTCAATATTCGAAAATAAACTTGTTTTCTTGTTGACTTGACATATATATATATATATCTATAATTTAAATCTCTGTTAGTGAGTACATGGCTAGTGAACTGTTGTATTGTATAAAAATACAATTCAACATTAATTTGGAGTCACAATAAGGTACCTATAATTTGCTATGAGTATTTTTATTTAATATTCAGTTACTCTAAACGAACTCCTTGATCAAACACGTACTCATCATTTTTCATGAGGTTGCGTGTATTTTATAAAATAACAGATCATATTACAATTTAGTTGAAACACACATATGTAGTATAAAAAATGAAGAAGAAGAATTCGACAAGAAATACTAAGAACAAAAGGAAAGAAAGGCTTAAAACACATAAATTGTATTCACCAAACCTCGATACTTTTTTGCTTTGCAAAATAAACGAATAATTTATAATAAAAGACATTATCACAACATTAAAATAAATGCATTTATTCTGTCTGAACGTTTTTCAATGCATATATATACATATACATTAAAAAGTACAGATGATGAATTTTATTACAAGTGGAGTTAGAATCCGTTTAATAAACTTTTTTATAAAATTCCAGTTCACTAACAAGGGGTATAATTACCTTCAAGTCCCTTAGTTATTAATACTATCAGTGTGCTGACTCTACTTAAATACTCGATTCATGCAAGAAAGGACACCCTTTTATTGAGCTTAATATTTGAGTATTCAATTCACATTCATTCTTATAAATAGCACGGGTCAACTGTCCAAAGTCCTAAGGGATGGTATAAGTATAATAAAAGTTATTCAGTTGTGCATACTGATTTCAAATTTCGGTTATCGAAAAATTGGTCCCTACTTTTTGAGCTAAATTGGCCCATTGCCCAACTTCAACCTCAATTTATGCTTAGAAGAACACTCATTTTGTGGATTACAAAATAAGGATCCGCTAGTGTATTTAATGCAGATTCCAATTCTAGTCTTTGTTTTGATCTAAAGGGACTCTTGGGGGCATAGGGAACGGAAGTAGGCCCAAAAGTCGGCCAAATCCTTTGACCTTAAATAATTCCTTAAATATTACATGAAATTGATTAATAAGGAATGTATTCAAAAGCTGAGACCCAGTGCTTTCAAACGAGATGTCAAGCGCCCGATAAGAGTCCTTAACTTTGAAGAAATTGTTCATCTAAAATATGTAAATTTTCATCGATTTTCGACCAAAAATCCGCTAGAAATCAAAGACTCACGATAGAGCTACTAAAGTAGTAGAAGCATACAGAAGGATTACGAAATTCGTCGAAATCCTTCTGCACCCTACATTTTGAGTCCATTGCAGCAGCTGTTTTTCATTCTTATAAATAGTTTTTTTGTTTTTCTTTAAATGGTTGAAAATGATACGTCTCTATGCATAGGGTTCCTACATATCCAGTTAATATTTATTTATTGGAACAGATGTATTTGTTATACTTTAAACCCATCTATCTACATACATACATACATACTTACATACATGTACCTATAAGAAAAAAAAAAATCTTTAAACAATTCTTTATCAGCCATTATTTTCAAAAGCATACATTACCAATTTTTATTTTTGTTTGTTCTCTACTATGTATAAATATTTACTTTTTATTAAAAAAAAATATATTTAAAGGGATAGAAAATGTATTTACTTTCATTACGTAGTTATATAAATGTATTTGTACATATATATATATATATATATAGAAACCTTTCTAATTGAAGAAAGAGGAGAGAACATTTCTCAAGTACTTTTTGATAATTATATGGTCGTAGAATGGGAAAAAAAAAAAAAAAGAAAAGAAGGAATGAATGAATGCTCACGTTGTTTTGAAGACCATACAATAGCTCTCTCTCTCTCTCTCTCTCAATGAAAATTGTTTACCAAAAGATTCTGAAGAACACACTTGAGAAATTTTACTACTATGAAAATAAAAAAAAATCCCGGGATATTTGAATTTAATTTTGTCAGGGATCTCAATAGGGAATAATAATGCTTACGTCGTCACTGACATCTCTGCCAAGTTACATGTCAAAATACTCATTGGCCTTTGAGATATGCGGTTTTTTTTTTTTTGTGAACAAGTAAAATTGAATTTTTCGTGTTTTTAAAATGTCACACTGATGCAATTTCTACAAATGTTGTTGAAACGCAAAAAGTTACAATGAACATTTTCCAGACTTTTTTCTCTTGAAATAACCTATTCCTCAAGACAAATGACCCTTTTTAAATAAATCAATTCACTTCTGCAGATTAAAAGATTTTCAAATGGAAATTCGATTGTTCACCGTTAAGGATATTTGGTCGTCCCAATTGCTGGCGTGGATCCCCTCGGAACCCCAATCCATCCCTTCTATTGATACTTTTCTTTTTTATAAAGCATTCGTCAATACTCTTTCCTTCTATCCGGTCCCAAGAGCCTATGGAAAGAATAAACGCTTTGGAGCCTTTCAAATCTAATCTATAATGACCTTATTTTTTTTTAACTTTTAGAAGGAGCTCAGAAAAATTTCAACTCTTTTGATGAATTAAGCCTCTTAATTTGATTGCATGATGTCAGTTGTTGACATCATCTGCATAAAGATCTACTAGATGTTTGGTTCTTGAATCCCAATACTTTTTGCCAATGGTAGCACTTAGAAACAATGTTAATAAATTCAATTTGTGTATGCATCAAATTAAATTAATTCGTTAATGAAGGGCTTCTTTAAAAAAATAGTAAACTCGACGCATATGTGGGCCGTGAAGCAACTGCATCAAACGTTTTTTGAAAGAATTTGTATTTAATCAAATTTTTTATTTGTCATTGCGAAAAAAGCATGAAACTTTGGTTCGCTCCGGAATAAAGAATATAGAGAGTGACACTTTTATGACGTCATAGGAAAAACTTTAAGATATATGTTATATGTCAATATAAAAAGTAATCTTGAATAAATATAAGGAATGTGTAAAATGTCCAATTTTTCATTGATAGTAACTAAATGATAAAAAGTTATGAGTGTAATAATATGGAAGTTTTATATTAATATCTATGATCAAAAACCTTCAAATTGTAAGGCTTTATTTGACTCTGTTTCTAATAAATATATAGTAGAATTCTTTTCTCTGACACTAAACACGGCATAATACACCAAAATGAAATGGCTAGATTTTATTTTGAATGAATTAGAGACGACCAGAACAAATAGGAAAATTGAAGAATTTTGGAAAAAAAAATATGGCTAGATTTTATTTTGAATGAATTAGGGACGACCAGAACAAATAGGAAAATTGAAGAATTTTGAAAAAAAAAAAAAAAATGGCTAACTTATTAGCACATTACATTGATATAGAATATCATAATAAAATATTACTTGTACCTATGGGTCTGAGATATAATTTCATGGATATGTTTCGGGTCTAGGAAAATTTATAGACATCAATTCATCGACGTTAATTCATCGATAGATAAATTCATCAATCATCAATTCATTGACCGTCAATTCATGGATGGATAAATTCATCTACTTCTTTCTCCCAATGAATACTATCAACAGCCTAAAGTAAATTCATGCTTACCTATTGCTGCCTCTGGTTAGATTGTTAACCATATGATGAACTAGCTTTTAATTATATTTTGTCGTTTACTATTTGAGTGCTTCTTGTCATTCGTCAAGTTATCATCTATGGGTAATAATTTTAAATCTAATTAAAATGAGTGATAGAAATAAGCCTTATTCAAAACCTTCGTCTTTGCTTTGTTCAATTCGCAAGGAGAGGAGGGGCTTATTAAGTCAAAAGAGCCTCTCTTAACTTGGGATAACAAAACAACAACACCCTTCAAAGTCTAAAAGTACATCTAATGTACAGTTTTTTTTTTGTAAGAGGTTCAGTGTGGATTGTCGACTATTTTTGGGAATTACAAGTTCTAAATATGAAATTAAAATATTAATTTTTGATATTTTTATGCACAAAATGTCTTTAAATTTTCTTAATATGACTTTTGAAAAACAAAACCAAAAATGGCTAATTCATTATTAGATACACTACATAAATATGGAATATCATGATAAGGTATTTTTCATAAGTGATAAATATTTGACGTTCCAATTGTTACATTCAAATATCTACTTGGTAATAACTAATTTACTATATTTTAATAAAATTAAAACAAAGCGTTTTTTTTAATTATAAATTTTGGTTGTACATGTCTGAGGGTTGATGACTGATTTTCACAATGATTGTTTGGGACCTCTAAGTATTAGTTATAACATATTCTAAGTACAAATTAGAATAGTTAACTAATAAAAAAAATGGAAAATAATTGTTGACGAATACAAATTACCTATGTAGTTAGTAATGACTCTTTTATTCTGACATGATTGTGTGTTGACGGATCATATATAAATTAAACTTATTTAATAAAAAATAGTTTACATGATATTTTATTTTAAAGCTATACATTGTTATACAGGCAAGGTTTTTACTACCTATATTTTTTGAATGCAAATGAAATTAAATCTATTAAGTTTATGTATGTAAACTCAATTTCAAGACGAATAAGTTGCACGTGAAAGGGAATTTACTCTAATCCAGGGGTTTTTCATATGAGATCTTTAATTCCTCTGGGAACATTCAATGCTATTGCAGTGGGTATCAAGTGTGATATTTATTTAATCAAGTTATTATCAATGACCCACGTTATAATTAGTTATAATTCAATCAAGTCACACAAAACATTATTCAACTGTATTATTTTTCAATATTAAATGAAAAACATCATTCAAAAACCCCAAACCTAATGAAATTTTCTTTTTTTTATGCCTAAAAAAAATATAAGTCCAAAGTTACTTGACATCTTTGCAACGCCAAGACATAGCAAATGTCCCTCTGTAGCAAAGAATATTAAATAGATAAACAATGTAAATTCAATTACATTATTTTGCAATAACCTTTTTTTTTTTGTATTCGTGTCTCAGTTTCTTCTTGCTATTTATTGTATTCATCATGCCAGTCAAAAGATTCAGCCTATTAAAAGCCTAAATTCATAATTATTTTGTATTTTGTCCAAGCTTAGATTTTCAAATTTTCACAGGTTGCTCGGTGCAGTTGTAAGAAGAACCTTCTGGTTGACTTCTATATTTTGAGGGAAAAGAGAGACTGATTCGGCTATGGAGGGGAAGCATTGATAAAACTCTGTTTTTTTTTTGTTTTTTTTCAATAAGTATTTATTTTTGATGTATTAAGAGACTGCAAAGAAAAGGAAATAAAGTGTAACTACATACGACTGTTTCAAAAAAGGCATCATGGATGTTTTCAACAAGGAGGAAATCCAATCATTTTTACAGGTGTTTTATACTTTGTAATTACATATAAAAAAGAAAGAACTTTACTTTTCTACATATATGTATATATATTTCCACAGAGTCATTGATGAAAGGCCACAAATTTTGAATAATTTCCCTTCATTCATATTTGTGATTCTATAATAATACATATAAAATATCATAAATAACTTTACAATATATAATTTAAACTAAATTATTTACTGCTGATATAAATCAAAACACACTATTGATTGGTCAACTCAGTATTACTTGACTACTTAATGGATACCGTGGATACAATTCATGCATTGATTTAAGAAATACCCCTTTTACAGGGAATGAATTACATTCATTCCCTGTAAAAAGAAAAAAAAAACCCGCTAGATGTGTAAACTTTTATTTGAAGTGTGGAGGGATAAACTTTAGTTTGAAATGGGATTGCAATACTCATATTGATAAAAACATATATATATATATATAAAGAATTCTCTCTGTATACCTACAAAAGCTTTAAACCAATAAAGTTCATTATCACAAAATAAAATAAAATTATTTGTCATTAAAGATAATTAACCAAAAGTGAATTGTGAAAGCTCTCTCTCTCTCTCTTTGTCTTTTTAAAATAATGATATAATATTGATGAATTGCATTAAAAAAAAAAGGGAAAATATGACGTAATATAATATTGGAAATTGCATTAGCTTCATATAAATATATATATTTTAAAATATAAAATGACTTCAGTTCATTATTTCAAAAGTACTTAACTTTTGGCTTTCTAAATATAAATAAAATATTCGAAAGCACACACAAAGTATTTCTGCAAAATAAAATGAAGAAATTATATATTTTCTATATAAATAAATTATTATTATTATTATTGTATATCTCTAAGAAATATATATATATATAAAAAAAAAGGTTCCTTCCCTAATTTTCCCTTTCATTTCTTATCATTTCTACTAAGTAGTATATACTTTTTAAAAAAATGTATAAATAAATAAAATAACAACACATCTTCAAGGAAGAAAAAACATTTTTTTTATGCTACTCTCTCTCTCTCTCTCTCTTTCTAAAAAAAGAAAAAAACTTATTTTTTTTTATATATTTAATATCCGGTCTTTATATGTTTCATATTCATATACTATATGTATATAAACAAGATTGTAATCATGGAATAGACATGGTTGTTATATCAATATAATGAATATATGTATGTGTGTATAGGTGCATATATAGGCCCATTGAAGGCCCATTTCCATACCACTATTTGGTTGTACATACTGTCTAAACAAAATAATTAATTTCGTTTTTTTTTTTGATAAATTTGTCTATGTATGAACTATTATGAGAGTTCTTAAGGGTAACAAATTGAGCAGAGATGAAGTGGCGAGCATGTGTAGACTGCATATAGATATTTTTATTATTTGGATCTATGATCAAAGTTACATATTCACTGTTTTATATACTTGGCATTGCAAATTAAATAGAAAATAAAAGTCAAGACACCAGATGTGGAGTGTGACACAGTCTGAACTATTGAATATAGAATCTGAGAGAGAGTCTGTAATTTTATACAAAAATAAGAAATTTGATCTTTAAAAAGAGTGAGTGATTTATTCCTTTTCACTATACATATAAAGAGTTGGGATTAGATCGAAGAAAGATCAAGAATTAAATTAGTTAGGAATGTTGCTGTGGATAGAGCGTTACTTTTAAATTTGGTATAGGGATGACTATGAGACGATTGTATCTTTAATATTTTGAAATGGAACTTCTGCTATGATAATATTCTCTGTATTGACGTATTTTAACCTTATTAAATTACAAACTATTCCTTTCGGAACTCTAAAATCCACAAAAATAAAATTATTTTGTAGTGTGAGCACAATGTTGATTTTTTTCTACGTAATTCTATGAGCTGACGACACCCTCTGGAATTATTTATTTACAATCTTACCAGATCTGCATGTAATACATATTTATTAAAGGATATAAGAAAAAAATCACTTTCTTCCTCTTTCTGAAACAATACTCATTAGGGCTGAATCAATAATCAGATATATTTTTGTGAAGTTTGAGAATAATTTCCCGATTTTGTACGATCATAGTCAACAATTTAGAAGCAAATACTTCTAACAATTTGTATTCCAAACTTGATCTTGGCAAACATTATGTCTGATGACAATGGTCAGCAAATTTGAAATGTTACAAATCCTAAGGGGTATAAGTAATATAAAAGTTATTCAGTTCTGCACGCGAATTTCAAACGAGATGGTGTCAAGCGCCCGATAAGAATCCTTAACGAAGAAGAAATCGTCTATTTAAATATGTAAATTTTCATCCAATTTTGAGCAAAAATTCGCTAAAAAAAATGACTTACGGTAGAGCTATTAAATAACAACTCCAATGAACTGAAGTAGTAGCGTACAGAAGAATTTCAGCTGTTTTTGTAATCCTATTGTGATCTAGTACTTGTGTAGTTCTACCGTGAGTCTTTGATTTCTAGTGGATTTTTGGTCGAAATTCAATGAAAATTTACAGATTTAGATAAACGATTTCTTCTGAGTTAAGGAGTCTTATATAGTGCTTGACATCTCGTTTGAAAGCTGTGGATCTCAGCTTTTGAATGTATATCTTATTAACAGCCCATTTCATGTAATATTCAAATAGTTATTTAAGGTCAAAGGATTTGGCTGACTTTTGGGCCTACTCAACTATAAATCAAAGCAAAGACTAGAAATACTAAACCGATCTGAACATCTTTTGAGAAATAAAACTTTGGTGCTCCTCTAAATACCATCCTCACCCCCTGTGATCTGAGTACGCCTCTTTGCATCAAAATATTGCAACCATGAGTGGCCCATACTTTTGCATCCATATTTGTTGTGTTTAATTTGTTTATTTTTTTCAAGGGTTAATTTGGGAAAAAATCATTGACGACTTTTTCTCGGGTTTTTTCTCCCTTGAATAAAAAGAAAAAGACGTCAATTCTATAACTAGTTTCTACAACATTGATATGTAACACTCCTTCTCCAAAAACATCATTCCAATTTATGATATAATTCTATAGTCAATAATTCCCCACTGAGTTAAGAAGTATAGCATGCGCTTTCCACTTGATTATATGTACTTGTATGATGTACACATAGAAAAATAGAAGATATTTTATGAAGACACTGATTGCTACAAACATCTAAAGGGAAAAGTAATACCTTATATATACAATATACATATCTACTTCTTCAATTGTATCAGAGCATAATTTTATCATGATGAGCTCAGGTAACAATAGATGAGTAATATTTAATTCTGAATGTATGTTATTGATTATTTGGTTTTTTTTTTCAATGTTTTTTGTTTCTCTCTATAGATATGACTTAAGGGTATTATTTTCTGTTAATTGGAGGTGATATGTACTCTGAGGGCTTTTTGATTTTTTTTGTCTAAATGTATTTCTATTTCGAAACATTTTACAAAGTTAAAAAAACAGCTGAAAATAAACGCAATGCTTTAATAGTAAAGGCAAACATGTCAATATGCATTCAAAAGTACATTTTACTTATTTTTGCACTGCGTTTGCAATTTGACTTTCTCGTAGCTGTTTGCCCTTATTTTTGCATACAGCAAAAAGAAAAAAAAATACTTTAAATAGTTGCATGATTATACATAAACAAACAAAATTCATAAATAAATAATGGGACACATACAAAAGAACAAGAAAAAGAGTATTTTTCTTCACAAAACCTCTTTTTTTTTTCTTTTTTTTTTCAAATCTTCATAAAAACGGGATCAAAAGCCGTTTGTGACTTTAAAATCCTTTCAGCATCCTTTTCCATAGGACTCAAATGCCCATATCTTGATTTTAATCCTCTTTGAAAGGATTGAAGAGATGATGTTCCCAGGGATTGAATTTCTCTACACTCTGATTCCGTCAAGGATTGAGCATCGGAGACAAAGTCTAGTGCAAAAGAGATGGTCTTTTCAAGTTGTGAGGGGAGTAGATTCTTTTTGGATGAATTGCTCATGTCTGCTGTTAAGAAGAATCTCGGAAGAGGATTGAATAAGGACTGAGAGGATTGGACGAGGCGTGGGGGGGGGGGAGAAATGGAAAAAAGTCATCAAAAAATTCCGTTCCCGCTTTCTTTTCATTGCACACACATGTGTGTTTATGAGGAGATACGCTATGCCTAGAAAGCATTTGATTATGACTTGGGCACATTTCAAAAGTGTGTCCTGTGATGATGAAAAGGGTCAGTAAGGGACGAGCAATAATGAGGAGTGACAGTTTTATAGATATATATATATATATAATAATGTACATAGGAATTACGCAATAAACTTTTCCATGGAAAAACACATTTTAACAAATTAAATTTTGCTTTTAAATTGTATATCATATGTTTGATACATGGATATGTATGTAACTTTCTATCAATATGGAGGAGAAAAGTGTAGAAGAATGTAGCCTGGAAGTTGCATTTGGCCAAGAATAAGATTGATAAATATGCCCTTTACATGAACCAATCCAGATAAGAACCTCACCATAATTGAAACGAAAAGGTTTCCCTCATTAGGAATGCAGTCTTACCAAAGTGCATTTGAATCTTAATTTAATAAATCATATCTCATGGTTAAATGTAAACAAATATATTTAATTTATTCAATGAGTCATTTGTCATTTTTCTCCTGATAATTTTGCAATTCCTTTTTTTTTTTTGTTGTTCATATCATTCAACAACGGTCGAATTCAGAATTCCATGGTTATTATTTGTGATGTCCAAATGATGTAAAAAGATTTATTTGGATTTTGAGGTCAAGAAGCTTTTTGAGGATGCCTCTATTGTTCAAGACCTCTTCTTCAAAAGGACCAATTTCAAGATCCTGAAGGAAAGCATCATTCAGTTTGAAGACCTCTTGTCCATCATTCATGAGGTCAGTTAGAGCCTGACCTTACCCAAGTTTACTGACAAGATGGAGGTGATCTTAAAGAAGAACCCAGCCTATGCTCTCTGTGGGGGAAAATGTGGCATGTCTGAAGGAGGACCCCTACATTATAAACAGCTTCAACTGTATAACTAGACTGCAAGCGAGCCTGTAGCATCTTCACCTCCTCACCAACTAAAGGAAACAGAGGATCACCTGAGGTACCAGATGATTATTCACTGGAACAGGGGCCTGCTGTTCGATTTATTTGCATTTTTGGCCTTTTTTCTATGTACATTTTTATTGCACATTGAAATCTGTTGATCATTAAAAAGAAATCTCTTGTCAGTAGCATCATAGGCAACATTATAGCTTTCAAAGGAAGAATCTTATTAAAAAAATAAGATCTTACTAAAAGTTAAGGGCGATAAATAAGATTACCAAGGTGATGAAAATAGTAACTTGAGAGAAGAAGTGTAGTTTTTTGTTAACTCTCGAGTCTTAGAAAATTTCCAAAAGGTGATAAAGATGATTAGTAAAAAATCATAAATTTGAATTGATGCTCATAATTTCAAGTTCAATTGTTAGGCAGGGAGATGAAAGGAATTGGATCAAAGATACAGAAAAATATTGAAAACAATTATATAATCTGATGTTATATAACAAGGGCATCGAATCTAGAAGTTGTTAGTACGAGAACGTTTTCTCCAACCGGTAATTCAGTGTTTTTGCTGATGCTGTATCATCAACGCAACGAATGAGATCCACCACGCACCTACAATATTTATAATTAATTCATTTGTTTCTTCATGAGGTCTTATTGTGCATAAATAGAGATTTGATTTCAAATTCAAGTCTAACAGAAGGATTTGCTATAATTTCATGGACACAGTTTCCCTTCTAACCTTGTACAATAATGTGTTTTTTTAAAGGGCTACATCTCCAGTGTCTTGATAAATATCACAAGTAATAACTTATTTTTTTCTTTTGTAAATATAATTTATTTTTCATATTTTTGTTAATGCAACTACAAAGTTAATTAGATGAAAATTGGAAACTTAAGAAATTAAAATTAATTTCCAAGCAAAAAGTATCAATATATATATATTACTAATATGTATCTTTTTACATGCAACTGATACTTGCTATAAGTTAATTAATTGATTACATTATCAGGATTCTAGAGTTTGTTGTTTTAAGACTTTTTCTTACCCAACTATCTCATTAGCCTCCTTTGTAGAAAAATTGTACAGATGAATTGTTTTTATCCCTCGTATTATCCTCAAATATTACTAACACATTTTACCCTTGGGATCAATTTGACCCCAGGTATATTTGCCTCCAGAAAATGATTTATAGAAAATTGTTGACCAAGTTTTTGTGTTAGGCACTTTGTTAATTTGTTGTATACATAAATAACCCCTTGATAATGAAGACTATCAGTGAGTTTACCTGCCCTCTAGCGCCACCATCAGGCAAAACTTTTAAATTAGAATTAATTTATCTTGAAAATATTACTAACACATTTTACCCTTGGGGTCAATTTGACCCCAGGCATATTTGCCTCCAGAAAATGATTTACAGAAAATTGTTCCCCCCCCCCCATTATGTATCAACTCTGCACCTGCAGGTGTGGGAATGTTAGGTCACACACACACACAGACAGACAAGATTTACACAGCTAAAACAGCTACGGGTCAAATTGACCCCAGAGGAACACCGATGCGTGGAATATGCGTTCAGCACATTGAAAAAATATTATCATGATAATTTTACGCTTAATCAGTAGTTGTCCCCATCAAATTAGGAAAAGTGATGAAATATGGAGCAAAAAAAAGCCAACTATTGTTTTTTGAATGATAAACATTGACTGGGGTCAAATTGACCCCAAGGATAATAGGAGGGTTAACTGTCCTCAATATTTATGATTTTTACTGAATTAATGTTTAATACAGTCCAACAATCATGATCTTAGTATGGACTAAGGATCACAAGATAGGATTTATCCAACCATACATCTACAAATCTCCGCAAACACAAAAGAAAAATCCTTTCTGTATGTTTGATCATTTTTTCGCAAAAATAGGCTAATGGAAGATTATTCTACATATTGAGGTCAAATTAATTCCTTCTGGATTTTTTTGTGGGAGAAAAATACTTTTTTTTTTCTTTTGTTTTTTTGCTCTGAGTAACATTTTGTACAAGTAATTTATATTTAAACCCTTGCTAGTGTAATTTAACAGAAATAGCTTTACAATAGAAGTTTGTACAGTATGCAATATAACACACTACCTGGTATTGGTACTTTGGTATGAATGGTTCTTTATCTTTTCAATTGGCACCATTGCCTCCAAGGCTTTTATTGAATCTAAAAATCTTTCTCCATAGTTATAAAAATAATTAAATTCAGAAAATAATGGAATCCCAGACAAAATAAAAAACTTTGAGTCAGATTATTTTGCAGATGAAGAAAATAAAAACAAATACGTTTTTTTTTCCTTCCTATATCTGAGCAAGATAGACAACATAGACAGAGTGTCTGACAGTAAATATTAAATCAGTTGAAATAAAAAAATGCTGACCTCTGTCTTCAGAGTCTCTAAAATCCCATTTCCTGAAATCTCTCTCTCTCTCTCATTGCTAAACCTCCATTTCTCATAGGGAAACTATCAAATAAATATGAAACAATACTAATTGAATTTCACATCTGACTTTTTTGTTTCTTGAGACTGGTTTGAGTTTAAAATAACTAAGTCAATATACAGCCGTGAAATCATAAGTAAGATAGAAAATGATGAAAATAAAAAAAATGTAATTATTTATTTGTTTATCTCAAAGTAGCTTTTATTAGCGAGCCCATTCAAGCACATCGCGCCGACTAGAAACTAAGAAGGCATTCCCTATAGAACGTGTATTTTGTTGCATTTTTTTAATATTGCATTGAGGTATTTTTAAAACTCATTTGCAATGTCGAAACATATCATCCATGTCTTTAATGGATGTGTCCTTTAAAAGAATTAGGAAATAATGAGTATACTTTTAAGAAGAAAATATATATATATATAAATATAGATCATTCCAGTTGAACTTATTTTTTGAAATGATAGACACTCTGCATGCATCAAAGGCTCTTTTTTCATAGGTACATTTTGTTGTCAGGAGAAACAAAATGAAAGGGGTTCATTTTATATTATATTTTTTTTTGTGCATCTCATTTTATTTATCAAAAATGTTCTTAAAATAGAAATGAAAGAATAATGTAAAACAAACCCTTAGATAAACATTTTATGCAAATTCACGAGTAATTTTGAGTAATCTACACTCGCCTAACTTCTAACTTTTTTCACATCTCAAGCATTCATGTCGAGAAATATACAAGAATATATTTAGACAGACCTGTTAGTGCAGAAATATCAATGTTATTTGTATGATAGGGTGTTGCTAAGTGAAAATATTGTATATTAAAAAGAATGGAATTTAAACAATTTGACTCTCTTGTCTGGATTGGACAGTGTTTGTAATGACGACGTAATAATTTATATGGGGAAGTTTTGTGTATCAAAACTTTCTTATCTATTTATGATAGCAAATATTATTTTGTTTGAGTACTATAAGAAAATAATTGTTTGTTTTTCTGTATATTAAATGTTTAAAGTATACACACATATATACAAATATACTTCAGTTCATGAGGGTGCCCTCATTATGGTTATAAATCTTATAATATAATTGTATTTATAGTTTTGTTTAACATCCATGCAGGGTTATTTTTTATACAAAAAAAACTCTCCAAGATGAACAATTGGTTTTCCTCCATCCAATTCTGTTCATTCAATATATTAGATCTTTGAGAAGTCAGCACCTCCCTCTATAAAAAACAACTTTCGCCCACATGTGTTGTAGATTTTTTTTTAAAAGAGCACGATAGAATTATGACATAATTATTATGCCTTTTCAAGTTCATTATGGGAATAAGCAAGTTCAATATGGGAACTTGTAGTACTTGTAATTGATAATTATGCTCCGGCTCAATACAGAATTGATTGAAAATGTTTTAAATGAAGAAGAGTTTTCAATTACCAAAATTTTAAGACTTGGCTCTTATAGTCTTATGCTCAATCGCATTGAGCATATTTGGTCAAAGCCTTTGTGAAAAGAGAATTCGCTAGAAATTGAAAAATTGAGAATATTTTAAATGCCTAAAGAAATGATGTCAGCATTTCGGAGCAAGGATCAAGAGCTATTTATAGAACAATTATAGTTGAAGAAGAACTATATAAATTAAATTATCTCAATGATTTGTAATAATTATTTACCTAGCATGTAGGTGTGATTATTTTTGTTGACATGAGATTCTAATAAAGGAAATGAAATATGACTTTTTAATAACTATTTATATATTTAATTTTGCATCTTTATTTATTTTTTTATTTTCACTAATTATAAAAAATTGATTATTATTTTGTTAAATTTCCTGAACATTGTTTTTTTTTTATTATTTGTTCCCATATTGAACTTGAAAAGGGTTATAGTAATAATATTCTCTCTTCACCTGATGGTATTTTTAAATTTATTAGATACTCCCTGAGGTAGTAAAACTAATAGTAATAATAATACATTACATAATTGGGGGCCTTTCTCACACAAAGCCATCTGATGTTAATAAGGGTTCAATTTTCCCATAAGTGGCACGCTCCTGCCTTCTCCTCGCGCTCTACAAAAGTTGCTTCCCTACCTTTGGGTATTTTGACTACATAGGTGGTGAAGGCAATCTTAGTCAATCACTTAGAGGGTGGAGGTGTAAAACTTATGCACTTTTTCACGTGCGAAATTTTTTTGAGTTGACACTCTGAATAGTAGTTTTTTCTTTTTGAAAGCATTCATCATTTATTCCTGAGGAGAGAATATCTACCTGATATTAAGGATCTCTTATGATCTGTGCAACGGCACGTGTAATGCTCCACTAAAAAATATGATAAATTATTTCATTAAAATGCCGGTTGAAGTGAATCGTTGATAATGAATGTGAAAATGTTTGGAGTTCTCATAGGGACTCCAGGTAATACATCGTTCATCAAAAAGTTCAACATTGCTTTTATGGATTACTCCAAATCCCTAATGAGTAGGCAATGGCTATGAGAACGAAACCTCCGTTCATCGCAGTTGTGATTGGCTCTACAAACCTATCAAATTTGATCGTCCTTTGAAAAGTTGGTAAATGTTTTAATGGCCAACGTACACTAAAATAAGTATCAAATTTTAGAAGTTAAAGCCATAATTTCAAAATAATTATAAGTCATATTAACTCTAGGATTTAGGACTTTTGAGATAATTATTTTAACGATGAGCATTGTAAATCTTTAATTTTGATAGAGTCCTAACTCCATCAAATCCCTTGACATTTGTAGGATGTTTATACCCTTGTCTGCATTGAGAGCCATTAGGAGTTTTTCTGTATTTAAAGAACTTGTTATAGTGAATTAGGATTTTGCTGACATGTCCTTCAGTTATGTGTATTCCTTGTTCCTCTCAATCACATACAGACATTTACTCTGCAGAGACTCAAGTGTTATATGTATCATGACATGATGATGGTGAAAATTTCCTTTTCCTTAACTTATTTCTTATTCTTTGACAACACTTCTTTACTTTCCTCTGACTTCGTAATGACATAGTAAGGAGAAACGGATTTTTCAGTATATGTAGAGCATGAACTTGACAAAGTAAGGAGGATGAATAAAGATATTGAGTTGGACATTAGAGGAAACAAACGTTTTGCTCTTATTACTAATGAAGTTATAAGTTTCAAAATTGTCTTTAATTACGTTCAATTATATCCATATATATGTCATGATTATCACTTTGAACGTGTTGTAAAATACATAACTTTCTCAGGGCTTCTGTTCCACCAAATTAATTTAGACGGTATTTCACTAGCCTGGGATCCTCGTTTTAAATTTAAAATTTTTCATCTCCATTATCAGCGATCAAGGATTTTACATTAACTCGATTAGATAATTTATTAACTATTACTTTATGTATGAATTTATTATATTTAAGTTAGTCATTTAATAATTTTGTAATTTTCCTTATATGTTTTTAATATATATATAAATATAAATTTTCCCTCATTTTTTAAATTTGAAGTTATCACGTAGAAAAGAATTAAATTCACATACATCGATGTTTTGGCATTCCACACAACATGTACACTTGAGGCTTGATTTTATTTTAAGTTGATCAATTCTTGCTATCATATCATTCTGGCTCTTGACCATAGTATAAAATTACCAATTTTGACTGAATTTGGCCGAATGACATAATATTGGAATCATTGAAGAGCTCGTCCCTACTGACAAAAGTCCATGAGCCCAGCCCTTCAAATTTACTTATCTCAAATACAGCAGAGCTCTATACATAAATAGAAAAACTGAAGAACGAATGACGAAAAAAAAAAATTGATTTAAAATTGAAAAAAAATAGTAATGTATATATATATATATATAAATATAAAATTTATGAGAATTCATTTGGCAGAAAAAGAAAAGAAAAAAGAGAACAGTAAGAAATAAATAATGAAGCTTCATCAGTCTTTCAAATACTTGTATAAATAAATAAGGAAAAAAAAATAGTGAAAAGCAATCCGTTTGAAAAATGTTTAGTTAAGAGTTTTTCAAACGAGAGAGAAAGAAAATAATAGTCATAAATAAAATGAAAAAGCCTTATGGGTGTATGTGGCATTCATATTCGTTTATTTAAATGGGATTTTAAATAAATAAATAAGAAAGAAAGAGAGAGAGAGAGAGAAATAAAAAGTATGTTCAAATATACGCATGTTTTATTTATTAAACCTCTCTACGTTCATTTGTACATTCTATTATGTGTGTAAATATCACTCACATAAATAGGGTCCTTCATTGGAAATAGGTTACGTGAGTATGGATATAATATTATGTTGGAATTATAAATAAATATTTTTTTACTTTCTACATCAGTGGTCCCCAGCTCCTGGGTCGCGAACCCGTCCGTGGATCAATCAGTACCGGGCTGCACAAAAATTAATTAGTTATTTCTGTTTTATTTATTATCTATGTAAGTCTGGGACGGTAATTATAGGAGAACAAGAAAATATGAAGTATAAATGCAAATTACAAAATCATTATTTCTGGATTGCTAAGTCTTAATTGACTCATCGGATTTCAGAGGCAACAAGCTACAAAGCCTACTACATGTTTGTTCTCTGCACTCCTTTGTTATTTGTAACCTTGTTGCCATTTCCAACATCCCATCTGTATTAAGTGGGATCTTCTGCAGACACAGGCACCAAAACTAGGCAAAGGAGTAGACTGGACATAAGTAACACACTGGTGGTCTCTTTGTCTGCCATGTCCCCTAGATGGAGCCATATCGAAGTGAAGAAACAAGCTAAGAGCCCCCACCATTGATTTAGTGTCACGGGCATTTTTTAATGTTATAATAGTTTGATGCTTATGAAGACACACTGCTTCACGAAGAAGGAATCGAAACCAACGGAAAAAAAGGGGACGACTGACTTTCTACTTCATCTACAGATAATAGGAGAAAAAGAAAATATTAAGTATAAATGCAAATTACAAATGATAAGAATTAATTGTGCGGGGTCGTTATATATTATTATTTTTGGATTGATAATAATTCTTAATTGACTCATCGGATTTCAGAGGCAACAAGCTACAATGCCTACTTCATGTTCTCTGCGTATCTCGTTGCGAGGAAACAAGCTTAGGGCTCCCATTGATTTAGCGTTATGGGAAGTTTTTGATATTATAATATTTTATATTGTTGAGGCAATGTGTTAATAAAGTTATGTCTACCTAATGTTATAATAGCATTGTAATGTTGGAGCAAGTTACTAGTAAAGTTCCATATGAGGTCAAAGTGGATTCACGTTTATTGTTATTATTATTATTATTTCAATCCTCCAGTTCGCAATAAAATTGTCATGTGTTGAACAGTTGACAGTTAGAAAAAGGCTGAGGATTACTGCTCTACATGGTATCCTTGTAATTGTCTTTAAGAGGATCTATGTCTGAGAATTGGAAGGAGTGGTTCATAGGTAATACAAATAATTTTTTGTTCTGATTTATATCTTTTTTTTTATGTAAAAGTATCATAAGAAGGTTTCGTGAGTCCGTATTTACAGGTACATAGTTGGATGGAGTGTTATTTTTTAATGTTTTATATTCTTCTTTTATGTTAAAGTATAATGAAATGGTTTAGTGAGTTTTTATTTGTGAGTCACTACATTAAAAAATAAATGTTCTTACTTTTTTATACAAATATCAGAAGGAGTAAATTATCAGATCCAAAGAAGGTGGAAGAAATAAATAGTTTTACTTCTTAAATTTTATTTAAAAAATATATGACTTTTTTTAAAGGTTTGGTTGGCTTAATATTTAAGGGTCAGTAGGAGAAAAAAGTTATAAATTTGACTCTTTCTCTTGAAATATCATTTTTACTAAGATCAAAGAAGCTCAAGCCTTCATCTTTTGGAGTCAAGTTCGAAGTTAAGTCTTTTCAAGCACAAATATGCCAAAGTTTTAAAAAACCACAGTTAAATCTACAAACAAGTCCATACAATACATACAGTCTCTTGGAAAAGGTCAAAATCGACACCAACTAAGCCAGAGATATGACTTATATGTCCATGGATTCCTTATGTCTTTAGGTACTCAAACTTTTGAAAACTAATATTAAACTTTTCCTTAAGACATAATTAAATTTTGAATTTGTACTTACTACTTTAAGGCTTTCTCTAATCGAATTAAATCTTCTAAAAAGTCGTCAAACGCTTCTGCTAGCTTGATAATTTATATTTCTTTGGTTTACTTTTGTATTTTTTTTAATTAACTTTTTTTCCGCAAGATTTTGCCTTTTAAATTAATTTCCAAAACAGACTTTCTATTAAAGTTTCAAATCAGAAGCTTGCTTTTAACAAGCTATTCTAAAGAATGAACAAATCAAAACTAAGATTATACATACTTTTAACAAGTCCTTTATAGACGAAGCTTAGCCCAAGCTCAAGATTTGATTTGTTAACATTGCTAAAAGTTATCATGGGTACAGAGTTGAAAAAATGAAAAAAACTTATTATTTGAACATATTATCTTTCTATAATGTAGTTTCATTAAAAGGCTTGATAAGCAAGTCATTTGTCAGTTGCATAAAGAAAAGAAATTTGCATGTAGCCCCCTTACCTTTATTTCTCTATAATCAAAGTGTTTCATATTTTCATTCAATACAATATTTCACCCAGGTATTTTTCTTTCACGTCCAGGATTGTACTTACCCCCTTAAAACATTTTTTCGATGAATAAATCATAAATCACATAAATCCTCTTTTTTAATTCATTTATTTATTTTTTCGAAATGAACATTTTCCTGCCAAGACTGAATGTTTCAAAGAAAAAAAAATATGTAGAATCTCTGCTTTGAGTGAGTTCAAAAATTCAAAAACCTCCTTAAAATATTATTTAACTTTTACTATGCATTATAATTACAATGAGTATGGTTTTCGTACATATTTAGAAATCCATGGGGGTTCAGAGATGTTTTACACTTTATGAGTCAATTACTGCTCTAACTTCATTTAGGAACATTCACTAAATAGAAAATTTTAAATTCATAAATAGGCCCTGGAAAAAGCAAATTGGTTTTTATCTATATAGGAATTTAGAAGTGTTCTTCCTCCATTTGTAATAATGTACTGGGCATTGATGACTAATAAATATCAGGGGAATGAATAAATGTCTAGTGATTTTTAACAGAGTTCTCAATGAATTTATAATTATGAATAAATGAATAAATTTATAAAAATATATGTCTTGGCTAAGGGAATTTACCAATTTGAATATTATTTGTCTGACAAATACCTGTAGGGAAATAGTAAAATCGTGAAGCAATGTTAATAATCTCACTAATGGTTGCTCATAAATTTATCTTGAAGAAATCTTTACTCAATGGCATTGATATAAGGAAGAAAAAAAATATACTCAGCCACTGTATTCTGAGTTGTTTATTCTTGTTTTCATTATTAAGAGACTATTATATTCAAGAGATTGGAAGGCAAGGCCGCCTACAGGACCAGGCAAAGTAGTTTGAGAAAACTTTAAAACTCCCCATGACTCCAACAATAGCAGCTCTGACATCACCAAAAGTCCCTTAAACCCCGATTATCGTCATTGGCACAGTCTGAAAAATATCAGATAAAGTACATAAATAATAATTTGATATAATGTTCCTAGCTAATAATAATCAATTAATTATGAGTACAAGACTCACTCGTTATTCAGTAATTATATCAAAAATGCCACACTGATGTGTATACTAATGACACTTTGAATAAATTCTTCATTGCTTAAGAAAATACATACAATTATTCAAAATATCCTTTAAGAAATAGCCAAGTAATGAAGTAATAACTTCTGTTACTTTGTAAATGTCATTCCTCAGATTTATAAAGGAATGTCATACTTTTAATGAAAAAGATGAAGAAAAAAGAAGAAAGCCCCTCCCTGGTGGCCTGTCATACCCATTTTCGTATATGTATGCATATTCTATGTATATATATATATATATATATTCAAACTTATTAACAAATGAATGGCATTTTGAAAAGACATCATCATGCCTGCTTTCACATTGTCGTCTTCTGTTCTTTATTGATAAAATGCTAATTTTGTTTGTATATATGTATATATATATATATATATAAAGTAACGTTCATTTTTTTTAAATTATTTAGTTTCTTTACAGACAAAATATTTACATATTCCCTTCTTTTCTTGCTTTGTAGTATACATATATCCTTTCACAATATACATACATACATAGTTTAGAAAACTTTGAAGTAGGTAGCTAAATGTAAACATAAGGAAGAGATACTTGTGCATGCAGATCTATACATATATTATGTAGGCATATTAGAGAAAAATAACAGGAAGGAAGGAAGTTCAATTTGAATCTTCTTCTTCTTCTTCTTCATCTGATCTCTTCCTATTCTTTGGGTGGATGTTTTTGTGTGTGTGTTTTTTGGTTTTTTTTGTTGATTAAATAATCTCAGACAAGAAGAGACTTTTTCCTATTTTTGTGGTATACATATATATATATATATTTTTCAATACTTTTGATTGATTCCATTATTCGTAGAATGACGATTTCCCTCCCCCTCTCCTCTATTGAGTCATGTAGAGTTCCATATAATCAACCCTTTATTTTAACTATACCTAATTTGAACATATTTTGCATCTACACCCCCCTTTTCACATACTAAATGAGAATAGTGACACACTAAATGGAAACGATTTGGGATTTTATGAATAGTGACATACTAAGTGGAACTATTCCATACTATATGATAATAATTAATAAAACTTTTTTCATATCCTTAATGATGAGACGAACATCTGAGGGGAAAAGAGAGTGCTTGACACGGAAAAAACGGCACAAATTTGTGTAAATGGCAATTGGCGCGTGAACTTGCTACATGTAAGTTCTCAGAAGCATCGGCTTATCGGTGGGTTAATTCGGGATATTCATCCGACAAACGTGGAGGCGTGTTCAAATCCATATTTGATACTCGATATTCCAATAGAATACAGTATGGTCCACTTTACCGAAGGCAACTGTTTAATAGCACTAAAAATCATTATTGATTCGTTGTGGGCAAGGTTTAGCTGACGTGTTTCGAAGAACGAAACCGTGAGACGCCAATTAGATGGGATGTCTCACACATTGAAGAATGTTAGATTGCAAATACTCAAGAAAAAGGTCAGACGAGACATGAGGGAGGAAGAAATGGAATTATATATAATAATAAATTTGAGATTCATTGAATCTTTTTTGTAATTTTTATAAGAATTATATATATATATATTTTTTAGTTCTCAAATAGAATGGAATTGTTCTCATTTAGTGTGTTACTATTATCATTTAGTGTGTGCTTATTCTTAAATAGAATGTGAAAAGATATATTCGAAGATACATCAGCTAATTCACAGGATTATCCATAAAACTATCTACACAGTAGAACATGTATGTTATTAGGTCCAGTGGTTGGCAACTCCATGTCTGTTAAGGGTCCTCATCAAGTATTTGAAGACTTTTCTGTGTTTATCAATTCTAAATCATTTGCCTTAAGGATTCAAAGTATTAATGTTTTTTTGTTTTTTTGAAAATGCGGATTGAGTGAAAAAAATAAAAAATTTTATGTTTATGACATGGCTCTCTATCAGCCATTAAAGTGCTAATTTGGTCCTCTCACCTTTAAAAGTATGCAAATTATATAGTAACTAATGTTTCATCTTCATGAAGAGGTAAAATACAATTTATTGAGACAATGGTTTTGTGGTATAAGTAACACACACTGCTTTCAAATTGTATTTGAAGATAAGTTATAAAAGCAAATTTACTTTAAATAATATGAATAAAAGTTTGTCAAATGGTTGTAGTTAGTTTGATATTGAGAGGGTAGTGAAATATTCCCAATCTAGCTTAATTAGGAATGATATGTACAATTTCTAACTATAAACATGGATGAGGTAGGAAAAAAAATATCCCTGGGGCTTGAGAAACAAGAGAGGACTCTTTTTTCTAATAATTTTACTTTTTTAATTTGTATTAAATCAGCTTAATTAATAAAATAATTTGCTAAAACAATTACTTTAAAAAAAAGGAGAAAAAAAAACCCAAACATCTATAGGTTTTAAAGTTTCATAATTGTAGCAAGATGAAGCTCCAATTCATACGGACCGAAAGTCAAAGAAAGGGTTGAAAGAAAAACTATTTCAATATGGAACAAATAGTTATGACAACTGGCAATGCCCGATCCGAACTCCTTTGATTATTTTGTGTAATGTTATTTAGAGTCGAAGGCTCATTTCAAGCAGAATTTGAAATTTCTCCGTCAAGTTACTGAAGACTTCCGTACAGTATACAACTCATATCAAATCCTCGTTTATCAAACGTAGTGTCAAAAGACGATACTTATATTGAATAAATTACTTATAAAAAAATGAATATTAGCTTGTAGAAGACGTCATTGACACCATAAGATAGCTAGGAATGTAAATAATATGCAAATGGGGTGTGTAAAATAAAAAGAAAGAGAAAATCGTCAACCTAGTTGTAACTCTGACAATTTCATGAATGTTGAGGGGGAAGCAGCTTGAGCTGTCATGACGTTTGACTGAGCTAATAGCTGCTATTCTCCATTATATACATATACAAATGAAGACATCAATAATGAATAATAACATTACGTATGTATACCATAGATGAGAGGCAGAAAATTAACTCAAATGGATGTCAGGAAATTATATATTTTCAACTAATAATAATTATACGAGGACTTGAGCCCTTTTTGCTTACATTTCATTTGCTTTATTAAACTTAATGCATGACTTCCTTCATGCGAGATCTTTACAATCAGGTAGATATTGTTCTCCCCTCATTAATAAAGGAAAAATGATAACAGCTTTGGAATACAAAAAGGGCTGTTATTCCAAGTGCCAACTCCACAAAATCTTGGACGCGGCATTTTGCATATTATTTACATTCCTAAAGATAGCACAATGCTCACCGTAGATGCAATGATACGGCTCATGCTGTCATTATTATACAGTCCAAGTAACTAAGAATTATATTTGATTCATGTTACCTACATATATGAACATTCCAAAGGATGGACCAAAAGATAACAGTTAGGGAGAATACCTTCAGTAACTACAACCAAACCTGTATTAAACGGCCATACATAGGAAAGGCGGCCGCTTAGTGCAGGTGCCCACTCAAACCTAGTATGTTTTTTTAAACTATGATCTGATAAATGGGGCATCAAGGAATGAATGAATGAATGAATAGACTGCAAAATACACTCTATCAAATATTGAGCATGTATTTATAACTTTTTTTTGTATAAAATTTACCCAAAATTAGAATAAAATTAACATTCATTATTATATGTATGTATCAATATACATCATACATTTATATAATGAAATGAATAATAATTCTTAATAATATTAGTTAAAAAATCACAAATTTCCGTTTGTTCAAACAACCTCTGTTTTTTTTTTCTAATTTAGCATACTTATATTTTTTACATCAATCACAAACTGATTAAATTTTAATAATGCATCACTTGCTTTATTAAAAGTGTCTCATATTTATTCTGAGATAGAGAGAGAGAGAGAGAAATAAATGTGTAGGAAAAATATTCATGTACATATGTACATCTAATATTTTATTTATTGCCTTTGAATTATACACGATTGGGTTTGTATAGAAATATGAATAGTAAGTGCTCATCACACCAGTGAACGGGATTAGAACTTATTATCTGTAATAATTAATACTTCTTTTTTAACCGCACAGCTTCTGAAGTTTTGCATTTAACAATCTGTAAAGGCTAAAAAAAAATGACCGTTGAAGCAGGTTCATCGTTATTGGTATGCTTGTTATTTCAGGTGACTGATGATGGCCGGGGATTGCATGAACACGCTTAAGTCAGTGCATTTCTATTATAAGTTTCCCGTGTGGGAGCTGGATATGACCGCTTAGTGCAGTGGCAAGGTTAAAGCAGGTGACCGTTGTTAGATCAAGTTTGACTGTAGATATATATATATATATATATATTTAAGTGCATACCACTTAGAACCTCTTGTGTTCTCTTTCTTTCTTTTCAATAAATCTTTTGTAGTATAAAGAGTCAAAAAGTGGTGTGAACAGGGAAGCTTATAAAATGAAATAAAGTAATGATAAGTTTGAATGACTAAGGAAGTTTAGATCATCAGATACATAGATGATGTAATGTACGTAGATTTTTCATTGATTTTAATTATTTTAGCTCAATCAACAGCAAGGGAGAAAACATGGCACTAAATAGGAACCAAAAAAAAGGAGAAAAATAATTAAAATCCCTCCAGCTCCTCACCCAAACTACAATGAGCTATACAATGTCAACAATTCACTTTTCAAAAAAAAAGTTTTTGACTCTTGTAAAACACTGATTTGCATATAAAGGACATTTATTTTTCTCTGGAGTTTCCTATTTTATATTGAAATTATTATTAATTATTTTTCAAAGTGCAGAGAATGAAGATCATAGGGGTTTGAGGGACGGTTTGCTGATATCAGGGCTGCTATTGCTGTTGTAGTTATACTACTTTGACTGGTCCTAGAGGCCTTGTTTTCCAATCTATTCAACATAATAGCTTTAGAAATGAAAACAAAACAAGTAAACTGATACGAAAGTAATTTTATAACTATATAATTTGGTTGTTTATGCCTTTTGCAAAATGGTCAACTTCCAGATTTTGTCAACGTCACGTACTAACACTCCATGTATAAATATAGGGCAATAGTGATTGATAAAATAGACGACTAACAACGCAAATACTCAGCAAATTTCACGGATGTGGAATAATATATACATTGATAAACATTCATTGTCAAACCACACACTTATGTATGTGATGACTCATATAATCATACCAACAAATTAGAGGAAAAGAATTGTGTGTGTGTGGGGGGGGGGGGAGACACAACTTGTAGGTAGGTCACTTGACACACTTTAGTAAATGTTTCTATGATCAACCACCATTGAGGGCAAACAAAAAAACAAAAAAAACAACAAGTTATGTGAAGTACTTTTCTTCTTTTTTTTTTCATCCTTAGAAATTCGAATTCCCTGATTAACTAAGAAAAGTTTTTTTTTTATTTTCTTCTTTTTCATCTTCCTTCGTCTTCTTCTTTACCTCTTCTTCTTCTTCTTCTTTTGTTACTTCCATTGAAAAGAGGTCTGATGATGGTGAAAAAAAAAAAAAAAATAACAAGAAGAAGAAGAGAAGGTGAGCAATCAAAACTTTCAAGAAAAGGAAAAGATTTCACATTAGTGTGCATTTAGTCCCTATGTTCATTGTGTAGATAGGTATAAAAAAAATGGAAAAAAAGAAGGCTTTGGAATTGTCATCAAGGATCCTTGATGAAACTGTGCACAGTGCAATAAATCCCCAAATTATTGTTACAGTAAACTGAACATTCTAAAAGTATACTTTCAAATGAATATGTACATTTTTTAATTTTTCATCCAAGGAGAATGTTATTTTGTTCAGACTACATATGTACTTAATTGATTTAGAGTGAGGTAAAGTTAGGGTCCTTTCCTGTGACTTACTTTTCCTGAATATATTTTTTTTTGAGGGGATAAAATGTACTAAAAATTGAATTTGTATGTGACACACTGTTTTGAGTGACAAGAATTTAGGTTCTTTAACAAATGGAAGTGGTTCTTCACTTCAAATGATGTGTTTTATTCCATATATGATTTTTTGATTAATGATTAAAATAATTATATATTTTCCCAAAAGATAGAAGTATTTTAATACTTCACTGACTCGCAAAAACTGACTGATATGCCATATACGCAACTCGTAGAAACACATATTACTTCCAAAATCTGTTGAGTCAGAGTTTTAATTATTAATAATTTTTTTTGTAGTAATTAACTGAGAGTACTTTAACTGGAGAAAATAAAAACACGATGAGGGTGGTGAAAAATTTTCATTACTTAGAGCACCGTGCGCCATAAATAGCCATTGCAAATAAAGTTCCCTTTAAGTGAAAAACGATGCGTGAACCACAATTGGCGCATGTTGGTAGTTTGGCGAGACAGCGATGTACCATTTATGACTTTTTATGGGTCAATTAATGACTCATACAAAAGGACTCCTAAAACGCTATTAACAAACGGTTTCATAATACTGGATGTCAATAGTTAAGACCTTGATTATACACGCATAAAGTAAGGCTTAGACCATGCATGGGCAACTTAATACTCGCTGGCCAAATCTGGCCCGTGAAAGCTTTTCATTCGGCCCACAGAGACGTTTGAAATCTATAATTTATATATTAAAATAAGTATAACTATGTATGCATACATATTTTGCAAATATAAAATTAGGGCTCTTGGCCCACAGTCAGTCCTGGAAAAAATAATTTGGCCCACAAGTGAACAAAGGTTGCCCATCCATGGTTTAGACGATGGTAATTATAGGTCCATAGGTAGTTGATTTGTAGCTTAAGTATTACATACCCGTCTCCTGGGATGTGGAAAGAGAAAGAAGTTGTTAATATAGGTTTTTTCTTTGAAGTTTTTTTTTTTAGGTCAGGAGAAGATGCGCCCTTGATGATCTGCTTGGTGAACATAGAACTCGAATTATAATTATCCTTTCATTACTATCAATATTGATAAAATAAATCTGATTTCATACAAGAAATGATTTAACTTTGAGGTTTAAATCTGATCTTTAGAGAAAGTTAGTAAGCATTTTTTTTTTGTAGACATATTTAGAACAAAGATTTTTTTTTTTTTGGTTGATCAAAATTGACCGTATCGGAACCAAAAATCCAAAATATATCCATTTTCTTATAAATCCAACCTTTGACTGTATATTTATATATAATATAAAAAGATATTTTTTATACATTTAGTTTGATTCAATTGATTTTTTATTCCTTTAAATGTTCAGATACGAAATTTTAAGCCCTTTTAACCCCTTCTATTATCCTTGGGGTCAATTTGACCCCAATCAATGTTTATCATTCAAAAAACAATAGTTGGCTTTTTTTTTTTTTTGCTCCATATTTCATGACTTTTCCTAATTTGATGGGGACAACTACTGATTAAGTGTAAAATTATTCTGATACTATTTTTTCAATGTGCTGAACGCATATTCCACGCATCGGTGTTCCTCTGGGTTCAATTTGACCCGTAGCTGTTTAAGCTGTGTAAAACTTGTTTGTCTGTCTGTGTGTGTTACTTAACATCCCCAGTCCTGCAGGTGCAGAGTTGATACTTTTGAGTTGATACATAATGGGGGGAAACAATTTTCTGCAAATCATTTTCTGGAGGCAAATATACCTGGGGTCAAATAAATCCTATCTTGTGATCCTTAGTCCACACTAAGATCATGATTGTTGGACTGTATTAAACATTAATTCAGTAAAGACCATAAATATTAAGGACAGTTAACCCTTCATTCAAAAAACAATAGTTGGCGTCTTTTTTTTTGCTCCATATTTCATGACTTTTCCTAATTTGATGGGGACAACTGATTAAGTGTAAAATTATCATGATAATATTTTTTCAATGTGCTGAACGCATATTCCACGCATCGGTGTTCCTCTGGGTTCAATTTGACCCCAAGCTGTTTTAGCTGTGTAACACTTGTCTGTCTGTGTGTGTGACTTAACATCCCCACACCTGCAGGTGCAGAGTTGATACTTTTGAGTTGATACATAATGGGGGAAACAATTTTCTCTAAATCATTTTCTGGAGGCAAATATACCTGGGGTCAAATTGACCCCAAGGGTAAAACGTGTTAGTAATATTTGATGATAATACGAGGTTTAATTGTTTATAAATTAAAGGGGAAAAGGTAGCGAGGGTCTACAATGAAGGTTGCTAAATACTTTGAACTTTGAAAACTGGGTTTTAACTGAAAATTAAAAAAAAAAAAAATCCAAAATTTGGGCTTTCACTTTTCTACGGGTGATTGATGACCCATTCTTTTTTTATTAGAGTCAATAAAAAAAGTAAGGATTTTGCTATTGTAGGTTTTTTTATTTATTTTAATAGAAAAAAAAGTGACAGAATAATGCATATGATAAAGCCTTGTTAGGGTATCACATATTTTTAGATTCATTTCATGTACTGTGACAATGGATCACCATTATTTACTTCAATTTGAATCTGATGATGGTATGATTAGCGACTTAGACATCGCCTTCCGTTTGCATATTTTTAATTTCATTAAATGCATATGTTGCAAATTTCTTAATGACTTCTCAAAAAGCCATTTTGAGTCAATAAAAGGGGTCATTTTTATCTTTTAGCTCTGTGTTATTTAGTTAAATACCTTGACATTCAAAACAATTACTTTGTGACTTCCTAAACTTTCAATAATAGTAAACTCTTTCATGAAGACAGATGTGGAATTATCTTCACTTTAAAAAAAATATACTCAATCATAACATAATAAGCTTGCCATTTTTGTTGTTGAGAGTGATATTTTGAGAGAATTCAACTTTCATCACAATTTCCAGTGAGCGTAACACTTCAATTAAGTTACTTAACACGGTCGTCTTTTGAATTATTATGTATTATGGTTACTTATTTGTAACAAATTCACTCATCATTTCCGTTATCCTTCTTTAATTAAATATTAACAAACCGAATTCACCTCTTTTATGAAACCCGTTTGCAAGTCTCCAGTTTTTATATATTATGAATGTGCTTCTCAAACCTTTTGACACCATTTGTCAAGCACTGGGCCATCTCATCTTAGTAGAATGTTGAAGGAGTCTCTAACGTAATACCTCAAAAAAATAAAAAAATTGAAACGTTTCTGTTCACACTCATTCGTAGTGACGTACATTGTTCTGAAATTCAGTCATGATCTCAAAACCAATTTTTGAACGCTTACGTCTCGTCTTTCCCGGAGTCCTTGAAAACTCTAGTTTAAAAACAAATATATTTTGTCTATTTTACCGTGTGTTTTTACAAAACCTAATGTAAGTTCCTCATTTATCAACTAGATCTAATATTGTCTTTTGACTCTTTACAATCGTGGTTTTGTTGAAAATAAATAATATTCAGTATTACATTATGAATAGTTGACCTCTTGGATGTAGAAATTTAAAAACTAAATGATTGAGCGAAAGAGGAATCATGAAGTCTACACAAAATAATTAATGAGTACAAAACCTTTTAAGAAAATTATTTTTTTTAAATATTCACAAATTCTTCACGAGCTCAGCAATTTTTTTTTTTTTTATTCTTCTACTTATACAAATGAAAGTTAAGAATCGTATTTAAATGATATCCATTCATTTTCTTTCAGAAAACAACCAAAAATATCAAATTCAATACCATTTGTTCAGAGTATTTTATATAAAAAAAACAAAAAACATTTTTTATAAAAAGGTCAGAGTTGCAAAAAGGTTCAAAAAGAATAACTAAGACAAGGCATATGAGGGAGAAATATTTTGTAAGGAGAAATCCTCTTTACATAATGATGAAAGTATCACATAAATAGAAGTCAAAGACATTATTCACAGTCTGCTGTTTTGAAGAGTTAATTACTCCATTCATAATCCTTTCCTCAAGGCCTCAATCCACCCACTTCATCCCCTCAAAATTCTCAAATTTTGAAAAAAAACACCTGACCTCCTAACCCATAAATATTTCCATATGGGATTTTAAAACAAATAAAACCTTGTAAATAACATTATTTTAAACGCCAATAAGGAGGGATTTAGAACTATATACATATATATATATATATATATGCACATATAAAGGGGCTCAAATGAATTTATGAGCTATATGTATCCTCCGTCTTTCTTCCAAAAAGAAAGGCAGGGTGGCAATCGTTAATCGTACAAACATTGTACATATATATATATATATATGTATGTTCAGCAATAACAACTATGTACATACAATTGGAAATGATATGAACAATATTTGAAGAACAACAACAAAATTACTTTGAGGCTCTGAATAACTATGTATGTAGTCGTTTCTTCAGTTAGGTTTATTTTCTTCTCCTCTAACGTAAGAAAGAATAAATTATTCAATGAGATTGATTTATTTGAATCTCCTTCCCCCCACGTTTTTTTTTTTTGTTTTTTAACTTTCTCTCTATCTCTCATAGTCAGCTGCTGTATGTATATGTATGTATGTATGTAAGCCCCCTACATTTCTCAAATATGTTTTTACCTTTTGGTTATATTACATATATATATATATATATACGTAAATATCTAAAAATATAGAATATATGTACAGAGAGTTGGATCTACTTTGTAGCGAACGTTTTAGATATATATATATATATATATAGGTACAAACTATCTACGTATATATCTCTAGGTATGGTTGTATTTGTTTTAGCCGACATTTCCCCATCTTTTTTTTTTTTATTTTTCAAATCCTTTTTTTTTTTTTTCTTTCTTTCTTGGAAAGACTCCAAAAATACAAAAATAAATATTTATTAAATAGAATCTAGCAAATAACTAACTGAAAAGTTCCTTTGAATCTCAGAATAAATATGAAAGAGGTATATATATATATATATAGAGATGTATCATGAAAGTACGTAAAGGATTCTTAATCTGTGTATATTTGTTCAAGGATAACATTTCATGTTATTTATCAAAAAAAAAAAAAATACTCTGTATTTCTTTTACTTTTTTTTTTTCAAAGTCTTGAATAAATAAACATTCCTGTAAAAACAAAATTACTGTCAGATGACTACTCAAGATGATTTTATTATGAAGTATCTTTAAAAAAAAAGGGAAAAAAGAAAAAGAAGATCTGTAAAATATGATCATTGAACTAGTTTCAATGTCAAAAAAATTGAAATAATTAAAAACTCAGAGTTCTCATTTGTCATGCGTATCAGAAATGAATGGAAATTCTATTGTATTTTCGATATATATATATATAAGTCATTATATAAAACTTACTACCTATGTACTTGGAATAGCAAGGCAGTCATTTTCTCAACAATTCCCTTGCATGAGGGTTTTTTAAAATACCCTATATATATACATACATAAGTCTAGACTTATGAAATGAAACTATGTTCGCCAATTTGTAACGTTTCTTGTGAAAAAATGGTGACAAATTTAGCCTTCAAAATAACAGCCATAGCCAGTGTTACATTTTTCCCATCTCTCGGGCAATTTGTGGATACTTCACACACAAAAAATTGACTGTCTTTGTCGTTGTCAAGGCAATCTTCGAGCCATTTTTTGTCTTCTGTGTAAGAATTGAAACGCTGTTCTTTTAACAAGTGACCCATGGATGCAAGCAAGTGGTAATCTGATGGCGGCACGTAGTCTTGTGAGTACGCCGCATGCATCAACGGTTCCACCAATTTCCGGGTCGTTCTTGTTCGATGTGGCGGTGCATTGTCATCAGAATATTCTGGGCTTTTTTGGTGTATAGCACTGTTCAAACGGCCAATTGTCGTTGGTAGCGTTCACTGTCAACTGTTTAGCAACACGTATCAAATCATACCACGCTGATCCCAGAAAACACACAGCATTGCCTTGTGGTCGAAGTGATCTGGTTTGGCTGATGTTTTTGGATTTATCAAACCATCAAAAGCACTCTGCACTCCTTAGAGCCTGTCCATCGTAAGCTTTTACAAACATTTGATGTGCTCCAAAAGACTGTTTCTTCAAATGAACACAGAAAATCACACAAAAGTCCACAAATCCTAGTTTGAAGGCACGAAATTCGACATTTTTAAGAACGAACAAAAATGCGTTTTTGTTAATTAAAACTTCATAAGCAATTAACTGAATAATGCTGTCAGATGACAGATGAAAAAAAATAAGACATTTGAAATGGTTTAAAAATACCATCCAAGTGACATCTTTTGTCTAATAGCTGAATGTCTCATTTCATAAGTATAGACCTAATATGTCTGACATGATTTGCATATCTATTAATATTCTCATATTTATACTATAAAATTACCCATACTGATCAACAGACAAAATTTATTTGGATCGAATTTTGTTGAATTGAGGTAAATTTGAGTCATTGATACGTTATTTTCCCTAGAGTGTGTCTTTATAAGACGCAGACTCTTCAGAAAAATGATTTAAAGTTGTTGTTTTTTAATCTTACACTATTTTTAAGAATCAAAGTTGGGTTTTTTTTGCCCATAGGTCTGCAAATAGAGCTGAGTACTTTAAATATGTTTCCCAACATAATGTTTATAGATTCCAAAGCCATTTATACATATAATGTATTTTTCATGTTTCGAGTGTCATCCTTGCTTAAGAGAGAAAATTAAAGTATATTGTTTGATTGTTGAAATTTTGAACTACACAAAGTAAATAATTATATATTGTTTTGTATTTGAGACAACGTCATACAAAAACTCCTTCTTAAAAAAATTGTATAGGAAAAGTCCACAGAAATAGGGAAAGACAGAAAGAGAAGAAAAAGGAACACTGTCAAATTTGGTACATTTAAAACAAGTGGGTGGGTCAGGGTCTACAGCTTACTTTGGTCGTGTATAATTATGTATCTAAACTTTTGATTATTATTGATTGAATTATAAAAGGATACATGTTTAATCCTCTCTGTCAAGTTTTTATACTTATATGTATTATCATATGAGTCAGTCAAGTCAACAAGAAAGCAAGTCGTTTGTTTTCAAATATTGAAAAGGAGAAAAGCCACATTTTTGTTACTTCATAAATATAACGGCCAAATAATTTGGAGTCATTTGAAGACATATACCGCAGGGTTTTTTTGCTAGAATGTCACTTTTAATCATCAAGAAACCTCCAAGGATTGTTGTAGTCTATTCAATAAAGCAATTGGATAAATGTTACGACTCCATATGGAGCTGAGTTGATCTGTTGCAGTCAAAATGTAAAACAAAACAAAACAATCAATAGATACAAAAATAGAATAAGTCATAAGTATCAAATAAAACACACCAAACAGAAGTTCCTTAATGTATATATATATATGTATACATATATATACAAAATATATATTCAAAATAACTGCTTAGTCACTCCAATGATAAAAGGAGATATACCTATTTGACTTATTTTTTTGCAATTACTAATTGATAATAAGTATTTCAAAGAATATTTTTAAATAGTTTGTCTAAACATAAAGGGAATATTTATCTTTCATTTCATTAATAAATTATTCTGATTAATTCAATGAAGATACATCAAATTTTTCTTAGAGGTTTCCAAAAGTCATTTCTCATTTTTAAAGAGAAAAAATTATTCGTTTTGTGAGGGGATCAAAACAATTTACGTAAATCAAATAAAAGCTACAACGGTTTAGCTAACAGCCATGGAAGTCTTAAATCTTCTGACAATATTTGTTTAAAGAGTATATGAATTGACTGAAGTATGTTTATTCATTTGGACATTTATTAAGGGGAAAAAAAGAATCATTTCATGTTTTTTGTCAAAAATGTCTTTTATGTTCATACTCGATCTATAAATGAAATGAAAAATACATAAAACCCTTAAAAAGTCCAACTAAACAAGATTTCAAGCCTTAAATGTAAATCTACTTAATGTAGTAGGAGATGATATCAGGTTAATCCATTGATATTTAGTCACTTGGGCGATTAGTCTTATATTTATATAACAAGGGGCTTGGACCATATTACCATATCCAGACTCTATCTTCACCAACTTTCTTAATCTTGAGGCTCATAAAAGTCTCTAACAACACTTGAAGGCAAACACTCTTGTCTCCACAAGTTATCTTTCCTAGTCTTCCACGCTGACTAATGTTTGTCATTTCTTTTTTCAAAAGACCACCTTCAAGGATCCCTTGGCTTCTTAGAGACCCTTTTTAATGAATTGGCACACCCGTCAGTCGATAGATAAATATCAAGAGATCAAAGTTAGACTCAAGCAAAATAACACCCACTACTCCATACGAAAACTAATTAATTCCTCCTCCATATTTGTGCCTTCAATCACAAACAAAGAATGAGTAATGTAAAGCCTAAAGTGGATATCAAATTTAAAAGAAATGAAGGTGAGAGATTATATCAAATCTCTCTCCACATATTGCTTTTAACTTTGAACTCTCAACTTATAAACGTAGCATAGAGACTCACTGACCTTGTGAACGTTTATGTGTATTATTGTATAATATTCATCCATTTATAGAATCTGTTTTAAGCTAACACCTTTAACCCTTTCAAACCTGTTGTAAAGTATCAGAATGTATTTTTAACTGAAAGTTATGTTTTTTTGAGGTGAGAGTGACCAACTAACCTAATTTGATTTTATTAAGAAACTGTTACTCAACCCGTTTCTCTAAGATATATATAATTTATGATACTTGCTATATCTAGAAAAAGCAGGATTCATGTTTTTTTGTTTTGCTTTGCTTTCAAAAGGGCTAAGAAATGTTGTTCTATGCAAAATTCCTTTTTCTTAGTAGATACAGGGTCCTTTAAAAAGAGCATTAATGTTTTGTAAAACCAAAGAGTCTCAACCCTTTTCTCCAAGAAATTAGTGGACACGTGTCCCCCTTCCCCTGGGTGTGAAGGGAAAATACACGGTTATTCAGTACTTTTGTCGTATTTATTTAAAAAAATCTTTAGGTACATTTATTCTTTATTTTTATATTCAACTTGACAAAAAAAATTAATAAAAATCTTAAATAAAAAATATATATCACAACTTATGTACATTTTACAAGTGATACTTTATGAAGCAATTTCTGTGGATATATTAATATAAAAAAAAAACTCCCTTCACACCCAGAGAGATCCCTGTGTCTCAAAGAACTTAGACTTGAATAATTTCTAAATGTATGCGTTAGAACTAAAAGATATTTTAAACTTATTATTCTGTAAGTACATATTAACAAATAAGTTTTTCCTTGAAAAATGAAAAAGTTATTTTGGTTTAAACGTGATTATTTTTTTTTTTTGCATGATGAAAAATCCTAACTTTCAGTACCTTGAAAAATATTCAAATCAAACTTTTTTGATAGCCAGCTATCAAATATGAACTATAGCTTGACATCTTAGCTATCAAATAAAAAAAATAATTCAAAAATCGGTTGACAGTTGAGTGCCTTAGCACATTTTGAATTTATGGGACACCGTTAACATTTGGAAATTACATTATTAAAATCCAAAGCGGTAGAGCCATATCAAACACCTTCATTTCATGAAATTGATGTTCTTATTACATATATATATATATGTATACTTATGTTCTATTATATATGTATATGCTCTTTTCATATAAAGAAGATGAATAAAATAATTTATTCAAGAAATTTACTTTTATTTTGGACAAAATTGTATTTTAAATATTTTTAAAAAAAAGATTCTTACAAAATTTATTTATATATAAATATGTAAATAACTATAAGGACTAATTTCTTATGTACATATCAACATATGTAAGCATGAATATCTGCTCATTATATATATATATATATATGTAAAAAAAAAAAAAGAAAGCTTAGATATTGTAAGTCTACTCACGTTACTTTTCAACAACAAAAAGCTAAATTAATTTATATATATATTTACATATTATATTAATACCTAAAAATGCAAAAGAATAAAAAAAATTAAAAACAAAAATTAATTGAAATTTATTATGACTCGTCCATATTAATATATGTACATATATGTTTTATATGAGCCATATATTAGCTATACATATCTATATATATATATATTTAGGGTGTATACAACATGTGTACGTAGGTAAAAATATGTATATATATATATATTGTCAAGCTCATCAATGAAGGCCTTTCAAAAGTAAAGGTGTTCTTAATAATTCATATTTAATAATAATATCCTAGACTTTCTAATATTTTTTGAATGCTTTCTTTTTACTCATAACATTATTAATGAAACGTTGAATTAAATATTTAAATTCAATTACACTACATAGTTAGAAATATCTACAATAGAAAGGTTCTAGAACGATTATCTCTAAGGAAAACAGGCCTTAAAGGGAATCTTGCATGCTCAGATAAGTTGACCCTTGAATATGTATTTATATATGTAAGTTGTTCAAACTAAGCAACTACTTAGAAAATCAGTATAACGTCATGTTTTTACCTTCATCTTTTAAAGTCCAATGACGTCATACGCTCCTTTTTGAAGTTTAAGCGGGAGGCATTTATTCCTGCCTATAAATTTAAACGGATATCTTGGCGTGAGGATCGTTTTCTACTTTACAATCAATGTCATTATTATTTCTTTTAAGCATAATAACGTACCTATAGGCTTTGGACCCCTCTTGATTATCCCAAATTTTGTGATGGACCTGTCATGAACAGCGATCGATTTTATGCATATCCGAGTTCCAAGTAATTTTCAAAAATAAATGTCTACTACATATGCGCAGTTTACCATAAGAGCATAGAGCTTTGGCCGGAGTCAAAGTACAACCACTGATAAGGGCACATTGGAATGAATTGTCATTCTACTTGAAATGTAATAAGAATGAAATGTAAACAATGTCGTAAGAGGGAGCCACAATTCAATGTTGTTGTCATACTAATACGTTTATTGTCACTGGGCAGTCAAGTTTTGAATTGTGGTGTGAGTAGCCTTTGAGTACAGCAATTTAAGTTACTACACAAAACCAATTTGATGTTTGAGGGAGAAATGCTCCCGTGACGTCAGACCTTTCAGTGAGTATTTTTAGATAAAAAAACTTTTTTTTTTTTATTTAAATAGTATGCTAATATTTGGAATCTCTGAGGGAACTATTTCATATGTGACTAACAGCAGTGAATAAATTTTTATCGCCTAATTTTTTAGATTAAATTACTTCTGAAAAAACAAAACAAAAAACTCTGTCATATATTATGCTAAAATAAAATAACTTTCTCAGATCCCAAATGTTAGCATATCAAGATATTTCAATCAAGGAACAGTAAAATGATTTAGCAATTTTCTTTATTTTTATATTAGACCATTGTTCCATTACTTTTGGTCAATAAATAGGGGATTTAGGGTCCGGATGTAGACTGCAGGCTACCTACTGGGAACTTTTGCTTGAAATAAACTCCTTTTGCTTATAAACAGATACAAAAAATTGATGTTTTATTCATCAATGGGGAAAAAAAGGATGTGTTTTTTTCATTGACATAAAATAAAAACACATTTCAGTAAATTAAAATTTAAAAAAATATGGTTTTTTTTACTAAGATTCGATGAATTTTTTCGTTCTTGCTAAGTTTGATATGAAACAAACAACTAGAACAAAATTATGGATTCGTAATTATGGAACCCAAAAGATGTTTGAAGAAGTTAAATTCTGTTATTTTGTACAATAATTTATGAAACGTACAGAAAGATTATAAATTTTTGTTCTCTTAACCTTATTGCCATGGTATACTTGGAGGTCAAACACTTCCTTCTGCAACCATGTCATACAACGAATACCTACTTTCGACTTTCACCATTTCCAACACAACTCTAAATTAATGTTCATAAACAAAAGAAAATAAATAACTGGGATTCGTTCTCTCTAAAGAACTGGAATAGTACAATGAACGATATTCTAAAATCTGAAAATATATCCAATCTAATTACCTTCATCTTGAAAACGTTCCCCTCAAAAACATTTCAACCAACCATGGAAAAAAGACAACTTTGTGAAGCCTCACACTTTCTCAGTGACGATTTTATACACAAGTTTATAAGGTCGAGGGATGACGTAACAACAGGAACGTCATCTAAGCAAAAGTATACCAAGCAGCATGGATTAAAATCATATGACCTTCCATCAAATCATATCCAAGACGTTCTACAGTATATATACGGACATATTTTGTTAGGGAGAAGAGAGAAGAGTCTTCATGTAAGAAATATTCGAAAGTGGAACTGAATGAGACTATTATGCAAAGAGATCCCAGCAACTACGAGCTCCTTTATTGTTTACTATTCATAGGTAACTGACTCTATGATGATAAACATAATTGGAAGTTTCAGAAGGAATTGCGGACAAAATATCTCTAGAATTAGTCTTCTTCAACAATCATGGACAGACAATTCGCTGAAGGACACTTTACCAAAAAATGTTAAGCATAGATAAATTAAAACTCCATATTTTGATGCAATTTAAAATGACATTATGTAAATATAAATAATTATTCATGCTTTTTTGTACATTTATTAAAAGACAATATATTATTTTTCTTGTCATAAGGATAAATTAATGAGTGTTCTTTTGTGAAATGAAAATGATTTTCAGAGCGAATGCAAAAGCTTTGACATATTTTAATTACATTTTTATGACAGAGTAATATGCATATAATTTTAATCCTGGTGCTACATAGGTAGCTATGTGGATTGGTGGGCTATCAGCCCTTATTATCTCATTTACAGACACATATCGTGGACAACAAACCTGATCAAGATTCCTCATTTTCAAAGGGAAAATTTATAATCAAAATATAGATTTTTTTGTCAAATTATAATTATATAATAATTAATAATACTTTCCAAAGAATGGTTCTAGAGCCTTCAATGACCTTTTGAATGATCTTACTCATGGTCACTTAAATGAGTTGAGCATCAACAATTCATTCACATTTAATTTAATTTTGTGATTTAATATTTAAAAAAAACTGTGAAAAAATCTTTTTTTGATATCAAATAGGAATTTGCAGCACTTTTTAATAAAGGTCATTTATAAATATTATTTTAACAATATTAGATAAATACTTTATACTTGGGAAATAAATATATAAATATATAACAAAAAATTCCAACTTTAACTAATATAAAACAGGGAATTGAGTCTAATTTTATGAGCTAATTTAGTAAATTCAAGTAGTTTTGCTTGGATTATTCAAAAAAATATTAATAAAGATTATCTAATTTTAGGTAAAATATGTATTAAATATCCTAGATATTTGTTATCAATTGTTAAACAATCTGTTATAAGCTTTAAAATATCAATTTTTAAAGGAAGTTGGCAGATAAATAAATGTTTTATGCGCGTTATATCCGGTACATTTCCTCCCTTCCAGTATTTTTATTTCTATTTTTAGAGATGAGATATTTATTTTTATTGACAGTCTATAAAACACTTTTTGTAAGGATTATTTTATTACATTTTAGTGTATAAAATAATATTTTGAGTTTGTTTTTTGATTTCTTATACAAAACATACTTCTTTGACAACGCTTTTCATTTTTCCCTCGGGGGAAGTCACAAAATTTACTGTTAATTTTTTGGTATTGAATATTTCTCAATAAAATTTTAACATTTGAGTAGCTGAGATGTGTATCTATCATATTGGTACAACAAAAAAAATTGTAAAGTCCCTATTTAATACCTTTATTCATCCTTGAACTTTTCCTTAACGTGAGTAAAAAAACACGATGGATCAAGATAAAACCCTTTTTTCCTCAAAAACTCCCCATTTTAAAAAGTTACTCATCTGGAAACTTAAAATTTTGGGAATATTAAAATGATTTCAAGTGTTTTGAGACCTCAAAAGAAACCTAAATCCCAGTTTTTACCTACGTGGCTATACATAATTTGCACAGATTATTAAACATTTCCAAGAAATGGCTCAAATATAATTAAATAACTTTTTTTTTCTTTTAATTATTATACCATCTTAAACATGCTTACGAGTGGTTCCTTAATTTATTATTTTTATTTTTATTGCTACTATATTTATTTAAAATACTCTCAAGTAAGTAAACAAACAAAAAAAAAAGTAAAACTATAAGCAAGAAATAACATTAATTTAATTTCCCTTAAAAAGAAAACTTTTTTATATTTTAAGAATAAAAAAATATACAAAGTTAAGACAAAAGAAAAGAAAAATTTGCCATTGACGTCATCAAAGCAAATAACAAATATAATCATATTAAAAAATATGCAATTATAGCCCTTTCGAACCCAGAGGACACTGGTGTTCCATAAATTCAAAATATCCTGATTGTCAACCCATTTTTGTTTTCTTATTTCTTCTTTTTGTTTGATAGCTAAGATGTCAAGCTATAGTTCATATTTGATAGTTAGCTATCAAAAAAATTTGATATGAACGTTTTTCAAGGTATTGAAAGTTAGGATTTTTCATCATGCAAAAAAGAAAAAAAATCACGTATAAACCAAAATAACTTTTTCATTTTTCAAGGAAAAACTTATTTGTTAATATGTACTTACAGAATAATAAGTTTAAAATAGCTTTTAGTTCTAACACATACATTTAGAAATTATTCAAATCTGAAGGTGTGAAGGGAGTTTTTTTTTTTCTATATTAATATATCCACAGAAATTGCTTCATAAAGTATCACTTGTAAAATGTACATAAGTTGTGATATATATTTTTTATTTAAGATTTTTACAAATTTTTTTGTCAAGGTGAATATAGGAATAAAGAATAAATGTACCTAAATATAGCAAATAAATACGAAAAAAGTACTGAATAACCGTGTATTTTCCCTTCACACCCAGGGGAAGGGGGGCACGTGTCCACTAATTTCTTGGAGAAAAGAGTTGAGACTCTTTGGTTATACAAAACATTAATGCTCTTTTTAAAGGACCCTGTATCTACGAAGAAAAAGAAATTTTGCATAGAACAACATTTCTTAGCCCTTTTGAAAGCAAAGCAAAACAAAAAAACATGAATCCTGCTTTTTCTAGATATATCAAGTATCATAAATTATATATATCTTTTGACTTCTCCAAGGAATGGTTCTTTGATTAGAATGTTTTATTTTCTTCTCTGTGTATTCCCTGCTTCTTTATTAATATTTATTTCTAGAAAAACATTTATAATTTTTCTCACAACCTTTTATATATATATATATATATATATATATATATATATATATATATCTTCAATATGAAAATTTGGAAATTTAAAAAAAGACTTTGGTAATGAAATTTCTCTATATAAATAAATAGCCCCAAAGGATCAAACGAAAACTCGTAGGAAAAAAAAACAAAATTTCTAACAATTTTTATATATTTACATAAATATATATATACTTTGCTAAAAGTAAAAAAGAACTATCAAACTATAGAATATCGGAAATATTTATTTTTAGTTTGGTTACTGAATGGTTTTCTATAAGCTAATATATTCATCGTTATAATAAAATAAAGAAGAAAAATATTATTATTATTATTTGTATTAGGGATGCTTTCATTTTAAAGGGAAGAATAGGCAATTGTTCATACTTACATACTTGGAACAAAAATAGCATTTGATGAATGCCAAAGTCGATATATGTTCAAAGTTTTCTTTTATTATTTTTTTTTTTTGTAAAAGGAGAGAGGGGAAATAAGGGGAACTCTCTCCCTCCCTTAAGTCAATTCCAATATATGTAGAAGAAGAAAAAATTGTCCATTAAAATTTTTCTTTCAAATGTATATTTCACATTCTATATATATTAGATATTCACTTACCAGATAGATGGATGGTTTTTCTACTACACCCATTAGAATGGTTTTAAAACCAATGGTTTGGAAAGGAAAAGAAAAAGGAAGGTGAATATTAAGTCTCTTTATCCTCAATAAAATGAATTTAAATTCCATATAAACTTCATTTATTTATGCTGTAAAAATATCAAAGTATTTTCAATTTGAAGGAGAAACCCTATAGTCAGTTGTTGAGTAAGTACAAGTAATTTTTTGTTAAGTAGTCACACAAAGTGATCAAGAAGCAGAGGGGTACTACTCTATCTCCTTCAAGTAGTTAAAAAAATAGTTATTTGTACTGAGAAGTCGTCTCTTGGAAAACTGTTAAATTTTTCTTTTTATTTAAAATTTCAATAGGTGAAGTCAAGTGCTAACTGGGTTTTTCAGATTAAAGTTGAGGTTTTGATGCAAATTAGATCCCTTATCAAATCTGACAAAATATTTCTAACCAAAAGACAAGAATATAGATCATTTATGAAAGGTTTTGTTATATTTTATACCCAAATTATTTAATCTTATTTTATATCAAAAGTTTTCTGCAAAGAAGCTCGCCGAAATGAATTGCACACCCAGTAAGAGATGGATCTAAGTCAAACATACAGACATTTTTACTCTCTAAGCAGTTTAATATTAATTGAAGCACCAATATCAAATTTTACAAAAATGGTCGATGATTGGGAAAGCAGGCTAAATATGATTTGTGTTTCTAATTGCTTTCAGATTCACTTTATTCTATGATCTGACCCCAACTGGCTCTTTTGTTTAATACAGTGATGTCAAACTCATTTCAAACGACCTCTAGGTAGACGATGTGGGCCGGACCATAAAAAGTAAAGCATAATTAGCTATAAATAACCAAAATATCATCATGTCTTCCCTTTGTTTTGATTTAAATAAGAACAAGGACATTGTTAAATTTAATTAAAGATTTATTGAAGAACACTTTCACGAAACATCGAAAATTATGAGATTACATGTGACTTATAAAGAAAGACTAACATGCGCATCCCCAAGCGGATAATTCATACAAAATTTAATCCATGTCTTTAATGTATTATTTCTACTTTCAAATTATCCTGCAGGCCTGATTGAAACTCCTCGTGGACCGGTTCCGACCTGCAGGCAGTATGTTTGACACCCTTGGCTTAATGAAAGGTTAATCGGCTACATTGAGGACAAAGTGAGTTATCAAACTGTGGTCAAAATACTTTTGTATATTTTATGTGCCACGTAACTTTGTTGAATCTATAAATCCCTGCCATAGACAAAGTATGTGTAAGGCCGAATTGTGTCCGAAAAGTTTTTGTTAATTTGATGTGATTCGGGACTTGTAGCTTACTCAAAAGACAAAAGGAAAAAAAAATATACATATGACGAAAGAAGTTAATTGAGAGAAATACAAAAGTTTTGATTCCAAATATATTTGTTAATAAAATTCAGCACGCAGAATCATAGACAGAATAAACAAATGATACAATTTCGAATTCAAGTAACTATAAATTTAACAATTGACATGCATACTGAATAGTAGGCTTGGCATAGGAGCAAATGCTCTTAAGAGACTCCAAGATGTCAGAAGGGAAATATCGACTTGAAGATTCACAGATCCCTTTTCCATCCACTATTATGAAGCATTTATAACTTCCTTGACAGTCAGAGTCTATTGCACAAGGAACAACTGTCTCCTCTTCTTCTGCTTTGACGAATGTCAATGCAAATACAACACCAAGAACGAGTGTAAGAAAAATGTAGGACCTGCTCATATTTGTTTGGCTTTTGAAAGGATCCCTAGGACTGACTGATTGATTTAGTTTTCTTAAGTTTATTTTATAAGTGATTTTTGTCGTAGGCTCTGTTTGTGTGCTTAGAGAATAGTGTACAGATGCAGAAGATCTATTACATTAATACAAATATGAGTCATGAAATCTGTCAGAAAAAATAATTTATTTCAATCCAGTAGAAAAAAATAAATAGATTTTGATCGATACTCTTAAGCAGCAGTGACTGACTCATTTTCTGTATGATGAACACAAATTAATATTCCCATAAATAACACTCTCTAACAAAATTTAAATTATGGAAAGTCCGTGTACTATAAATGGGATTTTCTAATATATCTCATGCTGTAGAACATGGATCCTTTAACAAACTTTGTTAATGGATCGAAATTATTCAAAATATACATTATTCAATATGTATTCATTTCCCCATCGGAACATTATAAGCTATTTTAGCGCAACCTATCAAATTTCCAGTCTTTGTTTTGACACAAGGGGGATCATAGGGGCGTAGGGAGGGGGGGGGGAACTAGACCCAAAAGTCGACCAAAACGTTTGTACTTGTTAGTATATATTTGATGTGCGGATGTGACCCTTAAACGGACAGAATCTTCAAGGGTTAGATCAAACAGGGCTCCCTTTAACAACAACCTTCATCTGAGGGTTTGAAATCAACAATATTTTTATTTTTTTTAGATAAAACTATTTAATCTATAAATTTTCTACTTTGTTTTACCCATGGATTGCTTTTATGGACATTAACATTTAGAGACATCAAATGTTAAATTCCATCTTGAAGGATCTCAATTAGAGAGTTAAGTATGAAATATAATAAGTAATCTCAAGTTTCCAGATTTTAAAAATGTTTGAAGTATATCTATATCCTATTCTGAGTAAGAGAAGTGCCTTCTATGTTCGCCAAAAAGGCTCATGATTTTATCATTTTTGATCATAGATCTCACGCTGGATCTACAAAAGGACTAAGAATGGACGATTTATTTTTAGTTAAGGATTCTTAACGGGCGCTTGAGATCTTGTTTGAAAGCTGTGGGTTTCAGCTTTGGAATGCTTTCCTTAATTATTCATTTCATGTAATATTCAAGGAATTATTTAAGGTCAAACGTTTTGGTCGACTTTTGGACTTACTCCCCTACGCCCCTAGGATCCCCCTTAGATCAAAACAAAGACTGGAAATGGAGTTTTCTTTAAATAAACTGGCGAATTATTATTTTTTAAAGCACAAAATGAGTATTCTTTCAGGCTCTAATTGAAGTTGAAGTTGGAAAATGGGCCAAATTAGCAGCTCAAAAAGTAAGATCTGATTACTCAAAAACCCTTTGCGCTCTATAATTTTTTTTTTCCCACATTTAATATCAGTATGCATACCTTTTATTATAAATGCTTTACCCTTTAGAACTTTTGACTGTTGATCCGTGTTATTATCAAAGTTAAAACATGAAACTGCATTTAAAAAAAAAACCCCACCTTCAAAAAGTCAATATTTATGATGATTTAGTACTTGATAAAATCGATTAAATGCTTGGATTTAAATGATGGGGGTTTGTTGAGGAGAATATTTGAAATATTATATCACACAACTCGTACAATTATAGTATTTGAAAGAGTTTTGTAATTCAATGCTCTTTTCTGAGGATGTATTGAAGAGAGAGAAAAAAAAACAACAAAAATTCTTCCTTATCAGACAAAAGATAAGCCTACATGTATGTATATGACTCAGATAAATATTTAAATATCACATTTCATGGAAATATATATTCCAAATTGATCTTAATATATATATTATTTTTTATCAGTACACAAATATAACAAACACACTTTTATAATATAATCTACTTCCCACCAAAAAAAAAAAAAAAAGCAAAAACGTGCTGCCTGCAGGCAGTTTGTTTGTATGTTCGCTTTTCAATTTATGTTCATGCATATTTATTTATTTACCTATATTTTCATTGAGTCTCTAGATAATGCATAATTCAACATTAACTCTATTTTTTTTTTCTTCTTTAAATTAAATATTCAATTGGAATTAGTTTTATTTGAATATAATATTTCTTTTCTACTTTGATATTTGAATATCAAAGTTGTAAATAAATAAATATATATATATATATACATATTTGTAGATACTTAGCACCAACATATCTTTGAATGATACATACACTACACACCAATCTTATTTGTAATTATATGTGTCTAAAGGCAGTGGTACTCAATCCTTGGTTCGTGGATAAATCAGTACAGTACCAGGCCGAACAAGAATTAATTAGTTATTTCTGTTTTATTTATTATCAAAGTCTGGGAGGATAATAAAGACTGCTTCATCAACAGATTGTAGAAGGAGAAGAAGAAAATATTAACTTATAAATGCAAATTATAAAAGATAATTATTATTAATTGTGGGGAGACAGCTGTTAACTATTTTCGGGTTGAAAATTCTTAATTGACTCCTTGGATTTCAGAGGCAACGGAGGAGCTACAATGCCTACTACATGTTTGTTCTCTGCGCTCTTTTGTGTTTTGCAATCCTGTTGCCATTTCCAACATCTTATCTGTGTGAAACAGGGTTTTCTGCAGCCACAGGCGCCAAAACAAGGCTAAGGAGTTAACTGGACATAAGCTACACACTGGGGGTGTCTTTGTCTGTAATTACAACCAGATTGGATCATCTCGTTGTATTGTAATGCTCGAGCAAGCTCAGGGCTCCCCTTGATTTATCCTCACTGACAATTTTTGATGTTACTACCAGATGGGACCATCTCGATACAATGAAACAAGCTCAGAGCATTGATTTAGCGTTACGGACAGTTTTTGATGCTATAAATATGTTATATTGTAGGAACAATGTGTTAATAAAGTTATACCTTCCGAATGTTATAATAGGATTGTAATGTTGGAGCAATGTTCTAACATAGTTCCATATGAGGTCACAGTGGATTCATGTTTATTATTATTGTAATTTCAACCCTCTCCGGTTTGTAATAAAATTGTCAAGCGTGTTGACCGCTCCACAGTTGTAAAAAGGCTGGGAACCACTGCACTAAGGTATTGATGAGTTACTTACTTTTAAGAATTACTTGAAATTACATAAATACTTTGGCCAATATTTTTGAATTGAAAGTTGAGAATTGGGGTATTGAATGAGGCTTTGATGTAGAGAGGCAGATAAGGAATATGCAAAGTCTCTCTTTTATATTACATATATAAACAAAATAAATTGTTTTTCTAAGGATTGTATCTGATTGTAATGCGTAGCAAATTTGACACAGTCATTAGGAATTGTTTGTATTTAGTTTTATATCAAGCCAAGTTCAGTACTTTTTGTATGTAGCTTTAACTTAATGATACAAAAATTAAGGAAGTCCATACAAATTATCATAACTATTACAAAATAGAGGAAAATTTCTATCATAATATTTTATAGCATATCAACAATCGAATATCTAAGAAGGCGAATATTAAAATTTGAAGATTACAGATGTATGTGTGTATATTCACATCCAAGATACGGATACGAATATGTCTAAAATGTGGACGAATCTATATATGAGTTCAAATGTTTTATTGGATAAAAAGCGTTCTAATTGAGCTGTTATCTTGTATCGTACACTACTGAAAGGGAAGCCTTCATGGCAAAATAGTTCTTCATTCGACAAAATGAATAAATTTATAAAAAGGAGAATAAATAAATCTTAGACAACTTCAACTAAGGGCTTTAAAATTAACAAAAATATAACCATTGTATAATAGGGTATCAAAGATGGCGAATAATAAGTAATAAGTAAATAGAATGAATTTCACATCCAGAACAGGACTCAAAATATTGATTTATGTAACAATTGTGATTAATTATTATTATCAGGTATTGAGCAATTCATTTTGTGAAATTTTGACTAAGAAAGTGACAATACAATGCATAAAACTAAAGTTTATAAAAAAAGTAAACTTTTTTCAAAGTTAAAGATCAAATCAAAAGAAATAAAAACTAACAAAATACATATGAACTTGAAGCAGGAATCTATTAATTATAATGTAATATCATTTTATACCATTTATGCATCAAATTCAATTCAATTTTGTTTTTAACGAAGCATAATAGTGATGAATAGTGTAGAACCAGGCTTTTGTAAATACTAATTTCATTCCATCAACCTTTTTTCTTCTTACTTTGGAACAAGAGATCAATATTTTTGAAACTTTTAGTCAAAGAACTCTTGCGTTTTGTGGAGCTTATGAGCTCCTGATAATGAGTGATCACATTCCCACATGATACTATGTTATTATAGGTATTAGTTCATAGAATAAATGTCTTCTTTTTTTATCTATGAATAATTTATTTATTGGCTCAAGCCTGCCAATGATCAGAGGATACTTAAGGTACCATTCAAAAGGTACTTTAATATATTATAAGTAACACTGGTCACTAAAAGTTATTCAGTTTTACACGCTGATTTCAAATCTGTAATATTTTTTTTTTCGAGTGTTTGACGGTTTTCGATTTCAGTTATAGCCTTGAAGGAACCTCATTTTGTGCATTAAAAAATAATGATCCGCTAGTGTATTTAATGCAAATTCCAATTTCAGTCTTTATTTTGATCTAAAGGGACTCCTGGGGGTATAGGGAAAGGAAGTAGGCCCAAAAGTCGGCCAAAACATTTGTACTTAAATATCTTCTTGAATAGTACATGAAATGGATGAATAAGAAAGACATTTAAGAGCTGAGACCCACAGCTTTCAAACAAGATGTCAAGCACTCGATAAGACTCCTTAACCAAGAAGAAATCGTTCATCTAAATGTGTAAATTTCTCACAGTAGAACGACTAAATAAGAACTTCAGTAGGAGTGCAGACGGATTTCAACTGATTTCGTAGTCCTTCTACGTGCTACGTGCTTTTGTATCTCTACCGTGACTAAATAGTCATCATAATTTAAAACGCTCACAAGTAAATCTGTAAATTATTTACTATCAACTAACATCTTAAAACTCTATGAATGAAATCAATCACAATTGAATCGATATATCAGATCGTTTATTTATTCGGTCTATTTTTTTTCTCTATACATTAATGCCTCATCTTCAAAAAAAAATAACAACTATTAACATACATGTGTACATACTTAAAGCCGCAACAAGATCCATCAAATTAACAAAAAAAATTGGATACAGTTTTTGAATACATATTATCTACGAAAAAATAGTTTATTGTACGTAAGAGCAAGCCTGCTTCAAGTAGGGTTTGCTCATGTTGTACATTCCAACAACTTGCTCCAATACAGACTTATCAACTCGACTCCTAAGTGATACACAAACTCCATAGTTGAGCCCACTGACAGACAAACAACGGCTAGCAATCCCACAGTCATTGACTGACTGACATCTTTTCGAGTCTTCGGCTCCGGACCATCCACAAAAGAGAAGGAAAGTGAATAATAGTAGAACTCCTCTCATCTTGCTCACCTCTGATTGTAGAACTGGAAGAAAATATTGGATTTTATATCTATTTAGAGGGGCTTGAGTCATAGAATTCGTGAATGAAACATACCTTCTGCAATTCATCACTTATTTATTTATTATTCATGGATTGAATTCAATCAAAAGTCATGATTTGACAGGTAGAGGAGATGCATGAATCAATTTTATAATTAAAACTACTGCATGCGTCACAATTTTTATTACATATCTCAACATTACCTCCTCCCCCCCCCCCTCAAAAGAAAAAAAAAGAAAAAAAAAAGACATTGAAGGGAGTGGAAAAAGGTTGAATAAAGATTTTTCGAGCCCTCATGTTTTTTGCTCATAGTGGCATAAAAGCATAACGAATCTATTTGAAAGTGAAGTATACTAAATTAACCCTCCTATTATCCTTGGGGTCAATTTGACCCCAATCAATGTTTATCATTCAAAAAACAATAGTTGGCTTCTTTTTTTTTGCTCCATATTTCATGACTTTTCCTAATTTGAAGGGGACAACTAGTGATTAAGCGTAAAATTATCATGATAATATTTTTTCAATGTGCTGAACGCATATTCCACGCATCGGTGTTCCTCTGGGGTCAATTTGACCCGTAGCTGTTTTAGCTGTGTAAAACTTGTCTGTTTGTGTGTGTGTGTGACCCAGTCCTGCAGGTGCAGAGTTGATACTTTTGAGTTGATACATAATGGGGGGAAACAATTTTCTGTAAATCATTTTCTGGTGGCAAATATACCTGGGGTCAAATTGACCCTTAAGAGTAAAATGTGTTAGTAATATTTTCAAGATAAATTAATTCTAATTTAAAAGTTTTGCCTGATGGTGGCGCTAGAGGGCAGGTAAACTCACTGATAGGTTTCATTACCAAGGGGTTATTTATGTATTCAACAAATAAATAAAGGCCCTGACACAAAAACTTGGTCAACAATTTTCTATAAATCATTTTCTGGAGGCAAATATACCTGGGGTCAAATTGACCCCAAGGGTAAAATGTGTTAGTATTATTTGAGGATAATACGAGGGTTAAATATTATTTAAATGTTTTTCCACATTCAAATATTGACTCTACGATATTGTTAAGTAATTTTTTTCTACGAAACAATTACTCCTTTTTATTTCTCTTTAAATTGAAGTACATTTTTATCACTGTACTCTAAGAAAAGCAGTTTTGATTCTTGTATTATCCTGTTTTTCGTATTTTTTATTTGTTTTTGAGTCAATGTTTCTAAACATACGAGTACAAGACACAGTAGACACTTGCTTTCAGTCTTTCCCCCACAAATTCGGCTCCGGAAAGGGACATGATAAAAAACAAAAAATTTTGTCCTTCAATAACTCTGTGTCTCATTTTATTCTAGGGGCAAGGGATGGGAGCTGCACAGGTGGGTATATGATCTACTAGGTTCCACGAATTTGACAACTTTGTTCCCTCTATTCTTCATACATAACGTATACCCAACTGTTTGAGAATCTCATTCCTACCAACTAACAATCCATTGTTTTTCTTTCTAAATTTATTAAAATTTATTTAAAAAACCGTGTTATAGTGAAACAAAGACGGATTCAAATAAAAATAATTGGATGTGTAGTTTTGCACATATTTTCAAATTGAAATAACTAAGTAGGGTCCAGAAACAAATGAAATATCATTATTCATGGATCATCCCTTGAGTATGGTCTTTTTGCTTTAGGTGAAAGCAATGACTCAGTAATTAACCACACTTTCCTTCCTCCAGGCTTTTCCCTTGACAATAGTTTTATTTTATTTTATATTAAGTGTAAAAATTAAATATATATATTAATCAAATGGCAAATTAGAATAATTATATCAGTCACTCAAATGACATGATTAGTTTATTATTTCAAATAAAATTATCACATAATACAACATAAATAATTATTTATGTATATACAATATATATATATATATATATATATATTTACATACAAAATTCACAAACTGTTGCCTATTAAGTAATTTGATTGCAAATTGTATGATATTTTAAACAACTTATTTTTTCAAATATAGGTATATTTAAAAAAAAGATATATATTTATAAATACTAAAAAAAAAAAGTTAATTAAGATCCCTCACAAAATATGCAACAGATTTCATTAGATATTAAATTTTTCCTGAGTCGTTAAAAAAAATAATAACTTAATAACTTTTTTATAGCTTCAACTTTTGTTCATGCAGCTAAATAGTAGCTCATATCATTTTCAAATTTTATAGTAGTGTACATACACTTTGGCACATTACTCATATAAGTATTAGGAATTACTGAGATTTTATACTTACATTAAGAGCCAAATTCATCGATGAAAAATTCATTGGATTTTGTTCTCCCAATGAATACTTTCAACTGCTTAGAGTCAATTTGTTTTGCCAGGGTTTTCACATAAACACCAACCAGATTAAGATTATATAATTATATTTGGTACATAAAATAGCAAAAATTATTATTTTAAATGCATATTTAGGACTTGCCTTTCCAAAAATGTACGACAATCAACATTGAAACTACTACAAAAACACCTTAAATTAGATTTATTTCTAGATTTTAATGGGTACTGTTACTTTATTCCAAGTTAAGAGAGGCTCTTTTAACTTAATGAACCCCTCTCTCCTTGTGAATTGAACGAAACAAAAACAACGATGGCTTAGAATAAGGTTTATTCCTATCAAAATTAATTAGATTTAAAATAATTATTACCGAACGATGTGAACTTGACGAATGACAAGAAGCACTCAAATAGGAAACGACAAATTATATAATAATTAAAAACTAGTTCATCATGTGGTTAACCATCTAACCAGAAGCAGTAATAGGCTTACACGAATTTACTCAAAGCTGTTAAGAGTATTCATTACGAGGAAAAAGTCAATGAATTTTTCCATCGATGAATTAAAGTAGATATTGCAGAATGGATGTCGATAACTTTTCCTAGACCCATCATAGATGGTCATTTTGACAACCAGATAAGCAAGGTAATTGATCAAAATATATAGGTCTGCGTATATCTATTTGAAAGTTTGATGAAGGTAATATCACACCTTAGATAATAATTTAAATCGTTGCTTTTTTTTAACAATTATAGCTCCCCTTCCAATTTTGTTTTTTATCCTCAATCTTTCATAAATTATTATTTTTTTTCTACTCTTCTTTACTACCATATCAGTAGTCAATTTCATACCTTTTTCTATCATTTAGCAGGAATGTCATGGATTGAAATGTAAGAAAAATAAAATTAAATATGAAAAATACTCAATTTATGTCTTATCAAAAATAAAAATAAAATAGTTTATACTGAAAAGGATAAGGCAGATAATGTTGGTTTTTTTTTTACAAATTTATTATGGAATTTAGTTGAACAATTATTTAAAAAGAATTAAATACATTTTGAGGATAAGTACACAATTTATTGTTTGTATTTAACTAAGCTATTGCATCCCCAAATGATCATCTACGCCGTTTTAGTATATAAATCGGTCTCATCCCACTTTTCTTCTCTGATATTTGGTTCTGAAAAAAAAACAAGAAAAAAGTCATTTTCACCAAGAAGTATATATAAAACTCTTTCTATTTTTTATAAATATTGACCTTATCTTAATCATCACAGATAGCCAAGATAAATATTGATGTCATTGGTTGAATTGTATGATGATGATTGGATTGAGTAAACGTTTCTTCCATGAAACAATGTCAGATTGAGACACCTCTTTAAAATTTTGATCGGAACATTATAGGATTAATACATTCCTAGAACATCAGATCATCATTCGTGTATTATCCATTTCTTTGGGCTCGTATGAAAATTATCTATGACACGCCAGAAAAGTCGGTTGTGGAGCATGGAATTTGCGTATGGGGACCCCCTTTTTATTCTTAGGGATACAGATCCTTATGTTAATTAAATTTTAATACGTTTTTGTTGACTTTACTTCTTATGAATTGTTTAATTCAACTTTGTTTAATCAATGTACCAATTGCATCAGTTAAAAATTTTAAAGTTGAGAGGTTACTCAAAGCCCTACATGCTTGCTCAAAGTTTTTTTTCTTTTCTTCAAACGTTGCCCAAACTCCTCTTAACTCAGCTAAATTTACAGGTATAAATATAATTTACGAATGGTTTTATTAAAGCTGTAAAATGGTTTGAGTATTTGAATAATGACGAGTACATTCTTAAATTCTTGTTCTGTAAAATTGTTTATAAAAGTACGTTGTTCCCATTCCCAAAATTTGGAGTGCTTCACCTCGGATTTAGCTCTGGGTAGTGAGCCAATGGTACGAAGTTATTAAATATTATGGACTTTGTTTCTTTGTCCCATAATAAGTAGCTTTTCTTTAACCCAATTTTATACATTGCGAAGGAAAGGAAATAGTATTAAGCCCTTCCCAACAAAATATGTATTTTGTGACATTTTCTCAGTAAAAAGGATATAATTTGAGCATTTTTTATTTTATTTGATATGTTTGAGCATTTCTATATTCCCATATGGTTCCCCGAACAAGAACTGCAAAATAATTTAAATACAGATTAAAAAAATCAATTACATTATGTACATATATGTATATGTAAAATTGTGTCCCAATTTTGAAGTGGGCTTTGTTTTGTTTTTATAAGTAAAAAGGAAGGCCTATCAGTGTGGAATTATGTAAGTAAGTGCCTGAAAATCTGATTGGTACAGTAAATTAAAATTTACCAGTTTTTTTCTTCCTTTTTTTTCCATTAAACAAGCATTAAAATAGCAATATTAGTTAATTTTTTTTATCTAATGAGTCCAAATTTTTCTATAAAATTCTGACTATAAACTCCTTATAGATCCCTATAGTCCCAAAATGGACGTTAGAGACAAAAGTAACATATATAAAATAGCTTTAAAGATTTTAAACAACTTTACTTTATTCTAATATTTGATTTGAGGAATTTTATGTTCTCAAAATGTGGTCTCAAATGTTTTAACTTGAACTCTTTTTAAATTCTACCTTTAATTTATTTTCACTCGTCTACTTTTACAAATGAAGGGATCTCTTCTTCAATGAAATTATTTGCATTAAACGGCAGAACAGTTGAAGTGACTATGTATACAATTGTATGTATGTATAGGAATGTAAATAATAAGCAAATCGGGCTTGTAAGAATCAAAGAAAGAGAAAATCAACCTGGTAACTCTGACAATTTGATGAATGTTGAGAGTGAAGCAGTTTGAGCTGTCATAACGTTTGACTGAGCTAATAGCTGCTATTCTCCATTATATATACAACAATACATAATAACACAGATGGGAGGCAGAAAATTAACTGAAACTAATGTCAGAAAATTATATATTTTTAATTAATAATAATTATACGAGGACTTGAGCCCTTTTTGTTTACATTTTTTTTGTTTTATTAACCTTAATGCATGACTTCCTTCATGCAAGATCTTTACTATCAGGTAGGTAGATATTGTTCTCCCCTCAGTAATAAAGGAAAAATGATAACAGCTTTGGAAAACAAAAAGTACTGTTGTTCGAAGAGCCAACTCCACAAAGTCTCGTACCCGGTATTTTGCATATTATTTACATTCCTATGTATGTATCATCGTTTTGTTGTCTGGGGTAAATGAGCAAAGACAAAAAAAAGGATCCACCAGAAATTTGGCCAGCAAATACATACAGTGCTTTCATATTTGGTATATATGTATAAATACGTTCATTTTTGTGCAATGAACGTTCAACATTCTTATTTGTACAAAAAGAGATATTTATGTTTATTATACATTTAACATTTGAGTGTGAAATTAACTCATATCTACCACTAGGTAATGAGACAAGCAAACAGATTTACAATCATGTTCGCTTGTCTCTCGTATAAAATTTATCATTCAAATAATTATTATTTCTTCAAGTACGAGTTTAAATAATTTGAATAAATAACTACTTCATATTGACAAAAAAAAATTTACTTTTCTTGTTGAAAGTAATTAGAGGCTACTTCAAAAAGTTTTAAATGCAAATTTGCAAGGTAACTACCCCTACGTACTAATTTGCATATAGCTAAGGGCTTACCTATCTTTAAGAAAAGGTTTTTTTTCTCTTCTTCTTCTTCTTTCCCTGATTGTCTCATTTTGATTGCAAGAGGAGTGAAAACAGAAAAAAGCATATACTCTACAAATAATAATAATAATAATATCAATTATTCATCACTTCACAATCTAACTAAGAGACAATCGTAAAAGAAAAATGGGAAGAGAGGCTCTATATTAGTCTATTCAAAGTTTTATGTCCGTCTCCATTTTTTTTTTATTTCCCGCTTTCAAGAATAGAATTGTACCTTTGAATTTTTAAAACATTACACATCTTTATTAAATTAGGAAAGATATTTATGAAATAATTTTATATGTTTTGCCATAGTCATAAAAACTTTTAATTTTATAGGAAGGAACTTACAGAGTAATAAATAAAAAAATAAAACCCTACACATAAAACATTCATAGAAATATTCATTCTGCAAAAAAAAAAAAAATATGTGTGTGTCTGTTGATTTATATGTAGAGTCAGTTTCGTTCCTTATTACTGCCTTGTTGGCGGTGTATATACTTATCCGTTAGTAAAGGGGTCATACTGTACATTTTTCTTCATTATATATTTATCAGTCAGCTTATGCATATACATATATATATATATATGTACTTTGTATCGATTGAAACTGTTATTTGTACATATGTTATAAATAGTATCTCTATGTAGATAAACATGTTTATTATAGTAAATAGTAGTATCTACATTAAATGGTTGAAAACCATTTATACGTGTATTCAAAAAGAATAATTTTTTAACTTCTGGCTTACCCCTAAAACCCTTTTAAACTTTGAATAATTTTGCAGTAATTTTTTTTCAGAGGGTCAATTAATGAACACTCTAATTCTTAATTAATGTCTCTACATGTATGTAACAAATATTTTTAATAGGAATAAAATTATGTTAATTTATAATTATTGTTGTTGTCTGTTAATTATTTTGTATAAAATTCTGGGTTTTTTTTCAATTGAAAAAGTTACAATCAAAGAAATCATGAAATGAATTTTTTGATCTATAAAATGTATTTATTATTATTTAATGGTTCTTTTTGGTATACAAAAAGTTGGAAAAATATTTTTCAAATTTCTATTACCAAGTTTTTTCTCTGAAATGTCATGAGTAAGAAGTCGATAACTTAAAATTGAAAATTCACGAAATTGGGGAGATCATGCAATTAAAATGTATCAAAAACTAAATGTCTGAAGTTTTATCTTTTTATTTATGAAATTGAATTTTTCAAAAACTGACCTGAATCTTGTATAACGATGTTCCACGATATATACAATCTACCTTGAGTCTTTTTACTTTAGGGCTCTCAAACTTTGAAAAATTGTAGAGTATCCAGAAATGAACAAAAATAAGTGTGTAACAAATTACATATTGTTGAAATAATGTTTTATGATTATTATTAATAAAATAAAAGTTTATGGAAATCCTAGTTTATAAAATATACACAATGAGTGAGCTAAATTTTGTGACTATTTTGCCAAATTATATTAATACATTATAATGCAAACAATTTATCGATCGGTGATTTTCTCATATTAGAAGATGTAAAAAATATTCAACTATGAGTGTTGTTGTCTATCAGTGGTACTGATTATTGATGATGAGTAAGCAATATGAAGTGAAAGTTATCATGACTTCATTGTCAAAGGTAAGGAGTGATGATAGGAAAGGTTTTCATTGTATAAAAAAAAATGACTACATCTAAAGTAAAGGTTTCAAATGCTTGTTGGCTTCTAACTTCAAGGCTACAAAGATAATGCTTCTCTAACCATCTCATTTATGGAAGCAAAAATTTGTCTACTTAATATAAAACAGGTCCCTCAGATCCCAAATATTAGTATGTATATCAAAATATTTAAATGAATTATATATAATTTAGAAATGTTCAATAGACCTAAAGTTTTTTTCAAATATCTACATGCATTATTTTTACAATATCTGCTTGCTGTTTTTCAACAGCAAAATTACTTTACACGATTTTTTCAAATATGCAAAGACGTAGAAGTTACATAATTCATGGGTTATTTGCATAATGTTTCTTTCATCATGTAATATATACTTACGTGAACAGATTAAAAGGAATTCCAACGATCAAAGATAGAAGTTCCATGTCTCTAGTTTATACATGTCTTTGTATGTATCATTCATTTTAAGATTAGAAATAAAACTAGAAAAAAATGAGACACGATGCCGTCAATATTTATTTTATTTGAAATTGTAGAATGTTGTTTTTGCTACACCTATTTCTTAAAGCTTATGCCCATTGTGATTCCTAATAGGATATCCTTAATAGTATGTACTCATATACATATTTATAAACTGGGATAATCGTGTGTAGAGTTTCATATCTATTTATTTTTTTACATATTTCAATAAGGAATTTTTTAATAAGTATTTGAAATACCGTCATTTAAGAGCTCCTGAAATTTAAATCAACTGTAATATGCACAATATATGTACATTTAAGTTTCTTTCAAAATAGTAGTGACAATGATAAATGAAAGACAGCATTTTCTCAAAATTTGTCTTTGTTTAAATTAAATCGAGGAAATAGAAAACTGGTTTTGAGATATTGATATTGACAGAGCACCTGGTATAGTAACACAGATCAACAAATTTGAATTGTCAAAAAGTCTAAGGAGTATAAGTATAATAAAAGTTATTTACTTATGCACGCTGATTTCAAATCTGTAAAAAAAAAGTTCAAAAGTCCGGCAGTTTTCGAACAATCGGACCTTACTTTTTGAGATAGTTTGAATCATATTCAAACTTCAACTTCAATTCAAGTACAAAGGACTTGGTCTACTTTTGGGCCTACTTCTTTAGGAGTCCTTTTAGGTCAAAGAAAGGACTGGAAATGAAATCTGCACTAAATACACTAGCAAATCATTATTTTTTAATGTACAAAATGTGTATCCTAGGGGTTTAAATTAAAGTTGAAGTTGAAAAATGGGCCAAATTAGCTCAAAAATTAGGGTACAATTTCTCAAAAACCGTCGGACTCTCGAAAAAAAACCTATAGATTGAAGTTAAATCAGGGTGCAAAACTGAATAACTTTACAAATATTTACACCCCTTAGGATTTTGACTGTTGACCAGTGTAATTATAGTACTAAACTTACTTACTCATTTTGGGTAATATATTTACAGGTTCTTTCAGCTCCAATCACAAAAATTATCTAATTTAAAATTAAGCTATAAAATATGAAAGGCCTATTGCAAACACTAAAAAAAAAGAAGTGAAAACGGATATATAGAAATAACTTAAAGTATGTTTTAGTCAAGTTATAATCAACTATCAAAGGCTTTCCATTCATGAATTCATTTCCAGGATCTGGAAGGATGCCCATCATTTTTTGAATGTGGAATTGCATTTCATATCTGGACAAAAAAACTTTGAAGGTGGTCTTATGGAGACAAAGAAACATATTTGTTCATGGTAAACAAATACTAGCTAATTTCAAATGTCTTGCAAATTCTAAAATAGTATTGTTACACCCTTCATGATTTATTTTGTTTGAAACAGTTCGACATTGGCAAGGCAGATTGTACAAGTTATGAGACACAAACAATTTCAATTTAAATTATTTTGAATGGAAATAATTGATAGGAAATATAAGTCACATTGGGATTGGATTGTTATATTTGACTTTTCTTTTGGCCAATCGGGAAATATTCTACAATATATTGTTTACTTCATGGGCTCAAAGGGCATCTTTTCAAGTTGGGGAAGGCCATTAGCCCAACCTGTAGACTCTGTCATGAAGATGACGAAACTCCTCACCATCTCATCTTTGGTTGTCCGGCAACAACGGAAAGGATGATGGCTCTCTAGGGAGAGATTAAAGAAAAGAAGTTATCCTTGGAGGAGTATATTTATAAAGTATATAAATGTTTTTGTAATCTTAAACAAATTTTTAATAAAAACCATAGCTACTAGATAGGTTCACTACCGGCTGATACCGGATTAAGTTCCGGTGAGGTGGGTCCAATCTAGGAGCTAAACAAACAAACAAACAAAAATAATTATTCTATTATTAACATAATTAAATATTAACTCATATATATATATATATATATATAATCAACTAATTGACTGCAGTTCCTTTCTAATTCAAATCAAACTGTCTACAGTACAAACCAAAAATACCCCTTTAATATTTATTTATTGCCTGTAGGTGACATTCAGAGAAGTTAAAAATAAATCCAATTTAACTTCGATCATGTATGATCCAGTGGGATTAAATTTAAAATCAATGGTCATAGCATAGGGTCAGTGTCTACAAACAAGCAGGTGTAATTAGCAAATTTTCCAAATAAAACTTGCTTCTAATAAATAAATGCTTTCACTTTTCCGAACGACTTTTTTTTTTTTTTTTGAAATAAAAACCACGGATTCAGAAGATACAACTATTTGAAATCTAGTGGCCTCACTGGTTTTTTATAAACAAAATTACAAAATCAAAAGGAAATAGATTAGGAGTTTGTCCACAAAGTCCTCAAATTCATCTTTTACTTATCATTTGATAAATGATTGCAACTATGGTCATAGGAAACTAATTAAATTGATGTAGTAATGGGGATAAAATGATGTTGTTCAAACATAAATACCCTGCGTAGCTGTCTGCAAAAGACAATAACCAAAAGAAAAGAATACCTAAAAAAGTTACTAAATTGTGTAGAAACTTCTTTGAAGTAATCAAAGTATATATTCTTTTGATATCAAAAGAATGACAATAAAGGTAGAAACTTTCACAAAAAGTAAAAAAAAAATAAAAAAGACGCAGGGAAATCTGCAAAGTTGGAGTGGGCAATGTATTTAGAAAGTAGATATCTAAAAAAATATAATCGATTTGCGTATTCTTTAAGTATGTACATATGTATGTATGTATTCCAAGAAATACTCTAAGGGGAATTAGATAAAAAAAAACGCCCGGTAAAATTAAATTAGCAAATTATTTTTTTATTTTTGTAGAAATTATTGAATGATTGTTGCGAAGTCAACATATTTTATGTTGTAGAATCGAGAGTATTTATTGGTATAAATAATTTATCTGTACATAGACCAATGCCGTTATCTTGTGAAATCAAGTGAAAATTTCGAATATATCAACTATAGATTATCTGCAATGAAACATTGATTCATTGAAAATTAATGCACACGGTAGAGCTACTAAATCACAAATCGAATGGACTGAAGTAGCAGTGTGCAGAAGGATATCAGCTAGTTTCGTAATCCTTTTTCCTTCTACTACTATAGTAGCTCTACCGTAAGTCTTTGATTTCTAGGTGATTTTTGCTCGAAATTGGCTATAAATTTACACACTTAGATGGACAATTTCTTCTTAGTTAAGAATTCTTATCGGGTGCTTTATATCTCGTTTGAAAGCTGTGAGTCTTTTTAGTGCATTCCTTATTAATCCATTTTATGTAATATTTGATGAGTTCTTTAAGTACAAAAGATTTTGGCCGACTTATAGGACTTTTCCTGCCGCCTATGCCCCCAGAAGTCAATTTAGGTCAAAAAAAAAAGGACTGGGAATGAAATTTGCACTAAATACACTAGCAGATCATTAATTTTTAATGCACAAAATGAGGTTCCTTCTAGGCTTAAATTGAAGTTGGAAAATGGGTCAAAAAAGCGCCAAAAAGTAGGGTCCGATTTCTCGAAAACCATCGGACTCTTGAGAAAAAAATTGCAAATTTGCAATTAGCGTGCAAAACTGAATACCTTTTATCATACTTATACCTCTTAGGATTTTTGGCACTTCAAATTTGTTAACCTGTGTAATTATAGACATAATAACTTGATTGTAAACAAGTGATAATTTTGAAAAGAGGGGTTTTTTACCAACTATAAATTAATCTAATCGCATACAACAAATAAATTACGCAACCCATTTTTTTATATATATGTATATATCCATCTATTTAATTACGTCATTGTCACATTTACACATGACACAGAAATGAAGTAGCTTCTTCCCCTTCACGTAAATTAAATTGTCCTATATTATTTGAAGTATTCAGCTTTTTCTATGAAAATCTACTTCGATATATATCTTGGTATATTCAAAATAGTTTTACATATGTACATTCAATTGCTTCAAATTGAATTGAATAAAAGTTTTGTAGATCCGTCAAAAGAAGAAAAAGATAGGAGAATAAAATAAACTTTTCAATTTCCTTGAGCCTTATTTCTTTGAATAATAATAATAAACAAAAAAAAAACTGGATCGAAAAGATTTGAATTATTTGTAAGCCTCTCATCATATGTCTACTACGTAATAACTCTCGAAAACTATGAATTGAACTGAGTGTATGGTGAATGTCTCCCTTAGAACACTGCACTGAACTTAAACGACTCACTTTTCAGTTTCAAATGAGAAGGTGTCCTTTGAGTGTCTAGAAGTTTAGTTTTTGTTTTACTTTATGCTATCCTTTGAGATTTATGACCAAATTTAATTTATTCAAATACATTGGACATATAGCATTAGGCCCTAGTCTGAACATTGAGTTATCCAGTTTTGAAAAGTGATAATTTATACATTTATGTAACTTTTTGGGACAAGGATTCATGGCTAAACAAAATTTGATAGAGGGTTTCATTATATATTATAGCAAGAACTGTTGAGTCTATTGTCTTATATAACATAGACGACTGATTTTTCTACCTTCAGATTCAGGTAATTAGGGAATCCATACTTATGCAAACACTGGTCTTTTAATTGATCAAAGTACTTCATCCAAAGTTACAACTCAAAGTTCCTTCAAGCCAGGTAATAATGCTCACAAGTAGGAAAACAAAAGTTGGGCAGAGTATGTTAACTGTAGGGAAAGGTTGTTGTTGACACAGGGCATGTTCAAACATTCAGATCAAGGATCAGGATCAAACGAAAAATTAGGATCTTTATCCTTGATCTGAATGTTTGTGTATGCTCATGATTTTATGAATAATACATTTATATAAGAATAATACCTAATTCCTGTACGACTTATATTGGTATTTAATTTCTAACTATATTGTGATTAATCTAGACTAAATGAGTAGAAGAAAATATCACTGCCATTAGTATCTATCAATTTGTACAATGCACATCTGTAATTAAATCAAATTTATACTTAATTTCTCTTGTGAAATACTGTGGATACTTTCGAGATATCTTCCCTAGATGAAATTGGAGATAAAGGACCAAAGGAAGGATTCGTTTATCATGCCACCGAGCTGGAGGGCGTCGAATCCTTAAGAAAAACAGCTGTACAAGACGACATCAGGTATTCACACTAAAACAAGGCAGAATAAATAGTGTTTTTATCAAATAAAAGTTGTCTTTTCTAAACATCTGTTTGACCCTTTATACCTCTCAAATATTCAAAATAAACTTTGTTTATTGATTTGACCCCTCTTACAAGGGTTTGTACGTCTTGATGTTCAAAATACACTTTTTAAAGAACTCCATTAAATTGTACAAAAAAAAAAAAAAAGAATTGAAAGAGGCCTCAAAGACAACTTTGGCCCTTGGGCCGATATATCATAAGTCTATGCTCATTTAGACGGTCAAATTTAGCTGGTTCATTAGATACTCTTAATTTGCCATAAGGATAAATCTAATACATACATTTTACCTAAATAATGTGATGATGTCATCACATTCTGTTCTAGAGACGGAAATAAACAATTATGTTCAAGTGAAGATGGAACTTAAATAAAGACATTCAACATCCAATATCAACCTATTATCAATACATAATGCAAAACTTTTTCAGGATGGAGACATTCGGGCAATCTACAACGCCATGAAGCGTTGTCTTACGTAACCTATTACAGTCTTTGCTATGCCAATTGAATAAAATGCAATCCGCTGAAATATGCAGCTGGGCCGTGAATTTCTTTCCATCAAGGATTCCAAGGAGGAAACGAGCAATTCTCAAACTCAAATTTTCAGGTAGTTTAAGCAGACCGATATAATAGATAGTCTTTAATCTTTTTCAACCTATCCTGAATGCATTGAACGTCCATCTTAAGATGCCACGGAGAGTTTGTTTGTCATTCTGAATGTTAAAGGGATGGATAAAAGAGGAGATACTATAATCAAGGCCTTACTCTTGTTTGAAACCCCTAAAAGAAATAAAATTGGATTGAACATTTCTAAGGCAGTTGAATTTGCAATTCTCAATGCAAAAGCGAGTGGGCTACCTACAAACAATTTCTTACATATGTACTGAGGACCTTTGTGCAATTATACTTGCTGTTGCTGCCAGATATGAAGCTCTATCCCTCAAAATAACTCTTGGACTCTATCTCCGAACGTGCTCAAATATTTTCCTTCAAGGTGGTCAAAAAGTCTTTTTGAAATTATTAAAAAAATTGACGAGATTTTTTTAATTCTGTTTTGTTTTAGTTTTTTTTTTCCCTCTTTTAATTTTATGAGTTTAATGTTACTTTGCATAAGAGTTTGTGTATTTCTATGTTTTTTTGAGTTATTTTTCTCTTTAGTTTTTTTTTTTAATTCTATGATTTTGTACTTTGTGTATTTTCTATTTATATCATTATATAATTGTCATAAATCGATGTAATTCTTTCTTCGAAGAGGTAATTGTAGAATATAAAGTCTATTTTTGTATTTTTACATAACTACTTCTAATTAAAACTAAAAACTAATTAAAAAGAATGATGAAGATAAATTCGAAATGATCTTCAAAGAAGGGACAAAAACACGAGGTAGGTGAATAAAAAGTTCAGTTTCTTTTTTTTTTTTTTTTCTAGAACGAGAGGAATGAATAGTGTGGGTATTATAATATTCAAAAAGTGAGTTATCATCATTCGTCTAGCCATCATTGAAACGTAGATGTTGACAAAAGAACATGCTTGCAAATAAATGAATTTGTCAGATTCATAGAGCAACAGTTCTGTTTCTATGAATTAAAATGTTGTTTCTTATTATGTATAACCAAAAAAGGCCTCAAATAAATTGGTTGTACTGATCAAAGTACGCAAACATAACACTTTTATAAAAATATTTCCTATGTTTGTACCCTACCTGTCTATTTTATAAGATACGCCTCTTCCCAAATAATTAAATATGTACTTAATTAAAAATGATCTTTTAGGAAATATTATTTTTTTTTTAATTTGAGTGCTCGTGAAATTTACTGAAACCTTGGTTACAAGGAGTTACAAGACCCCTGGAAACGCAGCGTAGCATTAAAATCCCTCTGGAAAGTTTTCCTTTCAGGGATTATTCCTCACACAGTGATAATTCCTTCTTTTCTTTTTTTTCTTCCTAGAATCGTTTACAACTCCAAGTAGAAAGGCTCATTGTTAATACTCCAAATTCAATCATAACTCTGATTTTTTAGATATATATATATATACAGTCAAACCTGATCTAACGGTTACCTTCTTTAAGCGTATACCTGCACTAAGGAGCCATATTTATATAATGTTCCCTTGTAGGAAATTTGTAACATGAATGCACTAACTTAAGCATGCCCCTGCAAGCCCCGGCTTGCAGTCACCCAAAGTAATACATACCAATACAGATAAACCTGCTTCAAAAGTCAATTTTACTGATTGTTCAATATAAAACTTTAGAAGCTGTCTGCTATAAATATAGGAATTAATTATTCCAGGTAATAAGTTTCAATCCTTGACACTCGGAGAAGGTCTAATGAGTGCTAATATTCACAGGTAACACATATATTTATTTACATGGCGAATCTGTTTGAACGTACATAAATTTTTTTTTTTTTTTATGTTGTGTTATTGAAAATTATTTTTCATTTTGTTATATAAGTGCATTATACAATTATAATTAAAGCTAATTGCATTCTAATTTTAGTTATATTTTATACAAAAAAAATTTTTTTTTAAATACCTACGATTATTATATTCTTTGATACAGTGTATTTTGCTGTTCATACATTCTTTTATGCCCTATTTTCTACATCATAGTTTAAAAACAAACAAATTTAGTTTATGCGGTTATCCGTGAGTGTCTTTTGCCTGGTTGCAGTACACAGTTTTGACTCTAAATTTAATTTGATTGCAACATGTAAGTGAGTGAGTAAAAGTCAGTGTACTTTCAATGAAATGACTTGAGAAAAAAAATTATCATATTAATTATATAGAAATAGTTCCTTTTTTTGTCGCATCAACTCAAAAAAAGAAACACTTTTACAAACAATACCTTTTTTGTCAAATTCCTTTTTTAAATAATTTAAAAAAAATGAGATAAGTTTTTTTTTTTTGATTTGGAATTTATGAGTATACATACATATACACGTAGTATATTTTATATGCTCAAGAAAACATTTAACAACTTTCTAATTTATTAAAATATATCTATTTTAAAAATATATTTGAGTTAATCTGATGATTTCTTAATAGTAGGGTAATATTATTCAATTTTCTTAGAAATTTTGTAGAAAAATCACTTATGAAAAAAACTTTTTTTCTCGTAGTGTGTTAGTGATCATTTATTTTTGACTTCACTGTACCTTTGTACATATATTACCCTGATCCATAAAAGCTTAATGATAGTTATTTATGCAATATCTGTAATGCAAATGACTTTGAGTAATAAACACATTGCTTTCTAAGCATGAAAACACATACTATAAAAAAAAAAAGAAGAAAGACAAATCTTGACCAAAAGTTAATTTGGGATTACATGTCATTTCACATAACAAACAAAAAATTGTATTTTTTTTTCCTTAAATATTTATACAGGGTTGTAAAATAACATCAGCAGAGACTGCCTTTATTATTATTGTTATTTTTTTTCTTCTTACAAGTTTTATTCAAGCATTAACTTTAATGTAAAATAAAAGTTTGTAAAGAACAAATAACAAAAAACTAATAATTGAAGTTGTAGTAGAAGAGTGAGAGGAGGGGGGGGGGGTCAGAGAGGAATGAAAGAAAAGAAAGGGTCTCTGACCCTTCCTCTACCTATAAACTTTTATGTACATATAGTAATAAGTTTAATGTTATTACTTACATATTGGTTTCTCATGAGAGGACTCAGTCATGGTACATTAGACTCTTTAACCCTTTTTATTCAATTGAGTGCGTAAACTTTTCTTCTCCTCAATTTTACTTGTACAGGCTGCAAGACAGAATTCATAGAAAAAGGTCTATTCCCCTGGATCATAACAGTTGAAATATTTTCCAAAAATATTATCTAGATGAAATCTAATAGAGGAAACCAGGAACGTTGCAAAACTCTTCGCATTGGACTTACTACCCGAGAGTCAATTCGACTAAGATGCATCAAAATTTAACACAAAAGCTTACATTTGTCTGTTACGGAATAAACTAATTTATAAATTATGTTAGTCAGTAGCTTCTTTTTTTTTAATAATGAAAATCCGTCAAATTTTGTAACTGCGGGATTTTGAAATTTTAAACTAATTTGGGTCATTTTTCAACTTCAATTTAAACCTAGAAGGATACTCATTTTGTGCATTAAAAATGATGATTCACTAGTGTATTATTTAATGTATTTCCAGTCTTTGTTTTGACCTCAAGGGTCTGAGTAGACCCAAAAGTCGGCCAAATGCTTTGTACTTAAATAACTCCTTGAATATTACATGAAATGGATGAATAAGGAATACATTAATGAGCTAAGACTCACAGCATTCAAACGAGATGTTAAGCGTCCAATAAGAATCCTTAACTAAGAAGAAGTTGTTCATCTAAATGTCTCAATTTTCATTCAATTTCAAGCAAAAATCAACTAGAAATCAAAGACTTACGGTAGAGCTACTAATGCAGTAACACGAAGGAGGATTACGAAATTAACTGAAATCCCTCTGCACGCTACTATTTGAGACTATTGCAGTTGCTTTTAATGCAGTTATGAAAAACGTATCTTTGGTTGATGGGTTCTACTAGGATTTGAAAGAAGAATTGTTGGGAAGGGACACGGCTCAATTGCTCAATGTGTTACATTTTTAACCGTAGCCCCCTTTTTTCAAGAAATTTTTCCATCATTTTCGATATTTTGCAAAACTAGTCATTCAATATCCTCCTAGTACAATCATTCATTCAACCCCTTCATCCCCGTATCTTCTCAAGTCCAGGAGAGAAGTGAAGATTAGAAATCAGACAAGTACCTCTAGTTTGAATGTAATTCACAAACCATACATACATCACTAAAAGAAAATTTGAGTGTAGTATTTAAATTGTCATTTACGCCATAATTGAACATAATTATACAATGAACATGAAACAGACAACAACACATGTCATGCATGTCAACACTGGTCATGCATTGGATTCCAAATTTGCACATCATTCTTAACAAATATGATATGTACATTGTGAGTTACATGACACTAATTGAGTTGTCTGTGAAAATAGAGAGAGAGAAAAATAAAGAACAACCTTCCACCCATCATTTCCGCATATCTAAAGAAAAAAAAAACCATGAAACTCCCCCCCCCCCCCCTGAAATGAGGAAATCATAAAAGATAATCATAAAAAAAGCAGAGAGAAGCATGAAGTTCCATTATGAGAGATTTTATCAAATACAAATGATGTATGTATATATATATATATATATATATTTACATTGCTAAGGACTGGAGAGGATGATGATAAAGTATAAGGAAGCTCTCCCAAAAAAAAAAAAAAAAATGAATGAAGAAAAAAAAGAAAGCAGTTCATGAATAAGTAATTAGATAGGAGTTACACTTCGTTGTAAAAACATATATATATATATATATATATATATGTATAGTAAGTTGTTTTTATGTTTATATATCATCCATGTAAATGTAATATTATGTTCCAATTAAGATGCGAGAAATCATTTCTTTCATAGCGTTTCTTTTGGGTGTTTATAATAACTTTTTTGCCTTTTTGGTAGAGTCATTCCATAAATTTGTCAAGTCACACAAGAAATCAAATTTATATGAAATAATATTTCAAAAATTATTGTGAACTGCTCTCATATTCTTGAAGACATTCTCTTTCCTTTGTATTAATGGGTTATTTGGATTAATTAAATAATGACTCCAATAATTGCAGCAGTATTATAGGAAAAAAACCCACCAACATCAAGAATAAAAAACATCTGGTATTTCTGACTATGTAGTAGTTACTATTACTATGATTCATGGTGGACATGATAGCGAATTAAGTTGATTCTTAAACAGATAAACTGTTTTTAGCCTACTACAACTAAATAAATCTCTGGGGCTATGAAAAAGATACACGTTCTTTCAGGGACCAACTCGGCTCCATGTGCAGTCGACACATTTATTTGATTGCTCGATTGGATAGACAACAACAGTCCTTGGCTGTTTCTCGATATAAAGTAGCAATTTAGCACAAACCGGCTGCGAGGGGTCTGTAAATGACTTCAAAATATTTGGTCGTTAAATTTATAAAGTAAAAATACACTTAAAAGTGGCTTTTCTCCCTTTCAATATTTGAAAACGAACGACTTGCTTTCTTGTTAACTTGACAACAGTCTTCATGTACCTTCATAGATACAGATGAATGATTGATTATATCTAAGCCTGGAGCGAGCGAGTTTTTTTTTTTTTTTTAAAAAAACTCTCAAAAAACGACTAAAAAGAAAACAAAAAACATTTCATGAACAGTGCTCATACAGTGAGCACTAAAGTTCCTGAGTCTTCGAACTCAATTTGAACATGACTCGAAAAAGTACTCGTGAACAGCTTTTGAATTTCATGCTTCTTCCTTTTCTCTCAACTAATAATTAGTAATTTATATTTCAATTACAGCTTTCGAAAAGGGTTTTTTACAAAGTAATAATGTTGAAAAAAAAATATTTATTTATTTAACACTGAGACAGTCTTGGTTTTTTAAATTTTTTATTTTTAAATCAATAAATAATACTTTCAGTACTTTTTAAAAATCTTACATCATATGATGGACAATTACGACGTCTAAATCATCCTATAACTTTCTAAAACTGTTTAAACAAAACCATATAACCGCCTTTTATTTATAAGTCATAATGAAGCCTATTATTAGTATTACTTGAAAAAGATACTTTTACAATACTAAGTATTTTTCTCCTATTTTAACAATACATTTAGAGTCTATAAGTAAGTACATTTTGGTTAATTAGTAGGGAAACAAAGGAAAAACCTTACAATAGTCAAAATTTCTAAAGCAGTCATTGTATAAAGAAATACGTTTTTTTTAACAAAATCTGCATTTTTTTTTGAACATCATATGAAAACGTAATGAAAGTAAAAACTCAAAAGTATCATTTTATTAATTTGATAACCATTCAAATATATATATATATAAATAGCAATTCACAATGAGGGGGGGGGGGGCTCCTCATTTCAACATCAAATTAATATTCCTTAAAATGACGACTATGGTACTTTTAGCATTAGTTTAAGATGACTAAAAAACAAAATTTACTCTTCCATTGGGACTCTGCGAGTTGTTTGTTTCTCTGTCCTTTTACAGTTAGAAAGCCCTTTTATCAGATCAAATTAGGGCTTTTGTCTAAGAACTAAAGTATTGTCTTTGGAATACATGTATTGATAAGAGAACTGTGTTCCTTAGTACACTATTCCACTATTGTAACGTATTGTTCTGAAATCAATATTTTGATTTTAGACCTGATGTGATGAAGAATCTAGCCTTTTTTTTTGTAGAAAGCATGTATGTACTTATAAATTCAAGGTCGTAGATATTTCTGCTTGAATGGTTTTAAATATTTATTAGTCAAAGCCATTAAAACATTTAATGCAATTTGTATTTTTTTTAGATGTATAACTAAACAAATGATTGCAAATGGTTAATCAGACATTCATGGAATAAGATATACCATTACAAAAGGGTGAGAGGGGATGTGACTTGAGCGTGATGGTCTGAGTATGGTTCACTTATACATCTCTATGTATCAAAACTGGATTAAAATCTTCTTCTATAACCATCAGTTCATTCGGCTTGTGACTTTTCCCTCTCCTCACACTCCATGTATTTGCTTTGTACTTACCAATTATCTTTTTTCCCATATTTTTCTACCAAAAACAGAACCAAAAAAATCCCTTTCCTTTCAAAGATTCATCACTAATCGTTTTTCAACTCACGTCTACATACACTGTACTTCAAAATTGAAATAATAATCATTTGTTGTACATATGTAGAACTCAATATGTATTTAGTATCCATGTATTTCCTTTTAAATTGATGTAATATGATACCTAATTAAGTTATTTTTATTTTGACAGCAAATAAAAAAAAATAATTACTTTTTACATAACGAGGTAAGATAAATAAATTAACAAAAGGATGATGAGTGTGTAACAATTATCAATTAAAATGAAGTAAATACACACACATTTAATTAAAAGTAATTAAGAGTTGTTATAATTAATGTAAACATCATTGATTTAATGAGTTGCATTCATCTTTAAAACATGTTTTATTGTATATTTTTATGCACTGTAATAAGATCTTTTGTGTATTAAATATCCAAAAAAAAAAAAAAATTCATCTATTAATGGAAAGATGATAAAATTATATGAAACATTGTGTGAATTAATTAACTATGTTAGCAAGACATTATTATTATTATTTTGGACCATTAAGTGTGTAGGTGTCTACATACTTGGCATGTCAGTTATTATATCTCTTTTTTGGTATCTGATCTTGATCTTTTTCTTCTTAATCTTTTCATTTTCTGTATAATAAATTCTGCATTTGTAAAGTTGTTATTATTAGTTAAATAATATTTTTAAAAAAAAAAAGAATTAGCTCAGGTACTTGACTATTTAATTTTGCTGTAGGATTATCCTAGTATATAAAATATACTCTGCTCCAAGATACATGCATCAAAAGTATCCGTAAGAAAGTTTCATTTTATTTGGGTAATTACTTATCTCTAAGTACAAATCTGTATCTTTTTGTTCCCCTACAGCTCTTGAAAAGAAAAAGGAATTCATTCATTTGAGTAAAGTAAATTACGTTTGTGTCTGCATGGAATGTCTCAAATATCTTCTAAACACTTTTACACGCAGCTAATGACTATTCATTTGTCCAATATATTTTTTTTCTGTATAATAAATTCTGCATTTGTTACAACAAAAAGTTATACAGTGGCATAAATTTTTCATCTTAAATTAGTTTCTATTATTCTCCCAGACTTTGATGATAAATAAAACAGAAATAACTCATTAATTCTTGTGTGGCCTGGTACTGATTCATCCACGGACCGGTCCGTGTATATGAATATACATGAATATATATATAGATGAAGCACGATGACTTGAAAATATAATAAAATATTCATATTTATTCATGTCAATATGCATAATGTGGTTAGAGGATAAAAATGTGATTTGCTGCCAAAAATTCAAAAATTTCAAAAAAAAAAAAAAAAAAGAAATGGCAAAATACATTCAAATGTAATTATTTTTTTTTCTGTGTATTTTCATCATCAAATTGCAAATAGGTTTGGGGTTTTTTCCCCCTCCTCCTTGTTTACCATACATGCATAGAGGAGAAAGGGGGGGGGATTGAACCTTTTTTTTTTTTTTAGTGTATGACATACTTTGCATAGACCTCTCTTTTATAAAATTGCAAAATATACATATATTTGAAAGAAAAAAAATATATATTTAAAATATTCGTATTTAAATGTATCTTGTTTCTAGTTACGTATAATTATCATTATAACATTAAAAAAAAATCAAATGAAAACTTCTCAATCAAATTTGCAAAAAATTCGTTCAAACTATATATATATATATATATATATATATATATACAATCATACATATGTCTAAATAATAACATGTACTTAGCATATCTTGGCTATGTTTTTAAGATCAGCCTATCTGTGACTTATGTAGACATTGAAAAGCAAAGACATTAGGTCTTTGAAATAGATAAATAGTAAAGTATTTTCTTTTTAGATAAGGAATATTCTAATATAGATATTTGATTGTCGTTTTGGTTATAACTATGTGTAGGGATGAAGAGTTAGTTTATTGATATAGAGTTGAGTTTAATGAAGAGAAGAAGAATATCAGTTGGACGCCTGTTTTTGTGCTGTAACTCCCTTCCCTTCAAATAAATAATTAAATATTTTATCATCCCTTCAGTTGTCCTTAAATATGTTTATTTAAACAAGAGAACCCCACGTTTGACAAAATTTCCCTGCTCTGACGTATAGAATACTGAAATTATTATCAGTAGGAATGCAAATAATATGCAAATGGGGTGTGTAAAATAAAAAGAAAGAGAAAATCAACCTGGTTGTAACTCTGACAATTTGATGAATGTTGAGAGGAAAGCAGCTTGAGCTGTCATGACGTTTTACTGAGCTAATAGCTGCTATTCTCCTTTATACATATACACAAATGAAGACATCAATAATAAATAATAACATTATGTATGTAAACCATAGATGAGAGGCAGAAAATTAACTGAAGTTAATGTCAGGAAATTATATATATATTTTTAACTAATATAATTAATTATACAAGGACTTGAGCCCTTTTTGTTTACATTTTATTTGCTTTATTAACCTAAATGCATGTATTCTTCCTTCATGCAAGATCCTTACTATCAGGTAGATATTGTTCTCCCCTCCGTAATAAAGGAAAAATGATAACAGATTTGGTTAACAAAAAGACCTGTTTGAAGAGCCAACTCTACAAAATCTTACAACCGGCCTTTTGCATATTATTTACATTCCTAATGGTCAGTTCGTGAACAGGAGGAGACCAAAAGGGAAATTTTAATATAGGTTAGATATTGACTATATGGGTTTAGCTCAACAGGAGAACATTTTGATATTAGTTCAATTTTAATTGAGTTGCTCAGGGTTCTAAGTTCAAAATAAATAAAAAATTACCTTACATATTCGAAAAGGATATTAAGAATCTACTTGCTTTCGTCTTTTTTATGTTAATGAGACTCAGAAAAATCATTGTTGCATAAAAATAATCCTGAACACAAGACCAGAAGATTTCAGTTTTTGATTTCTGTAGTACATGGTTGGTTGGCATGACACTCTGCAGAAAAGATTCTTTAAAAACAGTTTATATCTGAGTTTTATTTTTTTCTTAAATAATAAGCTTTTTCTTTGTTTTTTAAATTAAACAATGAAAAATGTAAAGTAAAATAAAACATGGGTCATATATCAAAGGACTTACATACCTAAATGAAAGGCCCCCTCTGATGCATAAGCCATTCAAAAAAAGTACATACCTTTGTATGTATGTGGATATATTTGTATTTCATTTATTGAATAACTGTTATTTCTATCTGTTTGATTAATTAATTATTTTTTGGCATACATATGTTCGTTACAAATTACCTGTAAAGGGGGCTTGAACCCCTCCAAGTCTAGAAGGATCACTCCTCATCATAATTAGTTATTTGGATATTTGAATGAATGTACAGATTAGTTTGATTTTTTTGCTTGTAAATAATCACCTATGGATTTTCAGGAGCTGTTTGGAGTCACTCTGAATCATTTTACAAGCTCCTTTGGCGTAAAATTAAATCATTATTATTTTATTTTTTAATTTGAACATTCGCAAAATAGTACATTTTGCAAAACAACTTTGAGGAAAGTTGATCCTTCTAGAGTATACTATAGGAACCTTTCAAAAATGATGAATCAATACCTCATGCTTCCAAAAATTCCTTTGACTCCATTGAAAAAATGAAGAATATATGATACATTATGATTCATTACCACCAAATACTACACTTATCCAAAAACATGGCTTTGGAACTTTACACATTATTTGCTTATCAGAAAGGAATTATTGACTTATATGAAATATATAAAAATATTCTTCAATATTTCCACCACCGACTTATTTAAAGAATATTAATCCAGGTTTTTTATTTGACCCAAGTAGGGAGTTTGATTATAATTAGTACAAAACATATCGTACATAAATTTTTTTTTATAAAATACTGTTTTGTCTATTTTTCCTTAATTATTCCATTACTTATCTTGCTATTTGATAATTACATATTTAGCACAGGTGCTCCTGCAAGAACAAGGGTTTGATTCGAAAAAAGGAAGAAGAAATGCAAGGAACAAAACAAACATAGAAAGAATATAAGTAAGTACCACAGCAAAAACACAGAAGGAAAGAAATAAGGTCAAGTTTCTTTGTACATACATACATACATATGTGTGTCAATGTGAAATGAGCAAAAAATTTTCTTCTTGGCTTAGTAAGCTGATGCAAAAATCCAAGAAATAGTTGCATAAATGAAAAAAAAAAAATCATAATAGTAATACAAAGTATTAAAGTACTTTATTAATTAAATCAATTGGAAAAATTGATTTGAGGCAAAAATTCCTCAATGTTTAACAAAAAAAAATATATATATTTTCTAGATCTTTAGATCCATTTAACTTATAACATGACTCAATGGTTAATTATATGTTAGACCCTTTCAACGTGGTATGAAAACTCCTCTCTATAGATAACTAAACGGATGACGCCTGTTTTTTGTTTTTGTGAGTCCATTACGGCTCATAACTCACTGAAAATGATGATTATACAAATATACATACAAAAACAGGGGATCTACGAATAATTTATGAACGTATATATACCTATATATATTAAATAAAAACACACATAGTATGCTCAAAAATGGGGCGGGCGTCTGGTTCCTTCTCAATCTTGAAGGTAGGTAAAGAATGGCAGGATCCATTGGACTTTTTTTTATAACATTATTGAAATAAATTACATGTACATATAGCAATAATATATATATATATATATGCGTACGCCATAAAACAACCCTTTCCTTTTAACTAATTATTTTTTTTTTTATTTTACTTTCAAATCTTTATTTCGAAGGGAATGAGAATATTCTTTTATTTCATGTTTCAAACCAATAAAAGCTTTCTTGTATAAAGGAATCTTTGATTAATTAATAATAATTACTTATAAATACGTCTTAAAATAAAGCAGTAGCAACATACATATGTATCCATAGAAGCTAGGGATTTTATTGAGGAAAAAAAAGATGATCATGTGATCACTTTCTGGTCAACTTTTGCTGGGAATGTCTCTAAGAGTAATTATGAAGGTGAACAAATTTGAAAAGTCAAAAATCCTAAGGGGTATAAGACTAATAAAAGTTATTCAATTTTGAACGCTGATTTCAAATCTGTTAGTTTTTTTTTTTTTTTCAAGACTCCGACAGTTATCGAGAAATCGGACTCAACTATTTGAGTTAATTAAGCCCATTTTTTAACTTCAAATTCAATTCCAGCCCCAAAGGATATTCATTCTCTGCATTAAAAAATGCTGATTCCCAAATGTGTATTTTAATACAAACTCCATTTCATGACTTTGTTTTGACCTGGTGGGGTTCCTGGGGGCATAGGCGGTTGGAGTAGGCCCAAAAGTCGGCCAAATTCTTTGTACTTAAATATCTCCTTAAATATGACATAAAATGGATGCATAAGGAATGCATTCAAAAGCTGAGACCCACATCTTTCAAACGAAATGATGTCAAACACCCCATAAGAATCTCCTTAGCCAGTGTAATTGATGACGTCCCTAGGGCTCTGATTGAATAAAATAAAGATAATAAATATTTTCTAGCAATTTGAGTTTAATCCAACATCGTATTCAAAAAATAAATTTGTGAAATAATGCGTGTAATACGTATCTATATTTAATGCAGGCTTTTTTTGTTTTTGTTTTTACTTTTACCCATGTTTGCTTTCATATTTTCATGTTGAAGCCTTTCACATAATTTATATACATAAATATATATCTATATATATATACACAGTACACATTATGGAGTGATATTTGATTACATGTAGATACATGCAACAAACACAAATGGCTTTGTGTGTACTTATAAGCACAAAAAACTGCAATTAATTTAGGTAAGTTCCCCTCTCAAAGTTCTCTACGGTGTCTATAAATAGATGAACATTAATCAATATACCTTGTAGTTCCTTCATATTTGTTCTTTTGCATTTCAATTTTACTTTCCTTTTTTTTTTTATTAATAATAGGCCTAGTTTCATAATGATTAATGCTCTCCTGTAGTTTATTGATTATGATTATTATTTATTTATAATATAACTTGAACCAAACTTGACTAGAACCACTCAACAACTCTGCTTCAGATATTAATAATTAAAAGCCAAAAAAACTATATCCACTCTAATATTCTCGTTTATTTTTAACTCTAATTGACTAATACATTTTGCAATATTAGAACTCATAAAATTCATTACAAAATAAGTTTAAAATAATGAAGCCATTGGTTGTTAAGGATATATGTTGATCCATTTGACTTTAATTCATTTAAACGCTCTAACATAGAAAGAATCAAATTATCAATGCTTGCCCGGGTATATCAGTCTTTCAGTTGCATAAGTGCCAAGACAACAAGAAACCAAGTTACTCTGAAATATTTCACAAATGAGTGTGGACTTCCCTCTCATATTCTTGGAGACATTCTCTTTCGTTTGTATTAATGGGTTATTTGGATTAATTAAATAATTACTTCAATAATTGCAACTGTATTATAGGAAAAAAGTACCGGCCATAAACAAGAATAAAAAACATCTGGTATTGCTGACTTTGTATTAGTTACTATTACTATGGTTCATGGGCAGTATGATAGCAGATTAAGTTGATTCTTAAACAGATAAACTGTTTTTAGTCTACTACAACTAAATAAATAAATCTCTGGGGCTATGAAAAAGATAGACGTTCATTCAGGGACCAACTCGGCTCCATGTGCAGTCGACACATTTATGCGATTGCTCGATTGGATGATAAACAACATTTCTTGGTTGTTTCTTGTTATAAAGTGATATTTTTAGCAAAAATTGTGCGTGATAGATCTAAAAATGTCTCCGAAATATTTGACCGTTATATTTATGAAGTAAAAAAAAACACTAAAAAGTGGATTTTCTTCATTTCAATATTTGAAAAACAAACTTGCTGACTTGACACATATATGCAATGATATCCCCAAATTTCATATCCAAAAATTCCAAAATAGGGACCGGATCCCTTGATTTAATGTATAAATCATAGTCATAATTATATAGTACCCTTTTTGACATTATAATACGTAGAGTCAGCTCGTTTTTGAGTTCAACTCATCGACATGTTGAACTCAAATGAGCTGTTGATATGCATTGAGGAATAGGGCATGAGCAAACTTACTAAACATTCGTAGTCACAAGATGGTGCAGCAATTCTGAGACTCATTCAATCAACTACAAAGCAAAGAACTAGACTACTAGTTACTGGAGTCGTAAAAGCCCTTAATATGAGTCTTAAAAGTTTATAAGCCTCAGTTTATAATTACATAGCACACTCTACAATGCATCATTTTATCATATGCTTCAGAAAAGTAGATTCAGACCTTACAAAATTAGTCATTATACCCATATGGGTATAAATTGAAAGACCGATAATAACTCGAGTGTCATATGGCTAGAGTTGTGAAAAAAGGATGAAATACCGGGGGGTGTTAATTTGATTAAAAAAAATATATATCAGTTGGCAATCTTCATGAAACATTTTTCTATTTTTATCTATTATGAGAACTCTCATACAATCAAATAGCTATTCTGCACCATCTTTAGGAAATTCAAGAACATTACTTCATTCTTAATAAACAAAGATATAATCTATTCACCATCCTTCAGCTATTTTCAGCTCTTCTTAACTCTTGTCTGGTATTTATACAAATTTTATGAACTCAATAGGATATTTATATATCTCTTGGCTTGTTCTAAGTATCTTTATTTCTTGCCAAAACTATATGTAGCTACCATACGTTTAACTACAAATTTTCAAAAGTCGAGGTTTCGAGGGGACAAAAACATTTACCTTCCTAGTATTAACACTCCAACACCAACAGCGTACACGCTACTACCTCTGCTATCAATTATTTTATCAAATGAATTATTTCACCATTAATACTGTCAGATAGTAAACGTATTGAACCAACTTTTTGCTCTGTTTTACCAATCAAAAGTGAGAGCTTCTAGCTTGTGTATGTATTTACAACTTTTATGACTTAAATTGCATAGGGATTTAAACTCTAATACCTACATAACTGTCATAAATGTCAGTTGAACTGATCAATTTGAAAGCAGACTCTTTAAAGACTCAAGTTGAGACACTGATTACATATATATATATAAATATATATATATATATATATATATATATGTATATAACAACGACTCTTCTTTTGAAGTTACAAAATGAAAAAAAAATCTACAACAATGGTTTGCTAATTTGACTTACTAGTTGGTGAATACTAGCAAGAGAGGTATATATATATATATATATATATATAAGCATATTCCACGCCTCTCTATAGTATGTTTATACAACACAATGCAGGTTGCTAATTGCAAACACCGCTTACGTACATACATACATACAAACAACAAAAAAAGTGCATTTTGAAAGAGAGTACTAAGTAATTATTGGTATATTCACAAGGAATTGGTGGGTATGCATAAAACCATGCTATTAATCGATGATCAACCTGCATTTGTTGACTTCAAAAAAAGTGACAAGGGAATCAATTTAATCAAAAAACACAGACTGTTAATCAATATTGCTCCATATACAATATTCTAATCAATAAATTTATTCATATATATATATATATATATATAATTGTACCAATAGAAAATTAATAAGTGCACTGGAGAACCTGCAATTAGGAGATATGAATGTATTATAACAATTTACCTTTTCAAGTTCAATATAAAATAAATAATAGAATATTAATATTTTTTACAGCCCACTCCAGGATTGAAGATGTTTTAAATGAAGAAGAGCTTTCAATTCACAAAGTTTTAAGACTTGGGCCTTACAGTAATCCTATGCTCAATTGCATTGAGCATATTTGGTCAATTTTGAATGCCTCTGTGAAAAGAGAATTAGCTATATATAAAAGTTGAGAATATTTTAAATACTGAATGAAATGATGTCGACATTTCGGAGAGCAAAGGTCAAGAGGTCATTATAGAACAATTAATTGAAGTAGGGCTCAATGAAACCATCTCAGTAATATGTAGTAATTATTTACCTCGCATACGGAATCGTTTTATATATAGATGTGATGGATTTTGTTAACATGAGATTCTAATGAATGAAATGTAATATAAATTTTTAATAACTATATGTTATATTTAATTTTGCATTTTTATTAATTTTTATATTTTTCACTAATTATAAAAAAATGATTATTATGTTAAATTTCCTAAATATTGTTTTGTATTATTTATTCCCATATTGAACTTGAAAAGGTATAGATAAAGGGAAATACATATAATATACCGTATTTTCTGCACTATAAGGCGCACCTTCAATGAATGACATATTTTAAAACTTTTTTCATATATAAGGCGCACCGCATTATAAGGTGCTACAGCATACGTTGGGTTTACGTTATGCATACACTAGATATGCATGGATAGATAGACTCAATATTGATCCATATATAAGGCGCACTGGATTATAAGGCGCATGTTCAGTTTTTGAAAAAAATGAAGGCTTTGAGATGTGCATTATAGTGCGGAAAATACGGTAACTGTAATAATATAATATAACTACATAGAAGGTCTGTACAGGCTTAATTGTTCAAGAAGTATTTTGTCAATCACAAAAAAAGTTGAAATGATCTTGGATAACTCTCTCAAGTCTAAACATAGTCCTATTAGTTATTTTTTGTATTAGTATTCTTCAAGGAATTGCTTCTAGCGGAATCTAAAGTTTAGTTATCATATTTGTAGACTTCACAAGAAGGGCGAACAAAATCTTGGGTTTACTGAGGCAAAACTTTACATCTCAGAGTAAAGTAAAAAAACTGTTTGAAATAAACGTTATTCCCTTACTATAATTTACACGTCTCAGATACCCATTTAATAATAAAAAAACTGAAATCGCTGGATTCGAAAACGTTTAAAGAGGATTTTCCGTCTGCTGTTGAGAAAATACATAAAATAATACTACAAAAGAGGTCTGTAGAGGTTGGATATGACAATTCTAGAAAAAAGGAGGAACCTGCATGACCTTAGGATGGTTTTAAAATAACCAATGGTTTATCTGTAGGTGTTCAGTGGCCGAAAGTCATCAAAAATAACTTACACACTCGACTCTTGTCCAAGTGTATTCTCAAACAACTATTTGCTAATGATGATAACTACATTCAACATAGCTTTTTTTTGATAGAACAGTGCTCACGTAGAATCTCTTCCAAGCAGAGTTAAGGGAATTTGACCCTCACTTACCGTGTTTAAGAATACGTTAGGGGAGAGTGGGCGTCTGTATTCAATTGTAAGTTTATTGTTACACATCACATTCAAAATTTCAAACTTTTTCTTGTTTTTTATTACTTTTATTATCAAATACATATATTTATGCTTTATACTGTTTAATACATATACATATATAATATTTGTCTTATTGATCAATTTTATACTACCATTGGTTGGAGCCATTAGTTAAGTAAATAAATTGTACATAATTTCATAACACTAATCAGGAATCGTTATTCTAAATGAAAGCAAGAATCTACTTCCATTCAACAAAACACTTACTAATCCTGATATGGCGTAATACAAAGTTTCATAAACAAAAAGTATACTTATAAGTAATTATCTAACAGTAAGAGTTTTTAGTAGTAGTAGTAAGACTATTATTTAATGAAGTAAGTACTTTTCAGCCAAAAAAAAAAAAAAAAAAAAAAAAACTTTACTCACAGCTTTCACTTTCATAATTTACTCAACCACTCATTGATATCTATGTATACAAAACACAGGCGTATTGTTTTGCCACAAGAATAAGTTTTATTTATGTACGTAAAGGTTTCTTAGTACTCTACGATTCAACGAACCAATGCCTTCACCTAATGTTTGAACAAAGAAGAAGAAGAAAAAAACAACTTATAATAGCATACATATATACATATATGTACATATATATGTTACAACACTATCTTTGCTTGGATAAAAAAATAAATGGAACATAATGGAAAAAGTTTGTTTTTGTTTTCCTTGAGTGTTTGTGTGCTTTCCTTGTATGTACCTAGAAAGTTGCGAAAATAAACTCCACTTTCGAGAGGGGGGGGAGGGGGAAGAAAATCTCAAGTCTATTAAGTATGAAACTACACATGATCAAATCCAACATTTGACTGCATGGAAACTGCATCTGTTTGCATCTGAAACGTGTTTGTGCCTTTGACTACATGACAGATATTAAGACTAGCAATTCAAAAATGAAATGAAATTTAACATCCATATTACGGGAGTGTAATCCTTGACGTTTTTAACGAAGAGTATGAATTGTATTGTATTTGTGGAACGTCGCATATAGTTATTTAGATATATGTAGTGCCCGTAGTACTTAGAATAATAGTCAGCTAGTCTACATATCTGATGAATGAACTCAATTTTGTATGGTTTTTTAAAAAGCATAAATGAGATAGTGCTATGAGCAAAAAAATAGCGGGAAATTTGAATTTTGTGATTCCAATAGGGATACATTTTTCTGCTTTTTAAGTTGGCGGCATACCTGTTACTGATATTTGTTCATAATTAATGGTCAAAATATTCATTAGTGTATTGAGAAACAGCTAAAATTGATTTTTTTTTCTTTTTTAAAATGTCTGAAAGATGATGACTAAAATACATTTTAAAGAAATGTTGTTGCAATCAAAAAAGTTACAATGAATATTCCAGACTGATTTCTTTTAAAATTTTGAAAATCTGCGGTTTATTTCTCGAGATACATTATTTACTAACTATCAAGAGACCGATTTTTAATTTTTAATGCATGTCTGAACTTAGACGCTATTGTTCTGTAATTAATACTGACTTAATACAATTTTCGAAAATTTGAAAAAACGTTGACACATGTGCATTACATCATGTGGGGATAGGGGCTACTTTTGAGGGGGAGGAATGAATTTTTAATTCCCGATATTTACAGGTCAAAAATTTATAGCTCAAATGATTAGATAACATCATTAAGTCCAGTTTTTTCACAACTTTATACCATAATTTAATTTAATCAAATACTTCTGATCTTCAAAACAATTGTTTTGGGGATGAGCCAGTGAGGAGAGTGAAGGAACAAAACTTTTTAATAAGCATTTCCATAGACTAATAAAATATGGGTTAAAAAATATGTTTCAGAACTTTTGCTGCTCCCAATATTTTGTCTGTAAAAATATACTGACACCTATTAGTATTTTGCTCTACATGTCTACATAAGGATATTTACTAAAGGAAAAAAAGTAACTAACAGCTCAGTTTATAACAGCTTGATATTATTTGATGTGTTGATGAGTTAAAGAGAGATGGAAAAGAAAAAAAAAGTTATAAATGTGTAATTTCACCCACCTCTCCTACACGTAATTTTGAGATTATTTAGAAAGCTCCCATTGGGTATTAGAGGAGTTCAAAAGTACAAGTAATTAAGCATTATTAAAAAACAAACAGAATGATTTGCAAAAAAAAACACACACATTATCTACATCAATATTTCTTGTAGAGTAGAACTTTATAATATTTTCTTGTCCAAAAATAGGTACGTATCAGCAGATTAATAGTTAGGATTTAATGTTTTTTATATTTTGGGGCTGACATTGATAATTTGGAAGCATTAAATCCTAACTACTAATCCACTGATTTTTGTGAAAAAATAACGCAGGTCAATAAATTTGAACTTTCAAAAATCCTAAGTATAAAAAGAGTTATTCAGTATAGCACACTGATTTCAAATCTGTATTTTTTTTTTTTTCGAGAGTCCTAAAGTTTTTTGAAAAATTGGACCCTACATTTTGACACTTATTTGCCCCATTTTCCATCTTTAATTTAAGCCTAGAAGAAGACTCATTTTGTGCATTAAAAAATAATGATTCGCAAGTGAATTTAATGCAAATTACATTTACAGTCTGTGTTATGATCTAAAGAGACTCCTGGGGGCGTAGGGGACGGGGGTAAGTCCAAAAGTCGGCCAAAACGTATGTATTTAAATAACTACTTGAATATTACATGAAATGGATGAATAAGGAGGACATACTAGATCCTATATCCACATCTTTCAAACAAGATGTCAAGTACTCGATAAGACTCCTTAACTAAGAAGAAATCGTCCATTTAAATGTGTAAATTTTCATTTCGAGGGAAAATCCACTAAAATCAAAAACTTACGATAGAGCTGCTACTTAAGTAACTTTACCGTGGGCAACAGATCTTTGTGAGGAAAATAAACCCTTAAAAAACCTCTCAAACTAACCAAGGAATATTTTTATTTTATTTTAGTAACACATTGGCCATAAATTATTTTCCCAATAATTTTAACCTTGTTGATTCATGTTCCATGGAGCCTCAAAGCGTTTTATTTTATGAAGAACCAGTGCGACAATGTCTGAGATTTGAGTCAATTTTTTTTTTGTCTTTTAAACATAATAAATAATCAAACAATTCTCAAACAGTTTAGAAACTTACATCATTTATATACTAACTCAATATTTTTAAGGCTTTTAAAAGCCTTTTTTATAATGTTGAAAGCAATTCCAAATATTTATATCTCACTCATGACAATATTCAATATACATACATAGAAAAAAGCAATAAGTAATCAAGGAAATATATAAATATTAAAAAGGCTCCATGGATTTACTTCTTTGCAAAATATTATACATACTCTTAAAAATTGTCAACTTTTTCTTTGTCTCTCTCTCTTTCAATCAAATTAAAAACTTTATAGACATTTTTATTTATTAATCAATTGATATAAATTATAGTGGCTTGAATAAATATTGACTTTAAATATTTTCAGTCTATAGAAACTCATGTACATTAAAGTACTAATGAAGAACTGCATAGGAGATAACGAGAGTCTTCTTTCAAATCAAAAATATTCAAATGTACATATATAGAAAGGAAAAAAAAACTTTTAAAATATACATATGCAAAGATAAAATGACTAATAATTTAATTTGTTCCTGATTTTGTACACGGCATGACGTTTATCTACATATGAGTACTATTAGTGTCAAAACTGTAAAGTCGTGACCTTGACACCTTAAGCAGTAGGTGCCTCATGGGCCACTAGCAAAAATATTTATGGTAAGGCGTTTCACTGGTGATATTAGGTCTCGTAAAAAGACATCTATTATTTTTGCAATAAATGGCTTAAATTTTCTGTATCTGACGTTGTATAATTGCGATTTTATTACGCTAGATGGCATCAGAAAGATGAAACTTTGTACTAAAGAAACTATCAGAGCAGGTTTATGCGTGCTTGACTCAGGTGTGTTTGAGTGCTCGTCAAAGATGGACACCAGCAAGGAGAAAATACACAATATTCTATAATTTTTCTTCGATGAAGACAAAAACGCAAGTCATGCAGCTGAAAATGTTAATATGTGTTTATGGTCCTTATACTGTAACAGCCAATAATGCACAATTTTTTCAGTTTTTAGAAGCGCCCAGCTTTGGCCAACAGAGGAGGTATTTTGTTTCATCAGGACAGCACCAGGCCAATTCGATCGTGACTCACCAGAACCTACGAGAGCTTGGTTGGGAGGCTCTTATACATCCACCTAATAGTCTGGACCTCGCATCAAGTGATTACCACCTGTTCTTGTCTACATCAAGTGCTTTGGATGGTAAAAATATCGCCTCAAGAGAAGATTGTGAAAATCTGTTTAATATTTTGTCAACACATATGTGTGATAATGAAATAACTGGCAATGTAAAAAAAGAGTTATTCCCGGTAAGTGAAAAAAAAACATGTTAGAAAAAATATTAACCCATTCAACTGGGATTTTCCGAACCCTTAATTTTATGTAACTTTTTAGTACAGTTCTCAAACGTTCCGTCAGAATAAGTTAAACCTTTTTCATGTAGTGATGATGTTTTCTGTAGGAGTTTTTCGTATAATAAGTAATGTTTTATTGAGGTTGGGTGAGTATAATTGATGTGTTCTCTGTTAAGTCGTTTGTTCTAATCATAATTTGTCAAGAGGTTGTATTAATCCCTATATTGTCATTGATTTTGAAAATGGTTTATAGCACAATGGATATACAGCGATCCCCTCAGAAGTTGTGTAGGTTATTACTTACGGTATATAGGATAAAAGATATCAGATCATCATTCCCATAAAGGATGTTGATTTGAGAAGAATTAGCCAGAGGGAGTCATGTCACTCTTGGAAGAGGGGTCCATCTTATAAGATATTTGTGTCCCCTTCTGGAGTGAGGTTGTCAGTGCTGTGAGAATAGTGAGAATCTTTGAGTATTTTCTATGTAACTTTAAGACTGAGCTCGTCAGACAGAATTGGACATTGGGTTATTTCATTAAACATTCTCAAGCCTCGAAACTCCCTTCACCTTAAATCAACTCCTTTCATATTTTTGACCTCAACTTCCATCCAATATCAAGTACGATCACATTGTAAGTGCTCAATATTGATAACCTAACCGTCTTCACGAACCAAACTCTCCAACTTTTCAACTCTTTTCTTCATCGAGAACCAAGTCCTGATGAAGAAGGGAAATCTCTTACCCTATCCCCCCTTTATTAATTCTTCCTTTGTGATGCACATCGTTTTACTAATCAAAAGTTTCTGACTTTACTTTAGCAAAGAGGACAATCATTGAAATTTCGTCGTAACAGTGCCTTCTTTTGATCTAAATGTTAAAATTTTATTTAAATATTTTTGCTTTTGGTCTCTAAGTAAAATAAAATTTAATCAAATCATTAAATGTTTATCAATTATGAAGATTTGTGTATTTTAGAAAAATGTCCGCTATCAATCAGTACAGATAATTCATTCAATTATTGAATACCTTCGAATAAAATAATATAAAGAAAAACATAGGTTAATACCCTGCAAGAATCAACACTACATTTATGAATAATAATCGCATTAATGTGGGTTTTTTTGGGGGGTTATAATAGTGAATAACCATACTCAATTTAAACACTATCTGAAAAGTATTGTTGTATTTTTAAAATAAATTATTTTTTTATGCATTGGAAATATAATTATTGTATCTTGGAAAAGTTTCTTTTTTCATTTCAACATATGTCAATATGAAACTAAAACTCTAAATTTTTTTTAAGCACCTTGTATTTAAAGTTTATAAAAGTAACAATTTAAGTTCAAAATATGAACTTTTGACATGACAATTTTTAAAATAACAGACAAAATATATACATATATAACTGATACAAATTCAAAGGCTACTGTATTAAGAATTTAATATCAAGGACATTTGGGTCCAGTCAACACAAAATCAAGTATGAATGACTTTTTTCTAAAATGATCCCAGGGCTACAATTGTATTTTCATATACTAAACTTTAATTTCTATCAATGAATTACTCTGATTAATCATACGAGGACACTGCAAATTCCACTTAAAGAATATACTGGGTTATATGTATTTGAGAGGAACTATTATCAAATAAACAAATAAAGTCTTATAAATCAGATGAAAGCTCTATGTTATAGAATACATTCGTGGCTATATCAAGTGTATCAGAGGAATGGGAATGTAAAACTTACAAATGACCGAGAAAAGTAGTTGAATATTTCTTATTTAGCTAGATTTGTGTACAAAACTGCTATATTGTGTTTGTCAAACGATGAATTTGTGATTTTTGAACCTTGAGCAGATTGATATTCAAAATTTTTTTAATTTTCAAATTCTACGTACCAAATTATGAATTATGCATCGTTGTCAAACTTCGTTTTCTTCGTAAAGGTGTGAAGCTTTCTCTATGTTAGCCTCTAGCTCTGAAGATGAACAATCTCCTAGAGCATACTACGGATTTCGGCTTTCCATTTTCCCAAGTTTTTATCAAATTTGAAAGAATATGTATGAATTTGTTCATAAAATGAGTTGGATTTAGTTATTGTGAGGGATAAGACTCAAGAATCTAGATCTAAGCGTCTTCCCAGTTTTGATACTCCATAGTAATTGTTGTTGTTTTCTTAAAAGACTTGACTATTTGCCGAAGAAAAAAAAATCTCAACAATCAAAATTGTAATTAATTTATTAGAACCCTTTATCAATTCTTTTATAGCCCACCTTTTCTCTAATTAGAAAGTCCTAACTTGAAAAATTATATTAAGTTCCAATTTTTTTATGACAATTTAACAAATTTAAGACATGGAAAGTTCTATTAATAAATTACAATAACATCAATATATGAACACTACATAAAACATTACTAAGACAAAATAAAATTTTTTTGTTTGACGAGTTTATTTTCTTTTTTTTAAATGAAAGTTGTTGTAGCCACAACAGCTTTCACCAAAACACACAAAAAGCAAAAAAAAAGTCAAAAACGTTTCCCCTTTTATAAATTGGATTTTTATCAAATATTTAAAAGAATCTGAAAAATTAACAAAACATTATTTATTTTAATTATTTTCATTTTTATATTCCTTTTTTTTTGATATACCTGTCACATTCACATTTCACAAGAGCTACTACTTTAGTCTATATTACTTGTTTTTTTAATAGCTCTACCATGAGTTTTTAATTTTAATGGATATGGAGTTTGCATTAAAAATACTAGCGAATTATGGTTATTTAACGGACAAAATGAGTATCCTTCTGGGCTTAAATTGTAGATGAAATTGGGAAATGGGGCAAAAAATGGGAATCGATTTTTCAAAAACCGACAGACTTTCGAAATTTTTTTTTTTGACAGATTTGTAATCAACGTGCAAAATTGAATAACTTTTATTATATATATATATACTTTTTAAGATTTTTGACTGCCGACTTGTGTAATTATCAAGGACTCTGGTATATTTTTTTTTTTTGGAAGATGACACTGCCAAACGAGGAATGTTTAATTATATCTATAACACCCATTATATTCCTGATGTACTAATTTTATTAGTAGAGATGGGGCAGAGACAAAATATAGTTTTGTAATTAAAAATGGAAAAACACTTGATCTTCTTGTTTGTGTTTTTTTAAAAATTATTTTCATTCTTTGTTAGAATGTTGAGAGAGAATCATCGATCTTTAAAGAAAGAACCTAATGATTCTCGCCAACGTTCAAGGTAAATTTTAGTAAAAATATGTAATAATTGATTAAATAAATGAATAGTAATATACCTTTAAATGTTGAAGTTTCTCCTCAGTGTAGCAACTATACAAGTTATATAATGTTCCATCTTTAAAATCCTTCTACTTTGAGCAAAAAATACTGGAACATTTGAATTTAATTTTTTAGAAATTCCGAATAGAAAAAATGTTTTATTATTTTTTTTTTTAAGCTGTTAACACTGTTACTGACATCTCTGCTCAATTGCGCGTTAAAATATTCAGTAATGTTTGAGATACGTGTCGTTCTTTTCTGAACAGCTAAAATTGAATTTTTCATCTTTTTTAAATGTCTAATTAAAAATTGCAAATATTAAGCCAAGAGAAAATTCATTTACATAAAAGTTGTAGTTTTTAAAAAAAATAAGAGTTTTTGAATCCATTCGGTGGTTCTTGGTTCGAAGGGGATCAAATACCGCCCTAGTTCTACCTATGAAACACCGAATGGATTTGAAAACTCTTTTCTTTTTTTTTTGCAATATTAGTCATTATGCAAACTGCTTTGAAAATTGGAAAAAATGAGAGGGATATAAATGAATTTAGGTAATTTAATAAATATTTCTAGATTCATAAACAAATTCCCGATATTTTTTATTACCTATAGTTGTACATATATTTAAGTTTAACTCATCCCTTCTCATTGCACTCTCCAAATGCCCCATCCCCATATATTAAATACGTATGACGTAAATATTAAAACATGTATTTGATTTGTCAATCCATTAAACATGTCAATTAAGGAACACCGAGATCTGTATTTATACCAAGACCTTTAGAAATGGAGGCAAAGAAACCTTTTAATTCAGCTGCATTTAATCTTGATTTTGACAAAACGAAATCAAGACTTTTGTAAAGGGGCTGAGACCCAGATTCAACCTCAAATTGGAGGAATCAATACCAGGAGGGATCGTCTTTGTTGGATACGGATACGTCAATAATGAGAGTGATTTTAGTTTACATATGACTTGATTACTCTTCCTCCTAATCAAACTGGGTCTGTCCTCCCATACAGCTGTTATTCATTGTTATCAACATTCGTACATCACTCTGTTGTACCTGTTTGGGTTCATTTTTTGGTTGTGGAGACTCATAACTAACAGTGTTATGAAAGCTACTAACATCAAGACGTAATTTCATTCAATTTTTTGCTCCCTACGCATGGTTTACTTTATTTTATGTTTTAACTAAAAAAATGGATTTTAATATCTGTAGCCATATACATATATATATATATATGTACATAAATATTATTTTCCTATTTTAAGAACAATCTAAAATATTTCCCCCCCCCCCCTCCTCGTCCTAAAAAAAACCAATATTGAATTTTTATCTTTTTATATTATATTTATTTATAAATACGTTGAACTACTGTGAGTTTGTTTGTGTTTTTTCCCTCTTTTTTTTTTTTTTTTACCAATAGTATTTATCTAGAATGTAATGTCCATAGGGTTTGTTTTATTATTATTTTCCTTTGTTTACCTCTTTTGAATTTCAAGAATTACAAATGATGATTTTATAAATAGCATAAACTTCTTTTTTCCTCAAGTGAAATATATATTATTTACTAGGGAAAACTGTTCTTTTTTTTTAATAAAGGATTACAAATTACAGCCAGTAAAATTAGACAGCAAAAACAAGTGTAACACTCTTAGAATATAATTTATTTTGATTTCTGAATCTTTTTGTTGAGGAAAACAATACAAATTTCATTTATCTTTTATATAATAATTTAATACTCTTACTGCAGTATTAAGTAAAATAATATTCGATCTCTAAATCTTGATTAGGTTCGTCCATGTTTAAATTTGAGAGCTGAGTTACGTCCCGTATTCATTTCGAATATGGAAACTTTGTTCCATCAAGATATTCAATGCATTTCTCATAACTACAGGCAAACGACCCCTGATATTTGAAATGAATCAAATACTTTGTGCTCTGCGAGGGAGATATATCCGTATTTTTGTTCATATTTGAAAATGTTTTGCTCCAGGTCTGAGGATTCAATGTGGAATCAGAAAAAAGAAACTATATTTGCAGTTTAAATCTTTATTCTACATTAGTCTGCAGTCAATTTAACTTCAAAATGTCTTGGATTTTATAGTAATGAATGCAGTAATAATTTGGAGACAAATAAATAAATTAATTAATTAATAATTTTTATTAATTAATTATCATTAGCATGTGTTGTTATATTAACAAAAATAAATTAGTGAAATGAAAAGCATTAATTATGTTTAAAAAAACAAAACTCTGCTAAAGAAATTTAACTATAGTGACATTCAAAAGCCCTTCCATGCTAATCATGAATTTGATCATTCTAATGTGATATATTTTGATAACTAAAATTTGGTCTTATATTCAAAATAAGCAGTGATTAAATGGAGAGATTCGTGAGTGTAGTACACAGAAGCATTTCTTCAAAATCGAAATAACCGCTATGTACCAATTGATCACACTAAAAAACACAGATACATATTAATTAGTCAAAGTTGTAATTTCAATCCCCTCTTAGTGAATTTTATTGTACTGCCTGCTTCACCAGCCAATTCCCCTGTATTTGTCCTACAAATTCTTAAACCCATCCACTTAAAAATAAATTCAACTCTTTTAATTTATTGATAATGTCTTTTCTTAGGAGTTATTATTCATATATTTAATGATTTTTGTATATTGAGGTTTGGTGAATATAATTCATTTGCTTCTTTTTGAATTAATCTTTTGTTTTGTTACTATCATTTTTTGTCGAATTCATCTTTTTTTTGTTTTCATAAACACAACGAGCTTTTGTTGGGATCAACAAAAATACAATATACATTATCGCTTCAGCTGTTTTTCATCAGTTGACTCTTTTGATTTAAAGTAGCTGACTCTACGTGTTAATAATTCCAATAGGGTATTATTTATAATTTTGATATATAAAACATTTAGAAAATCAAGGATTGAGCGCCCTTTTTTGAATTTTTGAATATATTACAAGTATTAATGATTTGTATATTTGTTGAATTTATCAATGTATAGATTATCTCAATAATAACTCTGCCCAATATTAAAAAGATGGTAACAAGGAAAATACAGAAAGGTAGCAGAAGCGCACAGTTGTTTAACCCAAATTCTCCCTTTCCCTTTTGTGAGTCGAGTGGACAAAAAAACTTGTCGTGATGAGTCACACATGCTTCTACTAAGCTCATATAACTTAGAACCTTTTACCCACGCAACCTCTTCAAATGTAAGAAATAGTTATTTGGTATACATAAGGTAAGATTTTTTTACCATTAATTATGTACATAATTTTAAATGCTGAGTTTGCTTATAAAATATGATAACTTGTCAAATCATACGATTTTTTTTTTTGAGGAACTTTTTAGTTGTTTTTGTGTTTTGTAGAAAAATTACCAAAAACATGGACACATCCTCATGAACTCCCTCAACCTTTCCTTCAAAAAGAGAAGAAAAAAAAAGATAGCCCAAAATGATATGGTCATTTTTTTTTCATATCTACACAAGAGATAATTCAAATTAACCACTGTCAACAATTTTTGAATCATCTATAATCTACAGCCAAGCATGCGTAAGTGGAGTTTCAAGAGTTAGCCAAATATCATATATTTTCATGTTAGCTGTGGAACGTTGTATGCTGTGAAGTAATTCAATAATATTATTTGAGTATCACTGAGGTATCAAACTATGTATGTTAACAAAATTGTGTGTATACATAAATAAATATATACAAAGTCGACACAATTTTTAAATTATTATTATTATTATTATTTAAATTGTTGCATTTTCTCAAAAAAAAAAAAAAAAAGATAAATAAAATTATAGTTTATTGTTACAAATTAATGTCCTCAGAGTTGTTCACATTGTTATTTATACGTTTTTTGATAAATAAATAAACATTATTCATTTTTTATATACATACATTTTCGTTGGTATTTTTTTTTTTTTTGTATGTGTGCAAATTATAATTTATCATAATGCTCACAGCCACTCAAATATTTATGAAAGGTGGTGTAAGGAGGGGAAGAGAGAGAGAAAGTAGGGGGGAAAAAAGAGAAAATATTTTTGTTGGAGTAGAATAACAAATACCTGCAATATTTATTTATTTATTTAATATATATTACCTATGTACACGTTTCTAAATATTGAAATAGACAATGTTTTTATCCCCTACCTTTCAGCAGAAGCAGCTTGTTGAGCAGCTTACATGCAACAAAAAATAGTTACAAAACAAGGAAAAAAAGTAACGTAACAAAAGAAAAGCCTCTGCAAAAGTATGAGGTCAGAATCTTGGAAGTTTTGTAAGGATTAAGGACTATGAATTTTGCTTGATATGTATGAAGATTTGTCTCTAAAGATTCTCCAGGCACAAGGAACAACAACTCAGAATCATGCAATTGACTCACTTACATAAATAGTATCCATCTTTTTCCATAAGGCATAGGAGTATGTCCACTATATATGTATTTGAATATTTAAACATGTATTTTACGTATAAAATTTTTCATTTGTTGACATTTTTATATATATGTTTTCAGCCATTTCCTTGAGTTGTAGAAAAAGTAAAATAACCATAAATTGCTTTTAAAAAATGCAAATATTTAAAGACCCAACTTTTTATTTTGTTAATAATAATTGAATAGACATTATTATCAAACCTAAAACTTGAAGATTAGTATTTATGTACTTATTTTTCTTAAAATTTTCATACAAATCATGAAATTTGAACAAAAATAACAATAAATCCAAAACTAATGAGCCAATTTTGATATTTGAAAAATTCCCTATTTATTTAAAGTAATATCGTCCTTTTGTGAACAACTAAAGTCGAATTTTTCCTTTATTTAAAATACACATCTCAATTCAGCAATAATTGCTGAATTAATTAGTGGCTTAATACAATTTTTTATGTATTGGTTCATGTCATTCTATGTAATTTAAAAGGGGAAAAGGGAAGCAATTGACTCAGTAAGCTTGATTATCAAAGTGTAGGAATGTAATTAAATAATAATTGAGAAACGATGTTGTATTATTATTCACTTAACAAAAATGTGTTTCATTTTTTGTGAAAATATGATTTTAATATTAATATTAATTTTTTTATAAGTACAAATCCACATTTTATAGATGGCAAATATATTATTTATATATGTACATAAATAAGGGCAGAGACTGCCTTTCTCTTGTTTCCAGGCTCATCCATAAATTTCATTAAAAAGTGGAATAATAAAAGTTCCAACGTCTTGCTTCCTATCTATAAATATATATACATATGACATACATATATGTATATATATGTATGTATGACCAACTTTGGTTATGATAATGAAATTATATGAGAGTGTATTATACATATATATATATGAAAAAATACATGATTTCTTTATGAGAGGGAAACATGAATAATGAAAGAGTTAATTATATATATTAAGATATTGTTGCTGTCTTCAAATAAAGAAGAAATAGATATGCTTAAAGGACCTTAAATATTCAGAATGTACTATGTAAAGAGAGGTTGGGTTAATAAGAAATGAATTGGTTTAGAAAAAGGGATGTAGGAGGGTGTCTTTTATATGAATTTGTCTGAATTAGGTCGTGAAGTTTAGTTAAATCAATTGATTTGTTGCTCTAACATTGTCTCTAGTTACAAACACAAAAAAAAGTCATAAGTTTTATTGATTTTTTTTCTGAATGTGTATAGTTAACTGGGATTTTCTGGACTCTCAAAGTCTATGAAACTAACTCTGATTAAATTGTTTTACCTTTTTAGGTGGCTCCTAAATTGACAAGTCAGAATAGGTTTAATTTTTTTAATGTATGTAAGCATTTTTGTATTGAGGTTTGGTGAATAATATTTATTTGTTCCCTTATTTCCTTTGGCACATATAATTACCAGTCAAATACTATCTCTTCTTTTAGTGTGAGGCATACTTCATACTTATATAATATAAGCTGTTATGTTATATAGTACACGCAACCTCATTAAAAGTGATACAAATGTATTTGCCAAATAAAATTCGCTTCAAGAAATAAATATTTCATTGAATACTTTATTAAAATTTAATGTTTTAACCCTTTTGAAACCCTTCACTAATCTTCTTCAGAATAAATTTAAAATTATGGCTTTTTTTACCCATAATTTGCATAGAATTCATACAAATATTTTGAGTATTTTTGTTGATATTGAAGAAAGTAAAATGTATCCTATTTTTGTACTATGAAAATAGAATTTCTTATATTGTAGAGGTAACGTTTTATTACCCCTAGTTCCTAAACTTATTACAAAAGATACGTTCACTTACAGAAGACTAAGAAAAAATAACTATATTAGATATTTTTATTAAAATTGATATAAAAAATTAATATCTTTGTATAGGATCGTTTTTTATCCAATTCCAAATAGCAAATGTAATAAATAATTTTAAATAAATATATAACTCAATGCGGACATATTTCGCACTAACAAAGTTTATTTCTCATTGATAAGGGAGGGGGGGGGACCCCCTTATTTTCTCATAAAAAAAACAAAAAATTTATAGTGTTTAAGAAAAAAAAAATGTTTAGGATAATGATCTTTTGGCATCGTGTAAAAAAAAAAAATAAAGTGATGTTTAGAAATTTTCGTTTGAAAAAATAATCTCCTCTTGATTAAATGAAAAAAAAAAGATTAATTTAATAAAAAATCATTTTATTTTTTCTGTTAAAAGATATTATTAATATTATTATTATCAATTAAGTCTTGAAAAGGAGCTTTCAAATTTCCATATATAAATTGAAAATTGATAGAGTTGACTCATTACTATCCATTCCTTGCCAAATAGATAAAATAAGATATCTTATAAGCTTATAAAAATTGTCAAAAACGGTGTTTTAGTAAAAATGTATGTAGCACCTATCAGATTTCCACGTTGATGAGTTAAATTAATAATTAATCAAATTCCACATTCTAATTTACGTCATACGTAAATAATGCATATTTGTAATCAAAACTTTTTGACTAGTCATTTCATTCTACATAAATATAATTTTATATTAGTTTAAAAATAGATAGTGATAACTTTGGCTCTGATGAATAATATCATTAGGCATGAAAATAATATGCAAATGGGGTGTGTAGCATAAAAAGAAAGAGAAAATCATCAACCTGGTAATAACTCTGACAATTTGATGAATGTTAAGAGGGAAGCAGATTGAGCTGTCATGACATTTTACTGAGCTAATAGCTGCTATTCTCCTTTATATATGTATACAACAATAAATAATAACATAGATGAGAGGCAGAAAATTAACTGAAATTAATGTCAGGAAATTATATGTATATTTTTAACTAATAATAATTATAGGAGGACTTGAGCCCTTTTTGTTGGAAATTTTATTTGCTTTATTAGCCTTAATGCATGACTTCCTTCATGCGAGATCTTTACTATCAGGTAGATGTTGTTCTCCCCTCAGTAATAAAGGAAAAATGATAACAGCATTGGAAAACAAAAAGTACACTTGTTCAAAGAGCCAACTCCACAAAATCTCGCACGCGGTATTTTGCATATTATTTACATTCCTAAATATCACATGATATTCATGGCGTGAATACATTTGAGCGAGTCTAATTTCGGTGAGTGTCATCTTTGCAACATACATTTGAGCGAGAATTTATTTGGGCAAGATGTTTTTCAGTGAGTTTAATCTCCACGGCAATTTTATATGATACATGTGTCAAGTCAACAAGTAAACAAGTTTATTTTCGAATATTGAAAAGTAGAAAATCCACTTTACATTGTATTTTTACTTCATAAATATAACGGCCAAATATTTTGGAGTCATTTACAGACCTATTTTTTTTTTCTAAAATGTCACTTTTAATCATGAAGAAACTTCCAAGGATTGCTGTTGTCTATCCAATAGAGCAATTGGATAAATGTGTCGACTGTACATGGAGTCGATATGGTACCTGAAAGAACGTCTATCTTTTTCATAGCCCCAGAGGTTTATTTAGTTGCAATTGGCTAAAACCAGTTCATCTGTTGTAGAACTATTAAGAACCCCTTACGTCATAGTAACTACATAGTCAGAAATACCAGATGTTTTTTATTCTCGATTGTGGCTAATATTTTTTTCCTATAATACAGTTGCAATTATTATTGGAGTCATTATTTAATTAATCGAAATAACCTATTAATACAAACGAGAAAAGAGAATGTCTTCAAGAATATGAGAGCAGATCACACTCATTTTTGAAAAATATCTCAGATAAATTTGCTTTCTTGTTGACTTGACACATATAATAAACATTAACTTAATGACGTCATTACTATCCGTCTCTGCTCATTCTTGTGGTGTATTAAATGACCATTTCATTTTTACCTAAATCACAAATTTGACATTACAAATAGATCAATGGGGATACATACATGAAAAATGACTCACGAATCCAAGATTTACAGTCCATTACGTCATCATTGTTAAAGAAAATATAATATGGTACAAACTTTTTTTGACCATTTGTGTATGTAAAGGTCCCTGGAAGAGAAATATTCTACTCCACGAGGACCCATCCGTCGAAAATATTGAATACAATCATACTTAATGAGTTTTGTAAATTCTTCTCATAACAAAAGCTTACGACGAAGTTGAGACGAAATCCGATAGGAGATTTAGTTGCTCCTGACAGTTTTATCCAATTGGATTTGTACTGGAATGACGTCAAGGATGGCTAACAATGACGTCATGAATGTAAACTGTCGCCAAGATGACACTTGCTAAAAATTAAACTCGCTCTAATACTTGGATGTAGCAACTCCAAGAAGACAAACTGTTTCATTTGAAGCTAAGTCAAGAATTAAATTTGATTGGCTTTAATACATTTAGTCGGATTTAAAAAAAAAAAAATCCCTAATTATTTCCTCATTATTTTCCTGGGGTCATTGAAAATCCTAGGATTTAAAAAATAAATGTGTGTACATTTTTCTTAGTTATTCCTTCTTCTTTGACGTAAATTCCTCATTTATCTTCATTAGTCTACGTATATTCAATTTTGTCTGGATTTTTTTTCGAATATACTTTTTGATTCTAAATATACATTCCCTTGGCTCTTTCTTATTGAGGTGCACGAGAAATATTGCGTATATATTGTTTTATATTAGAGAATGAAGGTTCGTATTTAAAAAAAAAATGAATTAAAAAGCAAAGAAGAGGAATTCATTTAAAGGAGAAGATTTTCAGAATTATTATTTTAGAAATGATTCATGGATTCATTTGCCTTTCATTGTAAATACAAATGAATGCTAAAGGCTTTAGTTTAAATAAGATCTATTTATTTCATTAGAAAGCTACAGAAAAAAAATCCTATTCAAGAACATTGTACAAATGTCTCTCATATATATCTGCTAAGTATTACAATCTGAATAAACAATTTTATTTTCGGTGGAAAAACGCTCAAATTATTTGAACGGACAGGATTTAAATACTCTGCAAATTAGAGTACATCGTTGGATAATTGATAGTATTCTTCGAGACGATGAATTGAAGTCCCTCCTACCCGGAGAGACTCCAAAGGATCCCTGGGCCTGAGTTAGAATCCGGAAAGAAGAATTAAGGACCGTAACTCCGATACTATGTGAAGGGTCCATGAAATTCATGGTATCATCTCTCAAGACACTGTTAAGATTATATTCCTTCCCGAAGGCGGAGTTAGAAACACATGGACGTGAATCCCTGGACTTATTTTCCCTTCTCCCTTTGAGGAATGTTTCTCTTTGTAGTTTGTATTCTATTGGCAATGAGTTGCTTCCTCTAGGAAAGGGCATACCTTTATGGTTATTCAGAGTCATCTACATAGTACAGTGCCCAGATTTTATTGTTTTAAAATATTTTGTTAGGGGAGATCCTTTTTGAATATGAACCTTATTTGGAGAGTGAAAAAAACCCCAAGAAAGTCCACTTATCAGGATTTGAAGGCTACTAAAAAAACCGACTCTTTCAATATAATTTCAGATATAAATATAAAATATTCATAGAATAATAATAATGCAGTTTGCAAAATCAAATGGGAATAACAAAATAATATTAGAGCAAGCTCAATATCATTACATAAAAGGCTTCTTTTTTTTTTGGCTTTTTTTGCAAATAGCTTTTTGACGAGGAATTTGATATTGATATAAAAAAAAAGAGGGTGAATATTTCTTTAAAAAATAGAAGCATACATATTGATATGATATATATGCGTATTATTACTACTCTCTATGACCTTTCCCTTCAAATGAAGGATCTTATAGATAGTCTCATGCGAATATTGAATAATTAATTCTACCTTTTTCATATATATATATATTTATATTGGCACTATATTTAGATATGGGGGAGGAAATCCGTGGATTCTCTTGGGGAATGTCTTTCACTGTTTTTAATTATTAGTACGATTGAACTTTGCACTAATTAAAACTCATTTAGACCCCTTATAAGGGAGCGTTCTACACTTTGTGTTTCATACATATATTTAATAAATAATTAATATGTTGTTGTAATAATAATATTGGCTACTTTTAAAATGATTTTTTTCTCCTTCTTTTACTAACCTGATTGACTGTTCGAGTTACTATTTAATAAAAAAAATATCTGTCTACAAAAACTTACTCATTTTTAGATATGTAATCATTTGTATAATTGCAAAGAGCTGCTCTCCTTCCAAGGGTTACCAATTGTAAACTTTCCCTTTACTATATTTTGTTCAAATATAAACATGTCATAGTATTTATAGCTCTAAGCTGATAGAGTGAAAGAGTATTCATTTAAAAGTACTTGCAATGAGGTTTTTTGTTCACTCGCGTCCTCAACTCTCAAAAGGGAAAAAAAAAATAATTTGGAAAAACAGCAGCAACTGGTAGCTGCTGCCCTTCTGTATTTTCCTTGTTGCCGACCTTTTTATTTTGGGTAGAGTTCTTATTTAGATGAACTAGTCATTGATAAATTTTGTCAATTAAGAAATAAATTGTTTATTATTTAATAATTCAAAAAAAGGGCGCGCAATCCTTGATTTAATATATTTATTATAATATATCAAAATCATAAATAATAGTAATAATAATTAGGAATGTAAATAATATGCAAAATGCCGTGTGCGATATTTTGTGGAGTTGGCTCTTCGAACAACAGTACATACTTTTTGTTTTCCAAAGCTGTTATCATTTTTCCTTTATTACTATTGAGGGGAAAACATCATCTATCTGATAGTAAAAATTTCGCATGAAGAAATACGTGCAATAAGGTTAATAAAGCAAATAAAATGTAAACAAAAAGGGCTCAAGTCCTCGTATAATTATTTATTAGCTAAAAGTATATAATTTTCTGACATCCATTTGAGTTAATTTTCTGCCTCTCATCAATGGTTTACATACATAATGTTATTATTTATTATTGATGTCTTCATTTGTATATGTATATAAAGGAAAATAGCAGCTATTAGCTCCGTAAAACGTCATGACAGCTCAAGCTGCTTCCCTCTCAACATTCATAAAATTGTCAATTGAGTTACAACCAGGTTGATGATTTTATCTTTCTTTTTATTTTACACGCCCCATTTGCATATTATTTACATTCCTAATAATAATATCCTTTTTGCTACATTAAATCAAAAGAGTCAACTGATGACAAACAGCTGAAGGGAGAGTACAATGTATTTTTGTTTATCCCGAAAAGCGCTCGTCGTGACTCCTCGAGCCCCACTCCTCTTCAAAAATTCCATTTGTAGTTGTTTTGTTGTGTGGTAGAGAATGGATTCCCCCCCCCCCCCCAGAATCCTTCAAAGCCAACTACAAAGAGTACAACCAAAAAAATCCCCTCTCATAATATTGATTCATGTATTATTGCATAAGTCAAATAAAAAATCACGAAATCACCTATTTATTTATTTATTTGGAAATATATTCGGGGAAAAATGTATGTAATGTATGTATTTCTACATATAAATCAATATAAAAAAAACGGGGGTTCTTTTGTATATATATATATATATTTTGAAAAATAAAAATGTAATATTAATATATAATACATACACGTTGTCAAAGTAACAGCACTCTAAGTGTTGCAGTAGTAGAAATAGCTAAACTCACACTATACATACATATATGTATTTATGTTCATCTCTGTATATATATATATATATACAATTCATTCTCTAGCCCTCTATTTGACTCCATAAATGTATATATATATATATATATATATATATATATAAAGAAAAAGTTACATATACAAACGGTATAAAAAAAAACACAAAAAAAGCTGGAAAAAGAGGAGATGTCATAAAAAAAAACAGTTGTAACTTTGTGATAATGCTTTAGTATGTTCTTCTTATTCCCTGATTATATTTATGTATATATATATATATATATATATGTTCCTTGTATATTTGTATATTATGTACATACACGACCATTTCCCGACTTTGGAAAAGATATATATTTTTTTTTTAAATTTGAAATTAGACGACTTTTTTTTTTCCTAGAAAAGGTCGATTACAAATCCCTCTCTTTCCTACCCATTTCTGAACCTTCCTTCCTAAAAGGGCTATAAAAAAAATTCCCTTAATTATCTTGTATCTAGAATATTTCGGCTGTTGTCTTATCATCCAACTCTGGAGCTATTCTTCGTTTAATAGTAGAAAGAAATCGTTCAGCCTCTATACCGAGCAAATTACAACACTTTTTTATTTGACTCAAATGGACTTTATTTAATTAAAAAAACGGTCTTTTTCGAAACTTTAAAAACTCAATCAACATATCTAATGTTTATAATCCCCTTTCAAAAAAGTTTTATTTTCAATTCGACCTTTACCGACCTTTTTATTTCAAATTGAAAACTGAAATGTTATAGCGGTTTCTCACCCCTAAAGAGAGGCACTTACTTTTGAATAATTATTGTTGTATAAGACAAAATCAACGCAACTTCTGGAACGATGCACGCTATTTGTTCAACTGCCACATTATCAGGAGTTATGTCTAGGGTAGTCATGAAAAAGCCATATACATATATAATTTGAAATTACTGGACAAGTCGATTTTTTGTAAGCTCTGGGATAGCAGATTCTATCTAAGGGATCCTCGTTGAAGACAATTGAAGAGAGGTACTCTGCTAACTCAATCTTATCTATTATCCAAATCCATAAGTCTATGAAATCAGCTTTTTGGGCCTGAACTCTGGATCCATAAAATAAAATAAGCAGATTTGTGAACGGTTCCTTGGTTTTAGAACGTTATTGTATCTTTTGTAACTAGTGATCTATTTAGGTCTCAAGGCTACTTTGTATAGAACTCTTTTTTTCGGTCTTTTGTTCCAGTTTTGATCCCTTACAGTTAGTGTTTGAATCAAAATCATCAAAGCAACCAGGTTAAAAGTTTGTTTTTTCATTGAGAAATACGAATTTCATATTCTTCAATCCCATCAAGGTCTAAGTTTCGGGTGAAGTAACTGGTAAATAACTGGCTCTTATCCTCTCAAATCTGGTACACGAATAAATAACAGCTAAATTTTCAGTTCAATCAATCAATGTTCAGAGTATAAATAAGGGGCAAGGGAGGTAAAAATCTGGAGCTAACCAAAAAAAAAAAATAAAAAATGCTTGGATGTTGTTACTAATGTATTAGACTTAATGTAATTTCAACCAATCTTTTTCTTAAATGAAATAAAGGGCAACCTTAGTATCCTGGAATAAAACACGATAAACCACTCGACTTCCTTATAAGTGGAGTCATAGTTGTTGATTTATCATTTCAAAAATGTTGCTTAAATGTGACAAATGACATTATTCTGTAAAAACACTGATGAATTGACATGGGAGTATGTAATGTCGTATTCTCATTTTTGATTTGTACTAAAATACATACGAGTCCCCCTCTTCAAAAGGTTGAGTGACACATGTTGTTCCATTCCTTATATGAGTGGAACTCATTGACAATTTTCTATTTTGATAATGGCAGCAGGAAAATTGTTCACATTTGAATAAAGAAAGGTCACTAAATGTAGATAGACAAGACACAATAGATCAACAGTTGATCATACAAATTCATTTGATGTCATCAATCTATAAAGTCAGCCATGTTAGAAGAGTGTTATACTCCTTTTACAAGTTTATTAATTCATAATCTTTGCACACTATGAAAGCCATGCATGGGAGTAAGTGACCTCAGAAGTTGGTGCAAAACTATACAATTTATTTAATAATTAAATATATCTCGACTACAATCATTTCTTCAAAAATGGCGTCACTTGAGTTTTACTATGCACTCTGTCTGATATCAGTGAAAGCAGACTATGTATATATATATGTATATACATCAATTGCTACATGAATTGTGTGAATATCATTGTGAGGAGAGGAATGGAAGCCATTTTGTAAAGCTTTTTCCGTATTTTCAATTAATATTATTTATTTTTTAAACTTTATAATAGACACACCCCACAAAAGAGAACTTTGTTTGATCCTCAATCCCTCTTTGTGTGAACTGTTTAGGAGTTGTTCCTGTTGTTTTTTTTTTGGTTTTTTTATGTACCTAGCTAATTAGTAAATTCAGAAAGGAATAAAAAGGTTGTAAAAAGGACTATAAAAACCCTTCTGTCTCTCACAAATGGAGCTAATGAAAGGTCTAGACATAAGGAGGGAAGGAGGGGGGGGGGAGGGTAACTTTAGAGACTTTTGAGAAAGTTTTATTTAGAGTAGTACATAGAGCAGTAATAATAATAATAATAATGATAATCTTGTTTATTTCTCATTACAAAGGAGTCTTATTTCATTAGAGAACAAAGTTTTTTGTGTTTTCATACACATCTGTTTGTTTGTGTATCTTCTTTATTTATGATGGGTGAATGGAGGTAGGGTTCATTTCCCCCAGAAGGATCATTTTAAGGCTGTTTGTGATGCAAATAGAATTCATATTGATTTTTAATCAAATAGCTAACATATGTAGGAATGTAAATAATATGCAAAATGCCGCGTGCGAGATTTTATAGAGTTGGCACTTGGAACAACAGCCCTTTTTGTTTTCAAAAGCTGTTATCATTTTTCCTTTATTACTACTGAGGAGAGAACATCATCTACCTGATAGTAAAGATCTTGCATGAAGGAAGAATACATGCATTAAGGTTAATAAAGCAAATTAAATGTAAACAAAAAGGGCTCAAGTCCTCGTATAATTATTATTAGTTAAAAACATATAATTTTCTGCCTCTCATCTATGGTTTACATACATAATGTTATTATTTATTATTGATGTCTTCATTTGTATATATGTATAATGGAGTATAGCAGCTATTAGCTCAGTAAAACGTCATGACAGCTCAAGCTGCTTCCCTCTCAACATTCATCAAATTGTCAGAGCTACAACCAGGTTGATTTTCTATTTCTTTGCATATTATTTACATTCCTAAACATATGCCCCTCTTTTAATTAATATGGAACTCATAGTAAAGCCTTTGACTGTTTTAGTAGGAGTCACTTTTCACTCCTACTTAAATAACAATTATATAACTCAATTTTCAGACTCCTAAATGTGTTTTAAAGTTTTGAGGGTATAGTTTGGGTCCATATCGTAAACTCATGAAGAGCCAAATTGGTTTTATTTAATGTGTACTCCAGGAAGCATATTGTTTTTATTACTAGCTTCTAATATATCCAAAGGAGAAGTCACTAAATGGGGAGAGTCATGTTGCGAAGCAAATGACTCTATGGGTGTGTTTGACCGTTTAAATTAATCATTTGCAATTACAGGGCATTGACTACTATTATTATCATTCAATGCCAGGATGATCCGTTCACTTTAAATTGAAAAATTTTTCATAAATCATGAAATTGACTAAATAAAGTACAAATCTCTGTTGTTCTCTTAAATAAATACACAATATTAATTCAAAAAATACGTCAAAATAAAAAACAAACTAAAATTCCTTGTCTCAAATATGAGTTTATTAATCTAAACATCTTTCATTTCTATGAAATAATTAGTATGATTAACCCATATAAGGATTAGCAAATTAGCATTTAAAGATTGCAAATGGATATATTCATTTGAAAGGTGATACCATCAGAGCCAAATAATGTCCCGTAAATCAAAAGAAGGTTATAGGCGTCAACTGGTATTGTTAACTTATGCAATATCTCAACTCCTTAACTAAGAAGAAATCGTTCATCTAAATGTGTAAGTTTTCAATCAATTTCGACTAAAGATTCGTTAGAAATCAAAGACTCATGGTAGAGCTACTTGAAGAGTGCTCAGAAGAATTACAAAATCAGCTGAAATCATTCTACTTGCAACTACTTCAATCTATTGGAGGAGTTGTTATTTAGTAGTGCTACCGTGAGTCATTGATTTCTAGCGAATTTTTGTTTGAAATGGGATGAAAATTTACATATTTAGATGGACGATTTCTTCTTAGTTAAGGATTCTTATCGAGCGCTTGACATCTCATTTGAAAGCTGTGGGTCTCAGCTCTTGAATGCATTCCTTAATAATCCATTTCATTTAATATTCAAGGAGTTATTTAAATACATACGTTTGGCCGACTTTTGGACTTACTCCCGTCCCCTACGCCCCCAGGAGTCCCTTTAGGCCAAAACACAGACTGGAAATGGAATTTGCATTAAATACACTAGTGAATCATTATTTTTTAATGCACAAAATGAGTCTTCTTCTAGGCTTAAACTGAAGATGGAAAATGGGCCAAATTAGCACCAAAAAGTAGGGTCCGATTTCGCAAAAACTTTTGGACTCTCGAAAAAAAATATTACAGATTTGAAAGCTGTGGGTCTCAGCTCTTTAATACATTTCTTATTATCCATGTCATGTAATATTCAAGAAGTTATTTAAGTACAAAAAACTATTCCGACTTTTGGACATACTCCTATCCTTTAGGCCCCTTAGGAGTCCCTCTTGGTCAAAACAAAGATTGGAAAGAAATGAAATTTGCATTATAAACACCAGCAGTTTGTTATTTTTTATTGAACAAAATGAGGTTTTTTTAGGTTTAAATTGAAGTTGAAGTTGGAAAATGGGGGAAAAGAGTTTAAAAAGAAAAATTTGAAATCAGTGTGAATTAAACTGAATAACTTTTATCATACTTACATATATCCCTTAGGATTTTTGATATTTCGAATTTGTTGTCCTATGTTGTTAGATCATTTGCAATTGAAACAAATTTACAAAATTTCTTCATTTTGTACTCTTTAATATCAATTAAAACGACTAAGAATACTTGTGTATATTCAAGGCAAGAAGACAAAAATACATCATTTTTTTCTCCAAACTAATCTTAAATTAAAACATAAGTTAAGAGTCTCAATAGAAACTCTATAATTTGTTGTTTGTAGAGTAGTTAAAGCATACAATTTATTTTAATTTCTGATAAATATGTCCATAAAATATGAATTACTTTAAAGGAATTCTGAGCACACCAAAGAAGTGTTCAACACTTTTGATGAGGTTCTGTGCTATATGTATATGTATATGAAATATCAACATATCCTAGAAAAGACATTATCACAACATTAAAAACTTTTGCAGTTATTCCCTTTGGGTATTTGAGGTGGTGCATACAAAAATAAAGAATCAATGGAAATTACAGTCTGGGGATTGAAATATGTCAATGAAATAAATTAAATAAAAAATAAGTCCATAATTTGTATTTTTCTATGAGCATTTAACTTATATAGTAATTTAAATAATTATATGAGAATATTTATATATATATATATATAAATCATGTATCAATACACCATAGATGATTGAATTCCTTTTAGAAACGGAGTTATTTACCTTTAATGCTCATACACTTCAAAAGCGAAAGAGATACATTTACATGTGTAAATATTTATTGTATTTTGACATGGTACATTCACATTATGAGCCTGTCTCCCTCTCATTTTTTTTTTCTCTCTATCTCCTTTCTATTTCTCCGTGAATAGAATTTTAATTTCAAAATGGATAAATCTAATATATACATACATACATACATTATCTATGCATTAGACAAGGTATAATTGTACACATAGAGGGGTTACCTACAAGGTATGGGTGGTGTATGTAACATATTTATTTGAGACGTCCGAGTGTGTACATACATACATATTGCATTGACCCATTCAAAATTATGCACACAACCCCTTGCATTCTACGTGATTGTTTTTTTAAAAAAACCGTGTTTTTTGAGGAGGAATTTTAATTTGGTTATGTACGATAAATATAATTAGTTATTATGTACATCAAACCCAATTATTTTTCTATTCAATTGATGGTTGTGCAAATCCAGGTACTTAGCCCTCGTATTATCCATTTTACCCTTGGGGTTAATTTGACCCCAGGTATATTTGCCTCCAGAAAATGATTTACAGAAAATTCTTGATCAAGTTTTTGTGTCAGGGCCTTTGTTTATTTGTTGAATACATAAATAACCCCTTGAGTATGAAACCTATCAGTGAGTTTACCTGCCCTCTAGCGCCACCACCAGGCAAAACTTATAAATTAGAATTAATTTATATTGAAAATATTACTAACATACTTTACCCCTGGGGTTTATTTGACCCCAGGTATATTTGCCTCCAGAAAATGATTTACAGAAAATTGTTTCCCCCCATTATGTATCAACTCAAAAGTATCAACTCTGCACCTGCAGGTGTGGGGATGTTAGGTCACACACTGACAGACAAGTTTTACACAGCTTAAACAGCTACGGGTCAAATTGACCCCAGAGGAACACCGATGCGTGGAATATGCGTTCAGCACATTGAAAAAATATTATCATGATAATTTTACGCTTAATCAGTTGTTCCCATCAAATTAGGAAAAGTCATGAAATATGGAGCAAAAAAAAAAAGTCAACTATTGTTTTTTGAATGATAAACATTGATTGGGGTCAAATTGACCCCAAGGATAATAGGAGGGTTAAGGGTGGTGTTTGAACGTATATCATATGTATTTGAATGCTTGTTACTTACAAAGTCTTTGGTATGTAGTCTCAAGTCTTTGCTTATAAGTTTAATGTCCTTAAATCAATGGTTCCCAATCTTTTTTTTTAAATCGTGGACCACTATCGAGCTCTTAAATATTTTATACTTATAAATAATTTTTATTACTGTAAAAATATAAAAAACAAAGAAGATCACATAAGGATAATTTTTTTATTCACATGGACACAACATATGTACTCTGTATTCAGGTATGGTGAATGTCAGTGGAACAGTTGTGCCTCGTGCTTTTTTACTACTGCTCCAATTTGTGAGCAAATGTGAGAGAAACAACCTCTCAAAAGTCTTTCACGTTTTTTATTTTTAATATTGTTAAGAATAGAAAATCCCAGTTCACATGTTAGGTACGAAGTTGAGAATTGCAATAAGACTTTGATGGCTATTTGACTTAGAGTTGAATGCTCTTCCATAACAGAAATCCATCCAAAAGGCATCTAATGACAGTTGAACCAGTCTCAAATTAATTATATTATGTGATTATTTCAGACTTGAACTAATGAAAATTCAGTTTTATTTTAATATTAAGTCTGCAGATTATTTTAACTGCAGATTCCAGAAATTCACCAATTTTACCTATAATTGAAAAAAAACTCTAATTTTGAAAATTCTCACATCTACTAACATATTAGAGTTGAGTAGTAATTGGTGGACACAGTGCAATTTGTGACGCCTCTGAAACATAAATCAGAATAATTTACTACCAATAGAAATGAAAGAAATCGTTGAAAGAAAGCAAAATGAATCCAAGCTCATGCAATACAATTTGCTTTTGTGATAGTAATTAGACTCGTATATATATATATATATATACTATACATGTAAACACATTTCATTAATACGTTAAAGAGTTCTATATTTCGTAGATTTCTCTATTTTAACAAATTTCTTTTGTATTTCTAAAAGTTTTTTTTTTTTTGTCATTTATTAAGGATGTAAATACCTATTTATCTTCATAGAAGATTTATCCATTTAAGAATATATAGAATTCCTTCATATAGAAAAGCTGTGTCAGAGTTTGAATTAGTTTTATTTCTGTTTTGTTTCTTACTAATTATAGAGTAAGAAGTAACTTTTTTGTTTCGAAGAGGGAAGAAATAATCTGTGTTGGCATTGATATTTTTATTTTTTTCTAAATAGCAGGAGAAAGTTTTTAATTTTTTTTCTTCTCTTTAGAATTGTAGACTTAATTAGTTTAATAAAAGATTAAAGGAAAGCGTTTGGATGGAGTTTGGTTATAGAACAGAATTTGTGAATGGTTAAAAAATAAGCCCACTATATGTGAGACTCCAGGATCCAGGATAACTAAAGTGTAATATAATAATAAATTATTATGAAAATGAGTAGAAAATAGGGTAATTTATCAAAATCAATTTATCGACGTTAATTCATCGATTTTTTCACATGAACATTGATCAGATTAAGACTATATAAAGAAATTTTATGCATAAAATAGCAAAAGCTATTATTTTAATTACATATTTGTTATCCCAAGTTAACAGAGACTCCTTTAACTTGCGAATTGAACGAAACAAAAACAACGATGGTTTAGAATAAGGTTTATTTCTATCAATGTTAATTAGATTTAATTTAATTACAGAAAGATGTGAACTTGACAAATGTAAAGAAGCATTCAAATAGGAAACGACAAATATTAATTAAAAGCTTGTTGGTTATGTGGCTCACAATCTAACCAGAGGCAGAAATAGGTTTACACGAATTTACTCTAAGCTGTTGAAAGTATTCAATGGGGAAACAAAGTCGATGAATTTTTCCATCGATGAATTAACGTCGATAAATTTTCCTAGACCCCAAAAATAGTTGTATGACTTTCAAGATCACCGTTGTTCTAATGACCCATTTTTGAATATATTTCAATCAATCTCTTCTTGTTAAGACCAAGAGCAGACAATAATATTATAGTTTTCCATTTCTCAACAGTTTTTTTCCCTTGGTTTCGATTCCTCCTTGAAGCAATGATTCTTCATAAAAATCAAACAATTATAACATCAAAAAATGTTGTTGACACTAAATCAACGGTAGCTCTAAGCTTGTTTCTTTACTACGATATGGATCCATCTGGGGGTAATGGTAGACAAGGATACCCGAAGTGTGTTACTTATGCCCAGTCAACTCCTTTGCCTTGTTTTGGTGCCTGTGGCTGCAGAAAACCCCGCTTTACACAGATAGGATGTTGGAAATGGCAACAGGGTTGCAAATAACAAAAGAGGGTGGAGAACATGTTGTACTCATTGTAGCTTGTGGCCTCTGAAATCCAACGAGTCAATTAAGAATTTTCAACCCGAAAATAGTGAACAGCTATCTCCCCACAATTAATAATAATTATCTTTTATAATTTGCATTTATACTGAATATTTTCTTGGTCTTTTTACAGTCTGTAGATGAAGTACTAAGTCCCCCTTTATTATCCTCCCAGACTTACATAGATAATAAATAAGGCAAAAATAACTAATTAATTCTTGTTTGGCCGGGTACTGATTGATCCACGGAGTGGTACCGATCCGCAGACCTAAAAGCTGTGAACCACTATACTAATCCATACACTCTTTCAAACAAAATGTACTATTTTTTTGTGTAATACTGTACAGTTTGGTTCATATGTATATATGTTGTTAGATGCATATAAATCATGAGTTCCCCTTCCTCCCCCCTCCCCCCCCCCAAAAAAAGTAATAATAAAAAAAAAAATATTCTTTTTGTGTGCGTGAAATTAAATTCTTTTCTTTATTTATCATTATAAATGTAATTCTGTTGCATTGCAGATATTTTCTTTGTAGCATTAAACCTTAATTTTCAGATCTCTCTCAATATATCTAGTATGTATACTTATATTTTGAACATAGTATATATATAAACAATAAATGAATGAAAAACACTAATTGCACGGGAATTCAATAGAGGAGAAAAGTGGGGGATGTTACTTCCCTTTTAATTAGATGTAGTTTTTTTTGCGGTGGATCTCTACGCATCATGCAATTTGGGGATGTTCAAACGTATTTACGGGCATATAGACAGTTCAGATACGCAGGTGTGAGCCTATTGGGAATAAGAATACTTTTGAACCCTCCGGGTTGGGGAGGGGGAACAGTGCTTTCCCATAATATAAAAATTTGAGACCCGAAAACGTTAACTAACACAGTGGTCCCCGGACGGCAGACTGGTACTGGTCCATGGATCAATCAGTACCAGGCTACACAAGAACTAATTAGTTATTTATGTTTTCTACTTTCTAACCTCAAAGGACCCACGAAGGGCCAAGGAATGGATGGATACGGGACCCATTTGTCAACAAACACGCTAAATCCAGCATGTCCGTGCAAGATGAAGAAGACCAACTGCTGGAGATTGTAAGTGACGGCAGCCTTAAAACAGTGTTCGAGGCAATAACTCTGCCAGTGGTTTGAATTAAAGTCATGACAGAATACTCGTAGATCGCTAACCCAGCGCTGAAAACCCTGTTACAATTTCCAACATCTTATATATGTGAAGTGGGGTTTTCTGCAGTGACAGCCTCTAAAGCAAGGCAATGGAGTAGATTGGACATAGGCAACACACTTTGGGTGTCTTTGTCTGCCATTACTACCAGATGGGACCATCTCGATACAATGAAATAAGCTCAGAGCATTGATTTAGCGTAACAGACAGTTTTTGATGCTATAAATATGTTATATTGTTGGACCAATGTGTTAATAAAGTTATACCTTCCTATTGTTATAATAGCATTTTAATGTTGGAGCAATGTGCTAATAAAGTTCCATATGAGGTCACAGTGGATTCACGTTTGTTATTATTATTAATAATGTTTCAACCCCCTCCGGTTCGCAGTAAAATTGTCAAGCGTTGACCGATCCGCAGTTAGAAAAAGATTGGTGACCACTGAACTAACAGCCTGCAACATTTTTTTATCTGCCTCTTCCCCCCCCCCCCCTCACGAAGACAGTTTTAAGTAGAAGGGACAGTGACGGCGAGGGTGTAGGATCTGTACACTTAGATAGGGTAGAATAACTTAGAGAGCAATAAAATGAAACAAGATCATAATTATTAGAAATTTATTTTTGATATTTCAGATAACTAGCTTTTATTTCATATGTTACAAATTTTTTATATTTAGCGTCAAAAATGAAAAAAAAAAATATGAAGCTCTAATCAGATGAATTTTTTTTGTTCTTAATTTTTCTGCATTCAATATTAAAATTGTTATTAAATATAAAAAGAGGTGTGAAAATGTTCATTACTTTTTATAAAATTTGAGGATATTTATCCACAAAAAGTTTTAATACTTTAATAATGCAACTTTCTTTGTTATCTTAAAATTTTAGTTTGATCTGATGTATTCAAATGATAATCAGGATTTAGTCAAAATAATCCTGTACTCGCAAAAATAAAATTATTGAGCCAAATTTTCGATTTTTGTATTATAACCCCTGATACAAACAAATCGGAATTTTGTTGACTAGAGTAATCAAAAAGCTAGTTGTCACTTCAGGGACATAGAGTAGACTAAATTGAAATTGAATATCAGTTAGATATTTTTCTTTCATTCCTTAAATTCAACGCTATTTCATCATTTTCATCAAGCATAATTTTTGCTCACGTATGTGAGTTGAATAAAGCTTAAGGATGCGATGTCTCTTTTCATGTTGTGTTGTAAGTCCACCTTTAACCACAAACAAGAAACAACTGAAAGAATATACAAAAAAACCATTCAGCCGTATTTCAAATAATTATAAATTCTCAACTCTCATCAAATATCATTTGTCATTTCAAATTTCAATGTATCATTAGACATGGGCAAAATGTTGAGATAGCGTGGAGTTTAAGAAAAGAAAGAAAAATGTCAGTCAGGTCTGCTGTCTTGATAATCCATTTGAATTCAGTCTTCTCAGTATCGCTTAAGTCGCTATTGTGTACAATTTAATATTGTCAATTAGCAATCAGCAGATAACATACAGGGGTACCAGATAGTAATTGTGGGCACGTAAAATCCCCATCCCTATGCATCATCAATCCAAACTTCTTGGCTATAAGTAAATAATGAACAGGGATGTGAAAAAAGAGCCAATTTCCAAAAGACGTCCGAGATGATGATGTCATAGAAAATAAGGCATCCTTGAATAGAGGCAGAATTTCAAATGATTACACTTGAAGGGGCGGATTCTAGCTGTCATTATTTTGCTGTTTTACTTAATAACAGCTTATTATTAAAAATTTGTAAAGGATAGAACCAAAAATTTGGAGCATCTAATCCCAAAGTATGAGACCTGAGTCCTTTTTGCATGAACTTAGACTTGACTAAAAAGAAAAAAAAGCCAAATTCAAAATCTGTTCTTCCTATTGGTGAAGAAAATTACTTAATACTCAATCAACATAAATAAAAGTACAAACCTTAATATGCCTAGGAATGTAAATAATATGCAAATGGGGTGTTTAAAATAAAAAGAAAGAGAAAATCATCAACCTGGTTGTAACTTTGCCAATTTGGTGAATGTTGAGAGGGAAGCAGCTTGAGCTATCATGACGTTTTACTGAGCTACAAGCTGCTATTCTCCTTTATATATTATATACAAATGAAGATATCAATAATCAATAATAACATTATGTATGTAAACCATAGATGAGAGGCAGAAAATTAACTCAAATTAATGTCAGGAAATTATATATTTGTATCTAATAATTATTATACGAGGACTTGAGCCCTTTTTGTTTACATTTTATTTGCTTTATTAACCTTAATGCATGTATTCTTCCTTCATGATAGATCTTTAATATCAGGTAGATATTGTTCTCCCCTCAGCAATAAATGAAAAATGATAACAGCTTTGGAAAACAAAAAGTACTGTTCGAAGAGCCAACTCCACAAAATCTCGCACGCAGCATTTTGCATATTATTTACATTCCTAAATATGCCTTTGTTAGCATTTCACCTCAAAATTCGCATACTTTTTTTTTTTTGATTTTCTAATGAAACGAATATTTGTGTTCTACGGGCACGCTAATTCACCTCAAACAAATGTCCATCCCTATGCATCATCAATCGGCACTTCTTGGGTCTAAGTAAGCACTATGTAGAATATTAGATACTACTAATATTAGATATAGTAGATACTATACATATACCTCAAAAAATGTATCTATTTTTTAACATGGTGTAGGAGACAGTTACTCTCTCATTTTGCTAAAACTGCGTAGGAGTAGGGAATAATCTTTGGTTGTTACGTAATTACGGACTAAGAGCCCCTCACCGCCATTAATTGTGTGTCATACATCATAATGTGACGTCACATTCAAAAATACCTTTGCAAGCTTTGAGCCTCAAAGCATTCTACATAGCAACCAACACATCACTTTACTTTGCATTGTCACGGAACAGTGAATTGTATTGAATTGATTACAAGTTAAATCTTTAATAATATTTATCCCATATTAGCAACATACTCAAGTATTTAAAAAGGACTTGAAAAAAAAAAAAAATACTTTAAGTCTCATTTACTTTCCTTTTCACCTCTCTCTAATTACTTTGTTTCTCTCCTTTGTTTTCATTCTACGTTTTTCTTTCAAAGTATGTGATGAGAATAGGAAAAAAAGATTAAAATAAAATATATATATATATATAAAAACTTTAGACATGTGACACATGAGTTAGTTAGTTAGTTAGTTAGTTGGTTGGTTATACATTTATATGTAAAAAAAAAATAAAAACTTTACCTATATCCACCACCAGCCAATCAAAGTATCTAAAGCAATTAACATTTGACAGAATTCTTTAACTTTTTTTTATATATATTACAAAAATGCTGGAAATGAGTCAAACTTTTTTTTTTCTTTCATATAAATATATATATATATATATTATTATTTTTTTTGCTGTTTCTCCTTTAGCATTATTTCTACATATAAATATATTAGTTGGGCCTTTCTCGTTGCTTGCTTGCTTGCTAGTATGTACATAAATATAAGATAAAAAAAAAGTTTTTTTTTTTTTTTTGATATTATGGGGGAAAAGAGGCTTGAGGTAGGAATATTAATGCACTTACTGTGTATATAGCTTTTTTTTTACTTATTTGATTGTGATTAATATTTATACATATAGAAATCATTTTGCACATATAATACATATATTATATGAGCTCGTAGGAATTGAGAATTTTTTTATACACGAAACAAATTGCATGATTAATCCAAGGAATGAGAGCCATAGAGTTGATATGCCTATTTATTAAATAAAATGGACATATGTGAGATGATACAAAGAAACAATGCTAGGATTTTTTTTAGTGAAATGCAGTTCTATGCAGATAACTATTTTTTAATAATTGCTTTACAATTTCTATTATTATTATTTTTCAATTAGCCTTCTCCAAGGTGCAACTTTGAGCAAATAAGGATCCTTAAAAAGTATTACTGAATAAACATCTAGCAGCAACACTTGGTACTATTGACGTCAAAATATTGAACAATAAAAAAAAGTAATGGCGCAGATGAGAAGGAAAATACAAAATGAAGAACTTCATATCTTATCAATCGGTCCAGTATACATTATTATTCGTCTATTTGGCCAAAATTATATTCATGCCTCTTTAGAAGAAGAAATCGCACGTACACATGCAAAATGCTTTTAAAAAAGGTATGAACCATAAAATAGGGACAATTATCTAAAAGATATGTTAACGAATCTGTGTGAAATTTTGTTTAAGTGTAGCGAAATTATGAATAATAAAAAAGTCAGTGTCTACTCCTATGAAGTATAAATAGCTAGAAAATGAAAAAAATTCTTTGCTCCTTTTCCTATTATTTTTTCAGGATCCATAAAACACCTCACATATATCCAAAAAAAAAAAAAAATATTGCAAATAAACGAAAGCTTTATGAAATGGCTTTAGTCATGAAAACAAGCCAAATATCTTTAATATCGAAAGCAACATGATTCCAAATAGAAATAAGTTATATTTGAATAAAATAAAATTAATAATAGGTGGTGAAAATCGAAATGAAATGGCTTGATTCTTACAATCAATTTTGTCCTACATTCAAACAAAGGATCAGAAGAGTGGAATAATAGAAGAAAAAAAATCGAACCCTTGTAAAAGACATAGTTAACTTATCGGCTACACTTTCTAAAAATGAATGTATAACAATGATACCACCGATCACCTTCTATGGAGATGTCCCGCATTATCTGAAACATATCAAGCCATAAAAGCCATCGTCGAAGATCGGTTTGACGTCAAAGTAACAGAAGAGGACTTTCTCTCGTTTGCTTCGAATGCAAAATCTAACGCAATTCTCACTAAAGTCCACTTTATAATATGTAAATTGTGAAGAATTCAAGATGCCAGCTTAAATGGAATTTTTACAAATTGCTTGCTTGATTTCAAAAGTACTATTGAATGTTTAAATATTTTGGAGAGAGATTTTTCTTTTCTTGAATTGTCCTTGTTTCAGCTTATTTTAAAATGTTTGTCTGCTTTCGATCTCAATACTTACCATAATGTCTTCTCTGTAATTATTTAATGTGTATTTGTGAATCTTTGTTGAAGTGAAAATAAATGCCCATTTGGGCCGAGAAAAAAAAATGTATAACAATGATATTTACATCTTTTTAACACATACTATTAGGGCCTGAGGTTCAATCCCTTTTATTTATGAGTCTCTATTGTGTAACACCATTCCAATCCTGTGTGGGTATTCATCATTTTATTTTCAAATTAGATTGTTGATGCTCCTTTCAAAAGGGTTGACTTCCACAAGGATGACGAATCGTATAAAATCTTTCTATGAATAAGTTTCAATCATATAAAGTTAATTATAATTATTGTACCTTTATGTATGCATTAGGGCCTATTTGCCATTATGACTTATTTTTTGTGCATCATAGATATGATCTTTAATGATTCCTTTAAAAAAATTTATAATGCCCATTGATAGAAATGCAATTTTCGTTCATAACAGATAAAAAAAATTTGTGATTATAAAATATACAACTTCTTATCTTTTTTTAAATTATGTTCATTTTTTGTTAGACTGTTGAAGAAGAAGGATCAAAATCTCTCAATATTAATTATAGATTGTATTCGAAATATATCATTATTTATGATATAAATATTAATTACCATAGTAATAATTACTTTATTATTCTCTGAGTATTGAGTAGAATATTACAAAATACAGAATTTTTGATGAATAATTCCTTTTATCACCATTTGTTTTAGCAGTGTGCTCAAATGGATAAAATAAAAACCCCTTTGGGATAGAGCAACAGAATTATAACAATAATAACTTGTTTATTCCTTTCATTATTGAGGAATGGACTGCAGAGGTTCGCTAATAGGATGTGTCTCAGAGTTACACCACTTTTTATGGTGTCATTTTAGTGAACGCGTACCTGGAATGTCTCTTTTTTTTCATCTCTAAGCAGGCAATATAGTTTATAAGTAGGAATGTAAATAAAATGCAAAATGCCGCGTGCGAGACTTTGCTCTTCGAACAGTACGTTTTGTTTTCCAAAGCTGTTATCATTTTTCCCTTATTACCACTGAGGGGAGAAAAATATCTACTTGATAGTAAAGATCTCGTATGAAGGAAGAATACATGCATTAAGGTTAATAATAAAGCAAACAAAATGTAAACAAAAAGGGCTCAAGTCCCCTTATAATAATTATTAGTTAAAAATATATAATTTTCTGACATTAATTTGTGTTAATTTTCTGCCTCTCACCTATGATATACATAATCTTATTATTTATTATTGATGTCTTCATTTGTATATATAAAGGAGTATAGCAGCTTGTATCTCAGTAAAACGTCACGACAGCTCAAGTTTCTTCCCTCTCAACATTCACCAAATTGTCAGAGTTACCAGGTTGATTTTCTCTTTCTTTTTATTTTACACACCCCATACGTTTACTCCTCATATGGAAGCACTATCATTCAAAAATGTGTCAACATTGAACACTCAATAATTCAATTCGTAGGCAATTAGACTGACATTATAAATTTTTTATTTAAAAAAGTAAAAAGTACAAAAATGATGTTTCAAGCTCTAGGAATCATAGTCCTCGAACCCTTATCCTTTTATTCATCATATGAGACTGTTTGATATAATCCTAATATTTGAATCCACAACTGTTTTAAGAAACAATACGTGAAGAAATAGTTGAAGATGAATCGATCCATGATGAATTCAATTTTTTTATTTTTTATTTTAAACTTTCATATTTTCAAAAGTTAAATAAAAGGAAGGAAAGAAAGAAAAAACTAAATTGTTTTTAAGCATAAAAAGTTTTTTATATAGTGCATACTTTTTTTTTTTACTTCATATCTATCATAATAATAAATACACAGATATGACGTCGACTTTTATTATTATCATAAAAATGGCTTTTGTAGGAACAAAAAAAAAAAAATTTTTTTTTTTTCATTTGGTATGTACATTTATTTGAAGAAATATTTAAACATTTAGCACTTTATTATATATATATTTGATAAAACGATTTCCTTTTGAACACATAAAGACCTTCTACATAAGAAGACATTCATACATTATAATAAATATATGTATAAGTATATATATTTAAGATTCCTCTTGTTATTTCTTTCTTCATCTTTTATACGAATTCTTTTGAAAATGAAGAAGAAATATATGTATATATATATATATATATATATATAAAGAAAAGAATCTTTTTAAAGTCGTCAGAGTGTGGAAAAATTCAGAGGAGTTACATGCCGAACAGTGGATATATTGTAAATACACATATGTATGTATGTTTAGATTGAAAAGTTGAAAGACAGGGAATGTTTACCATATACCTATAGACACATAGATGTTCTAAAAATCGGGATTTTTTTTTCAAATCTTTCAAAATAAAATGTATTTGTATCAAATTATGATCCACATATTCAAAGTGCCAGAATTCCATGTCAAAAAACCCTGTCTACACGAAAACATTATATATATATATATATATGTTGTAGATCAAAAAGCGTTCAAAATGAATATGAGTATTTAATATTGAATACTTGAAACAAGGTTTTCTGCGATTACTCAACTCAACCTGTTTTCTTTGATCCCTTAAGGTTAGACTGTACAACTATGTACAATTAAAACAATTAAACAGAGGAACAACAAATTTTAACATCAGAACTAGGAATTTGTACTCGACCTTGACTCCGTCTTAAAAACTCGAAACTTGACTCAGGCTCATAATAAGTTATTATTTTTTGTACAAGTCTCTACTCTGCTAGAATCACCTTATGGTAATAAAAATAAGTTCCTCTAAAAGGTACTTTGTAATTAGGGACTTTTACCAAGGACCAAATTTAAACTGCTTTCTAAGGAGAACGGAAACAATGGACACGATGTCAATTTCTGAACTGGTTTTACTAAAAAAAATTATAGAGTGACGTAATATGGGGGCATTGAGGTGTGCCCCCTCCAACCAAGGCAGGTTTGTATTAAAAATGTATTCAACTGAAACACAAAACTATTACGTATAGTATTTTAATAATTTATATCACATCATAGATTTATGTCGTTTATTTTTTAATTGTGGCCCTTCTTCAATTTGGAGTGCCCCTTTTTGGATATACATGGGTTTGGTTATTATACTGACTCACCATGCTAAAGTCTTCAATTTGAAGGAATTTGTATTTTAAACATGAGGGGCCCTCATCACCACAAATGTTATTTGTTTGTAAGAAAAATGAAGAAAATGTCACGTTTAGTGATTGACGTATTTAAAAAAAAAATGTATTTAATTTCCTTCCTTTGGCAGTTTTCTTCTTCTACCACCAAGTAACACTCAACTTATATTCCAAAGTTATTCCATGATAGCCTCATTTTGCTTTTAAGTAATTCATTTTCCAATTTTGGAAGATATCATCAACTCTACTACTAAACAAATTGGTAGTAGGATTTGTTTGAACTTACTTTTTAAGCTTCATCATTTGTAAAATCACTCAAAAAGTCATCATTGATATCTTAGGCATTATTATTATTCTGCATGCATCATTTATTTACTAGAGTATGTATGTACGTTCATACATGAGCGTATAAGCAAATCTCATCATTCATAAGTTTATATATATATATATATATATAAAGTCATTTATATGAAGTAGATTTAAGGAAAAATAAATAAAAACGATTCTTGGCAATTTGGATGCTCAACTTTTTTTCTTTCTTTCTTTCTTTCTTTTTCTTTCTCCTTTTTTTTTGTACTCATCATTGAAGAAAGTAAAATATAAATATCCAATTTTAATACTCTAATAATTCTTTGTTGATGGTCGGATATGATGTTTTGCATAATTTTACGTGTTTAAGTATGAGAGTCATGGTTTAAAATGGAAGAAACTTTGAAGGTCTTATTTGGATTGATTTAGAGTTGAATGATCATTAAGTCATACAGATATCCAGATATACAAACACAAAAAGATATATGTAAAGTAAGCAAATTCAGCATTATTTTCAACTGTTGGGATATGAATCTATAATCTCCTCTGTTTAATTGTTTATATTGAAGTGCCTAAAAGATAAATTCATAAAGATTGCGTAGTTAGTCAAGAAGATATTCACAGTAGTCTCAGCTCCTCTAGAAGAACAAAAAAGTTTTCTTGTGACCCACCAACTTTGAGTAAAAATATGATTATGCATTTAGTTTTCGTTTAATTATGGCTGCACATGGGCAAAATGTACAGGTGAGTTTAAGGGAGGAAAGAAAAATATCAAGTTAATAGCCAACTTTTTCTCAGGTTCGTTGAGTCTGGAGCTTGCTACAATTGTGTCAAGTCGAAAAGCAAGCAAGCAAGTTGTTTGTTTTCAAATATCCAAAAGGAGAAAATTCACTTTACAGTTCATTTACTTCATAAATATAACGGCCAAATATTTAAGAGTCATTTACAAACCTATCACGGCCGGTTTTTGATAAAATGTTACTTTATATGGAGCAACAACTAAGGATTGTTGTTGTCTATCCAATAAGCAGTCAGATAAATGTGTCGACTGCATATAGAGCCTAGTTGGTCCCTGAAAGAGCGTCCATCTTTTTCATAGCCCCATTGATTTATTTAAAATGCTAAAACCAGTTCATTTGTTGTAGAATTATTAAGAGTTCTTTATACGTCATAGCAACTAAATAGTCAGAAATACCAGATGTTTTCTTATGTTGCAGTTGCAATTATTGGAGTCATTATTTAATATATCGAAACAATCTATATATACAAAGGAAAGAGAATGTCTTCAAGAATATGAGGGCAGTTCACACTCATTTTTGAAATATTTGAGATAAACACGGTTTCTTGTTGAGTTGACACATTTATAAGGTGGTACTGTGTATAATTTAATATTATTGGCAAATAGCAATGAGCAGAAAAAATGCAGAGGGAATCGTGGGCATGCTTTCTCACCTACACAAAATTGACCGTACGTAAGTATGACCCTTGATTAATACCTTTGTACCCATCCTTAAAGAAAAGAAGATTCAGAGATACAAATAATAGAAAAATGACCCGTATTGTATTTGTATTTGAGATCTCCAAATAGCAATTAAAGCATTTAAAACGGAGGTGGATTCTATAACTAACATATATATAGATGTTATATAATCTATAACCAAAGTCTACGCGAAGACAACATGATGTATAATAAAATAAGGGGAATATGTACATAGATCCCGTCCGTATCTGCAGGATACAAATAAAATATACCTCACATCTCAAATCTGAACAACGGATTACATGGTTGTTATGTATATATGTATGTATGTATATCCTTGTATCCTAAAGGTATATGTTTTTCGAATCTCTTCTTTTTTTTTCGTCTTATAAGAGATCCCCCTCATAATTGTAATTCATTTTTCTACTCATAAGCTACTCATAAATAAAATAAATTACATTTCTGTATTTTTTTTTTTCCTATGTAATTGGATTACTTTTATGTTTTTTTTTTGTTTTTGCTTTGTTGTTATTGTTATTTTTGGTTATAAATTGAAGAGATTAGTTGTGTATTATCCCGATTGCATAAGAAATCTTTTCAAATATGCATGGAAGGTTTGATACAAAATAGAGTATTAAATAAAATAAATCTAATCTTCAAAGTCTAATGTTTTGTTTTACATATTTTGTGTACATTGTTTTAATATTGTGTCAACATTGTCTATAGACTTCTTTATTCTATGTAGATAAACAAATTAAAAGTGTTTGAATTGATAAATATGTCAAATGCCAAATTTTGAGTCCATTTGTTTCATTTATCATTTGAAGAGTAGTTTACGAAAACTAGTAAAGAAATTAGTCTCTGAATGATGATGTCCAAAAGGGCATGGTAGCCATTAGATACAGCATGTCTGCTGATGGTGTTTGAATTAAAATACCATAAGCAATGAATAGTGAATTTTTATTTTTTTAATAATAATAAGAAGAAAAATACTGTAGATTACCAATAGACGGGATTTTGGAGTGATCAGCGCTCGCCGGGAACCTCTCTTTTTCGACAATGTATCAATTCTGTTTTGAGGGATTGTATCTCCTTAAAGATCACAAAAAATATAAGATATTTATGGATAGTCATAGCAACTTTTTTAATAATTTTTATTAGACTCACCACAAACCTAATTGATATTAGACGTTAGATTACTATAAGAATAGACGTCAATCCTCTTTGCATCTCTAAACCTTTCCTTTTACAAAAAGAGGTTGGCGGAAAGCAACATAAAATAAACATCTTAATATGACTAAAAAAATCACAAAACTAACTAAATAATAACTTAGTGTTAAGATATTATCTAACAAAAATTACCTTTATGATAAAACATAGATAAACAAATATACTTATTTTTGATAATATGCAAGAATTTTCAAGCATATTCGACCATTTAAGTACGAATATTGTAAAAGAGCATCCTGTTAGGGTCAAAAGTATAATGGAATCAGGCAGAGTTATCTTATTTCAGGAACTTTTGTGCTATAAATATGTACAATAATATTATTTTTTTGAGGCACTGATATTTCGTCTGTCATGATTATATTCAAAACTCATAGGTATTTATGATAAATGACTATTAACTGTTATTTTTGCCTTCCCCTTAAAATACCTTGACTTTCTTCCATATTTCTTTCTATTTAAAATTATGAAAATTAAGGTGTGAACGGCCATTTTCACTCTTTTTCTTCATTTCACCTATTAATAGTCAACTAAGTAGTGTTTGAATTGTTTTATTTGCTACTTGATGGCTATTGTTTTTTTTGGTTTTTTTTTATCTACAATATAATGTTATTTACACATACATAAGTTATGTAACTTTTTCTAAAAATAGCATTTTTCAAAATGCTACTGTGTCATATTGACACTATGAATACCTCAAAAAAAAACGTCTGAAACTATATTCTTTGGTGTATAATTTTATTTAATTAAAATTTGTCTCGACAATTAGAATCATTTTATTAGGGTCTTTTATACACAAACAAAAAAAAGTAGGCTATACATATATGGACCCTCCCATTGATTTATAAGTCTTATATTACCTATTTATTAAATGCATTAAAACTATAATTTAAAGGAAGGTGAATGAAATAATGTACCTTCGTAATTAATCACTATTTATAGGAGGTCATTAACGAAAATAACACTTATATAGAAAAAATAAATTCCATTTATGCGGCAGTTAAAATGAACTCTCCCCAGGGCTAGTATATTTTGTACATTTTGGACATTCAATGTATATATATAGTGTTAAAACTATGGAAAGCTATATATTCAAAGATGAAAAAATGTCAAGTCTCAATATTTTCATTGAGTTCAATCAGTAAGAATTTGATTATGATCAAACCTCATTGCAGATATCCATTCATTAAGAAATTGAAATTAATGAAAAATAATGTGATAAATATCTTAATTGACACATTTTGTGCAATAAACTCTATGTAATGGGTTTTCATTCCTTATTTATAAGCAGTGTAATTAGTTATTAATATTATCATCACTTTTAAAGTTAATTATATAAATAAATATATATATATATATTTGAAGGGAACATAATCCCAGAATACGCATTAACAGCTGTCATATTTATATTCAGTATACAATGCTTATAAATATTACTTATGGATTTCGGTCATGAGGTTACAGTTTGTTTGCGTTACTTTCAATGATTCTAAAAGCTCCACCTATATTCGACTTGAATCTTCATTGAATAGTGTCTCCAATTCTTTGTCTTTGATTGATTTTTTTTGACTGTCTTTCCCCCTAACATCACCACCATTTTTGAAACGTTCAAACTTTTCTTTAAAATAATTTATTAGTTAGAACATTGCCACTCTAAACTTTTGCAAGTACTCCGTGCCCCTTTTCTGCACTTTTCTTCCAATTACAATAAGGAGGAATCTAAACCTCCTTCAAATGCTGCTTAGTACCTATAAAATTTAACATATTCAACAAAGTAAAAAACAAAGGTTCATAGAGTATCCACTGAATATTATGAACAAATAATATCCAACGTCTCTCAAACGTCAAGGCGAAACCAAGTGTCATTATACAACTTTTATATTGGTCAGAGCCATCTTTTGAAGAAAAAAAACAACAACCAAACTCATTTGTGCTTTCTATATAACTAATTGAATATATATATATATATATATATGCCTTAATAATTAAAATTAATTAGTGAAATGTCTAATTAATTAACTTGAGTAAATATTGATGAAAGATGAAGAAAATCTATGTGTTTCTAATGATTTCGTATCGCCTCGTCTTTTGATTAGTAATTATATTAATAATATTTAGGCGTGATTGATTGAGTACGCTAGTTTGTACATATGTATATACAAACTAAGATGTAAGTGCCGTACAGTGACACCTTCATTTTACGTTCAAGTATTGAAATTTAGCCCGTATGTTCTATTTTTATCCGGTTTTTTTTTTGGTTTTTTTTTAAATAGAAGATTATTAATCATAAGTCATTGGTTTTAATACTTTGCACCTCCGTATGCTGTAGAAATATGCATACGTAATTACAATCGTATGCATGAATGTAATGACAAGTATCCAGGAAAGAGAGAGAGAGAGAGAGAAACACTTTCCCCATCACTCTATGAATATGCATATGTATGTAGATTCATACATGACATAAACAAAATGTCATGACAAAATGTTATTTCTTTTTTCTTTCTGTTTACGTTAGTAGAATTTTAATTCCATAAATCTATCTACTAAGGATTTTAGTCGTTCTGAAGGTACAGAGAATTAATTAGTGAGCTGTGTGCATATTACCTTATATATATGAATTGCCATTTCTAATCTCTTGATATATGTAGATGTGTACATTAGATATGTTTCTAACTGATAAGGAGCATTCATGTTTAATAATATCAAGTCAAATAATTGAAAATAAGAGTTGAAAAGGTGATACTCATAGAAGTCTACTACTTTCTCCGCTTCCTCTCATCAATCAAAAATCAAAATGTCCATGAATGAACAGCAAACACTTCTTTTGAGCTCCAAACCAAGGGCAAACACAAACAATGACGACGACTCCAAAGGTAGGATATGTATAAAGTTTATATTTTATTGAAGTGTTATTCCACCTCTACAAGCGAAAAATTTTTTTGAACAGATTTCCAAACTCAATTTGAAAATTTTCTACTCATTAAATACCCTTGCTATATCTTATTTCTACTGCTCTGAATGCTGAACTCAAATTAACTCTCTTTCTAAACGTTCTAAACAATCATCAAATGATTAATTAATTATTAATTCTTATTATAAAGGCATTTGGATCGTTGGTCAACATTTGTCAAATAAGTAGATCGTCAGCGTTTGCTTACAAAAAAAAAACAAAAAAAAAACACCGACATTAATTTGACATTGTTTTCTAATATAATGAATCATAAGTCAAAATTTTTAATTTTAATCTTCACTTAGAACGTAAATTATAAAATAGATTTTATTAATTAATTTGAATAAGCAGAATGGAAACGTGATTGATTACATTAATTGGTTGTAAACAAATGCTTTTGATTGAAAAAAAATTAAAAAATTGTACGTATTGGGAACCTTAATGTATTTATTCTATGATGAACGATCCAAAGACATGACCCAAAATATATTTGTTTAAAAAAATAATAAATAAAAATGAGAATAATATTCACATTAGAATTACAATCTGATCTTCCTGAACATGCCCCTACTATCAATTTTTTGACTGTGTCCCACATACTCTAAAAACGGTATTACTCCGGGTCAATTAGAGGATATGTGTAAACGGGGTCTAGGAAAATTTATCGACATCAATTCATTGATATGAGTTTATCGACGTTAATTCATCGATAGTAAATTCATCCATTATCAATTCATCGACCGTCAACTCATCGATTTGTAAATTCATTGATTTTTTTCTCTCAATGAGTACTTTCAACAGCGTAGAGTAAATTTGTGTACACTTATTGCTGCCTACAATTATACTGTTAAACACATGGTCAACTAGCTTTTAAATATAATTTGTCGTTTCCATTTTGAGTGCTTCTTTACATTTGTCAAGTTCACATCGTTCGGTAATTACTTTAAATCTAATTAACTTTAATAGAACCAAACCTTATTTCAAACCATGGTTTATACTTAGTTCAATTCGCAAATAGAGGGGTTTATTAAGTTTATGGAGCCTCTGTTAACTTGGAATAACAAAACAATAGTCTTCAAAATCTAAAAATAAATTTAATTTACGGGTTTTTTTTGTAAGAGTTTCAAAGTTGGTTGTCGTACATTTTTGATTTCTACATTTATGGAAATACAAGTCCTAAAGCCATTTTTCAGAAGTTCTAGATCGAAATCTACTGATTTTCTGTTTTTGTCGAGTGAAAATAATAAAAGTGATAGAACATAGAGTGTTCCTTAAAAGTATTGAAATAGAAAGGCTAGCTCAAGCAGTTGGTGAGATAAAGAATTAATATGTGTGGAACAGAGAGTATCTGCTAAAAAGAAAATCTTTTTTGAATCTACTTTTTCTTCTATTGCATCAATACAGGACCATTTTTTTTATAAATTTACAAATCGATAAATTTACCTATTGATGAATTAACGTCGATAAATTGATATCCATAAATTTACTGGACACCGTGTAAATGTCGTTGACAGCTAGGGAAAAAAGTGAGGATTTGTCTAAAGACAATATTTGACAACAATGGGCAAACTATATGGTGAAAAGGATTACCAATTGAAATGTAACGTTTTTTTTTTTTTACAAAGACTTGGAAGTGATTACAGTGGAAATGAAATTGTATTAAAGGAATTAAATGTCACTCACAAGAGATCCGCAAATTATAAAATATTTATATATATATATATTTGCACTCTGGCTTAATGAAGAAATTGATGTGTATTTTGCAGCAAAAAATAACCAAAATAAGCAATTACACCAATCAAAATCCACCCTTTTACATCATTTGCACACTTTTATTGAGCGCTGTTATTGTTTCTTATAAAGAAGGGGGAAAAAAATGGAAATACAACATAAAATGGTCTATAACCGACAAAAAATAACAATATAAACATTGCCAAAAACATTTCATGTATTTGAATATTATTTTTTTTTTTTGCAAAAGGAAGTTGCAATTATATGCAACATTGAAGGAAAAAACTTTTTCTCATTGCAATAAATTCTAATGATGGCCATCAGAGATGGACTCATAATAATAAAATGTACTTATATTTTGTTTTAAAATCATTATGAATTTTGTCACAAAAAAAAAACATCCTAAAAACCCGGTAATATTTTTGCTCTAAAATAATTACCATCTATACAATATCTTTATTAATATCTATTAGGCCATGATTTTGCATTGCATGATTTTTAAGCATATATACTATGGATTAAACCTTTTTTTTTTAAAAAAAAATTAATTTCTGCTCTTGGATAATTATGCACTTTGAGGGAAATGTTAATTTTGTTCGTACGTATAATTAGTAATGTAAATTTTCGTGTGAGAGGTTTATGTGAGTTGACACATTGAAGAGGACTTTTTGTTTTTTGCAAAGCTGTAATCATTTTTCTTCCATACTGAGGGGAGAACAATATCTACCTGATAGTAAAGATCTCGCATGATTTGTGTAACACGTGTAATATTCTGTTAAAAAACAATCAATTATTTCAATAAAATGCCTATTGGAGTGAATCTCGTCGATTATCGATGTGAACATGTTTGGATTGACGGCAGGGACTTCAACTCTCCCTTCATCAATGTGTTCGATATTGCCTTGATGGGCTACTCCTAGTCCTTCGTTTCCTACCAAGAGTAGACAATCGCTCTAAGGACGAAATCTCGGTCCATCAGAGTTGTCATTGACTCTAAGACCTTGTTCAATTCTCTAATGGTCAACTTAAACCATAATAAGTATTAAATGTTAGAAATTAAAGCTATAATTTCATAATAGATATTTTAATTATATTAACTGTTGGATTTAATACGTATAATCAATTTCATCGATCATTATGCATTTGTTAACGATTTATATTTCTATTAATTTCAAAGAATTTTTTTTTTTTGGTATTTTGAATTTTTGGGCTGCTTTGTGTGTCATTGCACAATCACATTTTTTCGAGTGATAGTCCTATGTTTTTTTTAAAAGAATTCCTTGGTTCGGTTAATTTCAATATTATAAATTAATTATCCATGATTATTTGTAACTCAAAGAAATTGTCTGATTATTCAACTTTAATAAGGAGTCTTTATTATAACAAAATCTCTTTTGTATCAACATATATTTTTGTCAGTTCCTCGTCTCCAGTTTAAAGTCAATTTTTCATACATACCTGAATAATTTATGTATATATTGGATAGTTTATTGTTGTTTAGTATTTTTATATAGTTATGATAAGGTACTGCAACTCCTTCATTCATATCAAAGACTCCAATTTTAAATCATCATTTTTTGCTACGTCAAAATACAAAATTTAGATTATTTATTTTTTGGGGGAAAAAAACCCTCTAATTTGATAAAACAATGATATAAAGAACCCCTTTTTGTCAGAGAGCCTTTTTGTTTCTCTTCCTTCCAATAATAAATGTAGCCAGAGACTCTTTATAAACAAACAACAAAAAGGGAATGCAATAACCTGCAAAGAAATGCATTTTTTTACCCCCAGTGAAAAACAACAGTGATGGTATCTCTTTGCAATACGTCCATTAATTATAATTAAACGTGTCCTTTGCATTATAAATATTAACGCAAACATGAACGTGTATTTAGTAGTACAGTAATACCCTGTAAAACAAGTGATTTCCATTCAACATGAGTCCAAAACTTACTTCAATAATTATAATCAGCTTTATCACTATTTATAAGATTTTATATTTTTCTTATTGTCATTATCATAGAAATACATTGAGATATAATTTTTGTTATTTTATAAACTTTTTTAGTTCAATTAATAGTCTTTAAAAGTTATTTCTATTAATTTTCTCTAAAAGGTATTTTTAGCAACATATAAAAGGAGAAATAAAGAAGGAAGAAAAAAAAATGTACCGCATAGAACGCGCATTACTTTTTTCCTTTTCCTACTACAAGTAGAGTCCAATTTCTTGAAAACCATCGAACTCTCGAAAAAAAAAATGACAGATTCGAAATCAGCATGCAAAACTAAATAACTTTTATTATAATTATATCCCTTAGGATTTTTGACTGTTGACACGTGTTATTTTAAGTATGTATTTATAAAATATAGATCGACCCTCTTATCTTATATTCGTTCAACACTCGAGACTGTCTCTTTGCGGGTATGACTAAAACAACTAAATAAGATAAAGTTCATAACTAGGATTTAATTTTGAGAGGTTGATACTGATAAAAGAACTTTTTGAAGTGCTTGAAAAGAAACAAAAGCACAAGAATGAATGAATCGAAAATTGTAAAATTTAATCTTTATTTCTTTCATACCCAAATTGCTTTGGACTTAAGTACGGGACCGAACTTTTGGGTACAAAACATAATGAAGGGCTATAAATAAATAAAAATCATATGAAAATGACTCCAAAAAGTATAAAATAAGTTTGTTTATTTTTTGGTTTCTTCAATTAACACGACGAGCTTTTTGAGATGAACAAAAAGCTACATTGTATTCTTCTCCCTTCAGCTGTTTTTCATCAATTGACTCTTCTATTTAAAGCAGCTGACTCTACGCATTATAAACTTAAAAAGGGTATTATTATTATTAATTACGATTATCATATTATTATACATGAAATATATTAAATCAAGGATTGCGCGCCCTTTTTTTGAATTTTTGAATACTATACAAGTATTAATGATTGATTTGTATATTATCGGTTGAATTCGTGAATGTAACGTATATCTAAATAATAACTCTGCCCAATATTAAAAAGTTGGCAACAAGGAAAATACGGAAGGATGGCAGCACCCAGTTGTTGTTTTTCCAAATTTTTCCTTTCCCTTTTGTGAGTCGAGGTTGCGAGTGCACAAAAAAGCTCGTCGTGCTAAGGGAATCTTCCTCAACTAACACTTTGTTTTATAACTATCTATAAAATGATCCATGATCTTTCACTAGCTTATTCTTAGTGGAATCAAATGAGATTAGATAAAATATGAATGTGGCATGTCCCTTCCTCCTCCTCCTCCCTCCCCCCTACTGTACCCATTCTATATAAACATATCTATTTTCATTGATATCTATCTATTTAAAGAGGTAAGAGGTGATATGTGCTCAATTGGTTTTTTTTTGTACAAATATACATGCATACAATAGATGCGTGATCAAACAACACGATAATAAAGTCCTTGTTTGTACAACATATACGACAAATTAAATAAATAACGATTAAGGCCACGGATCAGACCAAAGCAAACATTGAGATGTACATAAATAATTGCATTAAAAAGGAAAAAAAAATGAAACAATTAATTACGTAACAAATTATGATATTTATCCTTGATATATGTATCTAAGTAATGTATTAGTAAGATATTTAACATAGTGTTAATACATTCTTTTATAGAACATTCAAATCAAAAAATGCTCTGACACTTTGTGAAGGGCTACAAATTTCAATAAAAAATTCAATTTCCCTTATTTTATTTGATAAATGACGTCATTATATTAAAAGCCGGCCATTTTATAGATGGTATGAAGAGCCAGAGAATTTTTGATCTATGTACATATACCACTTTAAAAAGTGATTAAAATTAAGTTTCTTTGAGATTTGCTCCGTTTTGTCGAATAGATATATATATATATAGTATATTCACCTCCAACAGGGCATACCTTTCAGCTATATTTAAAACATGAATACGTAAAACTGCTCAATAAAAAAGATACAATATGTAAACTTGAAACTAACGCCTCCAATAAAAGATATGAATGTTTTGACACTTAAAACAATATATAATATAATATAATATAATATATGTATATATGTACTGTAATTCATACTCTCGAGGTTTTGTGATTCCTTATATTTTAAATGTACCGAATAAAATTTTCTTTGTTTTAATATATAATAAGTAATAACATATCATATCTATTTTATGACATTTATCAATATAAGTATAACGTATACACATTGGCCCTGTGGCTTTAAAGAGACGTTCGTAAGTAGTAGGTTACGTCTGTGCAATTTGTGAGCGACTATGGAGCAGGAAGATAGAAAAAGAAAGAGACTTGATCCCTTATGTATTTATTAAGTATAAAATAATGATATAATGATTTGTTGTTTCTATATTCAACTATGAATACTGCGTAGGATTTTAAGGAAGGAATTAATGATACATGCCTTTAAAAAAGAAGCAACACTTGTACTTCAGGGCTATTATAAAGGATAATTATTATAATATATATATATTGATGTGAAATGGATATATTATAAGAATAGAAGATTCGACTATTGTAGGTATGTTATTATTACTATTTGTGATTTGAGAGGAGGAAGAAGAAGAAGAAGAAGAAGAGGGGAATTCCCTCAACAGGTATATTACGTGTGTGTGTGTGAGTGTATCTATGCAATTGCCTGAGTAGTGAGTGAGTAGGTAGCATATGTATAGGCAAAAATAGAAGGTGGTTCTGTAGGGAAGAACATAAAATAAGTAAATACAATGAACAGTTTAGTGAGAGGCTCCTCCGTCTTCTCCTCCTACTTTTGGCCATTCTTTTAAAAGTTGACTCTTTTGAAACTAATAAAATTGTGTATTTTTGAATTACTGGGAGTTTTTTTCATCACTCTATCTTCTACACACTCCAGCTTCACTCATTTTTTGTTTTTGTTTTTTTTTTCATTTATTAAATCGAGGAGTCAAGTGCTAAGAAGAAGACAAAATAAATAAATAAATAATGTAGACTGTGGTTACTCGGTTGATCTCCTGACGTGAAATAACCTGACGCTTGCTTGCTTGCTTTTTTTTTTACCACCACCATTGAATCGAATACATATTATGTCGAATCATTATCAGAAATTCGACAATGAAGAGAGTGATGTTGTAGTAGCGGATGAGTTTGGAGTCAAGAATCATCAAGAGGTCGTTACAGAGATTGTCAATATTGGCTATGAACTACCACCCAAAAATATGAATCAGGACGGAATGACAAATGGAAATAGCAGGAGTCAGGGTAGGAATCTTTAATTTATCAATAGTGTGATTGTGTCTACTACTATCCTTGTTAGTGTTACATATACGCATACATATATAAATAATTAGAAGGAACAAAGTAGACACTCCCCCTTGGCCGCAATTTGTTGGCTTCACCATATAATTGTGATTATATATATATATATATATATATTCATGTAAATCATGAGAATTATTGTTTAAATGCCATGTAATGGAACCATATTAATAGCATTTCCTTCTCTCTCTACCTCCTGGTAGAGTTTGTTCATAATTCAAATGACTGTATAAAATCATCAACTACCATTCACCTTTGTGAATCTCACTTTTAAGGATTGAAAGTATCATACCTCATCAATTGAAATATAAGTGGATACATAAATAGATCAACTTGTGTAGTGCATTTTACCGGACGACACAAACTGCATCATGGATCGAAGTGAGACCCTGTTCTGCCCATAGAATTTGCAGAATATTTATTTAATAAAATGAACAAATTTCTTTTAAAAAAACATGAAGGTAACTGTTTTAAATGACGAATGACAAAATGACTCAAAAAAACGAATACAACTTGATGTCAAAGAGAAACAGGGATATTATACATATTTGAATAAAATGAAAATGAATTGATACTCAAAGTCCCAATGAAGTAGCAAACAAACATATTTATAATTAATTTTGTTCACAATGGATTCTGAAAAGTAATTTAACCGGAGACAAATGTCCAGAAAACTCTCTGTCCTTTGATAGTAATTATTATAATTACTTATAAAATTCATTGTTCTAAAAGTGTGTTGTATATATTCATTCAAGTGCAGTATTACATATGTCTCTATAAATGCTCTAAATATTTACTTCCGTTACGACTATTACGAAAATTGACATGATTGCTCCTCCCCCCCCCCTCTTCATCCTCCTGATAGTTGTCCCTTTTAGAGTTTTTGCATATCCTCAAGTGAGCTAGCAAGTGTACATTTGTTCACAATATATATATAAGATGCATTTCCTGTACAAATATATATTTAGATAGGAATTTCCCCGTTTTTGTTCATGACTAGGCCTTATATAACCTGATTGTATCTACATGCATGCATTGATTGATTGATTGATTGTAACTCCTCTGGAGGGAGGAAAAGTGTTCAATGGCCAATTTAATGGAGTCAAATTTGTAAAAATATATCCTCCATAAATCTTTTTCAAGGCTTAACTGTGCATACATGAAATATGAATGGGAGTTGAGCCCTTGAAAAAATGGGATTTTTGTGTGGTTGTATGATTCATTATTATTGATCATTATTCATTAACTCATTAACTTCATGTGAATATATATATATATATATATACATAATAAATGTAATTATCGGCTTATAAATCAGTGTCGATTTTAAGGATTATTCTGTTGATTTGAAGACAAAACCAAAACCAAGAAGTTTTTTTATTAGTTGAATGAGTCAACAAACTTTTCTTATATCATAACATCGACCTCACAGTCTGTGCTAGAATCATCCTTATCAGTTGTTTGAAGAAGCATAAATAAATAAAAATAAGTGAAAAATATATCTTATTTGTATATAGCCCCAATGAGATCTATTACATCTGCACCCACTTGACTCACTCTACCCATTGTGGTGAATAACATCATTTTTGATGAAGAATTCTTGTTGTCAATTTAATTTGACGTTTGTATACTTAAACATCAATAACATTTTGTATGTTGATGTCATAATATAGGGATACCACTTGGGTATTTCAAAGTATCCTTCCATTTTGAGGTCATATTTTATAATCCTTCTAAATTGTTTCGAAGACAATAAAAATATACTCACTCCATATTTTCAACATAAAAATCCAATTTAACCTTCTTTTAAGGATTTTCTAATGAAAATGCTTCTTAAAAAAGGTTATTAAATTTTTCGCTTCAGTTGATGAATATGTCCTTTTTTGAAATTAGTTATCAATTTCAATCCTATATATTATATATGTACAAGAATATCTAAATATTCTATTTAGATACAAGAGTAGTTGCCCCTCCAGATGTAATAAAACTCAAGAATCGCCCCCTTAAAGACAGATATTAATACTATAGTAATAATTTGACCGTGTTTTAAATCAATTTATATAAGCCGATCGTACTTTGATTTCCGAAAAAAAGAAGACCCTTGGTCGATCCTATTCGGTTGGCGTGGGGCCATTATTCATATGAATTTTTGTTGTTCTTCAATTATTTTCATTATTATTATTATTATTTTAGCTTATCTCAATGCCGTTTGAGGTTTTTGAATGATACGTATATTGTTTGTAGCCACAAAAACACACTGTATTCTCCCTTCAGCTGATTTTCATTATTTGACTCTTTTGATTTAAAGCAGCTGACTCTAAGTGTTATGAGCTCAAAAAGGGTATTATTATTATTATTCTTTATGACTTTAATGTATAAAAAATATATTAAATGAAGAATTGCGCGCCCTTTTTTTGAATTATTGAATTATAAACAAGTATTTACGATTGATTTGTATATTATTGGTAGAATTTATCAATGTTTAGTAGATCTAAATAATAACTCTGCCTGATATTAAAAAGTTGGCAACAAGGAAAATACAGAAGGGTAGCTACCAGTTGTTTTTCCAAATTTTTCCTTTCCCTTTTGTGAGTCGAGGTTGGGAGTGAACAAAAATGCTCGTTGTGAGCTCTCCCTTAACAACTTCCTTGTACTTGTTTATTTGTCAACTGTCGATTTTCTACTTATTTGTTTGATAACAGCGTTGATTGATTGTAATCGTAAATTAGCTGAATTGTTAAGCTCTCAGCAATTCCCTACTATAAATTAATTGAAGAATAGTGCAACAGTTGGAAAGAACGTGACGTAAATAGGAAACAACGAAACGGTTTAGGGCCTGTTTTTCATTCTCTTTTTGTGAAGAACGTTAACACAACGAGCTTTTTTGTGCAATTGCAACCTCGACTTTCAAAAGGGAAAAGGGAAATTCGGAAAAACAACTGGTAGCTGCTACCCTTTTATATTTTTCTTGTTGCCAACACTTTAATATTGGGCAGAGTTATTATTTATATATGCTATAAATTGACGAATTCTACCAATAATATACAAATCAATCATTAATACTTGTAATATATTCAAAAATTCAAAAAAAAAAGAGCGCGCAATCCTCGATTTAATATTTAATTTTTACACAGCAAAATCACAACAAGTGGATACAAACTTGCTTGTATCCCCTTGAAAAAAATACAAAAATGTTTATATATGTTATGTATGTTCCACTATTGACTACCAAATAGATATATTTCCACTCGATTGAACAATTCGTTAAGCCTTTGAATATCTTCAAATTAGGTGGGAAATTGATTTTTGTTTTGTGAACATTCCACATGTATGTATATATTTGTACTTTGCATAAGGAGAAACAATTGCAATATAATGGAACTTTTAGAAGACAGAGGGATTGTTTTTCCTGATGAAGGAACATTGTAGGAATAATTTTATAAGGATTGAATAAACTAGTATTCTTTCTGGCAAAAAAAACAAAAAAAAAACCATTTTGTGTTCGTGAAACACAAAGTGTGAGTCCATTGTTACAGCGTCTACAAATTTAGTTATTTAACAAAGCTATACTCTAGTCCACAACTTCCGAGTTCATCAAAAAAATGAATTGAATTCTACAGCTCACATAAAAAAAAAATTATATAAAAGTTAAAAAGTAAAGTGTATCGAATGGAATTTTATTCCTCATATCATATGCTCAAATCTGAAAAGCTAAAAGGCTCCGTGTGTAATTAGCCTCTACAACTGAGTATCTTAAAACTTTTTGAATTAGGGATTGAACAAAAAAGAAAAAAAAAAAATACGAATCCCCTAATAACTCTTGAAAAAATTGAAAGTGTTTTCATTCTTGTAAGTAATTACATATACCAAAATACCCACGGACACCCCTGGGCCTTCTGCCAAGCATTTCACTTTGAGACTACTTGCTTTTAAAATACCATCTTTTATCACGAAATACGTTCCAATCCGAAGGATACATCCATTTGTATCAAATAACAGAGCTCAGATAACACTTATATTTACAATATTTAAGTATTATATTTAGGAGTTCTGTTGATTCGTTTCCATATTTTATATGTAATTATAGTTTTGTTTCTTCAATACTTTACCTTTTGAAGAGTAGGAGAAGAGTTCCTGGACATTTTGTGTCCGGATGGCAACTATTTCAAGTCTGATCCTAGATAAGTACTACAAGCCCTAATTTTCCAAGTTAAATCATAGTCCCTAATTTAATTTTCGAGTCAGGGCTATACGACTCCAGAGCTCTGGTATTAAAAAAAAGAGGGGGGTTATTTTTGAACGATAAATATTTGTTGAGTCGATTACGTAATACATCCTTAGATGTCCTCATCATTTTCCTGCCCAATCACGATTGCACTTATGGGCAATTAACCTTTTGTGTTTGTATTTTAATGAGTAAAAAAAATCCAGGATGGTCTTTGTTTTAAATACTCTCTGCATGGAATTGAACCATAAATACCTTTATAAAGAGAAGAATAGGGGTGATTGGATAAGTACATATGTATATACATAACAGGGCTCCTTATTTATCCACAAATGTGTATTTTTGCACGGAGAAACATTGTGGTAGATACCTATACATACATTTGCGTGGTACATAGAGCATAATACCTACTACGAATCCCATTGTATTTATTTATTTATTTTTCCTAGTTTTGTAACAGATGGAACGGATTTGCAATATGGAATTGAGAATGTTTTTTTGTTGTTATTTTTTGTTATTAAATTGCAAGGAAGGATCTCATAGTGCTATTATAAATGGTACATACTATCCATATGTACAAATGGTTTTATTAGAAACATGTAAGAAAAAGATAAAATAATGGTTGAGGCATTAAAGGGAATAATGGTCCCATGATATCCACACACACACACACGTAGGCCTAGATTATTTATGTATATTCTTTGTTGAAAGGGAAGAATTGTCCTATAGAAAAATCCTTCATGTAAATGATGCAATTGATTAAATACTAACGGTTGTAACATTGTACAATGAGTCAAGTTTCAATTTGAAGCCCTTGTTTTCAAGGAGAGCAAACTCTTAGCGAGCTGATTTATAAATATGTAGAACGAAATTCATTTCCTTCAATAATCTTCATAATTTGTAATACTCCTCAGAGATGGGAGAAAGAAAGTTCCGCTATTACATGTATGTATGTATGCATGTACAAGAAGAGTTCAAAGTCTCTGGGGTATCGAGTCTCAAGTCTTTGCTCACAAGTCAAGGCCTTCAATATATGTATCGAGTCTTTCGTTCTTCAAACTCAGTTCAACTTTATTTGTAGTATTAATTAATTATTATTATTAATATTATCTGCCATCGTAGGCATGGATCAATTAAAAATAATGGGACTTAAATTGATTTTTTCCCTGATAAAAGGTACATTTTTGAAATTATGAGTTGCAAATTTGTTTAAAAAAAGGGTTTCAAATCAAGTCTTTAATCCTTGAGTTCGATTCAAAATGTTCTTAAGTTTTCAAAATAGGAACTGAAATCCAAGTTGAGTCTCGGACCCAAGTCCCCACCTTTGGAAACTCCTTGTCTCATTATATTGTAATTACTTGTGTATTTTGACTTTATCAAGGTGGCAAGTGCTCTGAACATTTTTTATTTGTACAATGTAATATATTTTTTTGATATTATGTGAGTCTCTTTATAAATACTTACTCCACGGCAACATTAAGCCGTGAACGATTCCCCACTAAATATGAATTAAATGAAGAGTTGTCTCAGAGTTGGGTTGAATTGTTCAGCATTCAAGTTATTACAGCCTATTTTCTTTTCGAAGAAAAGATTGCAATTAAGGTCACATGTTGACGTATCTACATAGGATCAAACTCCTCACAAAGTTCAAAAACCATAGTTTTTGAGTAGTCAAGTGAATGTTTTGAGGACTAAATGCTGGAGAAGAGTTGGGAAGTTGGATTCTAAAGCAACTTTTCCAAACTTCCTTTAGTTAGAAGTGCATATATCTCAGACATAAGGAATTTAACTTATTTCTAATAGGCTAATGAAGTTATTTCTTATTGTAAGTTGGGCAGAGAGAAAGGTCATTTGAGTAAAACACTTTCTTCATTTGTTATCACGGCGTGATCCATGCAATTTTGCACTATATATCGATTTTTCTACTTATCTTCATCTGATTAGTGTTCTAAATGCTAATTCATATATAGTTTCAATTAGCCGTAGTTCAGCTATAAACAGTTCTCTGCTATAAAATATGAACTAATTTCACATTTAGAAAGAACTTTGGGACCTTTTTCTCTATATTTTTTTTGGAATAAAAGGTTGCGAGATACAAGAAAGATAACGTCATGGTTACAAATATACTTCTTTTTTTTTTTTTAAATGAACGTATCTGAAGGTGAGCATGCACCTGTCCTATATGTACGATCCAGTTGTTCCATACTTGCCTAAAGGATATTGAAATAAAGTGTATGACTTTTGAGGGGAGCACATGTGTTTTAATGACCTCATATTTCAAAAATAGACGATTGTGTAGTTAGAAAATGATAACACATTTGACTATTTGATGATCATATGTTGTATGAAATAGAATGGGATTGAACAAAAGTTTATGACTCTATTTGAAGTGATTCCTTCCTCCATAAAATTGATAATAATAATAATAATTATTAGGATTTTGACAGTGATATGTACATGGAATTCATATATTCTTTGAGAGGAATCACTCAAAGTGGAGCAAATATATTCCTCTCATCTCTCCAGGCAAATGAATCAACATTCCTCATAGATCAAATGTTACATATATGTTTTTCTTATCGCTGTCGCATTCTGGTACTTATGTGGACCCTTAAGTACAAAGATTTTTATTTTTGCTATGTATGTATGTGAAGTAATTATTCCTGAGTTCGTGACTCACCTCATTTGTGAACGTGGAATGTTTCTAACGCTACGACGCTATTTCTGATGCATATCTCCCACAAGAATAATTATTTTGATTACAGTGTAAATAAAATAGTAATCATAGAGGGCAAAAAGGCTGCATAATGACCTTTAGAGTGTAAGTAGGTAGTAGAAACGAAGCCCTCTACCAGTAGCAATTACCTCAAAATTTCTCCAGTAGACTCTTGACTAACTCTACCCTTCAATAAACTCATAAAGTATCGAATTACTCCTTTGTTTTTCGCATGGCCAATTCTGGCCATGAATCATTTATGTATATTTCATTAATCGGACTCCATTTGATCTACTAAGATTGAATAACTATACATTTATGTCATATCACATAATATAATATCACTCTTTATTCTGAACTAATCACCTTTGTTTTGCAGGTAATGGCACGGCCAATGGAGGAGCCCAATTATTATCTAACGATATGGACTCTAAAGTAGACAATGCTGACGCCATCGTGGATATATCCTTAGACGATGACTCCAATCCAAATCAAGTCATATCACGCGCAGCCGACTTCTTTCTTGAGAACAATGATAATTATCGTCTCACGTGGGATGAAGCGTCTCACAGAATCTCAGAGGTTGAACAGGATCCTTCAAAGCCACCAGGCAGGGTTTTTTTAATATATATATAAATGAACATTAATTGTTTGGTTCCTTTTGTAACTTTTTGACTGACTGAGGCGGAGAGCCCTTTTTGAGTTTGATAATTATTATTCATTACATTTGTACCTTAATGTACGTCTTAAAGAGTAATTATTAAATGATATCCATTATTTAATAGTAATAATAATAATAATAATTAATAGACAATTAATGTTTACTTACCCATTTGTATTTTCCCTTGTAAAAAGTTGGCTCAAACTTTTTGTTTTTTTATCATTGCAATTAATTGTTTTATTGTTGTTGTAACAGCCTTTTTCTGCTCCCTCCCTTTATAGTTCCTGGAATCAATCTTCAATATGTTAAATGGCGACTTCGTCGAATGGTGGAAAGTATTTACTTCCGGGTTTTCACCCTTTTACTCATTCTTATAGATCTGATTGTTATCATCGTTGACTTATCAACAGAGGAAAGTGACAGGCAGCTCTTGATTTTGATTCATTTATCTTATTTTTATTAATATTTGTTTGTTTGGGTTGCAAGGATTTTTTTTTTTTTAAAAAGGATAATCAAAAGTTGAGGAGACATCTTTTTTTTTTCAAGAGATGTAACTCCTTTATTAATTCAACAAATTGATCATTAAAATATTATTAAAATATCGTTTAACAATTCCACACTTTTTCATTATATTATGTAGAGTAAACAGATTCAGTCATTGCCTTGAATGAGTTTAAATCTGACGTCACATTTTGTTCATGAGGAATGAGATTCCAGTCACTCTGGCTAGTACATATTATGCTTTTTATTCCTAACTAAAATGTGACGTCAAATTAAGTACTTCTGGCACGCATCCTTTGGTAAAGAATATCTAATAAAACAAAAACAAGAGCTGCCACCTAATAATGAACACCCCCCACCCTATAGGACCGCAACTACACGCTCCTATACATAGACTTTGGAATCACGGTCTACTTTGTCTTCGAAATCATTTTACGAATCATTGCACTCACGGTTCCGCTCTTTTTTTCACATTGGTACAACGTAGTGGACTTTGCAGTCGTTCTCATAACTTTTATCGTCGTAACGGTCTCAGTTACGGGCCAAGAATGGACGCGTACCCTTGCTATTTTCGTAGTCTTTCGATTCATACGTATTCTTCGTCTTATTCGCCTCTACACGGAGAAAAAACAGCTGGAAACGGCGACTCGGCAGTTTATTAGTCAGAACAAGAGACGTTATCAGCAGGTAATTATTATTCTTTTGCAACAGTTGTTTGATAGTCGGTTTTTTTAATGGGCACTGTGGGTTGTTCTTTATGTAGGAACTTGGTTAGTTCTTCTATTCTCTCTCCTCATAAATCAAAAGGAGGGAAAAAAAGAAAAGAAAAGTAAATTCAATGGGCCAAGGAAATAAATAAAAAGCTTTTTGTGTGACATATTTAGTAAATTAATTATCTACATTTGCTACCGTATTGAGTTTCTTTGCTCACAGCAAAAGAGACACACAAACAACAACAACAACAAACAGAGACTAAAAGTTGAAATAAATCTTATTTGTTCATATTTTTTTTTCACGTCTTACATATATGTAAGTCTGTGTATAATAATATATATTTGCTTAATTTATGACCTAAAAAGTGTTGTATTGGACAGATAAAATATTGTTTTAATAGTCCTGGGACCATATTGCCTACTCCCTATATGTATGTTTATTCATTATTTATCCATAGCTGACTCAGAAACTCTTTTTCTAGCGTGAAACATTTTATATATGTAGATCAAATATCAAATTCCTTTAAAAACTCCTTGGACGGATGAAGCCGTTTGAGGTGCGCACTTACTTGTTTCAAAATGCTATTAGTAATGTTTGTTCAAAAAGGGGTCATGGGGGGTCGCATGTTAAACATATATACATACATATGCTTGTTTGTGCATGTAATTATGCACTTATTATGCAAGGATACTACTACCTGTAATCTCTTGCAATAGGTCATCTTTGAAACCTTTGTCTAGTCACATGATTATTACAAATATTTTTCCTCTTTGTTATTTTGATTGACTTATAGCCCTGGAGAATTTGACGTTGAAGAAAGTCTCTGTTTCATTTCTGGTCCTGAACCATTTTTAAAATATTTGCTAATTCCCTCAATTTGAGACCCATACATTGTTTCCAAAATGTACGCTCTCTGAGTATTTAAAGGGTTTTTACAAAGACTAAAAGTTTGTAAACAAATTTGTGCATTGTAAAGTCCTTGAGCTATTTGCACGTGACTTGTCTTCTCACATAATGCAGAAGTTATGCTCTTTTCTAAGGTCAAAAGTACAACTTTTATGGTGTGTAGGAGCATAGTATGCCATTTGCTCATCGCTCCTCAAAAGATAAAAGTTTAGAGGCTACAACTCCTCAGCTATGATTCTTTTAATGAAAGGGATCATCACTAGGGACGGGATTGATGTATGGGTGAGCCGATTAAATTGGCCTCTTTTTACAGATATTTTATTTCTCTAAAAAAACAATTATCATTATTTTACATCTGAAAAAAAAATAAAAAATAGATCAAAAGTTTTAAATAGCATGAAAAATACTCAAATGTATTTTGTCAATATCTTGGCAAATGATTATTCATTTGCTTTATTATAGTGATGAGGAAAGTTATGCGATGACAAATATTACCGTTTGTCTTTGGTTATATTTTCTAATATTTTAAAGGTTAATTTTAATTAATAATAATACATATCCGCTTCTACAAATCCACGAGAGCTCAGCTCTAATCTCAACATGCATATTTCTAAAGAGAATTCTATCTCACAATCATAATGCAATGAATCCTTCCATAAAATATCTAGGAAGTCACGACGTTTAACTAATATTAAATATATCTATATAAATATATATGGCCAAGCCCCTTTATGCTTATTTAAATAAAAGAGATATGCAACATATTATTCAGCGATCACCGAAATGGTAAAAAAAAATATTATTATTTGATATTTTCAAATATCACTTATTAAAATGTCAAAATATTTCCTCTCTAACTGCAATTTTTCACTTTAGAATAAAAGACAAATTTCGAACATTTTGTGAGTAAATAATTGAAATCATATTTGTTATATCTACATACATATCTGACGTAAATTTGACTTAAAACACCAAATAAAATAGAATAGAATAATTATTTAAAAGAAAAGGTTGCGTGAACATCTCGCTCATATTTGTTCCGTGTACAGTTTTGATTATAATATATTTTTTATTTCTCTTCTTCAGGACGGCTATGATTTGGATTTGACCTATGTGACGGCTCGTGTTATAGCAACAAGTTTCCCCTCATCAGGGATATGGGCCTGGTATCGGAATCCCATTGAGAAAGTAGCTTCCTTCCTTGATAAAAAACATAATGGAAAATATCAACTCTACAATCTCTGCTCTGAGAAAACGTATGATGTCTCTTTCTTCCATGTAAGTGATGAGGACAGAGTCATTCATTTTTGCTCCTTAGTTTCTCCACTTGTGGATCTATTATTATTTTTATTCAAGGGGTTTATTCATCTTTGTGTTCTTGAGGGGTGATTTTTGATTTTTTTCTTTTTTTCTTTTATTTCTTTTTCCTTCATTTGAAAAGATTAGACGTGTATTTTTTCTTCTAATCATTTCTAATGCACTTTTTTTTAACGTCTTAGTATTATACACATATATAATATGATGTGTTCTAATCCTCTTTAAATGATTGATCCCCTACTCACTCTATCTCTCTAATTCCCTTTTGACAGAATCGAGTCGAGCGATTCATGATAGATGATCACAACGTTCCTTCCCTCTCAGAAATGCTTCGTTTCGCAGAAAATGTTCGCGAATGGTTGGACTCGGATCCAGATAATGTCATCGTCGTCCATTGTAAGGGAGGAAAGGGTCGAACTGGAACAATGATCTGTGTTTGGCTTGTCGAATCCGGAGTCTTTACTTCTGCAGATCAGAGCCTTGACTACTTTGGCTCGCGACGAACAGACACAAATGTGAGCAAAAAGTTTCAGGGTGTGGAAACACCGAGTCAGAGTCGCTATGTGCGATATTTTGAGCTCATGAAAACGACTCTTGGTGGACGGATTCCAGAGCCGCGTCCACTTCTCCTTAAGGAGTTTACAATTACTGGAATGTCTTTTGTGGGATCTGGAGATGGCTCTGACTTTTGGTTTAGTGTGGATCAGGGCCGAGGGAATCGTGTCTTTAGTGCAAATATGAGTTTTAATCGTAATTGCGTTTCCGACTATGATTCCGGAAAGGACGTTCTCAAAATACAGATTTTGAACTCTCCTATATTAGATGGGGATATCCGTGTTCTTTTTCAAACTTCCTCTAAAATGGTTCCAAGGGGCTATGAGGACTGTCCCTTTTACTTTTGGTTCAATACAGCTTTTATCGATTTAGAAAAAGGACTTTACCTCTCAAGAGAGGAGTTGGATAATCCTCATAAGCCAAAAACCTGGTCGACCTTTAGAGATAATTTCTCTGTTCAAGCTGGGTTTACATTGCCATGAGCTGTTTAACATGGAAGTCATACATGTTTCTATAAATGTACACATACATGGGTGCATATTGTGTGTACGGTCCCTTTTACAACCTATAAATATTTATTTTTGTATAAGAAACACATCACTGTTAGAAATCAAATGTATTTTATTATTTCTTATGTTATTGTTTAATCTTGGTAATTTATAAATGTATATGGTTTGCTAGAAAAAAATTGAATTTAAAATAACGTCTTTTTTTACTTACTTATTCATATTATTTGTGCGATCTGCTATTTGCACTAGGACTCAAACGATACATTATCGTCTGATTATTGATAATAATCGAATAAATTTTGCCGACTATGACCAATATTTATTTTCTTCAGAATAATATACAAAAAATATACCCTTTTGAATGAAATATTCACTTTTCATGACCTAAAATCTGGATCCATCTTCGATAGGGAAAGGTTTCGCTTTCCACTTATTAGATCTGCCAAAACATTTTGCCCATCCAAGCCCTGGTTTTCAAAGCTAGTTGTTGAAAATAAGAAAATGAAAGAAGAAGGAGTGGTGTCGAAAAGGTTTTTTGATCTGCTGAGTCTTCCTTCAACTTGGGAACAACGAATTCTCCGTTCAACTGATGGAATAGCTGATGGATCCAAGTTTACGGCGCACTTCCAAATTTCAGTGGATATATGAAATTGAAGACGTGTGACATCACTTCGACGATTTGTACAGTATAACTTGATCATTTTTTTGTCAAAAACAAATGTTTTTCACTAAATTCCATCTATGGGTACATCAGCCATTAATAAAAATAATTGTCTTTGTAATAGTCTTTGCAAAGATGAATCAAAATTAAAAAAATATATAAAGTATTTAGGGGTGGTGGAATAACTCTTGTTCATGAGATGCTTTGCAATAAATAATAATAAATAAGCTAAATTATGAAATGGCAATTTTATGACATTTGTGTGATAATTATTATTATTATTATTTTTCATTTTTGGGAGGGATTTTGAAGGACTAACAACAAAATTAAGGGTCGGACCTTAATTTATACACTTTTTTACATATTATTTAACGTCAACCTTAATTAACAATAATTATTAACTGTTTTTGAGTAGTACAATTTTACGACACATTTATAGCCAGTAGATGACGTTAAAATCCATAGTCTTTGTAATTAAAGAGTGGTACAAAGTAAGCACACAACACCCAATTGATTATATCCTTTCCTTTTGGTTCATTACAATCACTATTTATCATAGATAAATTCTATTTATAGGAGATGGAATCGTGGATACATGAGTTTTTTTATTTATTTGCATGGAAAAAGTCTAAGATGATGATGACTCCTTTAACATGTTTGTTTAGCTCCTAAATTTGCCCCACCTCACCGGAACTGAATCCGGTATCAGCCGGTAATAGACTATCTAGGAGCTAACTTCTTTATTTATAGAAAATAATTTAAATTTGCACAAATACATAAAAACTTTGTAAATATATTCCTCCAGGGTTTTTCTTTTTCCCAGCGACTCCACGGCGATCTCGTCCATCCCTTGTGCAAGTCGTGGACACTCTTGTATAAGATGAATGGGAGTCTCCTCTCCCTCCTCACAAAGCCTACAGAATCGGTCATTTGTCATTCCCATTTTATGAAGATGCCTCTTCAAACTGATGTGCCCTGTGATTAGTCCCACTATTTTGGTCACTTGATGTCTCTTGAAGGTAAATAGCTTTCTTCCAACATATGGCTCAGAAATGAAGTTCTTTGTTTGTCGACAATTGCTCATCGCCAGCCAAGTAGTCCTCCATTTAAACAAAGTCTCCCGCCTCAGAGCATTCTTCACTTGACAAGTAGAATATGTCCTTTAACATATATGAAAATTATAATTTCGTTATATGTGTTGATCACAATGACATATATATTTTATAAACTCTAAATTATTTATTTTAAATAGCATTTATCTCAATTTCTGATTACAAGTTGTGCATTCCATACAATTCAGTGTATTCTTTCATCTTTTGCAAAAAAAGCATTAACTCTGATTAAACTTGAAAGCATTATTTTAATAAAACAGTAATTTGACATCTTTTTATAAATAGGTAGCAAATATTGTTATAATAGATTCAAAGAGATGCATTCTAAATAGTTTGAGGATACAATGGTGTGTAAAGCATACACGTGGCTTCATTTATGATTAGAAATGTTTTACCATGACCTTAGTAACTATATGGAGTGGTCTTTTTTTTTTGACTCATTCGTTTTTTAACTGTTGAAGAATCCTTATTTTAATTGCTCTATTGTCACCCATCGAGCTTTTTCAAGTGGTATCATTATTCGAGTGTAGTAAATTATCTTAATGGAGACATAAACAATCAAATATTAATAGGAAAAAACCTAGTTTCTCAAATAATTATCTTTATTGTATCTCGCAACCTTTTCTTCACAAATAAACAGAGGAGGGGGGAGTAGATTAGTAGGAATGCAAATAATATGCAAATGGGGTGTGTAAAATAAAAAGAAAGAGAAAATTAACAACCTGGTAACTCTGACAATTTGATGAATGTTGAGAGGGAAGCAGCTTGAGTTGTCAATTCGTTTGACTGAGCTACAAGCTGCTATTCTCCATTATATTATATATACAAATGAAGACATCAATAATAAATAATAACATTATGTATGTACTCCATAGATGAGAGGCAGAAAATTAACTGAAATTAATCTCAGGAAATTATATATCTTTAACTAATAATAATTATACGAGGACTTGAGCCCTTTTTTGTTTAAATTTTATTTGCTTTATTGGCATTAATGCATGTATTCCTTCATGCGAGATCTTTACTATGAGGTAGATGTTCTACTCTCAGATATAAAGGAAAAATGATAGCAGCTTTGGAAAACAAACAGTACTGTTAAAAGTGCCAACTCCACAAAATCTCGCACGCGGCATTTTGCATATTATTTACATTCCTATAGATTAGGTCCTAAAACTGTGAAATTATTATTTATTTACATAATGACAGATAATTGTTCATAGCCGAACAAAATTTACATATTTCAAATTAAACCAATCACCATTCAAAACATGAATAAGGAGAGAAGAAGTAGTGTTGGATCGGTCCACAATAAACTGTAAAGACTGTAGTCCTTTCAATCCTATCCTGATTAGATTTATCAGTCCTAGGACCGGTCTTGGTCGGTCTTACAGTATTACGTTGTTGTTCTGCTCTTGATGTTTCAGTGGTTTTTGTTCAGTAGTCTTTATTTTGATTGTATTCTTCAGAACTAAAGGACTGATTATTAATCGGTCCTAGGGCTGTTGAATGTGTGAAAAAGATTGAACTGGTTATTGAAAAAAAGATTGCTTATGAGGATAGTCCTGTAGGACCGATCCAACACTAAAAAAATGTAGAAAAATCCACAGCTAACAAAAAAGCACAGTGATTTCTTTGATATTATTGAGGATAAATCCCTGTTCTACCTCGATATATGTAAGTACAATAAGATAAAAGTTCTTGTGTACTTCTTCAAAAAATTTCAATTTTTTTTAATAACTACTTGAGTCTGAACTCAAGTGTATGTCGTCAATAAATAGTATGTTGAGTCAATATTTTTGATTCAAGTAAATAAAATAATTATTAGCTTCGTCTTTTAAAATTAATAAATTGATGTTTGTTTAAGTATTTTTTTCTTTAGGTACTCAAAAAAATCATTACCCTTTTATCAAGTATGTAAGTTGTTCGTTTTGATTATTGATGATGTTGTTTGATCATTTGTAGCTTGTACAAGCTAGTTTCCCGAGAATTAGGTTTATTATTCAACAGCTTTACAGTAGATGTTTGTGAGACGATATTTGGGACAACGACTTTCGAACTTTCATTGATGAAGAGTTCTTTCGTAATTTTAAAAGTAAATTTAGCATTATTCCCAATCCAAGGTTTTATCAATATCGCTCAAAAAATTTGGGATTACAGTAATGTGAACAAAATTTGATGGATTAACAACAATGTCACTCTTGCAGAAAAAGGACCAAGTATTTACAGAAAGGCTCATATCAACCCCAAATTGACTAATGAGGATACTACGCAGGATTTGAATATAATTTGAGCTCAGGTTTCATTATATTTTATTAAATGGATTCTACGATTGTTGTTTGTACTTTAGTGTACCTACAGTTATGCCTCCAATATGGTATATCTTTCGATTTATTATACAATTTATGGCGGTACTGAAATCGTGTACATCATTTGTGTATTTCTATTTAAACAGTCATACAACAGATGAAATAATTGTTCAAAATGAAGAGTTTAAAAGTCCCTTTCGGACCAAGGATTTTTGAGTCCAACCTCATACCAACATGTATAATATCAGTCAAATGAAAACTAAGAAACTTGACTCTTTGATAAGGTCATGAAACGCGTTTTCAGTATTATATCATTTCCATTTGACAAGCATTTTTCTGAAAGTGGACTCTGAGAAGTCATAATTTTGTTGTTCATAGTATTAATGATATTAAGTTCTTACGAGACTCGTTATTAACAAGAGTTAATATGAATCCACCTTGCTTTTTAGAGAGAGAAAAAATTGACTCTATTTCTAATTAGGATATGTTTTTAGAAGGTATACGGAATCATTTCATCTGTATCTCTTGCATGGTCTATTCCAGATCAACTCTTTCAACAAACAAAATTGAGGTTTTATTGAATCTAGTCCTTCTTTTTTGAGTACTTTTTGTAAGACAAAATAATTTTGCAGCACTGAAGGATCATTCATTAATAAGGAAATTAGACGGGGTTTTTTGTCTATTTGTTGTTGAATGATTCATTCATTTCATATTTCTAATTGTATTTATTCATAAAGCTTTTGAGCTTAATAATCAGTCAAAAATCCTCAAATCAAAGATTCAAAAACATTGCCAACAAATGTGATTATAGGTATGACGTCATGGATCTAAGAAACAAGAGTAGAAGAATCAAGAGCTGCTAATAAAGGCACAAAAAGGAGATAATTGTTAGGAATGTAAATAATATGCAAAATGCCGAGTGCGAGACTTTGTGGAGTTGGCACTTTTAACAGTACTTCTTGTTTACCAAAGCTGTTATCATTTTTCCTTTATATCTGAGAGTAGAACATCTACCTCATAGTAAAGATCTCGCATGAAGGAAGTCATGCATTAAGGCCAATAAAGCAAATAAAATGTAAACAAAAAGGGCTCAAGTCCTCGTATAATTATTATTAGTTAAAAATATATAATTTCCTGACATTAATTTCAGTTAATTTTCTGCCTCTCATCTATGGTTTACATACATAATGTTATTATTTATAACTGATGTCTTCATTTGTATATATAATATAATAGAGAATAGCAGCATGTAACTCAGTAAAACGTCATGACAGCTCAAGCTGCTTACCTCACAACAACCATTAAATTGTCATAGTTACCAGGTTGATAATTTTCTCTTTCTTTTTATTTTACACACCCCATTTGCATATTATTTACATTCCTAATAATTGTTGATGATCTTTTCAAAAGTAGAAACCTATAAGCTCTGGATGTGCTCTTTGTTTAATACATAGAAGGCTTCATTTCTTAAAGCATTTGTTTGTACATCAACATAGAAACAACATCTAACAATACAACATTTGTTATATATGTATATATATAACAAAGCATCAGGGGACAAATTAAATATTTTGTTGACACTAGCTCTGACGACATACACGTTTTTTTTTTTTTAATATTACATTTATATTTTTCAAACCACGCCGAATTTAATGTAAATATGTGAACAAACATAAAAAAAAACACACACACAATAAGGAAAAAAAACCCAGAATGAAGAGCAGTAAAAATACATAGAAAAATGGCCTCCTCTTCCCCCTTGGGGAAACTGGAAAATTTTTTATTTATATGCGTATATATTTGACATTTTTTGTGTGTTGTTGTTTAAGGCATATGTCCTTACCTTCAAAAAATATTATTATACTCATTTCAATTGTATACATATATATATATAGTCACCGTCAAAATGACCTGATATTCTTATTATTTGTGAGGAACTTAAATAAAAGTCTAGCTTACACTCTGCCTACCTCAACAAACCATTTCATAAACATGAAAGTTTACACTCTTATTACTTTTGTCATTCTTAATTTTGTATTCTTTATACTTTTACCCCTCAATTATTAATTATATCAAGGGTACACAGTTAAAAATCCTAAGGGGTCTACAAAAATCCACTAAAAATCAATGACTCACGGTAGAGCTACTAAAAAACAAGTTCAATAGACTGACTTACTAGCGTGCAGAAGGGTTTTAGCTCGTTTCTTAATCCTACTACTTGTGTAACTCTACCGTGAGTCTTAGATTTCTAGCAAAATTGAATGAAAATTTACACTCTTAGATGGACAATTTCTTCTTCATTAAGGATTCTTAGCAGGCGCTTGACATCGTATTTGGAAGGTGTGTGGCTCATCTCTTTAGTGCATTCCTTATAAATTCATTTTATTAAATATTCAAGGAGTTATTCAAGTAAAAAGGATTTAACTGACTTTTGGACCTACTCCCTCCTCCGCCTATTCCCACAGGTCAAAACAAAGACTGGAAATAAAATTTACATTAAACACACTCGCGGGTCATTATTTTTTAATGTACAAAATGAGTATCCTTCTTGGCCTAAAATGAAGCTGAAGTTGGAAAATGTGTCAAATTAGCTCAAAAAGTAGTGTTCGATTTCTCGAAAACCGTCAGACTCTCAAAAAAAAAAAAAATTACAGATTTGAAATCAGTGTGAAAATCTGAATAACTTTTATTATATGTACTTTTAACCCGTAGAATTTTTGAAAGTTCAAATTTGTTGACCTGTGTAATTAGCAGTAGTATTCTGAACGTAAATAAATCGGAATTCAAATTACTTAGGTTCTTAAGCTTTGAACGATTTTACATCAGAGGAGGAATTTCATGCCACGATTTTTTTGTTTTAATTTTGAATCAGTTCCCAAGTCTTTGAGCCACTCGAGTACAAGTAGAATCTGAAGGAGCATGCCTGATTCAGTATGTCTTCTTACATATTAAATCTTAAAATTTGTAAGTATATACCAGTGGGTCCATTGAGCACATTTTTGTGGTTTTATTTGCCTCGAAGCTTGACAAAATTTGGGGGATTTGTCTGTCTTTAGAAGTATTAAAATTTGAATATTTTATTTTTTTGTTAATTTGTAATTATACTTAATTCACCAGCTTAATTAACAACGATAATGATTACATTACACTTATTTAATAAAAGAAAAGACTTAGTTGTGGGAAGTATCTATTGATCAAATCTACAGAGTACATGAGTTCATTTGTTTTAAAAAAATATTAAATTTTATGCATAAAAACATTTGTGTCCCGAAGAACATAGACTTGAATAATCTCTAATGTATTTATTAGAACTACAAGATATTTTAAACTTATTATTCTTTAAGTACATGTTAACTAATTAGTTTTTCCTTGAAAAATGAAAAATTAATTTTGGTGTAAACATGATTTTTTTTTTTTGCATGATTAAAAATCCTAACTTTCAGTACCTTGAAAAATATTCAAATCAAATTTTTTTGATAACCAACAATGAAATATAAATAACAGCTTGACATCTTAGCTATCAAACAAACAAACAAACATTGGTTGACAATGGAGTGCATTAGCGTATTTTGAATTTGTGGGACACCGGTTCCATGTGCATAAGAGTGGGGAACCTTCATAGTTAAGAATGGGAATTTTGGAGAGTGCAATACCATTGAATTTATGCATTATTCAATTATCAGCTGTCTGTATTCATGATTTTAGGGGGAGGGAGGAGTAAATGACTTGTATTACTTCTATAATAAGTAGAAACTCTCCCTATTTTTAGAGAGCTAATATTAGCGAGAATCTTTTAATTCTTCTTTTAGATATTGATGTTTCTAGAAACATGAACAAAAATGTTTACTCCTTTTCTCATCACAAAACTATATTTTTTTCTGAACAAAAGAACCTACACGACGAGCTTTTTGGGATAAACAAAAACACACTGTATTCTTCCTTCAGCTGATTTTCATCAATTGACTCTTTTGATTTAAAGCAGCTGGCTCTGCGTGTTATAAACTCAAAAAGGGTATTCTTATTATTTATGATTTTGATACATATAAAATATATTAAATCAAGGATTGCGCGCCCTTTTTTGAATTTTTGATACATTACAAGTAGTAACGATTGGTTTGTGATTGGTAGAATTTATAAATATATAGCATATCTAAATAATAAATTCTGCATAATATTAACAAGTTGGCAACAAGGAAACTACAGAAGGGTAGCTACCAGTTGTTTTTCCAAATTTTTCCTTTCCCTTTTTTCAGTCGAGGTTGCGAGTGGACAAAAAAGCTCGACGTGCTACTTCTTTTTTTTTTTATGTGGAAGGAAAGGTTGAGAGACACAATACATATCTCATGCTGTCACAAATATACATTTTACACAAAAAATAAAAGACAAAAAACTTTGACAAGTTTTTCAAAAACTTTTTTTTTTCTTCGTAGTTGTTCAATGATTAGTAGTGTGTAGAATGTCGTAGTTTTAGTAGAGGCTCCTGGGTTGTGTTTATTTATTTATATTTATTTATTTTGTGTGTTTCCTCTGTTTCATTTTCTCTCTAAAGTAAAGAAAATGTAGCTTCATATATGTATAGCATACAGAACAAAATCCAAGGAAGAAGAAGAAAGGCCCTCATCTTCTTCTTTCTCACACTTGATAGCTCCTTCTCTTCATTTAATGAAAGTTAATTAAATTAAGAGTTAATTTTTTTTTCTCTTTTTCAAAAAGATTGATGAATCTGAAAATTATACATGAATATTTGTATACTAAAAGTTTTTAATTAAAAAGGCTATTTAAAAAAATAAATAATATGTAATGTACATACATATAATGTCATCAAATGATACACTTGAAAATGTATGCTCAAAAAAGTATAAAATCATCTTCAATCAACCATTTCTAAGTACAAAATTAACATAAAAAAAAAAGAGAGACAGATAAGTACTATTATTTATTTTTTTAAATACTAGAAAAATATGTGCTTCAACTGAAAAAGGAGTTCACTAATTTGTTTGACACTAATTGACAGAGACTCACTTGATTGAAGGGGATTCAAGTTAATGAGGAATGATTTGGAACTATGAATGGCAAATCTTTTTATATTCAAGGATGAATAACTTTAAAAGGAATTATAATTATTATAGCAATGGTTCATTTAGTTATGGATTCGCTCTTGGTAAGGTTTGGTTTTTTCATTAAGAAGAGTCCTCACCATTTATATGCGAAAAAGCTAAAATTTTATTTCCTGGCATGGAGAGGTTTGAAGACTCCAATAATCCAAGAATACATCCAATAACCCCTGGAAACTTGACACTTCCTGATATTGCTAATTGATTCTGTACAATTATATTTATTACCCCTTTTCCAGCTGAATTTATGTCGTAAAAATAGGATTTTTAGATCGACTATTGCCCAATGATGCTGAACTGTCAATAGAAATCCCTTTAACTTCTCAATGTTTGTTCATTTCTTTCTTTTTATCAAGATTTTATACCATTAATCAAAAAAAATTACACTGAATTTTTTGTCAGCTATCGATTTTTATATTTTTCCGTCCCAGATTAGTGCTCTGAACGTTAAGGGGCTAAACTTGAATCAGCTCCTGTTAAGTAGTGTTGGATCAGTACTAGGACTTCGGTCTTTTTTCTTCTTTCCTTTTCTGCTTTCTCTTTCCAGTGGGGACAAAGACCAAATCAACAAAAACACTAAGTCTGAAAGTATTGGAAGTCTATTTTCCTGTTGTCCCCACTGGATAGAGGGATCGGAAAAAAATACCTATCAGGAATTAAGTCCTACGACTGATCCAACTCTATTGTTAAGTTGTGAACAATTTTAAACACAGTTGGGAGAATAGTTGGATAACTAGAAAGAGATTTTGGCCTATTTTTTACCCGTCTTTCTTTTGGGAGCAAAGGTTACAAGATACAATAAAACCTGCGTCTGGTTGAAATTATCAAAAAAACACTCAACGTAATCTTACATTTATCTGCTTGTAAATATCAATTGTGTTTCAGAGTCTTAGTGACAAGACAACATCAATAGAGACCAAAATGATACCAAGACTTTGAAAGAAAGATACTAAGATGACACAATGACCTTAAGGGATTGATTGTGTCCAGATCAAGTCAAAAAAAAAAAAAAATTTAGAACAAGAACTTTCTAATTTAGCTACTTTGGTCAATAAATTCACATTTAGAATAAGACTTTGAAGGTGTTGAAATCAAGATAATATCAATAATTACAGGAATTGAATCTAAGAGTGATCTTGAAGACCACAACACGAGTCAGTGCTGCCATAAACTTATTTTTTATTTTTGCTTGCAAATATTGGATTTTATTCTAAATTTGAAGCAAATAACTGTATTATAACAAAATTAAAACTGAAATCGAGTGTGAACTTGAAAGGACTCTCCCTCCCTGTATCTCTAGAAGTCTTTCAAAACAAAAACTAAGCAAAAAAGGGAGTTTCTTTATTTATAAAACTATATATACACTTTATGGCTATAATTTTTTGGATGAGTCCATTTGGTAATAAAAAAAAAAAAGAAAGATAAATTGTGAAAGCTTATGTTGTGTGTGAATTAATTTAATATTACTTCAAGGAAACATTCGCTTTTCTTCTTCTTCATCGTTCCCTATTTCCCTCTTCATTTTCTTTAAATAATAATTCTTTTGCAATTTCAATCGAATCGATATTTCCCTCGGGAAATTTAAGATCTCTTTTTTTCCTCTTTTTTTTTCTCTCTCCACTTTTTTTTTTTTTTTTTTGCTCATCAATCCTTAATAATGATGATTTATCATGTACATACTTCTTTTTAATAGAAAATATTAATAAATATATGTACGATAGGAGATATATATATATATATGTAGATAGTAATCTGAGGAGATATTCACAATCAGCAATACATATGTCGAAAGTCTGAGCTCACACCTTCTCCTTCATCAATATCCATAAGTAAATACACATAATTAGGGGTGAAAATGAGATGATGTTACACACGGGTTTTTCATTGTTACTCTTTCATCAGTACAGCACACATACAGATTATAAGTAGACATGTGAAAAAAGAGACATTCCAGGTGAGCGTAAAAACACCACCCGAGATGACGTCATAAAACATAATAATCTAAACAAATAAGCGTCATCTAAGTATATCAAGATCCCATTATTTTGTATTAACTCAATTTTGCTCTGAGGTTATAGTTTCTGTAGACCATTTTGAGTTTTCAATCCAGAAAGTTGAAATTCAATGGCGGAAACTTTTTTAAATATATATAAAAAAAGATGAATTAAGATAAATCGGTTACCATCATCAACATATTATATAACATAATATATCAGGCCTGAGAGTAGGGGGGGGGGAGGATATTCACTCTTTAGTGAGTTATTCTAATCATTAGCCTCAGAAGAACTGTAGAAGAAGATTGAAATTGGAAGCAAAAGGCTCCATATTCTACCTAAAAGAGATTAAGAATTGAAGTCGTCATTCATGAAGTATCACAAGAGCTCATAGTGGGTATTTGATGAGATAATTAGCTCAAAGGAGGCTTATCTTTGATAATGTAATAAAATACAACTTCTCCTCGTATCTACAAACCATGATTTATGGCATCATCACTTGAAGAGATACCTTCAACTGGAGGCAAGCAAATATATAAATTAAAGATTTTAAATTATGATTTTGAGAATGATCTAAGATACCAGATATACCCTAGTTAAAGTCAAGAGGATTAATTTGATCTATAAAGTCTTTTTTACTCACATAATATAACATTTCAAGCATATATAGTCTGCGGTCTTATTTTTCTTCATTGAATTCAAAGGATTAATTAATTATTTCTATTAATAGAATGGGAATAAAGTTAATTAGTTGAAGTATCAAAGATTTTTCTAAAAAAAATCTTTGAATAATAGAATATTTTTATTGTGTGTTGTAATTTCAGAATTTGAGTGATGTCCATATTATCTAAATTATCTGGCTAGACACAGAGCAATTTTACTTTTTCAAGAATTGATTGAAAATTATACAAACTTTATATAAACTGTCAGAACGGCAAGAAAATTAGCAAGGTGTTAAAGGGAATAATTGTAGCATGGGTTTTTCATAAGAGTCAACTCAAGAAAAAGGATGAATCCAGCTACATATATGTGTGTGATGATACATTGAAACAATGATAGGAATTTTTCCTCACAGATGACTATTCTTTATTAATTGCTCCACAATTTCTATTATTATTATTTTTCAATTAATCCTCTCCAAGGTGCGATTTGGAGCAAATAAGGATCCTTAAAATGTCATGCTAAATATACATCCAACACTTGGTACTATTGACGTCAAAATATTGAATAATACAAAAAAGTAATGGCGCAGATGAGAAGGAAAATACAAAATGAAGATCATCATATCTTATGAATCGGTCCAGTATAAACTATTACTCCTGTATTTGGCAAAAGTTATATTCATGTCTCTTTAGAAGGTGAACGTACACACTCATAATGTTTTTAAAAAAGGTATGATACATAAAATAGGGACAATTATCTAAAAGATATGTTAACGAATCTGTGTGAAATTTTGTTTAAGAGTAGCAGAACTTCCAATAATAAAAAGTTAGTGTATACTCCTGTGAAGTATAAATAGCTATAAAATGAAAAAAAAAACTGGGTTTTTTTCTAAGATCGTTTCTTTGAATCATTTCACATATATATGGGATGAATCCTTATTTTTTTCCAAACTACACATATTTTAGCATAATTAAAGAAATTAAAAAATAACAAATTCCATTAACTTGAGCATTTTCCAAAATACTTTCCAAAAACAATAATTGAAAAGAAAAAAAAATATCAACAACTTTCCTTTCATTTTTGTTGACGAGTCTCATATACAAGTAAAAACAAGGAAACGTCATGTTATCATTGAAATGACGTTAAATCAATCCTGTCTATGGTTTTTTTTTTTTTTTTTTAGTATAAAGCCCATAATTGATACTTTTATGTTGTAACACCACAAATAACCCTTTAGACAAAAAATTATGAGTGCACCAGTTTTTTTTCAAACTAAGATCCGGATTGAATTAGAGTCTGTTATTGGTTAAATATATATTTATGAACTATATCCCTCTGTAGTTTTTTCACAAATTGCATATAAATGAAATTAATTAAATGTTACAATGTCCTCGTAGCCGAGAGCATTAATTAAAGAAATTGAGCTTAGTAATTAGAAATGAAGAAAATTGGACTAAATAATATATTCTTTTTTTTTGTAGAATAAATAACTAGAATTTTCAAGGTGTTGAATTCATTATTAACTTTCAATTGATTACATTGAATTCATTAATTATTAATTTTCAATTATTTATTGCACATTAAGATATAATTGGATTTATACTTCTAAATATAGTCTATAGGTCCATGGTCAGTATTTTAACATATCTCCATAATTACTGTGCATTATAAATAGAAAAAATTCACTTAAATTTTGCACGAGCTTTCACACTCTCAAAACCTTGATTTTTCAAGTCACAAGCCTTTTCAGGGCCCTACCTTGTATATAATAAGTTGATTTCTAATGAATAATAAATAATGAAATGTCTTCATTGACTAAACAGATTGCCTCATAAATCAAAGGGAATCTCTGTTAAGGGTACATATATATATAGATGCTACACTCATAAAATAAAATAAACAAATGTCCAATTAAAAAATCGTAATGAAGTTCTATCAAATGACTTTAAAAATATAAAAAAAAACTAATACACATCTCTTATAATGAATATAAGTTGATGTCAAAGAGAAAATCAAATATATGTATAGTTACTAAAAAAACCCTAAGACATGGCAAATTATTTATAATTAATTTTGTTTCGAATGGATGAAGCACCAGAAAAAAGTAATTGAATACGCAAAAAATGTCTAGTCCTTGCAAAAAATATAGTTAATTTATGGACTAGACTATTTTAATTATGATATAATATATTTTAAATACATAGACTTAAGGTCTCAGAAAATAATAATTAATAAAGATTGTTAAATGTTTATTGCAAAGCAAGGGCTTACAATTTTCCTAAATCTAAAAACAAATAAGGCTTTTTTTAAATATATATAATTTGATTGTTTATGCCTCCAAGTCTGCCAACTTCCACAATGAGAACATCACGATAAAAATGCTCAATAATTAAAATTAGAAAATTACCTACACCCCTTAAAATCATTTATTATTCAATATCTCAAAGAAAGTTTTTTTACAAAAATATCTGATTTTTTTTTAATAATTCTCATTAGGAGTTATTTTTATGTTTCAGAAAAAAACTGACAGAGTTTGTTCTTTATGTATATATATATATACTTATCTTATCAGTGCCATGTTTTTTTTAGTATCCTCTCTGTATATACATATTTCTTCATTACTTTTGCTTTGATTAAATCATTTTGACAATAAGTCTATCTACAAAGCGTTGTTTTTTTTTTACTGTAAAAAAAAATATGATGGTTGACGTAGTTGTACATCTAACAACTCTTGTAATAGATTATATCTCTATTATTATATCAAGAGAGCTGTCAAGACAGTTTATCCTTATTTAAAACAAAAAATTATCTTTATTATGAGTTCCTCGACATTGAGAGCATCTTTGTTGATTAATTCAAATTTACATACATTAGAATCAGATCCTCAAAGTGGCTACTCGCAAAAAACTTTTCACGGACATCAAATTGTTACTCGGTACTTCCAATAAATGACTGTTTGCAGTGGAAGTTATATTTATTCCCATTATTTAAACCTATTTTGTGAGTCACAGATCCTTTTGTTTTATTGTAAGGGTCACAGTTTGTAAATGTCCTTTTGAGTTCTCTACTTATAGCAAAAATGTTTAAAAGGAAAACAATTTGTAAATAAATGACTCATACAACAAACTTCAAGTAATTACACAAATGGAAAAAAAGTACTAATGCATTGAGGCAAATTAGCATTTCTGACTTTTTCTAAAGTATAAAATTACCAATTTATACTACTATAAGGAAAAATAACGGGGAATTTGAACTTAATTTTATGGGGGCTATAATAAAAGTTAAAAACAAACACATTTATATAATTTTGTTTAAAAGTTAACTCTACCTCTGCTAAATCGACTGTCAAAATATTCATTTGTGCTTCAAATACGTGTTGTCCTTTTTGTAAACAGCTAAAACCGATTTTTTTGGTTTTTTTTTTAAATGTCTGATAGATGATGACTCAAATGCAATTGTGAGAAATGTTATAGTAACCGAAAAACTTTGAATGAATATTCAAAAGATTGTATTCTTTTGAAATTTTGAAAATCCGTAATTTATTTCTGAAAATACATAGCATATGTTTCAAGAAAACGACCATCCTATTTTTAATTTTAATAACGTATCGAAACTCAACAGTCATTGTTTACTAATTAATATTGACTTAATGCAAATTTTGAGAATTTTTGAAAATTTGAAAAAAAATAAATAAAAATGTGGGCACATGTGCTTTGCACTTTTGAGGGGAATGAAATGAACTTTGATGGTTAAATAAAGACTTTTTAATTCCCGATATTTTTTGCTCTGAGTAGTACACTATGTAATTAATTATAATTATTGAAATTACAACAAAATGAGTTGTTTATATCTTTATTACAAGTTCTTATAATTCTCTATCCTCTCAAGTGCCTGCAAATCATATTTTTTCTGCTTCCGATTGTTTTTGTACATTTCATATCTTCAAAATCATGAAAAATACATTTTTTCTCACTGGTTATTATTGATCTTTCAAAAAATGCATCTTCAATTTTGTCATATGAACTCCATAATTGTTCTCAAGTCTTTTGTTGTATTTTACGACCGATAAAAAAAGATATCAAACAACTGTTGTGTTGTGTTTTGTCTTTGTTTCCTTGATAATGTCAATTTCATGAACACTTGATACAGTTAAAAAAACTTTTTATTAATTATATCTGTCCAGAATAGTGACCAAATTACAAAAAAAAAAAAAAGTTAGAGCGTCTGTAAGATCATATGTTGTTTTGTTACAAATTAAATTAATTAATTAACAAAAAACAAATTAAATTCCATTTTATTTTAAGTGCACAGTAGTGAAATTATGGAGCTGAGAAATTTTGTAGCAAAATGTTTTAGGGGTATTTACAGAGAAGTAAATAGTAGTCACATCTTTGGTTGTAGATTTTTCAAAAGGTACTTATTAAAATATTTCACGATGTTTCCTTGCTCATAAGAAATTGTACGCTTAATTTTTTTTCTCCTGCTGATTTATTTACTGATATTCTCCTTATTGGCATTATGAATGTTGAATGGTTGAACTTCACTTGGTCCATGTTAAGCTCTAAACCAGTGCTTTTCAACCTTTTTGCTGGAGTGGAACCCCATGGAAACATTCCACTGGCTCGAGGAACCCCTGTGCAATAATTTGGTTGTCTTATGCAAAAAACAGCATTTAATTAATTATACAAAAGAATTAAATTTGTAATAAAATGAAAATACTCATATTCAGAGTATTGTACATGAAATGAAAACAAAAATGTACATGTTTGAATAGATAATATTCATTCTTATGAAAAAAGTCAATGGGAAACTTGCGCCTGGTGTTTCTTGCACAACTCTTTAAAATTGGGTCGTGTTTTTGACAGACACACACGAAGTTCATCCTCCACAGACCGCAATTGTACTCGTTTCTTGTGCTTGATGGTTGTTAGAGCTGAAAATTCAAATTCACACAAGTAGGAGGTTGAAAATTGCACAAGAAGTCGTAGCGCTTTCTGGGCAATTGCAGGATATTCCTTTTCAACCAGCAGCCAAAATGCATTCAGGTTAAGTTCAGAATGCTTCAGCTTTAATGTCCTGTCATTTAGAACACTGGCAAGTTCTTCTTCTTCTGTTAATGTGAATTGTTCTTCAGACGGCTCAAATTCTACAAATGGGTTTCTAATCCAGTCATACTGGTCAACAGATATTGATGGAAAATATTTGTCAAGATTTGTTAACAAAGTGTCCAAATGGTTCAAAATCAGTAGCCTAATTTCTTGACAATTCCTTTTAAAAACACATGGAAACATTTCAAAATTTCCTGTAGCTATGCGTTTCTTCCATATGGTCAATTTCTTCTGAAAAGCATTTATTTTGTCAGTAGAAGACAATAGATTTTCGTTCCTGCCCTGCATGCTATTGTTCAAGAGGTTTAGTTCATGAAATATATCGGCAAGATATGCTAACTTCGAACACCAATGACCGTTACTTAAACATTCTGCAAAGTCTTTCAGGTTTTCTTGCAAACAAAAGGTCAATAACTCTTCTCTTAATTCGTAAAAACGAGACAATACTTTCCCCCTTGACAACCATCGTATTTCTGTGTGCTGGATTAAGTTGGAATGTGCTGCTTCCATACACACACAAAGTTTCTCAAACTGTCGACATTTAAGTGGCCTCATCTTGATGTAATTAACTATTTTAAACTACCATATCCAATGCAGATTTTAGTTCAGATCCAAGAGTTTTAGCAACTAGTGCTTCTCTATGAATGAAACAATGAGTATGGATAATATTTGGATTTTGTTTTTGTGCGATTGAGACAAAGCCTTTAAGACATCCTGTCATTGCAGGGGCACCATCTGTACAAATACCAGCACAGTTTTTCCAGTTCAATCCACAATACTCTAAATATGAGTTCAAAACATCAAATACATCTTGTCCTTTCGTTGTCCCTGGCAATTCCTTGCAACACAGAAAGTCTTCTACAATAGCTTCATCACCAATAAATCGAACAAATACAAGGAGTTGTGCTTTACCACTAATGTCCGTACTCTCATCAACTTGAAGTGCAAATAAGTTATGTTTCAGTATTTCTAATTTAAGATTGCATTCAATGTCTCCTGACATGTCTTGAATGCGCCGACTTATTGTGTTGTCAGAAAGTGGAATTTTATTTACCTCTGATACAGCATCCTCTCCAAACATTATCCTCACTATTTCTTGGCATGCAGGTAAAATTACAGTTTCAGCGATGGTATGAGATTTCATTTTTCTTGCAACTATCTCCGCCACAGCATAACTTGCTGCTTGTCCTTTGTCATTCAACTTGAACTTTTTGGCAAACATAAAAACCTGCCTTTTATTACATTTCATTTCTTGTTGAAAATATTGTTCATCTTTGCTCGACAACTCTGGATGTTTAGTTATTAAATGTCGTTTCAGTTTGGCTGGTGCCATAGCACTGTTAGCCAGCTTCTCCCCACAAACAATACACAAAGGTGAAGGGCACTCTGGGTTTCCAGTCCAAGTAAATCCCAGAGCTATGTAGTTTTTACAATATTGACGAACTTTTAGTTGTAGGTTAATTCCACCATTTCTTGATTTCGATGAGGTAGCATCGCTGGTAGTGGTTTCAGCATCAAATGAGTGCCTCAGATCCTGTGTCTCTTCATCCGCATCTGTCTTGCGTTTTTTCACAAATCTATCCATGGTTGTAAAATCTGTAAAAGAGTTTAATGAATGTAACGAGTTTAATCATGTAAAATTTAGTATATTCAAACAATAAAATTTAAATCCTTTCCTTTTAAGATTATAGATTCTGACTCCGGGACAATCATTTATTTTACTAATGTAGCCCCTAACTCAGACTCTTGGGGGAGTATTGAAGTACTCACGTTTGGTTTTATATTTGAACAATATTATCTAGTTAATATAACTGAAATGTACATGTGTGTGATATGAAATATATATTCACTCTTCTTGTGAAACCCTTAGAATACGGTTCTTACACATATATTAATACAATGAATTTTCGAAATTGAATTTAACATGTTGTTTATTTGGTCCTTGCTCTAATTTAGAAACTGCGGAACCCTAAGGTTCCGCGGAACCCTGGTTGAAAACCACTGCTCTAAACAATTACTTAGTACGTAATACCGATTACTTATTTATTTTTGAAGAAGAATAGGCTAATTACACAGGTCAACAAATTTGACCTGCGTAATGTTAAAAATGTTGAAAAATCCAAAGGGGTATAAGTATAAGTTATTCAGTTTTGCAGATTGATTTCAAATCTGTAGTTATTGTATTCGAGAGACCGACGGTTTTTGAGAAATCGGACCCTACTTTTTGAGCTGCTAATTTGGCCCATTTTCCAACTTTAACTTCAATTTAAGCCTAGAAGGATACTATTCATTTTGTGCATTAAAAAATAATGAACCGCTAGTTTATTTAATGCAGATTCCATTTCCACTCTTTGTTTTGACCTTAGGGGGATCTTGGGGAGGAATCGGCAGTGGGAGTAGGACTAAAAGTCGGCCAAAACGTTTGACCTTAAATAACTCCTTGAATATTACTACATGAACTGTATTAATAAGGAATGCATACTAGAGCTGAGCCACACAGCTTCCAAGTAGGATGTCAAGCGCCTGCTAAAAGTCCTTAATTAAGAAGAAATCGTCCATCTAAATAATGTGTAAATTTTCATTCAATTTCGAGCAAAAGTCCACTCGAAATCAAAGACTCACAGTAGGCTTACTTAAGTAGTAGCGTGCAGAAGGTTTTTAAGCTGATTTCGTACAAATTTACAGATTTGAAATCAGTCTGCAAAACTGAATAACTTTTAATATACTTATACTCCTTAGGACTTTTGACTATTGATCAGTCCTATTGTTATCAAATGAATTTTTTTGAAAGAAAGGGTTGATAGGTAGACAATAATATCTTGCACTCTCCGAGTTTTAATTACTGGTACTCTACTCACCAATTTGTACAACAATTGATATCGATGACTGAGCACCATCCTTTAAATTTAGTAATTATTTGACAGCCATTTTTTTTTTTTTTTTGCTATATCCATAATAGTAAAAAAAGAAATGTTTACATATGAACAAAGCAAGGAAAAAATAATATAAAAAATCATGTCAAGAAAATCAAAAAATGTAGCTCTGTATATATGTAAGTATATATAATACAACAAGGAGGCTTTTTTTTTACTACATAGTAAAAAAAAAAAAAGAAGACTTTGAATGAAAAAAATAAAAATAAAACCCATTTAAAATATAACAAAGTAAAGAACACAATAGATTTAAATGTAATTTTATTGTTATAGAAGCATCAAATAAATAAACTTATTTTTTTAGACAAAGAATCTATGGTAGAATAAATAAAAAAAACATCATCAGAGTTTGCGGTTGAGCTTACGGAGAAAATAAGGTTAAGGTAATGAGGCTTAATTATTATTGGTTAAGGGGTATTGGGTATTAGAAAGCAGATCCTTCATTCATTAATTGCTTTCTACTTAGTTGTTTTTTTCATAATAGATATGTTAGACTCCTACATTTTTACATGTATAAATATATATATAGATACATGTACTCGTCTCAAATTTATTCAATTAGGCCAATAGTACATTGTATGAGTTCATTAAATAAGTCTTGAATGAACGATCAAAGGAGGAGGACTCATTTTGTGTGATGGCGTACAAATAAGAGGTCACTACAGGTACGAGAACATTAAGCAATATTAAGGTCAGATTTGAAATCAAAAGTCAGTTATTGTTTAATATAAAAGGATTAAACAAACTTGAGCTTTCAAAAATCCTAAGCGGAATAAGTATAATAAAGGTTATTCAGTTTTGCAACCTGATTTCAAATCTGTATTTTTTTTTTTTTTTTTTGAGAAACCGGACTCTACTTTTTGGGCTAATTTGGCCCGCTTACCAAATTCAAATTCAATTTAAGCCTAGAAGGATACTACTCATTTTGTGAATTAAAAAATAATGATCCGCTAGTGTATTCAATGCAAATTCCATTTCCAGTCTTTGTTTTGACCTATGGGGGATTCTGGGGGCATGGGCAGCAGGAGTATGCCCAAAAGTCGGCCAAATCCTCTGTACTTAAATATTCCTTGAATATTGCAAGAAATGGATTAATAAGAAATGGATTAAAGAGCTGAGACCCACAGCTTTCAAACAAGATGTCAAGCACCCAATAAAAATCCTTAACTAAGGAGAAATCGTCCATCTAAATATGCAAATTTTCATTCAATTTCAACCAAAAATTCGCTAGAAATTAAAGACTCAGAGTAGAGATACTAGCAAAAAATCTGCAATAGACTTAAGCAGGAGTGTGCAGAAGGATTTAAGCTGATTTTGCTAATCCTTTTGAGCACTACTACTTTAGTAGCTCTACCGTCAAAAAGTAGGATCCGATTTTATTCTACAAGAGTTAGCGATGATATATGATTTAATAGAAGGAGCAAAAGCACGTGGCCAGTCAGTTTTTGGTATAGAGTTCTACTCATATTTTGAGGAATATATGTATAACGCTCCCTTCAAATCAGGTAAAAACTGTAAAAATGAATATAAATGTTTAAAAGTTGATTCCAAACAATATTAATAATCATATTTATATTTTAAATATAAACTTTATGTCTAAAACCAAAGGGTTTTTTCCCCCTGAAATTAACATTTTCTGAAGGTCGTAGATTTTGAGTAAAAAACATTATCAATTGAATTACTTAGAGTACTTTAATTATAGTGATATTTACTCATTAAAGTAACTCATTATTCATAATTATTATAGAACTTCTATGTATTTACTTTGTAGCCTTAAAAATAAATCGAAAGGGAAGCCTTGTTGGAATTGGATATATTTAGTTACTAAACAAAACGAACAACATATAAAAGAAGTCATAATAAAACATCATTTAATGGCTTTAAAACTAAAATTCAAACTTAAACCCTTGTATATACTCAGCATGGGTCGACATTTCTTTTAAGGCATAGGATCAAATTAGCACAATAATGCTTCAGGTAAAGCCGAGTTACAAAATCGTAAATATAAGACAAATAATTGTATTAAACACAAATCCTTTACTCTGTTTGTCAGGCTAAGGCAGCTCTAAGGAAAGTCTCGATGACTGACTGCGTGGCAAGCACTCTGGCATAAAAGGGACAGCTGCCATCAGTCCAAGCAGCTTATACATGATCCTACTATCCGAAGAAAATTCTATAAAGTCAAAAGACATCAAATTTCGAGAATTGCAGCGAGGGTCAGTGGCCAACTATATTTAAAACGACATCAATACAAAATGAAAAAAAACAGGGAACCCGACTTGTCGCCTTTGTGATGAGAATAAAGAGACTCCCTACCATCTTATTCAGGACTGTTACTGCATTATTCGGAAAATGGCGTAATTTGCTGACAAGGAAGAAAGATTTCAATGGAGGAGCAACTTTTGAAGGTATACAATTTTTTATGTAAATTAAAGTTATTTGATAAGAAAGATTTTAATTCCTATGTAAATATCTACTGGCTGATACCGAATTAAGTTCCGGTGTCCTAGGGTGTATCATTCAGTGAAACAGTCAAACAAACAAATCCCTTTGTGGACAAAAAAAAATCTGCCTTAATTTGTAAAAAAAAATTAATATTTCACGTATAATTTTTTAAAAAGTTTAATTTTATATTGTCAGCAATAACACAATTTCATCAATATATTATTTGACATATTACAAAATAACTTTTCACCTTATTATTTTTTATTCAATAGTCATATTATATTGGAAAATTTGAACTCTTGGTAGTCCCTTCATTCTAAGTTAATTTTCCCTCTTTAAGTATGTTACATAACTTTTATAGAACTAATGGTTATTTATTGTCACAAAATATAAAAATATTGAAGCTATGAAGCTACAATGGGAGTTAACAAAAATAACGTTTACAAAAAATTTATCTCAAGACAAAAAACTGAATTGCATTACTAAATAAAAAACATGTTGAACTATGAGCTGCTTTGCTTTTTAATGAGGAAAACTATAAAGTTGCTGAAACGACAAATGCTTGCATGTTTTTTTTAATTTGAATGTTTTGACAAAAATCTCTATGGTTCATTTTAAAAAAAATGACTGATTTATGGGATATTGGTTTTTTAACCTCTAAATAATTGGCCTTCAAAATCTTTATATATATATATTATCCTTACTTTATTCATACATAAGGAAAAATATTGAAATTGTGTATAATATTTTATTAATTATTAAGAATATTATTAATAATATATAAAATGAAGAACACTTTATATTAAAAGTGATGTTGTAAAGTTAAATTAATATTTATACCATAAAATATTCACATGAACATAGATATGGATAGGAATGTAAATAATATGCAAATGGGGTGTGTAAAATAAAAAGAAAGAGAAAATCATCAACCTGGTAATAACTCTGAAAATTTGATGAATGTTGAGAGGGAAGCAGCTTGAGCTGTCATGACGTTTGACTCAGCTAATAGCTGCTATTTTCCTTTATATATGTATACAAATGAAGACATCAATAATAAATAATAACATTATGTACGTATACCATAGATGAGGGGCAGAAAAGTAACTCAAATTAATGTCAGGAAATTATATCTATATTTTTAACTAATAATAGTTATACGAGGACTTGAGCCCTTTTTGTTTACATTTTATTTGTTTTATTAACCTTAATGCATGACTTCCTTCATGCGAAATCTGTGCTATCAGGTAGATGTTTTCTCCTCAGTAGTAATAAAGGAAAAATGATAACAGCTTTGGAAAACAAAAAGTACACTTGCTCAAAGTGCCAACTCCACAAAATCTCACAACCGGCATTTTGCATATTATTTACATTCCTTGATATGTAACAAGACTCAACAGCCATTGCTGCCTCTTTTCCCTCTCCTCTACTCTACGTTAAATATTTGGTCACAAGTTTGGATGCAACATTTCCATCTTCATGGGAAGAACTCTGGTGACGAGGTTGAGTACAACCTATTTATCTTTAGAATGTGAGAACAAAAACGTCCTTTATAAAAATATGCTAATAATCATTTGCAACTATTTTAAATTTATAAAATAACTTTGTGTAGTTGGGATTTTTGACAAACAGACTCCAAATTTTGAATATATTGGTTACATTATATATATCAAAAGATTTGAGGAGAAAAAATGGTTTTTTTTCTTTTCAAATTAAAAAAAAAAAAGTGTAAAAAATATGCTAACACTCAATTTGAATAATTTTTATTTGTTAAGATGACCTTGCATAGATATAAAGGAGGGAAGAGGTTGAAGTTGGAAAATGGGCCAAATTAGCACAAAAAGTAGAGTTTGATGTTTTGAAAACTGTTGGACTCTTGAATTATTATTTTTTTTTTGCAGATTTGAAATGCACGTGTAAAACTGAATAAATTTTATTATACTTATACCCCTTAAGATTTTTGACACTTCAAATTTGTTGACCTGTGTAATTAGATCCAAATACAACAGAAAAGTATTTTTTTTTTTTGGAAGGATTCGAGCAAAAAAAATGTTTTTTTTGTTTTTCAAAAACACTAAAACAAATACTCAATTTGAACGGATTTTGATTGATAAAATGAACTTTGTGTAGCCAGGGTTTTAGCCATAGAGATTTAAAACTTTAAATATATTAAATCCAAATATGGTTATTCGAAAAGATTTGATATAAAAAATAGATAATTTATGTGAGCACATCTACTCTCGGACCCCAAAATAAAAGAGATGGTCTTTCTATGTATATAGAGTAGTGGGGATAGTGTTGGATCAGTCCTAGAACTGAATTCCTCATCAGTCTTCATCCTTCTTTTCAACTCCCTCTTTCCAATGAGGATTAAGACAAAATCAACACAAACACTGGGTCTAAATAGCATTTGAAGTCTACATTGTTATTGTCCCCACTGAAAAAAGAGAGGGAGTGGAAAAGGAGAAAAAAATACCAATAAGGAATTCAGTCCTAGGGCTGATCCAACTCTACCGCTAAGTTGTGAACAATTTTAAACACAGTTGGGGGAATAGTTGGGTAACTAGAAAGAGATTTTGGCCTATTTTTTACCCGTCTTTCTTTTGGGAGAAAAGGTTGCAAGATACAATAAAATACGTCTGGTTGAAATTATCAAAAAAACACTCAATGTAATCTAACATTTATCAGCTTGTGAATATCTGTTGTGTTTCAGAGTCCTCGTGTTGGTGTCCAGACAACATCAATAGAGATCAAAATGAAGACTTTGAAAGAAAGATACCCGGATGACACCATGACTTGAAGGGATTGATTGCATTCAGATCAAGACAGAGCTCTATGTAGGGATGGAAGTCATTTTTTTTTTTTTTTAAATATCGAAAAAAACTCAGTGTATGAGACATTACTTCAAAAACTGTGCACTATATTTCTACACTTTCATATATATGTATATTTATATAAAAACAACATACTATATAGTGATAGAGTGTTTAGATACACTCCTTATGTAGATATTTCTATACATTTACAGACTATTAAATTATGCATAGTACTACTAAGTAACTATTTTGCTCCTAGCATACATAAAGAAGGAAAAAGTGGGAAAATGAAATTTATATATAAATTTATAAAAATAGCATTTCTTGACAGATAATGGATCTTTATTTTGTATATATATTTTTGTATTATATTATGTATGTATGTGTCTCAGTGACAGTTTATTTATACACATATGAATTAAGAACATACTTTCAAATGCTATGTATTTTTTTCCCTCCAGGCTAAAAAAAAACAAAACATTCTGGCTACAAAATTAAACTCCTAAATTGGCTGTCACTTCATCTTTGGATAAGAGGAATATATATATATATATATATATATATATATATATATATAAACGAATGCTATCCCTGATTGTCATAGTAACAACAAATTATATTTTATAACGTTTAATGACAATTGTAAATTTGAAGCCAAAATGTCTTCATGAATCAATTTCTTAATTGATTGCAATGAAAAATAAATACAAACATCAATTATCAATTAAAAGCTTCTATCGATAATTGAATTATTTATTTTTAAACAGGTTTTTTAAATAATATTTAGCATAATTTAGAGCAGTCAAAATATTAATCGATTGTCATATACATACGTACTAAACTTTATTTCTAGATTCTACCGTCTTGCTCTCAAGTTTGTCATCCAATTTGACAAACAAAAAAGTTGATATCAATATTTCAGTGTTAGAATACCAGATAATGAGATAATCCATTGTACTTCACAGATATGTACATTGGCATGAAGCTATGAAATATCTAATTGGATCAAGTTTTTTTTTGCTGTAAAAATGAAAATTTATTTCAAAAAAGTTGCAAGGGATCTGGCATGACACACACTTAAAATTGCATTTTAAAATGAAGGTATCCTACATATATATATATATATATATATATATCTACTATGTAAAATATCACATCTGATTTTAAGTTCATCTTTGAATATGTAGATAAATATAATTTACACAGTGAATGAAAAAACTCTCTGAGTGTAAACCCTGACGTTGTTGGAATCTATTGATATTTTTTGAGGGTGGTATGTTGAATAAATTCTATGTATACAAATAATAATTTTGTCCATTTCTAATCGTAAGTAGAGCTGTTGAAAAAGAAGGATTCCCGGGGTCTACATAAAGAAATCCTACTTTCCATGACGTCAAAAATGATATGATAGCCATGGGAAGAGAGGGGGGGGGGGAAGAGAATGTCCGATGATATCATTTAAATCTTAAAAATAGGAGACAAATACTGTATTTTTCTTTAAAATATAAATATAATTATTGTGGAAACATTGAAATCGAACAACTCAGTACTCAATTTTTTTTACAGAGTTCGACGTCAAGGAATGTCAAGGAAACTTTGTCTCAAAGCTTCAACAAAACTTCAGAATCGAACCTGATTGACGAAACTTTTGCAAACAAAATATTTTTTTTGTTCTTTGGCTAACTACCTCTAGATTCCGCTGTTTTGAAACACGGTTCCACTGCTTCTCAATGATCTTATCAAAGCGCACTAGAATTAGAGTTTCAGGATTTTATTGTATATTAAGTTAGCGACTTACTATAGTGATTACCAGTCACTCACTCTGAGTCTGTGTTTGAGGATATGAAGATACAATTCCGTTTTCCTACATACCATTTGTGTCAAGTCAACAAGTAACTCAGTTTATCTAAAAATTTTCAAAAATGAGTGTAAAGTTCACTCATATTCTTAAAGACAACCTCTTTCATTTGTATTAATGGGTTATTTTGATTGATTAAATAATGACTCCAATAATTGCAACTGTATTAAAGGAAAAAACAAATTGTCACTAAATAAATCTCTGGGGCTATGAAAAAGATGGACGTTCTTTTGAGGGACCAACTCGGCTCTATGTGCAGTCGACATATTTATCCGATTCCTTTATTAGATAGACAACAACAATCCTTGGCTGTTTCTCGATATAAAGTGACATTTTAGCAAAAACCGGCCGCAAAGGGTCTGTAAATGACTCTGAAATATTTGGCCGTTATATTTATACAGTAAAAAAAAAATATGGATTTTCTACTTTTCAATATTTGAAAAGTAGCAACTTGCTTTCTTGTTAACTTCATACATTTACTAAATAATTCAAAAAAGTTATATATCTTTTTGCAGTGCTCTCTATGTATAATAAATATTTTTAACGCAAACTGACAATCGTTTTTGCTTCTTTTTTTTTATTATTCGAGTTTTAGTCATGCTCGAATCCAAGGCTAGGTATATAATACACAAATATGTACACACATTGAGAGGGAGAGCAAATAACTAACTAACTATATATATATATATATATATATATATAAACATTAATTTTCCATTTGTTTGTTTGCCTTGATCTTATATCTTTTACGTATATACATACTACATATATGGTATTTGTATGGAAAATTGTTTAACTGTTATGTGGGTATAACTATAACAAGGAGGAAAAGGAAATTCTGTAAGTACACTTGAAAAAAAATTAAATCAAATAGATAATGAGTGAATACAGAGGTAGATACTCTAAAAACTGGGTTCCCTGCTTCTCAAGAAATATTTTTGTTTGTCTACATAGTGTACTTTATTTTTATATACATATGTTGGTAGATGATAATGGAATTGGAAGGGAAGTGGGGAAGGATCTCTTTGGTAGTTGTAGATAATTTAAGTACATTGCCGATATGTAACAAGAAATAAACATGATAACTCGTATCATTTGAGGAATCTTTGGGAGGGGAGCAGCCTCAGCTGTCATGATATTTGACTATATCAGTTCAAAACAGGGATTCTCTAATCATTTTACAAGGGGAAGAAGAATTTGTTCGTTCTTTGAGAAGGAAAAATGTATTATTTCATGAATAATAAACTCAAGCAACTAGGCATTTGATTGATTAACTCATAAGAATGGTCAACAAATTTGAGCTTTCAAAAATCCTTTGGGGTATAAGTAAAATAAATGTTATTTAGTTTTACACGCGCATTTCAAATCTGTAAAAAAAAATTTTTCGAGAGTCCGACGGTTTTTGAGAAATCGGACTCTACTTTTTGAGCTAATTTGGCCCATTTTCCAACTTGAGATGATTTCTCAATTCTTCTATGCACTACTACTTAAGTAGCTCTAACATTAGTCTTTGATTTCTAGTGGATTTTTGCTCAAAACTGAATGAAAGCTTACACATTTAGATGGACGAATTCTTCTTGGTTAAGGAGTCTTATTGAGCACTTGACATCATCTCGTTTGAAATCTGTAGGTCTAATCTCTTTAATGCATTCCTGATTAATACATTTCATATAATATTCAAGGAGTTATTCAAGTACAAACGTTTTGGACGACTTTTGGGCCTACTCAGAAGTCCCTCTAGGTCAAAACAAAGATTGGAATTGGAATTTACATTACATAGACAAGGGAATCATTATTTTTTTTAATGCACTTTCTGGCTTAAATGGAAAATACATAAATGTGTATTGCTTCATTACATGGAGTTATTGCTCTATAATTTCTCCTCCTCAAAACTTAAGAAATTATGATGGCAGCTTTGGAAAATAAAAAATCCTTTTATGAATTGCCAACCACTTAAAATATCGCAGACAAGTTAGCAGGTCTTTATAATATATATTTGTATGTACAATATACTATATAGAGTTTTGAAAAAAGAGCAGTTATGTGTTTTCCACTCCAAAGACAACAGAGCTTTTTAGTGTACAATGTTTTTCAGTCATTCGTAATCTGTAAAGGGTATTTTATGTTCAAAATATACTATAATTATTCCTTCATTTTTTAGAGGAGAACATGTGGTACCAATCAAGTGATATGGAGTAATACACGCCGACTACAAATAATAGCAAAATGAATGAAATCCAACACTTCATTTAGTTCCATGAGGTATTTTTATCCCCAATGAATAAATGCTTTCGGGAGATCAGCTATAGTTTTCATGACGTTAATTTATATTATAAGCTCCACGCAGCTACGTATTCTATTATTCTTTTTAGTTGAAGACAGCGGCGTTTTTTGAGAGAGGGTCGAAGAAAATCAATACAAATTTTTATCTTTTAAGTAATTATCTTATCTTATATCAAGGATTCACTCAAGTCTACTCGATTAGGCATTTTTTTATATTAATTATTATGCGTGGACGTTGTGTAAAGCTCCATTACACGTATGAGTTACCACGTGTTTTCTCCTCAAGAATAAAGGACTATAATGATAACAGCAATGGATAATAATAAATTATTTTACAAATTACCAACCACTATAAATATCGCATGCAAGTAAGATTTACTACTCTATACCTTTTCAAGTTCAATGTGGGAATAAGTAAGTTCAATGAGGGAATAAATAATAAAAAAACAATATTCAGGAAATTTAACATAAAAATAAATTTTATAATCAATGAAAATAAAAAAATACGGTGAGACGAGGAAGTTTCAATGAGGATACAGCAATAAAGTGGGCGCGTGAATGCTTAAGAAAAGCAAGAGATGTATGTATATGGAGGGTCAGTAGATCTTGATATTGATAATGCTCCGGCGCACTCCAGGATTGAAGATGTTTTGAATGAACAAGAGTTTTCAATTCACAAAATTTTAAGACTTGGGCCTTACAGTAGTCCCTTGCTCAATCCAATTGATCATATTTGGTCAATATTGAAAGCCTAGATAATTAGCTAGAAAAATTGAGAATATTTTAAATGCTGAAGGAAATGATTGCAGCATTTCGGAGCAAAGATCAAGAACAGCTCTGGAACAATTAATTGAAGAAGAACTAATTAAATGAAATTACCTCAATGATTTGTATTAATTCTATTGCTAGCATTCAAAATCGTTTTGTAGATGTAGATTCTTTACTATTTATTCCCATATTGAACTTACTTGTTCCCATATTGAACTTGAAAAGGTATTTGTAGATGTCTTTTGAAGATTATCTGTCTTCCTGATAGCAATGAAGAGATTAAGAGAGTTTTTCTCAAGTTAGGGTTATGAAGGATAATAAAAGGAATGCCATGACGACCCAGCTAATTGTGCTTTGAGAATAGCAGTCATGAAAAAATTTTCTTAATGTGTTTTTAAGTGAACACGATAAAGATATTTTTAGAATGATATTTAAAAAGAATATAATTTCAAATTACGTAAGTTATAAATTTTAGTCAAAAATAGAATATTTCTTAGCAAAATTCTAGATTTCAAACATAACTTTAAGGATTTGAAGGGGTACCTAATTTATTAATTTTTAACCTGCAGATATAGTTAAGGCAGTAGTAAAATAAATTTTGCTAAAAAATTTAAACCTTTCAAGTCTGTCAAATTTTAATTATCATTAATTTTTAATATACTAATAGAAATGAAATAAAAATATAAAGAAAAGTAAAATTATTTGGAAAATAGTACGGATTCTTTTTTGGATTTGAAGGATACTTAAACTGTTCCGATAAAGATTAATGATGTTTAAATGTTATACATTTATTGTGAATCTCAAATTATTTAAAGTATTTTCGAAGAGATGGCTTCATATCTTCGGAATAAGCGGTCATTCGAACTACAATCTTTGTTATGTAACTTATCTTTTATCAATAATTTTTTTAAAAGGACTTAGAGAAGTATTAAGTCATATTGTCTTCATTCTGTAGCATATACTTGAAGGAAATAAATTAAATCCTCTTTATCAATTTGATACTCCTAAAATACGATTTATCATAACAAAATAAATATGTATTATGAATCTGTGTGAGAGTAATCAATTTTTTTTTTTTTTGTATCGTGAGATGTTCAATATTTAAAAATTCATGTGTCTCTGTTGATCTGCGTATTTAACATATTCTGAGTTCTTTTCAGACCTTTTCGGGTTCTTGCATGCTAGCAAAAATATCTCCCATCATAGGTTTGATAACATAACATATGCTCATGTTAAAAAATATGTAATAAGTACACAGGGATCGGATAAGATTTGTATGTTAGACAGAATTCTGTACACACAAATAATTCAAGTCATCAAATATTTATGCCAGTATGATGTTACTAAATTTACTTACGGGAAAAAAAAACAATGATGAGATGAATAAGGTCGTAGTGTATATACATATTTACTATTCACAAACATACCATTAACTATATTTGTGAATAGTAAATTTGTTATCTATGTAATTGTAGAATTTATAAATTTATTCTCCTTGGAAGAGGTCTATTTTATCTATATACATAGTTAGTGATGTTATCTAATTATGCTACTTCTAATGCTACATTTCCTACTTGCTCCTCTTTGTATTATTTAATTTGGTGTTGACCTACACTTTTAGAGCTCTTATGACGTCCTTATCAATCATTTCATTCTTATCAGCTACTAACATCTAACTATATAAGTCCCACCATTCTTGATTCTAAATCATATCCAGCTTTTTTGTCTGTCCCTTCGAACATCATCAAAATGAGATTCCTCGTTCTCCTTGCCCTTGTTGCTGTTGCCAGTGCCGCCACTGTCTCCAACAGTCAGAAGATTGAAAGAGACATGGAGTGTGATATCTGCAAATACGTTATCAGTGTCTTAAGTGAGGATAACGTCAATCAGATCATTGAAAAGGTTGAAGAAGTAAGTTTCGAAAATTCATAAAATCAATTACTTACATATATTATATTTATGCAATGTCTTAAAAACAAAAAAATCTTCATTAGGTTTGTGCTAAACTTCAAGATATCTCTGCCTTCGTTGGTTATAAATGTACCAAACTCGTAAATAATGTCCTCAAGCCCAATGTGGAGGATATCCTTGCCAACAAGGATGAGCCCGAAAAGGTCTGCAAAAAATACAACATGTGTTAATCAGAGATCAACTCATATAAAAAAAATTGTTAACTATTTCACAGATCAATAAAACATTCATAATTTACAAAAGAGTCGTATTAAATCATAATAAGTGTAACAATTCTTTCAAACGGAAAGTATACAGACTGCATTTTAATACGTTAAAGACAATTTAAAGCATTATACATAGAGTACAACCATCTCGATTTCTCTTTGTGAATTAATTGAAATTAATTCATTTTTGCAAATTTATGGTTCAAAGTCCTAACAACTCCGCTGTGTATATTATTTACTGAACTGCTATGAATATTTTCTTATGTTTGTCATTTGTTGATATGTAAATTTGATCCAGTTTTTATCTGTCTCTTCCCTACTTTGACAATAAAAGATTAAAAAATTTGAAGATGAATAATTCATCGCCGATAAAAAAAATCTGTATTCTCAAAGTAGGTATGTATATAGATAAAACATAGATAGACAAACTCCAAATGAGTAATTTCAATCCTATTGAATGCAGTTCTTACATATATTAAGTATATATCGTTAAAAAAAGTAAACAAATTCAAATACAGTTGATGTATTTGAATTTGTTAATCGTTCTTTTTTAAATATTACTCAGTGACGTAATATTTACAACTTTTATTTGAATTAATTTTCGCTAGATTTAATATTTGCAATATTTAAAGAGACATTTTGAAAACAAAGAATTCGATTTTATCTGTTTACAAAAGAATGCATGTCTCAAAAACTAATGAATACATTGTCGAGTAATTTGGCACCGATGTCAGTGACACTATTTTTTCTTTTTTTAAATGTCACAAAGATGATGACTAAAAGGGTAATTGTGAGAAATGATGTTGAACCAAAAAAAGTTACAGTGAATACTCCAGAATTAGCTAAAAATATTAATAATATTTTAAATGCTGAAAGAAATGATTTAAGCATTTCGGAGCAAAGATCAAGAACAGCTCTGGAACAATTAATTGAAGAAAGACTAATTAAATGAAATTACCTCAATGATTTGTAATAATTCTATTGCTAGCATTCAGAATCGTTTTGTAGATGTGATTAATTTTGTTGACATGAGATTCTATATAATAAAGCTATATTAAATTTAATAAATATTCTTCTTTATTATTTATTCCCATATTGAACTTCCTTATTCTCATATTGAACTTGAAAAGGTATAGTCTTCACCACCCTATTTTATAAAAACACTAAACATGTTATTTTATAGATACTTCGATGTATAGTTAGTAAATTGTTTAATAACTAAGTATCGAGTTATGTTAATAGAGCCAAACATTCTACATATACAATACCTTGGACATGATAATTTAAGGGTTTACATTAAGTAAGAAATAAAAAATTAACCTTTCAAAACAATGATTTTGTATGAATAGTGGAGTATACAAAAACCATTGGACTTGTAAAAAGTTCAATAATTGATAACTTTTGACACTTTAAAAATACCTCTTTAAATCATACCGTCTAATAGCAAAGTATTTAATATCTGCTTCTTCTATCGACTTAAGAGTACATATATAGCAACTCATTTGATGTGATAGTCCCATAGATTTGCCCTATACATATTTATAGCATCATCCCAGGCGAAGTTTTTACTCTTACCCGTAATGGCTCTTTTTTCACATTCCTAGGTATGGCCAAGGAATAGAAACCTTCAAAGCGTAACCGATTTGGAAAGTGCTTGATTTTCTAATACGCATAGAATCTAGAGAGACTAATATTCGTAGTATCCTATAGGCCAATGTCTTTGATCTGATCAAAACTTGTGTGATGAATTAACAGGTGTAAATTTAATGCAACTTTAAGCTAGATATTTACATACGACGCATTACATTTTAGTCATATATTTAATAACAATATGTAAATTTAATTATCTTCAAAAAGAAATAAAAATAAGTAGGAAAGGAAAGCCGATAAAATATATAAAAACTATTTCTTAATTATTTAAGATATTTTAATAAACTACAACTTGTATGCAAGATGCAAAAAAAAAAAGTTTTTATTTTTTTATTAATATTTTATTTTTCAAATTCATTAATTAAAGAATTCTTTATAAGGATATATTTGCATCCGCACTTAACTGTAGAGTATAACTGTACTTAGAGAGAGAATGTGTAACTCTATGATCAAGGAACTATTTCCAAAGCATATCCCTGTATCTTACCTGCTGAGATTAAAAATAAATATAAGTACAAAGTTAGAACCGATAAAACTACAGGAGACTCTATTAAACTCAGAAAAACTGCATATTCTATTGACTTCCTCTTAGTAAGCTCACGCAACCTTTTATTAATAACTATTAAATTCATTCTCTCTCTCTCTCTCTTTACCACCTTCTACACATAAAAACCCACATATAAAAAAATGGTCTTATATTCTTTTAAACTCACTCAAATTCTAACCATACCCACACTTCAAACATAATTAAATAATCATAATGCGTCATTTAGAACGAATGGGGAGAGAGTTTCAAACAGTATTATTGAAGTCTGTACGTGTTGCCAGATTTGGAATGTTGGAAATTATTACCACATCGTCCAAAAGTTTTGAAGATGAGGCTCCTACATACACCCCGGAGAAAGATGAGAGGGGAAGAACTCCCAAAAAGTTCAGAATTGTAGTTTCAAGTCATAGGGAGATAAATATTTAGAGATGAAAAGCTACTGGTGGATGAATACACTAGGACAAGGGGAGAGAAATCTACTTACAAAACCTTGAGAATAAAACTCGGACTGTATCAGTGTAGAAACTATAAATAGGGTTGGAGTGATTTGAAAAAACAAGTTCAGACTTTTGTATATGTACAAGTGATGTAATTAATTGTCTTGATCGATTTTGGGTCTTGAGATCAATTTTTAAAAGTGTTTGTCTCCATTAAAATACAGCTTTTTATATCACTTTACGTTCATCCTACTTATTCATTTTGTTTACATTAGCTGAATTAATAAGCTGATTGAATCTAAACAATGGATATAAGTGAGAAATTTTAATTTGTTCGTAAATATATATATATTATGTTAGATCAATAACTCAGGAGTTAGTAGCATTCACTTAGGCACGCTTTAAATCTTTATTTACGAGGATATTAAGAGCCTTAATCCATTAAAAATTGTACAATTCAATCAAAGATTTTGTAAGTAAAAAATAAAGATAAAACAAATTTAAAGTATTTATTGCGTTTGCTTATTTTTTTCAGGAGTTCTTATCTCGTATGCATCTACTTTTCTCGTAAAAAGAAAAAGGCATCTTTTTACGACTCTACCACCGTGAAATTTTTGGTCGAATACTCCTTACTTATTTATGTTTATTACTATCTATTTTTATACATGCTTGGAGATATTTTCATTCTTGCAATGATGAAAATATCTAAATTGAGAGTACAGATATGTTCGATTTTGGTTTTTGAGAATAAAAATGAATTAAAAGTAAAACTTGAAAATGTTTTAATATTAAAACATTTATAATAAAAATAAACTTGGAAAAAACTTTGAAATGAAAATTATTGATTTTTCCTCAATCCTACGTATGTCCCATATATATAATCAAAGTAACATGTTTGACTATTTTCTTTTCTTTTTCAAATTTGAGTTGTTCAGAACAGTAGTTCCCAACAACTCGGTCCGCACAAGAATCATATTTTATAATATTTTTATAATTGTAGGAGCAATGTGCTAATAAAGTTCCATATGAGGTCAGAGTGGATTCACGTTTATTATTATTATTATTTCACCGCAATAAAGTTGTCAAGTGTTGACCGATAGAAAAAAGTTGGGAATCACTGGTTTAGAACATGTAAACACCCCTCAATTTGCACTCTTATTAAAGAATAACAAGAGTGGAAAAAGTAGTAATATTTAATTAAATTTAATGTTTTATTTAAGTATTGGCAAATTTTAAATAAATATAATTCCTCATTCAATTGTACAAAAAAATTTAGTTTGTACAGTTTTTGTTTTTCAGATAAAAAGCTACAACGCAAAATTTAGTACACATATAAACATTTATTCATATGTTTTAATGAATTAATTCTTTCGAATTCATCAAATTCTTTTGAGGCACAATTAAAGTATTGATCATGTTATGTAGAATTTTAACTTAATAAAACAAAATAATCATTCTTGGGCCACTATGACAATTGAAAGAGTTTGTAGGGAGAAAGATTAATGACTTAATGAGACGTTGATTAAAGTGTGACATCTTTTTTAAGCCTCAACATTTTTTGCTATTTAAAAAAAATCTTTTGTATATTTCTTATTAGAAATTATTAGGACGTAATGTAGCCTGAAAGTTCACTGTACTCAATTCACCGTGAAGAATGTTCACTTTTAGAATGATTCACTGTGAATATAATGAATATTAATAGAGATTATTTCAACTTTTTTTTAATATAAAAATAATTAATTGTTCTCTAAGCTAACTAACTAAAAATACTAATGATTCCTTTTTTTAATTATCTACTCTTCGAAATTAAAATGAACAAAAATACAAAACACTGCATAAATATTTCAAGTATATCATTCCTTACCTATTCAATTTTATATGGATGATAACATTTAAAAATATTTACTAAATGTTTTTGAATATTTTAAAATTTGAATCCAGAATTGAGTTATTTATTCTGTTATTATAATTTTATTCAATCGATGGAAATTAGATACTTCTTTACTTGAGATAATAACACAAGTCAACAAATTTTAAATGTCAAAAATCCAAAGGGGTATAATTATAGTAAAAGTTATTCAGTTTTGCACGCTAATTTCAAATCTGTAACTTTATTTTTCTCAAGAAAATGGACCTTCCTTTTTTAACTAATTTGACCTTTTTTCCAAATTCAACTTCAATTTAAGCCTAGAAGGAACCTCATTTTGTGCATTAAAAAGAAACGATCTGTTAGTGTATTTAACACAAATTCTATTTCTAGTCTTTGTTTTGACCTATAGGGACTCCTGGGGGTGAAGGTGATGGGAGTAGGTCCAAAAGTCGGCCAAATAATTTGTACTTAAATAACTCCTTGAATATTACATGAAATGTATTTATAAGAAATGCATTAAAGAGATGAGACCCACAGCTTTCAAATGAGTTGTCCAACACCCGATAAAAATCCTTGACTAAGAAGAAATCGTCCATCTAAGGGCGTAAATTTTCTTTCAATTTCGAGTAAAAATTCTTAAAAAATCAATGACTCACGGTAGAGCTACTAAAAAACAACTGCATTAGACTGATGTAGTAGCGTGCAAAAGGATTTCAGCTGATTTTGTACTCCTTCAAAATCATATACCAACTGTGATTTTTATCATTTTTTAAAAATATATTAATAGATATTAGAAAAACAAAAAGAAAGTCTCAATATCAACAGCCATAAATAATTTTTCATGAATAAATTTAAATTCAATTTAATACTTCAACGTCATGCCTTGACATTTTGAAATTAAGATGAAAATTTATTATTATTATTATTTTAGGGTTCTTTTATTTATTTATTTGCTTGCAATGTTGCATTATTTCAGAAAATATTTCTATTAATTTATTTTGCCATGAATGTACCATACACATTTCATAAAAATGATGGCGTGAAATAATAATGTTAATTAAAGTTTTAAGTAATGTTAATCAAAAAGTACTTTCAAAAAACAAAAGATAAATGGGTCACAGACTTTTTTAATCTTTTTACAAATGTCAAATATACGGTCATTAGTGATTTAATTAACTTTAGTATTGACAAAGGTCTTCCTTTTTTCTTTTTTTTTAAAAAAAAAGTGTTTTTGGTAATTTGGCTTATAGCCAAATTAAAGCTTCCTAATGGTAATAAGACAATTTGCCGTGAATGAATGAAAATTTCACTAAATGTATATTTGGCCAAAATAAATAATTATAAATTTGATTATAATTTCTAGGTCATTACAATGCAATGATCATTTGTTACAATCTCATAATATAAAAAAAATATTTAGTTATTTGCCACGAATTGAATGATTTTGTAGGGAAGGTTTATCTCCTTGTTCGTACCTATAAAAAGATCACTGTTGTTTTCACTTCATATTGAAGATTGTTCACTTGGGCTATATTTGACTGTGAGGCATTATAAGGACAGTTCTCTTGACCATAAAGTCCCTCTGCAAAAAACTTTCCTCAAGATGAACGTTCCTTTAGGGGAACTTTCTGTGCATGCAATTGAAATGATCCTCTGGTTATTTTACGAAGGTGATGTATATATTGAATACATCCATATAACATGAATTTTTTTGGCATCATTTGTAGATTATACCATGGAATAAACCGTTACAGAAGGAGAAATAGAGTTTATTTGGGGGTACCGTGTTTTTCGAATTATAAGTTGCAGTTTTTTTTTTTCATAGTTTGATAGGGGGGGTTGCGACTTATGCGTGAAATTATTACGACATAACTATATCATTTCACATGATATTTTCATTCTAAATCGTAAGAGGGCTCTCTAGACCAGTGTGTGTTGATGATTTCAACATTGCCAGTAATTTATACAAACGACTGAAAAGGGCTGAACAAAAATGGTACCGATATGAAAATCATATGCGACTTAAATATGTTTTTTCCTTCTTAAAAATGGATTTTTTTCACTAGTGCGACGTATAATACGAAAAATACGGTATCTATAATATTGATAAAGTATTCATGAGGTACTTAATTGGAGACTAATGAGATCTATTCATCGTGTTTTTTTGTTTGTTTTTTTGTGTAGATGATTGAGTCTAATTCAAAATAATTATCTATGAGTCATAATTAAATGTAAATATATATTTATATCAAGTCTGTGGGAATGCTAGCATTTTGAGTATTCCTTTTAACAAAGGGCTTTCAATCCCCTGAAAGGTCTTTCTAAAATGGTCTTTTGAAGCAGTCATTGCTGAGTCTCACTCCAATACTAGATATGACAACAAATTACACAGAAAAAAAACATATACACTAAAAACCTTGTTGCTAAGGAAAAATACTTTGAACGATGGAAATTTAAGTAGTTTCATTTCTACATACAATTGATTTAACCTCTCTAGCCATTACGTGTAGAACATATATATATATATATATATATGTATATGTATAGAAAGAAATCGTTTAATTACAACAATTACAAAAAGCTTACTTCAACAAATTTCTTATAAAATTTATATTCGAAATGACAAAAGCTTTAGGAAAAAGTTTTACATTTTTATATTGTACATGAACAAGACGCATGCATTTTGTGAGCTCTTTCACTGTAAATAAAATAAAAAAAAACTCCATGTCTACTCTATAATCTAAAAGATGTACGTATAATGTAATTTTTTTAAGAGTCTAATGTACAAATTTCATGATGCCTGCCTACATTTCTTAATTTAATAATATTGTACAAACATTCTACATAAATGTACTACAAAAGTATATTTTCATGACTCTTTAATATGTTTATAAATGGGCGGAGTAGTCTTCTTATTATCTTTGTAAGTAGTACATTACCCATATGACCCCCCCCCCCCCCTTTGTCTCTATTATCTTTTTAAAATGATGCTCATAAAAGGAAAACAAAAAAAGTTTTATACAAAGCATGGAATAGTTCATATTTATATATATATACGTGTGTTTAGAACCACAAAAAAAAATTTTTTTTTTTTGTTACGTTCAAAATAACTATTTTCCCACTCTCCCTCCGTTATTTCCTCACAGACAAAAAGGCTTCATTTAACATATAATATATAAGTATATAAGTGGAAAGTAGTGTTGGTTTCTTTCCTTAAAGCATTTCAACATTGATTCGATTTTAAACTCCTCGATTTTATTTCTATTTTCCGTTCCAGAGAAAAACTTTGTCTCTAATGACAAAATGTGTATAACCCCTTCAAAAAGGTTAAAAAGCAATCTTATAAAGAATAAACAGTAATAAGTAAAAAACAAACAAACCTACAAACGTCATAACTCTAATTAGACCGATTTATAAATGACTTATGATTTTTTTTTAATGTGGGCCCAGGTCTGAAAGAATATATAATAATTACACTATTACAATTTTGTAAAATGTTATTAAATATTTCGTTCCTTTTTGCACTTGTTAATATCAGTTGAAATTATACAAGTATCTTTAATCTTGTATAATTTGTAAGGGCCAAAGGGGGGAAAAAATGCAAATTCTGTACATAAATGAATTTTATTTACAAAATAAGTACTCATCAATTTTGATGAGGTTGCGTGTGATATACAAAATAGCAGGTCAATACTATCAAAACACGTATGAAAATTAAAAAAATGAATCAAGTCGAGCTTTTTGGGATAAAAAAAAGCTACATTGTATTCTCCCTTCAGCTGATTTTCATTATTTGACTCTTTTGACTTAAAGCAGCTGACTCTAGATTTTATGACTCAAAAAGGGTATTATTATTATTATTCATAATTTTGATGCATAAAAAGTATATTAAATCAAGGATTGCACGCCCTTTTTTTGAATTATTGAATAATAAACAAGTATTGACGATAGATTTGAATATTGGTAGAATTTATCAATGTATAATATATCTAAATAATAACTCTGCCCAATATTAAACAGAAGGTTAGCAGCTACCAGTTGTTTAAAAATGTGTATGTGTAAAAGAAATAAAAAAAGCTTCAAAGGGAACCAAGGAACTATATTCACCAAACCTCGGCAGTAATGTCAAAACATTTGACTTATTTCTACAAAATAAATTATCATTGCATTAAAATAACTTTTTATCCCTACTAGACGTCAAACTTTAAATAAAATTTTTGAATTCAAAAAATCCCAGTTTACTAAAGAAAAAGATTAAACTAATAATTTATCAACTCAATTCAACATATGTGTCGATTATAGAATTAAGAAATTATGAATTGACTCAATATTTATTTGAGTTGATTCGACATTTAATCACTCAACCTCAACAAATATCAATGAATAAATTCCTAAAAAAATTTCTTCAAAGTAGTTATTGCTTATTTATTCATCACTTAGGGTATAATTAGAGTAGTGACTTTTGTATAAATAACTTATAACTTTATAATAAAAAAAATATAAACGATTGGTACTCCTGTTTGTTTGTTTTTTGTTTTGTTTCTTTGCTTATTTGTGTCAAGTTAATAAAAAAACCAAGTTTATCTGAAAAATTTTAAAAATGAGTTTGAACTGAAGCAATTCTCTTTCGTTTGTATTAATAGTATATTTCAATTAATTAAATTATAACTCCAATAATTGCAACTGTATTGAGGGAAAATAATAGTGGCCACAATCAAGAATAAAAAACATCTGGTATTTATGACTATGTTGTTACTATTACTACGATTCATGGTGAGCATGAAATCAGATGTAATTGAGTCTTAATAGTTCTACAACCGATGAACAGATGGTTTTAGCCAACTGCAACTAAATAAATCTCTGTGGCTATGAAAAAGATACAAGTTTTTTGTGGGACAATATCGGCTCCATTTATAGTGGTTACATTTATCTGATTGCTCCATTGGATGGACAACAATCCTTGGTTGTCTCTTGATATAAAGTGGCAATTTAGCACAAACCTGCTGCGAGGGGTCTTAAAATGACTTCAAAATATTTGGTTGTTATATTTATGAAGTAAAAAATGTGCATTTTCTCCTTTTCAATTATTGAAAACAAACTTGCTTTTTTGTTGACTTGACACATTTAGATTCATTCTTGATTGCATTGTTTTTCAACCTTTTTAAAGGGGTTGTATAATTTATTTATTTTTTTTCACTAAAGAAGTTGTTCTCTGGAACAAAAGCAATTTCTTTTTTCCTCATATCAAACATTTTTAACTTTCAGGACACTAAATCATTATATGTATGTCTTCAATGTATCTTTAATCATCAGTGTCAAATGTCGATCTCCTGCCAACTCCTCCTCCTCCTACTCTCTAAAAATGTCAAATCCCTTAATAATCATAATTATGATCAGACACCTTTCTTCTTTTTTTGTATGTCTTTGATTAAAATTGTGAATATTTAGTTTTAAATGCTTTCCTTTCTTTATTAAACGCAATATTTGAATAATGAATCATAATATGCATTCACAATATAATAGGTTCTATCAAAAGTGCATCACTGGTGTCATACACCAAGCAAGTCAAGTTATTATTAAGATATACATATATGCAAAAAATTATTTAATGTATTGGAATTAATGTTCGTTAGGTGATGACTTTTTGACTTTTTTTATGTATGAAAGGAAATAATTTTTCTAGTAGCAATAGTTAATAAACATTGTCTTCCAATTGACACAAATAAAAAGATTGAAAAAGGCCAAAGAAAGGCCGGTTTTAATTCATTTTTTATGAATGGTTGATTTTTACATATTGTTAACCCATTAGTGACGATTGCGTATTTAAATATCTGTATTTTATAATTGAAATATATTAAAAGGTCATTCATGTAAAAACCTGAAAATCTTGTATAATCTTTATTTGTATACTCCTTGTTCTCTGCTTTTTAATGAAACTGTCTGTTCTACGTTCTGAAATTGGGTTAGATGTTTGATTTGTTCCCGTAAATTTGTCTTTAAAATTAAGTCATACAAAGTCGTCCGTTTTATGAATTTTTCTTTAGTTTATTTGAATAAATATACCCAAAAATCAGAAATACAAATTGGAAACCATGGATCATTTTAGCGTGCCAAGGCCTGTTCATTCTGAGGCTGCTGTGTGAGAAAAGGCTTAAGAATACACTGGAAACAAATGAGCTTCCAATATAGGGGAATTGATTGAAGCAAGTGTGAGTGTGGTGTTAAAGTAATGCAACATTGAAATTCATTCTACCCAAACAAGTCTTAAATGAAATATCATAATCGTGCTAATTACATTTTGTTACAATTAGTGCTGAATTTATTATATTAAATATTAAGAGAAAAAGAATTCGGGTTATACACGGTACATTTAAGTTTTTTCTCCTTTATTTTTCCTTCATTTACGTCGCTGAAAATACATTTTAGAGTAACTTAGTAATAATAATACATTCTAAAGACTGTTTGTTTCACTAAAAAATATTATAAAATATGAAGCATTGTATCTCAATGTATTTGGATGATGATAACACAGGTTGTCAACAAATTTGAAGTTTCAAAAATCCTTAGGGGTATAAGTATAATAAAAGTTATTCAGTTTTGCACACTGATTTCAAATCTGTATTTTTTTCCCGATGGCTTTTGAGAAATCAAACCCTACTTTTTGAGGTTTCATTTGGCCCATTTTCCAACTTCCATTTAAATCTAAAAGACTACTCATTTTGTTCATTAAAAAATGCTAATCCACTAGTGTATTTAATGTAAAGTTTATTTTCAGTCTTTGTTTTGACCTAAAGGGACTCCTGGGAGCATAAGTGGTTGGAATAGGCCCAAAGGTCGGGCAAAACGTTTCTATTTAAATAATTCTTTGAATATTACATAAAATGGATTAATATGGAATGCATACAAGAGCTGAGACCCAGAGCTTTCAAACGAGAATTCAAGCGCCCGATAAGACACCCTAAGTAAGAAGAAATCGTTCATTTAAATGTGTAAATTTTCATTTCGAGGAAAAATCCACTAAAATCAAAAACTTTCGGTAGAGTTATTAAATATACAAGTGTAATGTTGACTCAAGTAGTAATTTACACACACACACAAAAAAAAATACGTTGATTCAATATTCTCCTTTCGTAGGAATTGTAGTTTAACCCCTATTACATGCAAGATATACATTCAATAGTAAAATTAAATAGGAAAAAAAAAAATATTTATTTGAAGAAAGTAAATGTACATTAAATTATTATTATTTTATTGTATTTTTCGATAAATTTTTTGACATTTAACAATAAAGAACTGTATTTTAATATATTTTTAAATATCTTCTTCTTTTTTTTTTTCGTTATAAGAACATACGAGAAAAATTCCTTTTTATCCCTCTGGTCAAAGCCATTCTAAAGTTTCCCTTTCAATCCTTCACTCTGTTTCTAATCCTATTAAAGATAATAAAAAAATTGACAACTTTTTTTTAAGTTTTTTTTCTGTAAGAACAAACTTTGTTTTTTGTCTCTTTTCACCCAATTGTGTTTTAACATAAAAAAAAATTATTAAGTAACTATTTTTTTGAAAAAAAAAAAATAGTAAGTTAGCAATTTGTAAAAGTACCAAATTTTTTTTTTTTTTTAATCATAAAAACCCTAATTTTGTATTAAATTAAATTTATCAATTTTCCCCGCAAGTCTCAAGCCTCAAATTCCACAGGCTTAAAAAAAAATTAAAAGAATTTTTCAAATTATAGAATGTGTTAAATATTTAGTGGTTATATGTATATAATTTTTTAAAAGGGATGGTAGGACTTTTATACAACGCAATGAATGGGTGGGAATGAGACTTGGTGTACAATTGAATTAAAATTTTTGGGTAATATCAGCTGATAAACTATATCGATCATTTAAAAAAGAGAGGAGAGATACATTAATTGTGTATCTGTTAGAGGAGTCAAGGAGAAACTTCAACCTTTAAAACAAGTTTTTTTGGAAATTGATGCTTCTACTTCTTGAACTGACAAATCAAAATGAGCATTATTTTTGTACAGAAAATCTATATATTTTCAAGTTCAATATGGGGGTAAGCAAGTTCAATATGGGAATAAATAATACCAAAAAAAAATATTCAGTAAATTTAGCATAATAATCAATTTTTTATAATTAAGGAAAAAATAAAAATTAATAAAGATGCAAAAATAAATATAACATATAGTTATTAAAAAGTCATATTTCATTTCATTTATTAGAATCTCATATCAACAAAAATAATCACATCTATATACAAACCGATTCTAGATGCTAGGAATATTTACAATTACTACAAATCATTGAAGTAGTTTCAATGAGTCCTTTTTCAATTAATTGTTACATATACATAGAGCTCTTGATCTTTGCTCCGAAATACTGACATCATTTCTTTTAGCATTTAAAATATTCTCAATTTTTATATATAGCAAATTCTCTTTTCACAAAAGCTTTCAATATTGACCATATATGCTCAATGCGATTGAGCATAGGACTGTAAGGTCCAAGTCTTAAAATTTTGTAAATTAAAAACTCTTTCTCAGTCAAAACATCTTCAATGCTAGAGTGAGCTTACTTATTCCCATATTGAACTTGCATATTTCCATATTAAACTTGCGTATTCCCATATTGAACTTGAAAAGATATGGAGTATACATCGTTTTTTTCATTTACAATTACAAAACCAGTTTTTGTCTGTACAAAAGTATATTCCCTACGAATTAAATTGTTTCATAAAAAAGTTCTAGTGGTACATTTTTGTACAAATTCAACAATTTTTTAACTATATCCAATTATATTTAACTAATTGATAGTCTTCCATTTATAATATTAATAGATAATTTGAATTGACCCTTAAGAGACAAATGTTGTTTTGTTTTTTTTCTTGCTCAAGTGGCTTAACTTTATTTGCAGTGACTATATTATAGTCATTTTTGATATACTTTAAATCAAAAAGCCTACATTACAGAATAAAGGATCCATTATACTAAGAAACATGTACAAAAAAAGGATATGTAAAACATTTAAAGTTAAAACAATAAGACACAAAAAGACAAAAAAAAAAACTGATACTATAAAAAACACATCCTAAGATGTAATTTATAATAAAATAACTATTGTGAGATGTTTTATAGAAATGATCCTGGAAAAAAAACCAAGAGAAGGAGAAAAGAAAGAGTCTTTTTCATTTTCTTGCTATTTATACACACTTCATAAGAGTAGACATTGACTTTTTTATTATTCATAATTTTGCTACTCTTAAACAAAATACTTAAAAGATTCGTTTATATATCTTTTAGATAATTGTTCCTATTTTATGGTTCAGTCCTTTTTTAAAAACATTTTTTGTATATTAACGTGCGATTTCGCCTTCTAAAGAGTTATGAATATAATTTTTGCCAAATGGAGGAATAATAATTAACTTATACTGGGCCGATTGATAAGATATGATGAACTTCATTTTGTATTTCCCTTCTCATCTGCGTCATTACACTTTATATTATTCAATATTTTGACGTCAATAGTACCAAGTGTTGCTGCTAGATGTACATATATTTAGCATGACTTTATAAGGTTCATTATTTGTTCGAAATCGCACCTTGGAGAGGACTAATTGAAGAATAATACTAATAGAAATTGTAGAGTAATTATTAAAGAGGCGTCATCTGCAAGGAACTGCATTTCCCCTTCAAAAAATCCTATCATTGTTTCTATATATCATCTCACATATCAGAAAATAAGCTTTTTGCTAACTGAAGAATTATTCAAGTCCTGATAGAAATGTACTTTTGATACCCATGGTGTTAACTTTGCCTTTCTCCTAACTATCACTACGTTGTTCTACAAGTGTATCTCTATCATTTGTTTTACACTGCTCCCCCTCCATATGCTTCCATTCAGAGACAAATTACAAAAAAGAAAAGAATGAAAATACGGACATAATATGAGAGACAAATATGGTCATATAAATCAATTGAGAGCTTCGGACCAAATTTCCGCGTATCCTACAATTTTGGTTCAAAGGACATAAATTAACAAAAGAAAAAAAAGGAGACTTGCAAATAATTACTGGTCAGTTGAATATTATACATTTTACGGGAAATGGAAATATATGGCTTTGGATTCCTTTATTTGAAATCCCCTCTCTCTGTAATAGTCTTCCCTCATCACATCATTTTCTCTTTGTTGCAAAGGCAAGCCCCGCAAGAATGAATTGCGATATGATAATAAATAAATACATAGCTTTATCTGTGAATTCCCAACTTAGCAATAAAAAATACGAGAAAAAACATAGATACTTTTTTTTTCCAAGGCAGGCAGCAAGTAAAAAACATACCCACGAGGGAAACATGAAGATGTAATTTCATAATATACACATTTTCCTAGAAAATGTGTACAATTTAACGATCTACATATACACAACGTATCCCGTCCTTTTTTTCTTTCTTTCCTTAATAGGTTTACCTTTAATTCTATTTCTCTCCCCCAATTACGTACATATATATATATATGTACATGGTGTGAGACTCTGGAGATGTATCCAAAATACGCCACAAATAAATCATTTGTATACTAAATGAATTATATATATATATTTATTGTTAAAATCTATTGTGTAGAGCAGCGTTTCTCAACCTTTTTCCCCTTTCGGAACCCTCAAAATATATCCCATGTCTCACGGAACCCTTGCGCAAAAAATGATTAATATCTCAAATATAAACGATTAATTAGTTCTCTTAAGAGCCTGGCTTAGCAATAGGTCACTATAAAAAAAGTCAAAATTCTGGTGACAAAATTTTACCACACTGTAGAAAAAGACTGAAAAGTGTAATAGCTTATATAATCTCATTTTTCTCGCGGAACCCTTAAAGACCGTCTGCGGAACCCTAGGGTTCCGCGGAACCCCGGTTGAGAAACGCTGGTGTAGAGTATAATTGTCATGTCAACAAGAAACCAAGTTTATTTGAAAATATTTACAAAAATGAGGTTGAACTGCCCTCATATTCTTGAAGACATTCTCTTTCCTCGTTTGTATTAAATAGATATTTTATTAATTAAATAATGACTCTAATAATTGTAATTATATTATAGGGGGAAAAATATCGGCCAACATCAAGAATAAAAAACATCTGGTATTTCTGACTATGGAGTTGTTATGACGTAAGGGATTCTTCATATTTCTTAAACAGATAATGAACTGGTTTTAGCAAACTGCAACTACATAACTCTCTGGGGCTATGAAAAAGATGGACTTTCTTTTAGGGGCCATATTGGCTCCATGTGAAGTCGATACATTTATCTGATTGCTCTACAACAATCCTTAGTTGTTTCTCAATATAAAGTGACATTGGTCATAATTTGGTTATTTAACATTGGTGATTGTATAATTAACTTGCAATTATGAACTCATCTCAGGGGGCTTTAAAACATTAGTTAATAGTAAATTTATTGGATTCTAACACCTATTTCTGTAATACAATTCTAAATTTAACATGTGCCAAGTCAACCAAAAAACTAAGTTTATCTGAAATATTTCAAGAACGAGTGCGAACTGCACACATATTCTTAAGCCTATTATCTTTCGTTTGTATTAATAGACTATTTCGATTAGTTAAATAATTACTTCCATAATTGTAACTATATTATAGGAAAAAAACCCCGGCCTGTATCAAGAATAAAAAACATCTGGTATTTCTGACTATGTAGTAGTTACTATCACTATGATTCAGGGTGAGCATGAAAGCAGATGTAGTTAAGTCTTACTAGTTCTGCAACAGCTGAACTGGTTTTAGTCAACTGCAACTAAATAAATCTCTGGGGCTATAAAAAGATACACGTTCTTTCATGAACCATATCGGCTCCATGTGTAGTCGTAACATTTATCCGATTACATTATTGGGTAGACAATAGTCCTTGCATTCTTGACATAAAGTGATATTTTAGCAAAAACCGTGCGCTATAGGTCTTAAAATGACTCCTAAATATTTTTCCGTTATATTTATGAGGTAAAAAACCACACTGTAAAGTGAATTTTCTCCTTTTCAATATTTGAAAACCAACAACTTGCTTTCTTGTTGACTTGACACTTATATTTATAATTCAATTCCTTATGAATATTTATTTTAAGCATTTTTTAACTGACGTCACAGCTTGAAAAACACGCCATCTTGGAGACATAGTCGTTGATTTACCTACATAAATAGAGTTATTCTACATAAATTTTCAAAGAAATCTGAAGGAAACATCAACCCATGGTTTTTAATAAATAATGAAATTGGAAATCCAAACAAATCCTCTCCTCTCCCCCTCCCCCCCTCTCAAAAAAAAAGCTGAACTTTGTAGCATAAAAAAGAACATAGGTTTTCGACTCCTTTAATATTTTACTTTAATAGTCCAATATAGCAAATATGGCCGACTTTCAGAAAGATGACGTCATGTAAAAATGTCTTCATTCACGTGGAGCTTTTTTGTCCACTCGCAACCTCGACTGACAAAAGGGAAAGGAAAAATTTGGAAAAACAACTGGTAGCTACCCTTTTGTATTTTCCTTGTTACTTTTTAACTTTGGACAGAGTTATTATTTAGATATACTATGTTACATTTATAAATTCTATCAATATACAAATCAATCGTTAATACTTGTTTATTATTCAAAAATTCAAAAAAAGGGCGCGCAATTTAATATATTTTTTATGCATCAAAATCATAAATAATAATGATACCCTTTTTGAGCTCATAACACGTAGAGTCAGTTGCTTTAAATCAAAAGAGTCAAATGATGAAAATCAGCTAAAGGGAGAATACAATGTAGCTTTTTGTTTATCCCAAAAAGCTCGTCGTGATTAACATTTAAAATAAAAACATGGTTTGGTGTCACAAAGGAGAGGACGAAGATTTGTTTGAATTTCACCCCCACGCCTCTAAACAGCAGCGGCCGGCATTGAATTAAAATAACTAAAATATAATATGTAGTTTGTGCGAAATTTGTAGTAGAGTAAGTTTTGCATCTCTGGATGGGGATTGGATCTTACTCTGATTTTATACGTAAGGCACCAGTTCGAAGAGGGCTCAAAAATGATTTTCGTTCTTCAACATTTTTATTAGTGATGTGCTTTTGTATATCGGTTTGTGTTTTTTCATCATCTTAACACCTCTTCAATGTATTAACCTTGGTATTAAGACCAAAACACATGGAATACTCTTCGTATCGAGTGAGGTAATTATAGCCAAATCTATTATTGATTGTAATTAACAGACATGTCCCAAATTAATGTCTCAGTTAATAATATTAAATTATTTGTATATGTAATGAACAAACTGTCTCCTTTAAAAATAAAGGAAACTTCTTCATCTACTGCCTAGTTTAAAAGTAAGAAACTAAAACATTGATTCCAATAAAAGCAGGGATTTATGTATATGCATTCAAAAATTTACAATTTGGTTCATACCTCCTTCAAGATGCCTGATTTGTATAAATAATACATCATCAAATACATGCATTAAAACACCTCTCTGTATTTGATAGTTGTATAATAAATAAATAAACATTCCCCCCCCCCCCCTTCTATGTAAAAAAAAAACAAACTTATTCCTTTTTTTGACATTATTTAAATCCGATTAAAAAATTAAGCATTGAAAACTTAACAAATTTTTTATAGTAATTTTTTTTTTTTATTTGTTGTTAGTTTTAAAATTTTGTTTTTAAAAAGTTTTTTTTTTTTTACTATTGTGTACTTTATTATACTATTGTATACTCTGCATAATTTTAAAAATAATAAAACTTTGAGAAAAATAACAATAATAATAATAGAAAAAAACCTCATAAAGAATGTTTTGCTTTAGGGTATTTCCACCGTTTTTTTTTTTGTGAATTTTATGTAAAGTAAAGTGGGAAGGGCTTGAAGAAAAGTGGTTAGATAACTACACACCAGTCTATACAATTATTTAAACAAGGATAAAACGTTTTACATTCATATTATTACGAGGTGTCCCTGTATGATTTATATTTTGATAATTAACTCCATGCTGTGATACCCATCGTTAAAACTATTTAAGGATTTTAGAGAAATGTGTAGCTATAGTGTATTTTGATTACCTCGTTGTATATAAACCTCGAGGAATAAAAAGGGAAAACCTCTTTGTACGAACTATAGTTTGTACAACGAGGTTTTCCTGTTTTATTTCTCTAGAACGTCTCCATAGATATGCATTTCCGTGTGGTCTCTCAAAAGTATCCTTTGATAATTACACAGGTCAACAAATTTGAAATGTCACAAATCCTAAGGGGTATAAGTATAATAAATGTTATTTAATTTTGTACGCTGATTTCAAATCTGTAATTTTTTTTTTTTTTTTTGAGAGTTTGACGGTTTTGGAGAAATAAAATAGCATAAGAAGAAAGAAAGAAAGAAAGAAGTCGTAGCAAGGACAAAATTGGAAGAAGTTATAAATTGTTTATATTGTATATTGTATTGACTAGGCCAGAAATTAGAAGGAAGAGGGCAGAACAAATATTATTGATAAATGATAATTTATCAATTAATAAGGGAGTTTAAACGACTAATTCTTTTTTCTAAAGTATTCAAATGAAAATAAATCATTTCGCTCTTGATATAATTTAAATTTTGGGTCGAGATAACAAGCTTTAAACAAAGGGCATAGAAACGATGCCATGCAATTTTATTTAGACAGATTGAGCATATAGGAGAAATGAAATTTATTTTCCATTACGGAAATTTGTAAGATGTACAGATCCTACTTTTTTAATTAATTTGGCCTAATTTTCAACTTCAACCTCAATTTAAGGCTTACAAAGATATTTATTTTGTACATTAAAGAACAATAATTCACAAGTGTATTTATTGCAAATTTCATTTTCAGTCTTTGCTTTGACCTTAGGGGAGTTCCAGGGGCGTAGGGGACGGGAGTAAGCCTAAAAGTCGGCCAAAACGTTTGTACTTAAATAAATCCTTGAATAATATATGAAATGTATTAATCAGGAATGCATTCAAGAACTGAGACCCACAGCTTTCAAATGAGAAGGTCATGTGCCTAATAAGAATTCTTAACTAAGAAGAAATTGTCCATCTAAATGTCTAAATTTTCATTCAATTTTGAGCAAAAATTCGCTAGAAATCAAAGACTCACGGTAGAGCTACTACTAAAAAACTGCAGTAGTAGCGCGCAGAAGGATTATAAAATCAGTTGAAATTCTTCTGCACGCTACTACTTCCGTCTATAGCAGTTGTTTTTTATTAGCTCTATCGTGAGTCATTGATTTTTCACGAATTTTTGCTCGAAATTGAATGAAAATTCACACATTTAGATGAACGAATTCTTCTTAGTTAAGGATTTTTGACTGTTGACCAGTGTTATTATCCATACCGGATTCTTTAGTAAAGAAATACCTAATTTCCATCGATTGAATAAAATTATAATTACAAAAAAAAAAAAAAACTCAGTTCTCAGATTCAAACTTGAAAATATTTAGTAAATATTTTTAAATGTTAGTATCCATATAAAATTGATTAGATAAGGAATGATCTACTTGAAATATTTATGTGGTGTTTTGTATTTTTGCTCATTTTAATTTCGAAAAGAGTTGATAATTCAAAAAGGAGCCTTAAATATTTTTAGTTAACTATTATACTTTTATTAATCTTATACCCCTTAGGATTTTTTTAAAATTTCAAATTACTTGACCTCCTTAATTATTATCGTGAACAATGTTCCCTTGTCTCTTGATGTTGTTGGTATGGATGTTGGATATTTAGATTCTTTTGTACCTTTTCTGCTTGTTTTAATGAACTAAAAGCTGTCCCTCGTGTACATATACAAGTCTTTTAATGTGTTTTTTTTGCGTCAAGGTTCTTCTAAACTACAAGAGATGATGCCATATATATATATATATATTTCTTTATTAAATTGAAAACGTGAAGATATGCAATATACAAACATGGGTTGTTAAATTAAAAAACTAATTAAGGTTCACTTTAGGGTTATTTTTCTGTATTTACAACCATTTGCTATTCAATAAATGTACAGGCTAGGAACATCTTTTTTTTTAAAAAAAAAAGATATCTTTTAGAACAGAGGAACGTCGTCTTTAGGGGGTCGTAGTCTCATAAAAAAAATATATTATAAAAGTATTATATACGCAGTATGTATTCCTGGGAGGTGTCATTTATGGATGTAAAGGATTAGACAACCCATAACTGAATGAGACCTTTGACAAATGAAGGTTGTTTTGACAATAATAAACTCCTCATTTGAGCATCTAAATAACTTTCTTTGCGGCACAGCAACGTCAAATTTTACATTATTCAATTACGTATATAATTATTTTGACAAATTTTCAGGAGAAGACAGAAAATCACACAACTTACACATCAATGATAATTTGTATACTTCCTCATAAAATTTCTTCAATAAAGAAGTTTTAATCTTAAATGAACAACGATCAAGAGTAAAATAAAAACTAAAAAGTTCAAACACTCAACTATTAAAAAAAGAATATTTTTCTTGGAGATATGAGACTCTAAAATAAAAATATCATTTTTTTTATATTCAAACAAAAATCACTTGAATTAGAATTATGAAAAAGACATTATTAAAAAGGTTGTACTGTCCTAAAATATTAGACTTTGGTTCATGTATTCATCATTTATCCCTAGCTGCAGCACAAATTTTTTAAAAAGAGCATCGAGTCAATTAAAAAAACCCAAAAATGAAAAAAACAAACAAAAAAAAAACAAACATTATGGTCTTTGTTTGAAGAATCTGAAACTGATAAGAGGAAAACTAAGGCCATATTTAGAATTAAGAGATCAAATTCTAATAATTTCATACTATAATTTACATCACAGAACATTTTTGATGTCGACTAAATGAATTACATATTTGTATTTCTATAAAATTTGTATAACCAACATTTACATGACTTTCATATTAATATATTTTTCCTGCTTGTTGCACAATTTGGTACACTTTTGGTAGTGCTACAATATTATATTTATGCTCCATGTATAAATTCAGTCCGTAATCGCAAATATTTAAATCTTATAAATTATCCGTGCAGTTACCACAATTTAGTATTTATTTTGATAGAGTAGATTTTGACAGAATCGATTTTTCTCAAAAAAATAGACTTGGGACATTAAAGTGTAGTCAAAATTTGCAAATATTGGAGGATTTTCTAAGCTTTTTTGGTCTAAAATTGGTAATTTTATAGTTTGTCAAACAAGCCTTGGAACTTTTTACATAATGTGATTTGTTCTTTTATGAACGATTAACGATATATCTGAGGTCAACAATTATACAACATATCTATGTTTATTAAAGAGTCATTCTCAGAGGTGGTGAGATACGAGTGCTCCAAAAATAGGTCAGTTGGCCAGAGCTCTTCACTAAGTAGTAAGACACAAAAGCAAACAAACTGCCAGGCATTGTTAGAATAGAGGGTGACTCGTCTAATGTTCTTTCCCTCGATTGTGCAATGTAAGAAATGCTGGAATCCTGATGAGCATATTTTTTTTTAAAAGATGTCGCATTTAGCAATCAAACAAATTGATTGTATGTATAGCTTGACATGGGCAAAATGTTGAGTTTAAGGAAGGAAAGAAAAATATCAGTTGGTATAGCTGGACCTTAATCATCAATTTGAATTCCACTATCTCTGTATCGTTGAAGTAGTTGCAACTTGTTACAATATTAAGTAGGTTAATTTCCGATTATGCCGAAATCATGCCTCAAAAAAGTCTGTCAGCCCTTCTCCTCCTGGATTTTTATATCAATTCAAATTCATTTCAGTTTCTAGCAATTATATAGAATATTAATTAATATTGTCAAATAACAGCCAGTAATTACGGGCACAGTCACTTACATCGACAAAATGTCCTCCCTATGTACTATCTTTCTTCCACATTTTGAAGATTCAACAAAATATAATCATTTCTCAATCTTTCTTCTAAATAAAGAAAGAAAAAAAGGACACGAAATCAGTTGGTGTTAAAGGCCAAATCTTCAGAAAACATTTAACCTGTTTAATAGTAAAGAATTTCTCACAACTGAACAAAAGTTAATTCAATAAATTAACGGGTTAGAGCAGGGATGGGCAAACTTTTTGACTTGCGGGCCACTATGGATTATAAAATTTGAAAAAAGGGCCACAGCAGTACATTGACCTGTGGGCCAAATATAATAAAGCGTTGCATGTAGTGTGCAAGCTGGGAGGGCCGGATTAAATTGTCTAACGGGCCGTATAGGGCCCGTGGGCCTTAGTTTGCCCATGTCTGGGTTAGAGCATTATCCCTTTCAACCCGGGGTACACCAGTGTCCCATAAATTCAAAATGTGCAAATGCATTCCTTTGTGAACCAATTTTTGTTTTCTTTTTCTTGATTGACAACTAAGATGTCAGGCTGTTATTCCTATTTCATAGTGTGTCATCAAAAAATTTGATTTGAATATTTCTCAAGGTACTGAGAGTTACGATTTTTAATCATGGCAAAAAATCTTGTTTAAGCCAAAATAACTTATTTGTTTTGAAAGGAAATTATTTGCTAATCAAATATTTGATAATACTTTTTATGTACTTAAAGAATTATAAGTATAAAATATCTTTTAGTTGACACGCATACACGCTAAATTCTTTGGGACACACGTGTGTCCCTTTGGGTGTGAAGAGAGTTTTTTTATTTATTAATATATCAACGGAAATTATTTTTTTTAAATATCACCTGTAAAATGTACATAACATATTAAATATATTATTATTTTTTAAAGAATAAATTTACCTTAAGACATCATAAATAGGAAAAAAGTACACATAAATCGTGTATTTTTACGAATGAGAAAATTCCCTTATGACCCAGTGGAACACCAATGTCCACTAATTTCTTAGAGAAACGGGTTGAGCTACAATTTTTTTTTATAAAATCAAATTGTGTTAAATTTGTCATTCTGATCTTAAAAAACATAACTTCCAGAACTAAAAATACTTTTTGAAGGGGCTAATGTATGTAGAAAAGAAAGTTTTTATTTGTGGAGCAGCACTGCCATGTGTCAAAGGTCATTAGTACTCTAGCATGGATACATGTTTTCTTCTCAGAGTTACTCCATTTTGAAACTCATCAATATTTGTTGTTTTGGGAATTTCTTTTTCTTTTTTTTTCTTTTTTGACAGTCTCAGCGATCCATCACTGGCCTTTCCTTAAATTACGCACTTACCTTGTCCATGTATGTATTCGATATTATTATTTTTTGAGAGTGAGGATTGAAAAGAATAAGTAGTAGCATTACATACATACATACATACAACAACTTCTTAGAAGAAGAGGGTCCTGACTCTTCAGAGAGTAAATATAGAATAGCATTTTATTTGTTTGTACTAATGTTATACTAACTTGTTGCCCATGTATTTCGTTCCATCAATCAATCATTCTCTCTTTCTGTATGTGTATATATATATATATATGTATGTATATATGTATATTGTTGTGCCCTCTTCAAACCTTGTACAATGTATATACACACTTGTTATTCTCCAATTTTTTTTCCATTAATAATTAACAAGAAAAACACACACTTCCAAAAATACCTCATTAATAATAATAAGGAACGGATTAATGCAAATACAAAAAATGAGTTATTGATTCACCGGGTCAAACAAACTTTAACAGTTTATGATGTGGCAATTAAATTGTTTAGAAAGGTAATGATTTAACACCGTGTAATTAAGAATATCCATTTATAAATAATTGTTTGTCATAAATGAATTGGACAAAAAAAAAAAAAAAAACAGTATCCACAAAAGGGTTTCTTTTGTTTTAATTATTATGTAAAAATCCAAGGCAAATCCATGGCAAACTAATTTTATTTTGTTGTAATGATGAAATAGTTCAATTTGGAATGGAACAGAGGAGTAATTTTTTTATACACAAGCACAACTCACTTCTACATGTAGATAAACAAAAATTTGTAGAAATTTGTTTAGGTAAAAAAAGTTGTGCTCTCTATAAAATCCGTTTTCATCCATTGACTCCTGTCTAATTTTTAAGTATCTACGTATTTATAAATTCAAAAGGAGCATTCTTCATACTTTATCATTTGCTCAAGGATACCAACTAACTTTTTCAAACGATAAATAACTACCAATAGAAGTAAATTATGGTTCAAATTTATCTTTTCTTTTTTAAGAATCTAGGTTTTTTGTGGCTAGTCACAAAAGGCTAGTTTTGAAGAGTAGCTTCTGTCTCTGCTAGATGTAACTTTTGACTCTTATTCCTTCTTACGTATGTAATGTTTCTACTTGTTGCAATTAACATTATTAATTTAGGATCTCCAGTATCTTATCTGAAGAATAAAGTCGTGTTCAACAAACTTTTGTGCATAAACTGATAACGTCGTTTCATCACTTTCTCTGATAAAGGCAGAGCTATACAAATAAGTAGATGATGAAATTTGTCTTTTAGCTGTGGAAGATTTCCTTGACTACAAAGTAATTTTTATTCCATAATACGCCATTTTTAAATTTACAGAGAGGCTATATTTATAAATTATATTTATCTTCCCCTTGCAGAATTTATGAAGATTGCGTAGCAAGTTAAAGAGTAATTTATGGGATCCTCAGTGCCCTAATTGGGCAAAAAGTTCGTCTTGTAGTTGTTTCAATTTGGTAATAAAATTCATTACGTCATTGTCGTTTCGCTGCTTTGTTTCAGACTGTATTTTATTATTAGCATTGAATAATAATACACTATTAATTAAATGAAGAGTAATTGCATACTTGGTAAGAATTGCCTAAGTATAACAATAGATTACATAGAATCATTATAATAATGTAAAGATGATTAATTCGGAACTTTTACCATTTAAACAATCAATCAACCTCCCGGGTTTTTTATATTAATAAATATGTAAATTTATAATCGAATTTTTCTGCGAGTAACTATTTACTTATGGCGTTATTTATCCTTTCTTTCTTTCCGTGGGTAAGAGGGTTTAATTAAATAATTGTTGAGAAGTATGTCTTTCTTATTTTCTTGCCTCCCCCCCCCCCCTTCTCCCTCTTTCTTTCTTCTAAAACCTAGAATAAATCCCTTAAGATTAACCCTGTTAGAGTAAAATGATATGCTCAAATATTATCTACATATATATATATATATATATACATATCAAGTCCCAGGTGCTGCATGGATTAAATTCCTGCAGAATGAATAATAATAATAAAAAAATAAACAAATATAACATTGCAATGTGACTATGATGGGTATAGGTTGGTATTTTTGATATGCGTCATAGTCTCTTCTGTAGTACCTTGATCAACATTTGTGAGATGATTCATTGAAAGAATGATAGGAATTATTCCTTGCAGATGACGCTTCTTTATTAATTGCTCTACAATTTCTATTAGTATTATTTTTCAATTAGTCACCTCCAAGGTGCGATTTTGAGCAAATAATGATCCTTAAAAAGTCATGCTAAATATATGTACATCTAGCGGCAACACTTGGTACTATTAACGTCAAAATATTGAATAATATCAAAAAGTAATGGCGCGGATGAGAAGGAAAATACAAAATGAAGATATTCATATCTTATCAATCGGTCCAGTATAAATTATTATTCCTTTATTTGGCAAAAGTTACTAGACAATTGCTGGACAATTTCTTGTTGTTGTTTTTTTCTACGTTCGTTTCTACAAAACATCTCACATTTGAGTCTCACTTATAATGTGTCTATTGGTTGCATCTTTTTGCGGATTTCATACATATGAACATACTTGATATTGTTACTTTTATTTGTATGACAAAAGAAGCATAAGATATCTTAATATTTTCATTATAAGTAAATCTGTTTAAACCTTTTAAACAATAAAAAAATTCATATTAAGAGGCTTATGAGATTATATCGAGTATCACAAGAATAGCAAGAATAATAACAAAGGAGGGAAGAAAGCTTAACTTCAAACTTGATAAACATAATTATGAATTAAAAACATTTTTATCCTTTTAACTATGTATGTATGTATATAAATAAATAAGTTGGTTTGTATCAAAGTTAAGATGATAAAAAAGAAAAAAAAGTAGATTAAAAAAAAATGGATTCGATAGACTTTTTTTTTTTATGTTTTAATTAATTCATAAAAGAATTTGTTAAAAGAAAGGAGTTGTTTGTTTCTATGTAAGAAATAGTTACGAATAGTTTTTTTGTGCACTCGCAACATCGATTCTCAAAATGGGAAAGGAATCATTTGGAAGAGCATATGGGAAATTACCCTTGTTGTACTGTTGTTTCCAACTCTCTAATATTGAGCAGAGTTATTATTTAGATATACTATAGATATATAAATTCTACCAATGGTATACAAATCAATAATTAAAACGTGTAATATATGCAAAATTCAAATAAAGGGCGCGCAATCCTTGATTTGATATATTTTATATATATCAAAATCATAAATAATAATATCCTTTTTGAGTTTATAGCATGTAGAGTCAGCTGTTTTAAATCAAAAGAGTCAACCGATGAAAAACAGCTGAAGGGCGAGTACAGTGTATTTTTTTTTAGCCCAAAAAATTTGTCGTGACGTAGAAAGAGCTCTTATTATTTATCCTTTTTCTGGAAGTAAGTTATTTTTACAAAATGGGGGATCTTCATTTTGTATCTCGCAACCTTTCGTTTAAAAAAAAAAAGGAAAAAAAAAAGAAAAAAAAGAAAGAAAGACAGAAAGAAAGAAAATTGCGAAGGCTCAAAATCAATTGATTGGTAGATAACTCTTTTCAAAATTAAAACTACTATTAGTTTTTCTAGGAAGCAATCACTAAACAAATTATAATTTGGCAAAAAGGCAAAAAAAAAAAAAATTGAGCTCTTTTCATCGAAATTAACTAATTATTACGAACGTCATAGCACACAATATTCAATTTGTCTACATGAATAAATAATAACTAAGACAGAAAGAAAATTAAATTCATATAAAATCTGTCACTTTTAGGCCCAAAGAAAAATATATAGTTTTTTTTTTCTACAATCATAGAAAAATGTTGTATCATTGTTTTTGCAGAACTATCTCACTCTGCTCTATTCATTTAAAAAGAAAAAATTGTTCAAGGCTTAAAAGGAGCAAATTTGAGGTAAATAAATCCAAGTTACCCCATGTCTGTTCTCTCATATTTGATTCTCTCCTCTTGATTCTTCTTTAGCATTATATATTACAAACCTTGAATTGTTGAATTTAAATTATTTTGAGGGAATTTGTGAACCATTTCATTACGGCACATAAATGAAAAATATTTCAAAACAATAGCAGATTTAAAACTGACTTAAAACAAACATATATTTTTTATTTTGAGGAAAGGTTTGAGACATACGTCATCCTTTTGAAAATTGTTCCTTGTGGAGAATAAAATATTCATTTGTATAAGAATTAAAACCTTTTCTCTCTATATCTAATTTTTTAATCATAAATTAGAACAACGGTCATACATAGATATATAGTTATTTTGACCCAATGCCCCTAAGCTAAGTTATTGGTTCAATTATGTATCTATATTGAACAATGCCTTCCTATCTAAATATTTATAGAGTCAAAGCACCTTTGTGAGTCGTTTTTTTCTTTTCCTTCTCAGTTTTTCATAGACATATATCATTTTGTTAATACTCTTGCTTTATACTAATCTAACCTCTAGTCCTTCCCTTCCCTCATACCTTATCATTTTAGCAAACTAAACATATATTTAAACCCGCAGAGTAAGATCAAATAAAAGTTAATATACAAAATAAGGATTTGGAGTCAAATGGACCAATCTCTGAGCAAATAAGTAAAAAGCACATTATATATTTATCTGAAAAAAACATTTAAATAGAAGTAAAGTACGTGAATACATTTGGATGAAAAGTCAAGGACTAGCAGACATTCATTTTCTGTATTTAACCAGGGTATAGGCTTTTGAAAAATGGGCAACTCGGTTTAGTTTTTTTTTTAGTTTTTTAAGTGTTAAGGCGGTTTATAGATAAAGTTTTTTCTAAAGAAGTAGAGTCAGTAGTTGTTTTAAATCAAAAGAGTCAACCGATGAAAAAAAAGCAGAAGGGCGAATACAGTGTGTGTTTTTGTTTAGACCAAAAAGTTTGTCGTGACGTAGAGAGAGCTCTTCCACGTGATATTATTACTATTTATCCTTTTTGTGGAAGTAAATTATTTTTACAAAATGTGGGGATCTTCATTTTGTATCTTGCAACCTTTCGTGTTCATATTATACAATATTTACTCTCCGTTCGCGAAATTCATTTGAGTTTATTTTCATAACTTGTGGTACTTCTGATTACTTTATCATTATATGTATAGCTACTACCGTTTTATTTTATCTACTCATACCTCAATGATGAATCTATTATTGCTTTACATATATGTACTGAAACAAACTGATGAGACACTTGTGTCCTTAAATATCTACCTATGTATGTTGTTTGTGTATATGTACGTAACTGACAGAAGTGAATCACTCTAGACATATGTCAGTATATTCAAGTCAGTGTATGTATTTATACTAATAGACGACTAAATTATAGGATCTATTAAGCATGATATATACATACATACATACCTATTTTGATTGCACTGAAAACTTAAATCGAATACAAAAAATCATCACATTAATCATGAAACAATCATATTTTTTGACGTGTCAATCTACTGAAGAGATACAAACAACTTTGCCTTGACTCTCCAATTTGCATTTGTGCATTTAATTCCTAACTTGAGATAACAAAATAAATAAATATGTTAATCATTTTTCTTTGCTCCCCCGAGAGGCCCTTTTAAGTAAGTGCTCTTTCATTTCTACCTACATCAGAATGAGAAATCAAAGGCGTACATATATACAAATATATAATTACATATTTTATTAGTAATATATATATATATATATATAATGTAGATTCAGTAATCCTCCCTGATTGCTTGATAATTAGTAAGTAACGCTATATTGGAGATTTGGTTGTTGATAATAATTGTAGTTATCGCACAAAACTGTATCTAAAGGCTTTTAAAAGTGAAAAAAAAAACCCAAAAAAAACACGAAACTAAACTCCTGTATACATATCAAAGATAAGGTATGTACACGTCGAGCTTTTTTGTCCACTCGCAACCTCGACTGACAAAAGGGGAAAAGAAAAATTTAGAAAAACATATGGTAGCTACCCTTCTGTATTTTCCTTGTTGCCAACTTGTTAATATTTGGCAAAATTTATTATTTAGATATGCTATATATTTATAAATTATACCAATCACAAACCAATCATTACTACTTGTAATATATTCAAAATTTTAAAAAAGGGCGCGCAATCCTTGATTTAATAAAAATCAGAAATAATAATAATACCCTTTTTGAGTTCATAATACGTAGAGTTAGCTGCTTTAAATCAAAAGAGTCAAATGATGAAAATCAGCTGAAGGCAGAATACAGTGTGTTTTTGTTTATCCCATAAAGCTCGTCGTGGTATTCTTTTATTAAAGTATGACTTACTATGGCAACAAAATAACTAAGATGACCGACTCTCAAGTTGATGACGTCACCCTCAAAATAATTAATCTACATATTATTATTATTGAGACTCTGACTCTGACTGCGTGTATTTTTCCTGGAGCATTATACTGAAGTGCTAAAAATATAACTTCGTATCTAGTATTTAGTTGATGATCTGATTTACTGCTTAATTAAATACATTTGTCAATGACGTCATGATGACGTATTTAGACTATTTCTGGATATGGATGGGTTTTGTTCTACACACTTAGGTATATGTATATAGACTAAGCTCTCCTTGAGAACAAAGATCTTTGGGTCAAGATTTTGCTTGTCTCATTTATCCGGATTACTCTTTACAGAATCGGAAGTTCAGAAGGCACCCAATGTCCCTCATTCATCCGGCCCTGATGGAATTTGCTCCTTATTTCTATGTCATCCTTGCATTTCTGTATCGTGCTCCCTAGTAGCTATGATTGTCAACAAATCGATGCAGGAAGGTGTAGTTCCACTCGATTAGAAATGGTCCAACATTATTTCTATATTTAAAAAAAAGGAAATCCTAGGGATGTCAAAAACCAACGGCCAATCTCGATTAGTAGCCAGGTATCTCGTTTAATGGAGAAACTCATAAAACTTAAAAGGAAATGATTTTTGGATAGCAACAAAATAATTTCTTAGAGCCAGCATGGATCTTAAAACTAGGAAATCATGTCTGACCCATCTCTTGTCTTTTTGAGACGAAGTAGTGAGAAAAATTGACTCATCTATTGATACTTATGTACTCTACTTTGATGTCAGCTAATAGCTTTTGACAAATTTATGCATTTGGAACATAAACTTTTACAAATAGGAATAGATTTATAAATGGTAGTTATAAATGGAACAAAAACAGCCTCTTCCAAAGTCCCCTACCTCGATTCTCCAAGGTAACGTTCTAGGGCCAACACTTTTTACAATATATATTAACGATTGATGCAAGAAATTGAGGTCTAGCATATACATATATGTATACAGACGACACAAAGTTTATTTGTCATACAGACAAGGAAGGGGCTTCACATGATTTTGAAGGGTTTTTAAGGTGGAGCGCAGTGACAAGGGGAACCTATTAATATGTAGATAAGCCCGCGTCGATAATCATCTTTTATGGAAGAAAAATACATCTCAAAGGAATAAGGAATGTGCATGCTTTCACTGATAGTTTTGGGAGTTCAGATATCAAATGTAGAGCATAGTAAATGTATAGCAAATCCTGCACTTGGATAAATCGAACTGAATTTTTCGACAAGGAATGTTTATGGCAAACCTGCCAGTTGTCAAAATACCCCAAAAATAAAACCAAATTCAAAGTATATACGCAGTGTGTAATGTTAGTTTGCTACACTAAAAGTCTCAAACAGTCTGATATATCCCTTGTAATTTAGTATCAAATCGGTAAGAGAAGAATACCTTTTGTTGTATTTTCATAATATTTATTTTTGCATTTTAACAAAAAAATATTGTAATTAAATATTTACAACGGTAAACTCAATCGTATGAATATCAGATATATAAAAAACAAACAAATGAGGCATTCTTCCTCTTTTTAGACTGACTCATTGATGTGGTAAAGGGGTGATTTGCTGATTCTGCTATTTTGCCTACATAATAATAGGTTTTAAATGAATGTTGCATCCATGTTTTTTGTTTTACATACGAATGTTTATAGACCTTCAGCTAATGAATATGCTAAAACAAGGATGTGTTGGGTGTATGTATATCCATTACTCCTCTCAAGGCACCCATCATTTGAATTGAGCTTTTTATAAAGTCATATTAGGCAATTAGAAGTAAATGAATGAACATTAAATATCTTTTTGTTAAATTACCTGAAATTTATCATTCCACTCTGCCACATACAAACAAATTGATTCTTACAAACAAAATAATAAGATAAGCAACAATTTATTATTATTCAATTATTTTTTTAAATGAGTTGAATATCATGAGAAAAAGGAGTGGCCTTTTACGGATTTTGAAGATCCTATATGTATGTATGTACATTGTATGTGAATGATTTATGATCTCTTAAATTCCAGAGATCAGAGTGCAAATGCTAATTATGATACGTAAGGAAAAAGAAAAAATAGAAAATATTTTTGTAGGCCTCTAATTAGCTAATATTTTTTTTTTACACTTTCTTCCATGTGTATGTACAGGGTGTTTACTTGGACTAATTTTTTGCAAAAAGTAAAGGGAACATTTTTGAGACCAGAGTTGTTTCACCGTCTTTCAAAATATGCTAAATTCAACATTCATATATGAATTATTATCTAAGACACTATACTTGAAATTTTACTTCACTTCAAAAAAGTTATTTTCTCAGTTTTGCCCACTGATTTCAAATCTGTATTTTTTTTTTTTTTTGAGAGAGAGAAATCGTTCATCTAAATGTATAAATTTTCATTCAATTTCGAGCAAAAATTGGGCTAGAAATCAATGACTCACTCTAAAGTACCTAAGCTGCAATAGACTGAAGTAGTAGCACGTAGAAGGATTTCAGCTGATTCTATAATTCTTCTGCACGCTACTACTTTAGTAGCTCTATCGTAAGTCTATAATTTCTAGCGAATTTGTGCTCGAAATTGAATGAAAACTTACATATTTAGATGGACGATTTCTTCTTGGTTAAGGATTCTTATTGGGCACATGACATCTCTTTTGAAAGCTGTGGGTCTTAGCTCTTGTATGCATTCATAATTAATCCATTTCATGTAATATTCAAGAAGTTATTTAAGTACAAAGGATTTGGTCGACTTTTGAGCCTACTACCGCCCCCTACGCTCCCAGGAGTTCCTTTAAATCAGTGGTTCCCAACCCTTTTGACATCGCGGCACACTACTGAACTCTTTAAATTTTCACGGCACACCTATCACAGAAAATGAATATTCTTACTCATAAAGCCATTTTGCTATAAAATAATAAAAAACAAAGATCATATAAAGAGAATTTTTATCCACATAAATACGATATATCCTGTATTCAGTACCGGGTATAGAATAGCAATGGTGAATGTCAGTGGGACAGTTGTGCCTGGTGCTTCTTTACTACTGCTGCAATTTGCGGGCGAATGTGGGAGAGACATACTCTTAACTCTTCTTCAATGTTTTTAAGTCTTTCGCGTTTTTTATTTTTAATGTTGTTTAGGTAAGAAAATCCCAGTTCACATAGGTACGAAGTTGAGAATTGCAGTAAGACTTTGATGGCCTTTTTACTTAGAGTTGGATATTCTTCCATAACAGAAATCCAAAAGGCGTCTAATGGCAGTTGTGAGTACTTCAATTTAAGTCCACGATCACTGGAAAGGCTTGCTAATTCTTCCTCTTCACATGAAAAAAATTCTACTTATTATCTCTTCGCGGCACACTAGTAATCATTCCGCGGCACAGTGGTTGGGAACCACTGCTTTAGATCAACAAAAAAAAAGACTGACAATGGTATTTGCTTTGAATACATTAGCAGATTATTGTTTTTAATGTACAAAATGAGGTTCCTTCTAGGCTTCAATTGAAGTTGAAGTATGAAAATGAGCCAAATTAGTAGGGTTCGATTTTTCGAAAACCGTTGGACTCTGGGGCGGGGGGGGGGACTACAGATTTGAAATCAACGTGCAAAACTGAATAACTTTTATTATATTTATACCCAATCTTTTTTTACTGTTGACTAGTGTAATTAATAATATAATACAATTACCCATTTAGTTTGGATTCTGAACTAAAAAGTAAAATGTTAATTTGTTGCACTTAGAGTCTAAAAGAGTCCCATATATTCAACAAACTAATTAATCGGCCTTTATTGAGTTTTAAAGCATGAACAAAATATGATATTGTTTTTGTATAATTATAGTTTATCAAAGAAGTTAAAAAAATACGTATAAGCAGTTAGGGTATGAGTCATTCATGGACTTCATGCGGATCCATTATTACTAACCTAATTTAAAAAAGGCAAAATAGTGTATGAACTTAAAATATTTACAAAAGGGTCTTCTCCGTTTTAATATTGATATTTGGACTCCATTGTCTAAACATCAAGCAGAACTTAAATACAATCGGTAGATTTTTCTCAAGTTATTAGAAGAATGTTTGAAGTTAAGATCAAATGGCTGTGTCAATTTATGTCAGACTTTGGTAGATTTTACATATTATCAAATGGTCTTATAACATGTTTATAGGTACATAAAATATCTATTTACAAATAGATATTTAGCTAAGCACTAGAAACGGAAAATTCCACAAGGAATTTCAACAAAAAGTTTAAAAATGGAGAAGCGGGATCATTTGGCCAAGGGCAAGGGTGTCTAAACTTTTTTTTTGCAATAGAGGTTAGATTTGTTATGCTCAAAATGAAATGGGCCAACCCGAGCGGACGTTCTTTACATAGAACATCAATTAATTTAAATATTCTACTGGTCAACCGTCAAAAATACTAAGGGTTATAAGTACAATAAAAGTTATTGGTTCTGTAAAAAAAAATTCAAGAGTCCGACGGTTTTTGAGAAATCGGACTCTACTTTTTGAGATAACTTGGCCCATTTTCCAACTTCAACTTCAATTTAAGCCAAGAAGAATACTCATTTTGTGCAATAAAAAATTATGATCCGCTAGTGTCTTTTATGCAAATTTCATTTCCAGTCTTTGTTTTGACCTAAAAGGACTCCTAGGAGTGTTGAGTACCGGAGTAGGCCCGGCCTTTGTACTTAAATAACTTCTTAAATATGTCATTAAATGGATTAATTATGAATGCATTCAAGAGCTAAGACCCACAGCTTTCAAACGAGATGTCATGTGCCTAATAAAAATCCTTAACCAAGAAGAAATCGTCCATCTAAATATGTAAATTTTCATTCAATTTCGATCAAAAATTCGCTAGAAATCAAAGACTCACGGTAGAGCTACTAAAGAAGTAGTGTGCAGAAGGATTAAGAAACCAGCTGAAATCCTTCTGCACGCTACTACCTACGTATGTCTAGGAATGTAAATTATATGCAAATCAAGCTTGTAATAAAAAAAGAAAGAGAAAAATTATCAACCTGGCAACCCTGACAATTTAATGAATGTTGAGGGGGGAAGCAGTTTGAGCTGTCATGACGTTTTACTCATAGCAACAAGCTGCTATTTTCCTTTATATATGTATACAAATGAAAACATCAAACCACAAACATTACAATACGTTACTCCAGATTCATTATATTATTCACAAATATCATTCACTCCATTCTCCTCAATGAATGATATCCATTTTTTAATTTTTCCTTTGTTCCTCTCTCTCCATGATATAATCTTTGCAGACTGTTCTTTTCTTGTAAAACATTATGTTGAGGTAAAGTTGATGTTACCTTCTTAAGGGAAAAAAAAATGATAACAGCTTCCGAAAACAAAAAGACCTGTTTGAAGAGCCAACTCCACTTTTTAATTACATGCCCCATTTGCATATGATTTACATTCCTACGTATGTCTATTGAAGTAGTAGCTCTACCGTGAGTCTTTGATTTCTAGCAAATTTTTGCTCCAAAATATAAACAAACGGTCATTTTACAGTTAATATTTGTACAAATATATGTACACTATTTGATCTACATACATAGTATATAATAGAACTAAATATAATATTTCACTGTTCCCTGTCATGACATGAATAAAAATGCTCTATGGTAAAGGTGGATACAGTACTATAATTTAGAAAAACTGCCTCATATATCAAGGTATGTGTATCTATATAATATATTATACACATAGATAGGTAGATTTGTTCATATATATGTTTATTTATTGAGAAACCAGGGGTTTTATGGATACCATGAATCTTAATTAAGTCATGTTGAAGAAAAAAAAAAAGCAAAAAGTAAAAAACGAAAGAAAGAAAGAAAAAGTTCTACGTATATATGTTGATAATATATATTATACAGTTTGTTTGGGCACCATTTTGGAAGGAGTAATTGGGAAGAAAGTACAAAAAAAACAAAAAAACAACAACAAAATGTATGTAAACTCAATTGTAAAGTATTTATATATTTTAAAACATTTTGGACATTTCATTGTCCTTTCACATTAAGATTAGATCTACTTTGAACTTACTTTGATATTGATTCGTTGAGAGTGTTCCTTGTTCCTTGTTAGAAAGGACTCGATTGGCCCTTAATTTGAAGCTTTAAATCCTTCCTTTTTTATGTTTGGTTCAGTCCCTTTGATGGGTGTCTGAAGAGAGGGAAAAAAAGTCTCGATTTTGACAACGTCCTCTACCGGGCATTATTCACACTAATATTACCTACATAAAACTACTTTGGCTAACCATTTGGTTTTGTTTAGTAAAACATTCAGGCTCTTGTATATGTACTTTATATTTTTCATTCATTAGTCTTAATTGGGGCTTAATTATATTTAAAGTATTTTATTTACTCATATATTGGATATTGGACAAATTTTTGCATCATATTTGCACGTGTTCTTAAGATTTAGAATTGTACGGGAGGTCAATATTTTTTTTTTTGGATCGATATCTCCCTAATGTTAAGTTATAAGGAAACTATAGGAGATCACTCCATACTAAATTTCCAATGATTTCTACTTGAACACCGCTTAGCTTTATAAAATTGAGCAGAAATTTTTGTTTTTTTATAAATAAAAAATCTATACTTTTGTTGGCCAATTGGATCATCCGTTTCCAGAGTGTTTTGATATCAAAACTAAAGTCCATCTATAAGTTTGAAGTGTCAAATGTTCTTATCATCACAACAAGGAGTATAACAAACTAAACAAACAAAGAGCCATTAAAAACTAAATAATAGATAAAATTATTTTTTGGACAATGATTGACTAATTCAAAAGATTCATTTACATGTGAATAACTTTTTTCACTTTTCAGACATTAACTTAAAACATAGCCACTAATGGGTATTGTTTGTAGCTCTCTTGAGATTTTTCAATGTGTGTATGCATGAATGTATATAGTAACATATAAATAGGCTGGCATTGGCTTTCCAAATAGATGAACTGGTTCTTTTACTCTTTTCTTCAAATTATGTTCATTCTTTGTTATTCCTACGAAAGATTAAAATATTAATAAATATATTGACAATTTTCTAAAAAATAATGTTTGACTTCATAGATAACCTTTAACTCGGCTTCTCATGCCTATAAATCCCATTTCGGCCTTAAAAACGAGCTTTTGTGAAAAATATGACACTCCTTGGAACAAAATTTAAAAGACAAGAGGAAGGTTTAAATTAAGAGACTTTGGATCTAAGTAACTTTCTTCAAAAGAAAAAGAATTTGTTCAACAAAATCCACGGTAGATTTTGTTTTTGTTTTTATGTGAAGGATTTTGAAATTTTCACAGCAAAATTTAAAGAACAACTTTGACATAGCTTAGATGTAGTGTTGAAGTATATTTATTTTATCTTCTCCCGTGGAGGGATGTTTCCCTTCCTATACTTTTTCAAGTTCAGTATGGGAATAAATAATAAAAAACAATATTCAGGAAGTTTAGCATAATAATAGATTTTATAATTAATGAAAATACAAAAATTGGATTGAGCAAGGGACTACATTAAGGCCCAAGTCTTACAATTTTGTGAATTGAAAACTTTTCTTCATTCAAAAGATCTTCAATCCTGGAGTGGGCCGGATCAATACCAAGTACTACTGGCCCTTCATATAGTTACAACCTTTGCTTTTCTTTAACATTCAATTTTTTTATTTTCATTAATTATGAAATTTATATTATTAAGTGTAATTTCCTTAGTATTCTTTGTTATTATTTATTGAATTTGCTTATTTTCATATTGAACTTGCTCCCTCCCATATTGAACTTGCTGATGGTCTAACTGAAACTCGCTATAGTAAAATATTATCACGAGTATACTCGTTCATGGTGAGGAAAAAATAACATTTATCGCGAGTATACTCGTTTATGATAGGTAGCCAGTCTTAGTAAGACAAATCATTAGAGTCTAGTATATAGTCTTTTCAAGGTCAATATGGGAATAAGAAAGTTCAATATGGGAATAAATAATAAAAAACAATATTCAGGAAATTTAACATAACAATACATTTTATAATTAATGAAAATAAAAAATAATGGATTGAGCATAGGGCTACTGTAAGACCCAAGTCTTACAATTTTGTGAATTGAAAACTTTTCTTCATTCAAAACATCTTCAATCCTGTAGTGTGCTGGAGCATTATCAATACATAGTACAACTGGCCCTCCTGTGTTTTTCTTAAGTATTCAACCACCCACTCACTCCATTGCTGTATCCTTTTTGAAACTTCCTCGTTTCACCTATTGATGAACAAGCCCCAAGGCTTGACCAATACATCCAATAACAACAACATTGGCCCCTTTAGTGGGCAGCTGCAAGTGTGTATCATCTGTTTCCACGTGGGGAAAGACCCATTGATCTTGAAATATGGAGATTAAATTTAGTCTCGTCTCTAAACAAGATGTGTAAATTTTGAGACTGAGAGGAGAGTAAGCATTCAGCAACAAAATCTTTACACTTATTCCCATATTGAACTTGCTTATTCCCTTATTGAATTTGAAAAGGTATGAATAGTACCTTCTAGGCAGGAGCTCTATATCTGGAATGCTCGGCACAATGTCTCTTTCTATCTTATATGCACATCATGAAACGTGTGTTTACTAATATTGATTATATTAACCCATTAAATGGGCTTTTTTGTTTGTTTGTTTTTTGTTCTTACTGTTATGTACATACATATCTTTACCTTGAAAGAAAGACAATTCCAGAAGGCGATGATGGGTTTGTGTACATACATATATACATACATACATTGCGGCAAAAATATTTTTATGGTCATACAGGGTACACATTAAAACATAGGGCTCTTCTCCTTATTACTTTTTTATTGTAATGATAACAACAAATATTTAATAAAAACATACCTTTGCTTATTCTTATTTTTTTTTTGTTTTTATTTACACCTTGACTATAATATAAGTATACACAGCTCTATCCATTCATAAAAAGACATAATACCATTATTCCCTGAATGACCCTTTCCCTCCAACCTTTCTTTAAGCTCTCTCTTTTTTTTTTTCTTTTTTTATATGAAGATTAGTGATGTGTCGAATATATGTGTATAGAAATCCCTTTATGTAAATTTCAACTATTGAACCCTTTCAAACCCGTTAGGTATCAGAAAATACATTTTGAACTACTGGAAGTTATGTTTTTTGAGGTTAGAATGATCATAGGATCCTAATTTGATTTCATATAAAAAAATTGTAACTCAGTCCGTTTCTCTAAGAAATTAGTGGGCACATATGTTTCTCTGGGTGTGAACGGAAAATACACGGTTATTCAGTACTTTTTTCGTATTTATTATTATATCTTTAGGTACATTTATTTTATATTCTTTAAAAAATAATATATTGAATATGTTATGTACATTTTACAGGTGATATTTTATGAAGCAATTTATTTGCGTTGATATATTAATAATAAAAAAACTCCCTTCACACCCAAAGGGACACTTGTTTCCCAAAAAACAAGTGACTTGAATAACTTATAAATGTATGCATGTCAACTAAAAGATATTTTAAACTTATAATTCTTTAAGTACATAGAAAGTATTATCAAATATTTGATTAGCAAATAATTTCCTTTAAAAACAAAAAAGTTATTTTGGCTTAAACAAGATTTTTTGCCATGATTAAAAATCAAACTTTTTAATGACACACTATGAAATAGGAATAATAGCTTGACATCTTAGCTACAAACAAAAAGAAGAAAACAAAAATCGATTGACAATGGAGCACATTAGCGCATTTTGAATTTATGGGGCACAGCTCTACTCTGGGCTTGAAAGAGTTAAAATATAGCAAGGGCCAATATTTTATTCATAACTCGTCGTGTGGCGTCTGCAGTTGACATCAAGAGAAGCTTTGGTAGATGAGGGGGGGGGGGAGAGGCTCCATCTCTACGTCGCTCAGTTACACATTTGACAGACTAAGATTTGACACACACACAAAAAGGTTTTCTTTTTTGAATGACGTTTTATCGTCTTTTATTGAACAAATATGATTCTTTTTTTGACAGTCTTTGGTAGAGTAATGTAATGCAGTTACTTATTATTCTTTGGGTAAAGTAATATCGTTACAATTTAATATGTAATTACATTAATATATGATTACTCTAGTACACTGATCCTAAGAGCACTTTTTGTCAAACTTTGAGCTGATACCAACATTGACTTTTTGAAAGCGATGCCCAATTTTTTTGAGGGAAAAAACACAAACCGATTTCTTTAAATCTGGAAACCAGAAGTACTGTACTGGTTAAGTGGCTTATGCAAACGACGGTCAGAGTGACTTTGGTAGATGAAGGAACAAGAAGGTGCAGGGGAAAATATATATTATGCATATTTTAAAACTACCGGTGGAAGAATTTACTCAGTACTTTTGTATACACTGATCTGTAGATTGCAACGCACTACCAATGGTAATGTATCTAAAATACACGAATAATCCACGAATTCAAAAATTTGATAGAACACTCATAATGGGATTTCACTGTGTGGTAGAGGTCCATATATAATCTTGAATTGATTTTGTACACATAAATGCTTCCGGTTCTTTACCCTTCTGATAATGATATCTTTGTTCAGTGCTTCTCAAACCTTTTAACGGTGGTTCACCCCCCCCCCCTATTCAGATTGGAGCCTTTTTCCATTCTAACAAAGGAATTTGGAATAAAACCCATGCTCAAAACCGTTTCAGTTACATACTTAACCTTTCCTGTAAGTTGCCTAATGCTTTTTTTTTTTGGTGCACACCTCACAATTTGAGAAGGGCAATTGTAGTTGAATGTGGAGTCAGTGATTAGCATTGATGTAAAAAACGGCAATTTTTGTGCGTGCGAGTAGCCCCCCCCCCCTTGATGACGTCAAAAATGATATGGTAACTATGAAAGCCAGCTCATTTACTGTCAATATAATGCTATGACTGAAGCTGTGACAGCCTTGCTCCAGGCTCAAAAGAACTCTTCTTGGACTTATAGTAATTAATTAAATTAAATTAATGTTTTAGAAAGATACTATTCAAATCAAAGTTGTAGATATTACTTTAAACAAACAGGAAATTTTCCAAATTTCAAAATTGGTACAGTAGTTTTGGATTTATTAATATTTTTGTTAAAATTTCATTATTTGAATTAATTTTTAATAAAAATAAGTGCATAAATAGTAATCTTTGCTCTGAATATATAATTATCTTCAAGTTTTTAGTTTGATAATTATGATCATTTCTTCATTAACGAAATAAATCTTTGAGTTTTTAGATATTTGAATATTTTAAAAACAATGATATTAGATTTAATAATGATATTTATAATTATTCTACCTTTTCTATAACTCAAGAAAATGGCTGAAAACATATTAAAAATGTCAACAAATGAGCCATTTTATAGGATAGAAGTATAAATATTTGACTCCATAAAGTCATTTTTCGAGAGATATTAACGTTAAGAAAGTTTTCTACCAAAATTGAAGGAAAGGTTGTATTTTATAATAGATAATATTATGTCAAAAGGAAAAGGACAACAGCTTGTTGATTTAGTAATGATGAAAGAATATATTTATTTAGGATTTCAACTAACATGCATTTTGAGAACTACTCGCACGCTTAAAAATCGCCGTTTTTTACATCACTGAACTGATTAGGTATACAAAAGGGTATCTACTAGGAATGTAAATAATATGCAAAATGCTGCGTGCGAGTTTTTGTGGAGTTGACACTTCGAACAAGTGTACTTTTTATTTTCCAAAGCTGTTATCATTTTCCTTTGCTTCTTAAGAGGGTAACAACATTCGTATTACCTCTACATAACGCTTTACAAGAGAAGAACAGTCAGCTCTTAGCTCAGTAAAACGTCGTCATAACAGCTCAAGCTGCTTCTTCCCTCTCAACATTCATCAAATTATCAGAGTTACAACCAGGTTGATGATGATTTTCTCTTTCTTTTTTTCTTACAGGCCCGATTTGCATATTATTTACATTCCTAGTATCTACACTTTCAAAGGTCAAATGGAAATGAAGGATATTTTTGTCAGTACTCTGAGTATATGGGAAATTTTACAAATAATCTACAAATAATGTGAGCTTTTGATACATCACTACTAACGACTATTCCTTTGTATATATATATATATATATATATATATATATATATATATATATATATATATATATATATATATATATATTTAAATAAACGAAAAGCTGCTTTAGAATGAATAATAATAATACTATGTAGTCTGTTTTTTTAAAAAGGATCTATCATTTTTTTTTTCTTTTTTTTTTCTTCTTCTTCTTCTCGTATGCCTAGGCAGAAGTATGGTTATTTAATACTTATTTACTTTGGAGATGATAAATGCATAACCCCTTTTGTTTTTTGAGTATGATGAAGTAGAGTCCTGTATTTCATCATCATCATCATGAGGCTTACATAAGCTGTGTATGTATGTAAGGATATGAATATTTATAATTTAGTTGCTTTCAAAACTCTTTAAAAAAAAAATATATACAAAATTCGGTAAAGGAACTTTGAATAAAAGTTTTGTAATTTTGATTGATTTGAGGAGGAGACGGAGTTAATAAAGGGAAAATTGGTAGGGTTCTACGTATACATACATTATTCTCCGTCTTTATTTCTATTCATATAGGCAGGCTACTAGAGAGTATCTATCTATCTACGTTCTAAATCCCTTTATCATAACCTTACACTTCAAAAAGAGAAATAAATAAACCTACAATGAACTTTATTTTAGGTCTTTAGCAAGCCCGCATCCTTTACTCGTTTCAACTCTTTTTGATGACGTCATAAAGTGGAGTTTTGTTCTATTCTCGAACCCATCAAAATGATCTTAATCTATGGAGCAGTGTTTCTCAATTTTTATTCATCCATGAGCGCATTATTAAAGAGATAATCTAATCCATGGATTGTACAATCCTGCAAATCAAGGGCCGCCTTCTTTACTTATAAGCAACATAAATTTAAAATTTACAGCACTCAATGTTATTCTCTGAAGCACATCCTTACACAGGCTGCCCAGAGTTTGGAAAGCAGATTGTTTTTTACCCTGAAATATGTAAAAAATATAGTATGATAAGTTGAAAGGGACGCCATATTGGAGAGTCATAGTATTTGATATGCATATGTATTATACGCTTAGTGACTTAGCAAAACGAATAAATCTCTATAAAGAAATCTTGATCCTCATGTCAATTTGTGGGTGGGTCAAATTGACCCCTTTTTTAAATTTGAAACCTTCAAGAAGATACAAAATTTAATTGGGGCTAGGGAAATTGGCCATATGTATATTTTATTTTTTATTTTTTTACAAGAAACATTTTATACATGGCTTAACTAATGAAATCGGCGCACAAAATGAATTTGATTCCTCTTACATACATATTGCATTCAACGTTCTCCAGTAAAGACACATTGATACTCATCGTGTCAATTTGACACAAAGTATTCTGAATGACAAGTCAAAAGGTTGAATTATTCCTTATGACGTAAATTATGCTGAAATTGATTTGTTTATATGTAGTGGCATGATGTGACCCTAAATAAATTTGATGATGAGTGAGTTAATTCACGTAAACAATGTCAAGACGTATGTAATTAATGATTAATCATATATAATATGTACGGGTCTAGTAGGATGTAGTTAACAATCTAACCAGAGACAGCAATAGCTAGGAATGTAAATAATATGCAAATCGGGCTTGTAGGAAAAAAAGAAAGAGAAAATCAACCTGGTAACTCAATTGACAATTTGATGAATTGAGAGTGAAGCAGCTTGAGCTGTCATGACTTTTAACTGAGCTAATAGCTGCTATTCTCCATTATATATACAACAATAAATAATAACATAGATGAGAGGTAGAAAATTAACTGAAATTAATGTCAGGAAATTATATATTTTTAACTAATAATTAATTATACAAGGACTTGAGCCCTTTTTGTTTACATTTTATTTCCTATTAAACTTAATGCATGACTTCCTTCATGCGAGATCTTTACTATCAGGTAGATATTGTTCTCCCCTTAGTAGTGATAAAGGAAAAATGATAACAGCTTTGGAAAACAAAAAGTACACTTGTTTGAAGAGCCAACTCCACAAAGTCTCGCAGGCGGCATTTTGCATATTATTTACATTCCTAGCAATAGGTATACACGAATTTACTCACTGCAGTTGAAAGTATTCATTGGGAGAAAAAAGTCCATGAATTTACTAATCGTTGAATTGATGGTCGATGAATTTACTATCGATGAATTAAAGTCGATGAATTGATGCCGATATGTACATATATATATATATATATATATATATATATATATATTCAACTTTGATTGTAAAATGACCAGATTGCTAACATTGATTGCATTTTCTATTCGACTCCGACAATTTTGTCAAAATGGGCAATGAGTTCATTTATGATTAATGAGTTTGGTTAGACGTTCTACCCAATTTGTTTTTCACTTTTAAATAAACTTTCTCATTTATATTTATGCTTCTATCCGCTAAGAATGTATATTTTTCATTCGTTTAAATAAACCACTTACTTTTGTACTATCCGTTTTAAATCTGTGTAGAGCCACAAATATTGTGAGTGAACTACAAAAATTCAGGATCATCTACATTAGTGTATATATGTATATCAAGTCTATTTATTAATTCCCTACAAAATATTTCCCTTTGATTACTATCTATGAATGTTGTTCTTTCATAAAACAAATGCGTGTAGAATATTTAAATATATGTTTAATATTCTCTTACTTAATTTGCTTCAGCCTATATAAAGTAATATATCTAAGTATTATAGAGCATAAATATGGCTGAATATAATTCTCAAGAGACCGTTTAGCTGATAATAATACATATAATATATATGTATACTTTTTATACAAACATTTATTTATCTAATCGCAAAGAAACAGACAGACAGACATGCAATAAAGCTATAGTATCTGCATCATTTAGCAAACATCAAATCCACACGTAGTTACTTGCACTTAATCACTTGTGTAATTAATTTAAGAATTAGGTACATAACTTTAAATTAAACCCTCTGTTGTTGACTTTTTCTAGGAGTGAAGCAATGGAATTTCCGTTGGAGGTATTTTGTTGTTTTTACTATCATCCTTCTATATGTGTACTTTTAATTAGATTTGGTATATTTAAATAAATAAATTTATTTTTTTTTGCACAAAAATCAATGATTTAAATTATATTTAAATAATTATGCAAGAGTTTATTGTGAAAGGGGTCAAAAACAAATACAGAAATCGGATTTTTATTCTAATCTTTTCTTATCTTCATTTTTTTTTCCAACATCAACTTCAATTTAAGGTTTAAAAATTTACAGATTTGAAATCAGGTTAAAAAATTGAATAACTTTTAATATACTAACATATTATACCCCTTAGGATTTGTGACATTTCAAATTTGTTGACCTGTGTTATTGCTTCGAATAATATTTGTTCATATAAGTAATAATAATCAAACAATCATTGTTAGTTAGATGAAATCAATAACTAGAGACTGCTAACTCTTATTCATAATAGCTACCTGTAATTTAACGAGTAGGTTGAGCATTAAATCTGTATGAATGATTTTCTATTTAGCACATACCAAGTCTCAAATGTCTGATACACTTGTTCATCAGAGCTGTGATGCAAAATCCTCGAACCGCGGACCTGTCCGTTCCGTAGATCAATCAGTACCGGGCTGCAAATTAATCAATTACAGTATATTTCGGAGTATAAGATGACCCTTAAAGTCAAAAAATCACCCCCAAAAGTTGTGGGTCGTCTTACACAATCGATATCAGACCTTTTATGATATATGATAAATTCATAAAAATTTGCTCTAATTTTGTATCTCGTCTATCTGACGGTCGCCAAATACGCCGAAATATACGGTAGTTATTTCTGTTTTATTTAAAATAGTGTTCGAGACAATAACTCTGCCGGTGTTTCAGATTAAAGTCATGGCCCAAATCTGAAGAGCATTTGCTATTTGCAACATCCTATCTGTGTGAAACGGAGTTTTCTGCCGTGACAGCCACCAAAACAAGGTAAAGGAGTAGATTAGATACAAACAACGCACTTTGGGTGTCTTTGTCTGCCATTACTCCCAGATAGGACCATCTCATTCCAAAGAAACAAGCTCAGGGCTCCAATTGATTTAGCATTAGGGACAGTTTTTGATGGTATAGCATGTTATACATATTGTTGGAGCAACGTGGAAATAATGAGTACCATATGAGTACACAGTGGACACACGTTTATTGATATTATTAATATTTGAACCGCACGGTTTGCATTAAAATTGTCAAGCGTTGACGGTTCCACGGTTAGAAAAAGGTTGGGAACACCTGTATTAGAGTATACGACCCCCTAACTAGTATTATGGTATACAAAGGATCTCAAAGAACTATTTTTATGCATACAATTCATAACAAAATTGAATATTTCTTGGAGATAAAAAAAAAAATTCACAATTCAGAATATCAACACTGGTCAATATTGTCCTACGCCTCAATAATTGAATGTAAAGTTAAGGTTTTAATTTAAATGGAGTGACTGATACGATTGTGTCTGAATAAATACAGGGTTAATTTTGAAATATGCATTACTTAGGTGCATATTCAGTAGGTGTTTGTTCGTAGATATAATTTGTTATAAATATTAATGAGGAAAGACAAAAGTTAGAGGCAAATTTGATTTGTCCAAACTATTTATTACCTTTTGTGATACAACTTGATTTTGTATTTGTATGATTTTTTTCATACACAATGTAGACATTATGTAATTAATGTCTAACAAACATGTACATATCATTGTAGGTATGAATCATCTCTTTTTAAAACTACTTTTCTTAAGATCAGAACCATTTTTTATGAATGGATTTGAATCAACTTCTTCAGCTCTGTTTAAATTAATTAATTACTATTTAAATGTGTACAAATTAATTATTATAAATGGGTACTGGGCTTGTTCAACCGGGATAATTTTGTTAAAAGTGAGGGGGGGGGGGAGAGAGAGAGAGAGAGAAAGTAAAATGTTTGTTCAGTAATGACAACATAACTCGAAACAAAATATAGATTATACTAAGCTACAAAATAGCACCATTGCTCAAAAGCACAAGTAGCTTGTGGCTCGTATAAATGTTATTTTTATCTTTTAATGTGGCACAAAAGAATGAATTTGAAACTAAGCCTTGTATTTTTAGACACGACAATCAGAGCCGAAAGAGGTGAAATTATGAAAATTAAAGCTTTTTTTTTTTTAAGTGAAGGTCATTTTTTTTAGGTAACGACATGATAGCAGAAGGAAAAGTAATTGAATAAGTTTTCACCGTTACTGAAAATGCTAGTAATTAGCATGTTAGTAATGCACCCATTATTCTAATGAACCAGCTAGAAGAGCGTTACTTTTTTCAAGTATGAGATAATTTATTTGATTACTTTTCCTTACCTTATAACACCGTTACTTTTAAAAAAAATCTTTAATTTTGATGATTTCACCTCTCTTATTTCGGATTGTAGTGTGTGTTATCAATTCATTTACATGCTCTTCCAAGTGATGAGTCAAATCTTTGTTTTTGTGTATGTTAAATTAACAAATAAGTCCAGAATTAAATTAAATTTTCTATTATTTTTGTCTTTTAAAATTATACTGGTTAGCAGTCAAAAATCCTAAGACCTATAAGTATAATGAAGGTTATTCAGTTTTGCACACTGATTTCAAATCTGTAATTTTTTTTTTTTTTTGAGAGAGAGAGAGAGTTTGACGGTTTTTGAAAAATCGGAATCTACTTTTTGAGCTAATTTGGCCCATTTTCCTACTTCAACTTTAATTTAAACCTAAAAGGATACTCATTTTGTGAATTAAAAAATAATTATCTGCTAGTGAATTTAACACAAATTCTATTTCTAGTCTTTGTTTTGACCTATAGGGACTCCTGGGGGTGAAGGTGATGGGAGTAGGCCCAAAAGTCGACCAAATCCTTTCTACTTAAATAACTCCTTGAATATTACATGAAATAGATTAATAAGAAATGCATTAAAGAGCTGAGACCCACAGCTTTCAAGATATCAAATGTCAAGTGCCAGATAAGAATCCTTAATTAAAAACAAATCGTCCATCTAAATATGCAAATTTTCATTCAATTTCGAGAAAAAATTCGTTAGAAATCAAAGACTCACGGTAGAGCTAATAAAGTTGTAATTTCAATTAATATATTTAAATAGAAACACAATTTTGTGATTAGGAAATGAATCTCCAAATGGTGTTGCTCTTATATTGAAACTTTATAAATAAAAAAAATAAAATGAAATAAAGTCACGTTTTAATTTTTTTTTTAAAGCAAATAAAAAACAAAACAAAAAAAACCATTATTTTCCCAACATTGAATGCTATGAACTTTTGTGACAGTATGTTGTGGAACATTTAATATTATCATTTTGAGTTAAAAAAAAAAAAAAAAAAAAGGCTACAGATGTAGTACAAAATGCACAACATGGTTAGTTTTTGTGTACCTACATACGTACGTACAGATGTATGTACTTGTATGGTTGTAGCTAACAGCTGACTACATATAAAACTTATCTATCCCAATAGAGAAAAAGAAACAAAGTTTATTTATTTATTTATTTTTTTTGCAGTCAAAACGTGAGTTGAATTATTTTTATATGTACATAATATATGTACGTATATATACTTTGAAAGCTAAAGTAGAGAAACTCTTTCTACACAGTACGTAAATACAAGGCACAGAGGAACGCAAAAAGGTAAAATAATATTAGTAATAATAAACGTTGTTTCAAAAGTCTTTCTTCAAAAAAAGCTTTGCAGGCAAAACTTTTTTGAGTCTTTTGTCAAGTGATTCTACTCATTAGTATTGTTTCAGAATTGAATAGAGTATGATTCATGTAACATGAACAAAGCCTCGATTATTCACATATCTCCGCAATGTTCTCAAGGGACATGTCATTTAAGGACTTTTATATGTATTTAATAGTTTTGAGCTTACTACAGCCTTCTTGTTTTGTTGTTATAGTCTTTTGCTTATGCTTTATACAATTACACAATAGTTCAAATTGTAATTGATGACTTTCGACCAACAGTAGTATATATCACCAAAACGGGATTCAATGACCATAATGACTATAAAATCTCCTTAAATAAGTATAATCTTATCTTGCAAGCTGATTGGGACAACCAATACAGAGTTGGAAAAGTAGCAATATACTGCAGAAATGGTTCTAGAGCTTTTAACATTCAAGAATAGTCCGATTGATTATTTGAGCTATGCTCCAAAGAGTCCACAATTTGAAATGTATGTGGATTTAGAGATCTTATCATTTTAACAACAAATTTGAATTTGTAATACTTTGAACTGTCTTCTTCTTGTACCAAAAGAGCATTGAAAGGATTGGGGTAGTGTGTCTGGACCAACAAAGTTCGGCAATGACGTCCCTTTTTGGTTTACTATTTCATTTTTCGAAAAGTTTATGTAAAGTGACTTTAATGTTTAAAAAAAGATTTTCATCATAATTGAAATTGAAATTAATACAGTGCAAATGTATTGTGAAAATCTTGTTTAATTAGAAGTTCATATAAATGGTAAAAAAGTTATTTAAATCATTCAATGACCAGTTTCAATGATGAATCCAATATTTAAGATCAGGGTATAGCAATGTATCAAGAAAAAGTTGATTGTAAAGCTGATGAGGTAAATGAATAGTTTGATATTTATATACATACATGCATATAATTTGTAGCTTAAAGGCCTATGTGTTGATCTAATTTTGCGTAAATAAGCTAATGGGTATATGTTGAATTAGGAAATTTTGCGAAATAAAAATCAACAGGTGCTTGGATGTGGATACTATCTATAGCCACCTAAAAGAAAAAAAAATAGTAGTCGTCTCATTCAAATATTATAATATTTAAAATAATTATAGATAATGTATCTTTGACATCCACACTATTGGCACCATTTCTAATTTTAGCAAAATGAAACAATGACATTAGGAGAAATTCATGGATATTTCATAAAAAATTAAAAGTTATAATTTTGGCAATTTTCAATTCAATACGTGAACAGGGAGTGAGTACTTAGGAAGTGTCTCACACATTTGCTCAGCTCACGAGTTAAATATTATTTTGTGTATTGTTCTCATTCATTTTCATCAATGTGAAAAGAGTATAAATAGGCATTCAATCTTGGAATATTATCTCTAGTCGTTAGGAGGCTGTCAAGCCCTTCGGATCTATTTTCTGTTACTGGAGGGAAGGTAGGAAAGTCTTGAACAAAAGGTAAGGACCTTTTGTTCAAGACTTTTCTTAATAGACTCAACTATAATTTTAATTGTTTTTTTCTGAACCTTCCTCACTCCATTTTGCGAGTGAAGGAAGTGAGTTCGTTGATTAGTTTGTTGTCTTCTCGTGATTTTTTTTTTTTTTGTAATTGTCAGTGACTTTCTAAGGCCCTTCCATACAGAGATTTGGATCTGGAGAGTGAGACACACCTTTTTAATGGCGAAAAGATCAACAAAGTACTAAAAGGTCTTGACTTTGTCAAACCGTTGTGTTTGGGGTTCACAACTTGATACGTCCCCCGACTTGTTCTATAAGCTATTATTTTGTGTGTTGTTCTCATTCGAAGGTTAAAAATTCTCATGAATGTGATTGGCTCAAAAAGTCCTCTCTTTTTATCTTTTTTTTTCTTATTTGACTTGATAGTGATAACTAAGAGACAATTTTCAATCATAATAGGAAGTAAATAAATTTAATGTTCATAACCCTCATACTTCATAATATGCTCTACAGTCTGAAAGAAATAATGTACATTAATATATAGGTTTGAGTGTTAATATTTACTGGAGTCATATTTGTTTTTCAAAAGAGATGTTTATAAGTAGTTTACATACAAGTTAAGTTTATCTATTCATAGCATGAATTGATCTATTTTTTAGTAGCTCATGCTCGTTATTAGATTACCATGTGAACTCTAAAATAAAAAAAAAAAGCATTCATTATTCATGATTAGCAGAATGAAACGTATATATAAGTCAAGGTTAATAGAAACACAAGCTTATACCTGAAATATAATTTGATAAAAAATTCAATTTTAGCTCTAATTTTCTCATGTAAAACATATACAAGCATTTCAGGAAAAAAATATTTGAAATGTACTTGCAAAACCATAGATATGGCTTTACAAGCATAATTTTGAACTATACTTATAAAACTATTAGTATTAATTTGTCACCTATGTGATAAAAACAACTGTTCTACTAATTGGAGATTTTATAAGCGTGTAATTTTGGAATCTTAACTATTTTTTAGTCAAAATATATTTGAAAAAAAGTCGTCCCTGAAATGATAAAGTGATTTGTAGAAAAAAAGGATATCCGAAAATTGAGTTTCTTTCAAGTTCTGTCATTCAAATGTTGTTGGCATGTTGAAAATGATGGAAAATTAATTGAAATTATGAACAAACTCAATTTAAATGAGACCATCTTCATCAAAAATGATTGTCTTCATTCAAGGGTCACGTGGGACAAGGAGACTTTAGTTTCTTCCAGGAGACACAAAAAAACACATTCTTGTTGAATCTTATTTTTTCATATCTTATTACTATAGTAGTAATAAGATTGTAGTAAAACTGTTCATTCGACATTCTAGGTGTCCCATGATAATTGATTAAAAAAATTGCATTAGAGGTTGCATTAGAATAATAATTAATTATATCAAATGAAAGAAAAATATTCTTAAACAAATAACACAGGTTAACAAATTTGAAATGACAAAAGTCCTAAGGAGTTTAAGTATAATAAAAGTTATTCAGATTTTCACGCTGATTTTCAAATTTGACGGTTTTTGAGAAATCAAACCCTACTACTTGAGCTAATTTAGCCCATTTTCCAACTTCAATTCCAGCCTAGAATGATACTCATTTTGTGCATTAAAAAATAATGATTCGCAAGTGAATTTAATGCAAATTCCATTTCTAGTCTTTTTTTTTGACCTAAAGGGACTCCTGGGGGGCGTAGGGGGACGGGAGTAAGTCCAAAAGTCGGCCAAAACGTATGTATTTAAATATCTCCTGAAATATTAAATGAAATGGTTAAACAAGGAATGCATTAAAGACCTTAGACCTGCAGCTTTTAAACGAGAACTCAAGCACCAGATAAAAATCCTTAATTAAGAAGAAATCCCCCGTCTAAATGTGTAAATTTTCATTTAATTTCGAGCGAAAATCTACTAGACATCAAAGACCAGTGGTAGAGCTACCAAATTATAATTTCCAGTAAATTTTTAGCATTCCTATTAGGTCGGGAAAAGTCTATCGATCCTCAGGTCTTGCCATAGTAAATAGTGCGCAAAAGGATCACGAAATTAGATGAAATTCTTCTGGGCACTACTACTTTAGTCTATTGACCTTGTTTTTTAGCTGCTCTACTGTGAGTCATTAATTTCTAGCGAATTCTACACATTTATAACTTTGAGTCCATTCTCTGAAAGGATTGCACAATGCCACTCAATTTTAAACAAAAAAATTTTTAAAAGAAGAAAGATTCTAAAGTATCATTGATATTTGATCCTTAAAAAAAAAGATTGATCTTTAACCCTCCGTTAGTGAACAATATTTTTTTTTGTGTGTGGTAAATGAACTAATATAATATAAACTTACCCTAAAAATAAAACACATTTGATTATATAATATACATTCCTTCCTTCTACACTCATAAATATTAATATTTAAAGTCTTAAAATATTTGTTTGAGTTCAAGGTATGAATAAAATAAAATATAAAATATATTTAAAAGAAAATATTATTCTTAAGAGCATTATTAGTTTTGAGTTTTGCTCAATGAGATAACTATAATTTTTTATTAGTATATAGTACTAACAGAGTACTTTATTAAAGTAATCAACATTTCTATGAAATATTTATTATTTTAAACGAGTTTAGGGGCACGAATAAGTAGTTATCATTTTTGATATGGTTGCCTCTAATATATAAGATAACAGTTTATGTTGTTTCCTTAGTAAAAAAGTAAGTATCTCACATTAAAAAATGAATATTTTTTGACAGCACTAACAGTAATAGTATGATTAAAATAGAAGAATTACTGATGAAGGGAACAAATTAATTATATTCACCAAACCTTGAAATATACGAATAATCCCTATAAAAACAAAATAAATTTTTTATATGAACTAAATTTGTCCAATACTTTTTGCAAAAGTATTTCTTTCAATCAACGTTCACTTTCTCATTGTCGTTAATGCTAATTAATTATTTATATAGCTTCATAAACAATTGCAGAATATAGCAAAAAGAAAATTTGGTAATTTGGATAATTCAATGAGCATACATAGTCAGCAAACCAGAGGTTTTTTTAAATAAAAAAGTTAGGCACACTCAGAGTCTAAGAATTTAGAATGTTTCAACCATTTTAAAACTACTTAAGGATCTGGAAAAGACCTTAAAAACCTTTAGGTCCAATTTAGTTGTACAAATGAGTTCACAATTGTTTTAGTTAGTGAAAGAAAGGAACTTGATCCATTTTTTGCATGAGGAATAGAGGGTGATATTTGACTCTGACTTGATTTGGATTTGTAAATTCTTTGAGTCTCAATAGAAACATTCCTCCCTACTTTGTTGACTCATCTAGAAATATGTAGCCTTCCAAATAACTTTCAATGAAAATGAACAATTCAAAACCCTTGAATAATAAATAACAGTACTATGCAACACGATACATTTTTATTTGTGGAGACGATGAACTTCAAATAATAGTATTTACAGTTGATTCTAAGTATGTTTTTTTTGTTTTTTTATTTTTTTTACATTCTTTGTCGAGCCCAACCTCTAAGTGAGATGAATAGACAAAGGAGTTGTCCCTCGGATCCTGATGCATCTTTATGACGTGAGATCCTCCCATGATGAAATATCATCATTTCAATATGATTCATTAAAGAAATATAAGAAATTACCTACATCTCGATTCTTAAAGGAAGTTTTTTTTTTTTCATAACCTATGAAAAGTCCTTATTACTATAATATCACATAACCTTTCCTTCATGGAATAGCAAGGAATTTTGTACATCATCTAAAGAAAACTTTGTTCAAATTTAACAAATTAACGTTCAGAGAACTCATTGAAGGAGAAAATAATTTGACAAATAATCCACAGCTGATGGATAATGCCGTGTATGAGGGTGTAATAACAAACAATTTCCTCCCTTATTCACGAAATCTTCAAATGTTTCCATAAATTACTCTAAATAAAAACTTTCCCTGGCCAATGGACAAAAAATATCGGGAATCAAATAATTTTTATTTAATCATCAAAATTCATTTTTATCCCCTTCAAAAGTAGCCCCCATATGCATGCTAAGTACTTGTGCTAACGTTTGTTGTTGTTGTTGTTGTTTTTTTCAATTTTGAAAAGAGTTATAAAATTTATATATTAAGTCAATAATTAAAAAAATTGCTGAATTTAAATTTGCTATTAAAATTAAAAAAACAACAACAGATGATTGGCTTCCTTGAGACATAGTTTATGTATATATCTCAAGAAATATACTAAAAATTGTCAATGTTTTTAAGGAATAGAGTCTGGAATGTTCATTTAAACTATATTGATCTTAAAAACATTTCTCTAAATTGTGCATTTTAGTCACCATTTTTCAGACATTTTAACAAACGAAAAATTCAATTTTAGTTCTTGACAAAAGGACGACGCGTATCTTTAACACACATGAATATTTTGTCGAATAATTTGAAAAGGGATGTTAGTGATAGAGTAATGACAACTTAAAAAAACAAACATAGGACATTTATCCTTCTTGGAATCCCCAAAAAAATAAAATTCAAATTTCCCGGTATTTTTTGCTCATAATAGTATATTAATATGAGATAATGATTTTCTTTCTTGTTCTTGGAGTACATGCCAATTGATGCTGCGTTCTCATAGACCAGGGGTGTCAAACATACGGCCCGCAAGTAGGTTCAATCAGGCCTACAGGACCATTTGAAAGGGGGAAAAATACATAACAAACATGGATTAAATTTTTTAATTAAATGTAATTCATGAATTATCCGCTCGGGGCGCATAATCTCATGTAAAATTTATTATTGTAATTTTTGATACCAGTGACCTAAAGTTTCTGCAATTTTGTGATATGTTTTGTAAAAGTGTTGTTCAATAAATGTTTAGTTCAACTTAACAATGTCCTTGTTCTTCTTTAATAAATCAAAACAAAGGGAAGACATGATACTATTTTGGTTATTTAGAGCTAAGTATACTATAATTTTAATGGTCCGGCCCTCGACGTCTACCTAGGGATCGTATGTGGCCCGCGTTCTGAAATGAATTTGACACACCTGTCATAGACGATGGATTTGAATGAAAAATATACTATATTTAAAGGTAGGTACTAGGAAAGTCATTTCCATGTCATTAGATATAGACATGATACAAACCATGTGCAAACCCTGGGTTAGTTAGCTTTGAGAATTTGATACTTTACATACTGTCGTGAACATGACAAGATGAATATAATAATAATTGGCGTCCTTAGAGAGAAAAAGAGAGTTTGACTTATTCAACTCCACTTTCATACTTGAGATTATTTTTATTCTTTGTTTATTCATTGATGCCATGAGTTTTTGTCTGTCAATAATGAAAAATAAAGACAATACAGAACTCACTTTTGTCTGTCAAAAATTGTTAATCATCTGTCAAAGAGAAGTGTTTTGCAGAACACTCCTTCTCATAACATGGCCAAAACAACAAGGCAATTATTTGTCCGCAACGTAATTACAGTTTAGTATGATTAGAAGTAGTTTCATGACACGGTATTTGCAATTGAACTATTCACTGGGCTCTTGTTCATATTGAGACTAATTTAATTTATAATTATCCTCTTGAACAAATGACTTACTTTATATGCTAAACAATAGCATCTATTCAAAACATCAACAAACCCTATATTTGTATTATTTATTTTTTTGTCGGTCTGTGGATCCGTCTAACATTAACATTCTGCTCTGTGTTCAAAACCTTGATTTGTAAAACCATCAACAACTTTTGTCAAATGTTGAAAATGATTACATTTAAATGAGGAATAGTCTACACCAGGGGTGTCAAACTCATTTCACATCGCGGGCCACATACGACCCCTGGGAAGACGTGTTGAGCCGGGTCATTAAAATTATAGCAGCCTTAAATATAAATAACCAAAATATCATCATGTCTTCCCTTTGTTTTGATTTAAAGAAGAACAAGAACATTGTTGTTAAATTTAACTAAAAATTTATTGAACAACACTTTTACAAAAAATTTCACAAAATTGACCAAACTTTAAGTAACTAGAAAATCAACAATTATAATAATGAACTTTACATGAGATTACAACATGAGACTTATAAAGAAAGACCCCCTAGCGGATAATTCATAAATTACATTTAATAAAAAAAATTTAATCCATGTCTTCTATGTACTTTTCCACTTTCAAATTATCCTGTAGGCCTGATTGAACCTCCATGCTGACCGTATGTTTGACATCCCTGGTCTAAACGTTTGAGAAAGTAACGTCATTGGCTCTACACAATAAATGTATGTATTTTGTACACATTAGAGAGATGTAGTGACAATTGCGTTCTGAGTAATTGGGATTTGAAAAAACTCGACCCTCAAGAGTTAATTTAAAGGGGGGGGGGGGGGAATCCTCATTTGTGTAGCTACGTCAGTACTTATACATACATATATATATATATATATTAAAAGTTGGATTTTACGACTTTTGTGATCATAAATTATCACACAAAAAAAACACTTTAAATTTTCATATGACGTAATTTCTCTCTGATGTTTTTTTTTTTTTTTATTTTTACTGATGGCCTCTCATATATGAACACATTATAATATTTATGTACCTCTCCATCCGGCTTGGAAGCATTGCTAATGAGCATTGGTTTCCTGCTCTACCTATGTAGGTATCTATGGAGATATTTCTTTATATATATATATACATATTTATTTTTTGGCTGAATCATATTTCTCCACGCCTTAATTGATTCTTAATGGATCCCATAGTATTTTGAGCAAGAGAAAGAAAATATGGATCTTTAATATTAGATATAGAGTCGTATGATGTAAATATTTCTATGACGTAGTGTGCTGTATTTGTGGAGTTCAATAAACCCCCTATTCTCTACACATAAATCTATTCCTTGAAAGGAGTCATCTTTTAAATCCCTTTGTTTAGAGAGTTACATATAATATACATATATATTAAAAAGGTACACATTTACAAACAATGTAATGCATTCTACATGACGCAGAGATGATACAATTACTTACAAACCTTCTTTTAAATCTTCTTCTTCTTCTTCTTCTTCTTCTTGAGGATCCTCCTCAGTGCTATGAGTGTGTTTAAATATGTATTGCAAATATGATTAATAATCCATTCAAACCGTTATTTCACACGCATGAAAGAGCTCTTAACTACATTAGTTAATGCAGTTAGTCAGACGCTGTAGTTAAATCGATTGGCTATTAATTCCCTTACAGAATGCAAATCTGACTCCTATAACACTTATATGACAATTCTCCATTGCGTAGATGATGATGCCTCAAGGATTGCATAATATTCATAATTTGTTCAAACTACAAACTCTTCATAATGAGTTGTCTACAACCATATTAATATGAACAAAGTTATACTTTTTAAAAAGGCTTTTATTCTGTTTACTCTGACTCTCTAGATCCAAAGGATAGGATCCAAATGATAGAGTTCACAAAACATTTACATCTAGCATGTATGTCTCTTTGGTCAACTGTTGTTGAGACTCAAGTTATATTTATTATATATTATATTATTAACTTAGCTCATGTATAGCTGTTGATATCCTCATTATTAAATCGACAAATGGCCACACGATTGAGTAAAATGTGACGTAGTGGAAAAGTTAATTTCGAGCCTCTTTATTTAGTATCTCTTTTCGAAGAAAGAAAGAAAGATTGTGAGATCCAATGAGGATTTCTTTGTATTACTAATCAAGTCAACAAAATTTAATCTTTTTGAAAAAAATAGCATCTAAACTCAGGGGCAAAAAAAAAAATAATTTAAATCAAACTGACTGTCAAATAAACACTTTTGAAGCAAAAACCCCTCTCATCATGACAAATTAGGACCTAATCCTTTAAAAAAATCACTTTTTCTATTAAACAAATACAAATAATGACAGGGTCATTCTTCCTCAAATCAAACCCTTTAAAAAAAAATCTAAATTATCTACATTGCCACGTTTCTCATAAAATAAAAACACATTTTTGATAAATAAACCTACTTTTGGACTTACTCCGGCACCTTACGCCCCTGGGAGTCCCCTTAGGTCAAAACAAAGACTGGAAATGGACTTTGCATTAAAAATACTAGCGGATCCTTATTTTTTAATGCACAAAATGAGTATTCTTCTAGGCTTAAATTGAAGATGAAGTTGGAAAATGGGCCAAATTAGCTCAAGTAGTAGGAATATCGTAAAAATTATAGGTTTGAAATCAGGTATCAAAACTGAATAACTTTTATTATACTTATACCCCTTAGGATTTTTGACTGTTCACCAGTGTAATCATAGCTCAAAATAGAATGTTAACTAACAAATGTCTAAAAATTAAGGAATTGAAGAGTAAGTAGCAATTGTTAGACATTCAACATATATATTTGAAAATAAACTAGTATGTAATATTTTTTTTTTATTTTGAAAAACAAATATGTAATGAACATAATATGTACAAATTAGACTCATTAAGTTGATAACTAGTAAAATTTAAACTATAATAATAATAATAATAATAAAAACCACAACTGAATGAATACATGGAAAAAAACAAAAACAACAATTCAATTTTTGAAGAACTCAATTTCTTTATTCTTTATTTTTTTGACGTATCATGGAACATAATTTGATTAAATAGTAAAGTCCATAGGTACTTAAGTTCTTCAGTTGTTTTGCAGCCCGGAATTCTTGTAATTTGGATCACGGCAACATACGTCAATGGTTCTATAACTTTGATTCACACAGGGCTGTAAATATTGAATAAATTAACTCATTATGCGTTAGGAATATATGCATTCCTTATTCATCCATTTATAGTAATATTCAAGGAGTTATTTACGTACAAAAGATTTGGCCGACTTTTGGGTCACCTCCCTCCGCCTATGATCCCAGGAGTCCCTTTAGGTCAAAACAAAGTCTGAATGTGGAATTTGTATTAAATAAACTAGCAAATTAACATTTTTTAATGCACAAAATGTGGCTGAAATTGAAGTTGAAGGTGGAAAATGGGCCAAATTAGCTCAAAATTAGAGTCCCATTTCTCAAAAATATTACGGATTTGAAATCAGCGTGCAAAACTGAATAACTTTTATTAATCTTATAGGATTTTTGACATTTCAAATTTGCTAAAAACCCGTGTTATTATAGGTTTTTCTTAATTAGCATTGTATATATAGTATTTAAATGCTATGAATATTTATTGTATAGCCTGTATGCATTGATGCTGACCTCTGCATATATAATAATGACTTTTTTTGTGAGACAGTGGGATTATTAGGGAGCTAAGGTGTTGTTATTCTTTTTTTTATTTTGTATAATAAAACACAAAAAAACAGACAAACAAGTCATCATCATATCATTATTAAAGTATTGTATGTATCAAAATAGATACATGATCCTTTTGATTAGTCATAATTATGCACATGTTTATAAACACTTGTGGACTGTTCCTCTCTGTGATTGTTGTTTACGGATGAGTCACACTCTGTTAAGAGTGTGACTTCTCTACATACAAAATGAAGCTTTGATGATTAGATTTATGTACAAAAACATATATATTCATACATACATTGTTATTGATCAAATAACAAGTAACTATATCAATTGTAAGTAGGTAGATAGTGTATTCATTTCTTCTACTTATATAGAACTCATTATGAGTTGAGAGGGGAAAACCCTGGGATGGACTCATTTACTTATATTAGAAATATCCATGACAATGCCTTTTTTTAAAAAATAAAAAAAAAAAAAACCCAATAATTGAATCCAATATAAATTATTACATCCTTGTTACACGATAAATGCGTACGTCTATAGATAGGGAGCTCGTGATGTGTGGATTATGAAAAAGTGAACAAAGGCTTGGATTCTAATATAAAATTCATATCAAATAGAATAATTCATATTAAAAATAGGGAAGGAGAAATAATATATGTAAAATGTATATTGTCCTTTATGTCTAGGGAATTCTATGGCCTAAATGTCATTACAACATTCCACAATATGGTTGGTTGTATTTCCTTGGAAATATGTGGAGTAGCACACATATTAGTTAGGAACATATTAAAATTTATTTTCTTAAAAAAAAATCATACAAAATGGATTTAAATATTTCATTACATACATACAATTTCTGAGACACATTGACCAAAGAAGACATCTTTCCCGGACTGCATATTCTAATACCAGCACGAGTAAGACTTGCTTTTTTGTTTTGGAAATGAGGGCTAATTTACTTAAGTACAACTCAAGCTATATTATGGTATGATAACATTTGATAACCTATGCAGGACCCGTTCAAAATCTTTTTTTTTTTTCAGCTGTTTATTCTCTTTGAAATGTCTTGTAAGGACATCATTTGTGTATCTTTTTTTAACTTACTACAATAGTAGTTAAAATATCGGGAATCAAAAAGTATTTATTTAATCATCAAAATGCATTTTACTTTCACATTTCACCCTCAAAGTAGTCCTCTTCCTTCCCCCGGGTTACAATGCACTTGTGACAACGTATATGTATTTCCAATTTTCAAAAATATTATAAAAAAATTTGTATTAAGTCAATATTAATTAACAAACAATAACTGCATAGTTGTGATATGCTATTAAAATTAAAAATAATAATCGGATGGTCAGTTTCTTAAGTAACAATAAGTGTTATATACCTCGGTAAATAAACCACAGAGTCTTACTATTTCTAAAGAATACAGTCACGAATGAGCATTCATTTAAACTATTTTGATTTGAACAACATTTCTTCAAATTGCATTTGAATTCATCATCTTTGTGACATTTTAACAAAGCAAAAATTCAATTTTTGCTCTTGACAAAAGAACGACGCGATTCTCAAACTCACATGAACATTTTGATGATTAATTTGACACATATATATATTCATAAGTACCAGGTGTGTGTCAACTTAACAAAGCAGATCGGAATCTTAAAAAAAAAGTTTACACGGTATTTTTTGTTTATAATTGTATGTAGATACAAAATTAACTTACATTGTACTTATACGCGCTTTCAAATGTGTTCCTAGAACACACAGGTAGTATGATGCGTCTCTGCAGATTACATAACCATAACTAAATTTGTGTTACCTTGACTATAGCCCCTACACAAGGGTTAATTGAGTTTATAAGTATTCCTCAGTCATTCAAAAAAGGTAGCAAAAATATTTATTTTTTAATAAAAATATGGTCAATGCAGCAGGGATTTTGAGGTGTCCAAAGGACTCGGTTTTCTAGTCAATTATTGCCTTTCAACATTTTTTTTTTTTTTTTTAGATTAGTCATAATATACATTTAATTAAAAATTTAAGGACCAAGACAAAATATGTAACTAATTTTTTTAGATGAAAAACAAGTTCTGGCCACTCTGGTTAGCCTGCTAGTAACTTACTGGATAAGGGTATTTGTGGTAACTTTAAAAAAAAAACCTTTTGGCATAGCAAATATAGCAAAGTAAGAATGTTTCTATTTAATAAATCTTTAACAACTACCAACTTATCGTTTTATTACTTATCTAGCTTTAAAAAAATCTAGGCTTCACTTGTAGAATATAAATTGAATAGATTATGCTTGAAACAAAGCAAAAAAGAATGCTATGGGCAGGGCTTCCGCTCCAAAAGATTGACGTTGGACAACGATAGGTCTTCAATTTGCCGGACAAATGTTAGGAATTACGGTCAAATATTATCTAAATTTAATGAGTATACAAAAAGATAATGAAATGATATATAGACTATATAAGAATGATATCAAGGCATGTTTTATATTGATCATTTTAGCTCCTTTTTTCTACTCCTTTTTTTCTGCAGTGAAATTTGCAGCAGCTGATTTTAAAATCAAAGGTGGTAAGAATTTCTCTGCAACTTGGAATGCACAATTGTCTTGTTACTTTGTTCTCTCCTAGGCGACTGCACTGCACTGCATTGATTCAGTTCTGCAGAGAGACACCTCTCTTTGCTGGCACACTAAAAACAGGGATAACACATGCTATTTTAGCCAGCTTAACTCACTCAGAGTAGATTTTCAGTGCTTTTTCAGGGTGGTTAATATATTAACCAATCGTAATAGACTGAAATGACACGTAGAAATTGTTTATTTTAATGCAATTCAAATTGTGTTTAGAAGGATATTTTCATCGGACACTGTGACCAGATATGTTAGCACAAAATATCGGACATCAGCAAATTTTACTGGCCAAAGTCCGATTAATTTCCGCTAACGGAAACACTGACAATAGGCACATATTTATTTACAAGCATTCGGGACGTATATCAAGTCCAGTTGTTGAGCAAATTTATGAGTTACACTCTTGACGTTTCTATATGAAATTGTCTTCAATACAAATCTTATTCATATAGAAGTCGCACCCCGGCTCTTAAGTTGAAAAAAATCAGTAATCCATACTACATATGGGACAAATTTTACATTTATCTTGTTCTATTTTGGTGTGAAAACCTGACGTCACTACTGACTCAAGTGCAAAGGCATTTTTGGTTCATATGTAAATTTTATCTTCTACTCATGAACACTAAACTTGGGCAACTACACACCCTGGTGTTTTGTTATGCCACCATGACATGACAATTTAAAGGATACATATATTAGAGTAGGATCCTGTAAAAATCATTTTAAATTTGAATCACGTAGAACAAATAACAAAAACGTTGAATTCAGTATTCCTTAATTTTACAAACATCTTTTGGTTTTTCATTAAAACAAGACATGTTTGAATTTTTTGCGTGACATTTTTAACCATTCAAGTATACTTAAAAGGCTTAATATTAATATTAATTAAGACATTAATAATTATCATCTAATGTCTATACTACTTCATATGTAAAGAGTGTGACGAAATTATTAAGAAAAAAAACCATCAAGAACCAAAGTTGTTTAATTGCTCTAAAATTCAAACCACAAGCAGTGATTATGAAATTTGTGGTCTTTGTTTGTTTTCAAGGCATTTGAGACACTGTGGGATGATTCGTCAATGATCTTCAAATAGTTAAGAGTCATTTGTGATTAGTAAAGAGCTGAAGTATTTCAATTTGTATGGCCATTCAGAATACATTCAGACAAATTCCTATGTACTTTATGTGTATACAATCATTTGAATCGATGTTTTGTTAGTCTACATATTTTTTTACTCACTCAACCTTTCATCCTTGGAAAAGAAAAAGATAGGGGATAAATGGACAAAATCAGTTGACCGTTTGACAATACTTTCAACTACTATTTGAACTATTCTTCATTTAAAATTATGAAATTCCTCACATCTAACAGCCAAGAACTCATTTGAACTTAACCTAAATAGCAGGTGCCTTAAATTTGATATTGAAACACAAGAGCTTCCAGATATGAGTATAATTTGTAGAAAATTTTTGACCGACCTCCTGAGGTTGTGAGATAAGAAAATTTTTACTATCATTTACTAAGATAAAAGGTGGGTTCAAATTACCTGCTCAATTTCAAATCTCCATATTCATATTAAGCTTCAATATTCCTAGAAAAGACTCTGAGAAGATTTAAAACGATGTCCTACAATGTTTTAAGGAATGCTTTGCTCTGAAAATCATAAGAAATTTCCTCTCACTGAATATCGATAACACTCCTCAATGTATTTTTAAAGCAACAATGTTATTTGGGATGCAATCTTTTTTTAATTGAATATGTGTAGAAACAAATTGTTGCTATGAACAAAGTCAAAGCTTACGTCGCACAGAAACAACCGGAGGGAAACTTATTTTTTGAGATGGAACCATGTCGAATTATTCATCCCACATGTTGAAATATTTCCCATCATGCTCAGTTACACAATTATATATGTACACTAAGATTTATCTCATAAAACAGTTTAAAAGCAAAATTATTCGGAAGAAGCTGGATACCTGCATTTAATTAATTATCGTATTTATGTATATTAAGTTAATGATGAGTTTTGAATGTTTGGAATTGGAAATTTTCTACAGATTTAAATCTATTTTAAAAATCTTGTAAGATATTGAAATTGTATAATCAATACTTTTTAGATTCTGAAATTTAGGTCTTTAAGTGGATATTAATTTTAAACTGTAGTGTGTTTATTGATGTTTTGTGTAGCATAAATCTTCTTTTATTTATTGTATATAGTTATTTGAATACAAATAAAGACCTTGTTGTAGAGAGACAACAAATAAAAAACAGCTGGAAAAAAAATTTATATATTGTAAACTCTCATGTCAGTGGAATAAACAAGTGTGTCACAAAGGACTAACAAATTATATTATACGATCAAAGCTAAATAATTTGGTTATTTAACTTTGGTAACTGTATAATTAATATGCAATTATGAACTCATCTCAGGGGGCTTTAAAACATTAGTTAATAGTAAATTTATTGGATTTTAACACCTATTTTTTTAAGACAATTCTAAATTTAACATGTGCCAAGTCAACAAGAAACTAAGTTTATCTGAAATATTTCAAGAATGAGTGTGAATTGCACTCATATTCTTGAAGGCATTCTCTTTCCTTTGTATTAATATGTTATTTCGATATATTAAATAATGACTCCAATAATTGCAACTCAATTATAGGAAAAAAATACCGGCCACAATCAAGAATAAAAAACATCTGGTATTTCTGACTATGTAGTTACTATTTCTATGATTCATGGGCAGCATGATAGCGGATGTAGTTGATTCTTAATAGTTCTTTTAACAGATGAACTGGTTTTAGCCAATTACAACTAAATAAGTCTCTGGGGCTATGAAAAAGATGGGCGTTCTTTCAGGGACCAACTCGGCTCCATGTACAGTCGACACATTTACCCCATTGCTCTATTGGATAGACAACAACAATCCTTGCTTACTTGATTAAAAGTGACATTTTAGCAAAAACCGGCCGCAAGGGGTCTGTAAATGACTACTAAATATTTGGCCGTTATATTTATAGAGTAAAAATACAATTAATATTAGATTTTCTCCATTACAATATTTGAAAACAAACAACTTGCTTTCTTGTTGACTTGACACATATGTATATGCGTACAAAAAGTTGTCAAAAGCTAAAAGATACACAATTTTCAAAAATTGAAGAAATCAAATCAAAACACACCAAATGATTCTGCAGCTCCTGAGTCTTGAACTAGAATTGAGAGAGTGCTTAACTTCCAACCTTGAAGCTTTCAATCGCTCATATCATTTTAATCAAGCGCATGGAGAAATTTAATTTTATCAAGAGCTGACATAACAATTTATAAATATATTTATGTAGAAATGGAAAAGCAACATTGAGACTGTATAAAAGTTTGTTAAAAAACTTTTTTACTTATATACGTTAAAAATATAGAAAATAAAAAACTGTCAGATCCAGTAAAAGAAATGATTTATTCTCTAAACAAATGAAAATATTTTCATTTCTAAATGTACATATGTATTTATTTATTTATTTTTAATAAAAACCCACAATTATCTTTGATTCTTTTGACTCGAGGCTCAATCCATGTGCATATTATGTATGTCTAATTTTGAAAATATTGTTAATTGTCAAATTAAATCATTTTTTTTTTTTTTCATTATTATATTTTTATAAAACTGATGGGTGAATTTAATATAAACTTTCTCATGTCATATTTTATCCTAATATGAAAAAATAATTCCCATAGAACCCTAATATTAGTATATTAAAATATTCAAATTAAGGAACAGTAATCTAATTGTGAAATGTAAGCTAGTTTAGTTGACATAAAATACATTTACTTATAATGAAATTATTTGATAAAGGGAAATGTTCCTGAACTTTTCTATATGGTTAAAGGCTAAACATTGATCAAGTGAGGATCATTGAAATTCACTGTGCCTCTAGGATCCAATAGCTTCTTAGACACAAATGTCAAGAGTACCGCCGACCTCCTCTCAACAAAAAGCTTTATCATCAGAGGATCTTTGAAACATAATCCATAGTGTGGCCTTCAGAAAAACAACTCTGAAGTATCTACGGGTACTGGCGGACCTAGTTGGAATCTAACTTCAATTTCACTTACACCTCCCTAAGGAGACTATTTGAGGCAGTAATATTTCTACTCATGGTTTCCTGCTCTAAGGAAAGAAAAGCATTGAAAAACACAAAGTGAGTGCAAGAGACATAGTCATTGATTTAAGCTAGGAAAAGGTCTATGTTTAAGAGATGACGTCACATTTGTTTTTCAATATACATAGTTTTGCTGTTATTTATATTTGAATGCCTTAATAATTAGATTACTCTTTTACTTACACAGCTGAATTTATTGATGCAAATACTTGCTTTTAAATCAACATTTATCCAATCAGTCAAATGGAAACTCCATTTGACTGATATTTACTTTTCTTTCTCTGCGGCTCTTTTAGTGTGACTCTAGAATAATTTGGAAAGCTTTTGGTCGGTAAATTCTGACCAACAAGCCAGATTTTTTACCCATTGACTTTTGTGTCTGAGGCTAAACAAGGAGAGATGATGTTTGAAGAACTTTTCATCGAAATAGAAAGGCCTTGAAGTCTCACCTGCCCCTCTAACCCAGAACTTGAATTCCAATCTTATTTGGAAGCTTTCATTCCAGCAAAATGGAAAACACATTGAGTGTAATTGAAGTCTAGAAACTTTCATTTATATTCTTCAAAAGTGTTGCTTTAGTATAGAGGGAATAATAGAATTATAACTAAACTTTCAGAATAGTTAATTATATTAATAAACATTCCTTTTGCTCCCTCTCTAAGATAGTTAGTTATATATATAAATTTCAATTCATAACCTAAACAAAAAACAAGTGAATTGTAGCCGGATACATACCTCTGAAGGGATATCAAATCCCTCTCTTTGAAAAAACATCTGACATTTGTACTGACAAAAAAACAAACAAAAAACACATGTTGTATGTTAACTATCCATACGTTTAAAGTCCTTTCTGCAATTTATTGTTGTTTACTATGTATTTATGTGTTAGACTTTTGATTTGGAAGGCGTATGACATAAGCAGCGTATTTATAGAACGCTCCAGCCAACCTAATAAATTGATTGCAAAGAAACAACATAATTATTTTGAGAAGAAGATGTTTCTAACTACAGGGGATATCTTAAAGAAAAGAAAAGATGTACAACTATTAAATTAAATTAATGTATCGTTTGTTGTAAGTAAATAGTTTACCTGTAAGTACCTAGACGCGAGAGGGGCATGTGCAGATATTCAATGAAACTTACTGACACACCAAATAAAAACATGTACATATAAAAATTGAGAAATGCAGAAGTATCTTTGATATCCGCTTTCATCTCTTTGTAAAAATCAAAGATGATGAACAGTGTTGTATCTACATACATACTATGTAATATATCCCTACGTAGGACATCATGTCAATACTAATTAATAATAATAATGCAAACATCAATTCTGCACGCATGCAGTTGCATATAATGAAGATTAAATGTTGAATCTTTGAGATCCCGACGTTCACAAAGAGGACTTTACAATCCTATAATAATAATTAATTATTATTAATAGACACATGCATCATCAACAAATTTATGATTATTATATAATCTTAAAGATCCCTTTGGGTACAATGGGTAATCACCTGTGTAGAATCACATTGACCCCCATCAGTCACAGTTGTGTATTGTTATACAAACAAGTTCAAATCCTATTAAAGTCCTTCTACTATGAATCTGAGTCGAGTTTCAAGTCCCAGTTAGATGAGACTGTAATGCAATTTGACTCCTAGGAGTCGTCTATAGTATGTTTGTACGTATCCTTTATTGGATTGCATCATCATCATCAAATTTAAGGATTTCAATATTTATGATGTATGAATATTAATTTGACTTTTGTGAGTCTCAAGCCTCGAATCTACTCAAGTTTGAATCCCTCATTCGTTTAAAGTCAACTCGAGTTATAAATATTTTCAGTTTGAGTCGAGTCTAAAGTTCTTTTTGTTCGTTCGGAAAACTTGGACTCTACGACGAGTGTCGAAGAAGGAGTCGTGAGTATGTACGGCCCCAGCTTCAATTCAGACAAATGACACTTCTATGATAATATGTAATAGTAACTTGAAAACAAAGGGATTTGATTGAGCCTCAAGACTCATTCTTTTTTTTTTATTCAAGACTGAATAAACTTTGAGATTAGTTATGAGACTTAAGTGCCAATTGGACTCAAGTTGAATGTACAAGTCTTCATCACTTCCTCCATGTTCCATCCAAAAACAAAGGGTTATTATTATCCCTTTGAATAATGAATTCGTGGCTATTAACAATTGTCACAAATAACGAATCCAATTGCGTAGTTCCTAGGAAGAGTAACATCAAAACAGTAAGCGAAAGAGAGAGACTCTCTCAATTGTCAACAAGTGTAGAATTCAATATGTAATATTCAAAAAAACAACAATACCTTTTGTCCACTACGTTTTTATAAGCATGGACTCTATGTATTTGCATAATATGTACATTCAATGGATGTCTATTTTTTAAGAGCTCCTTTGATACAAAAACATATGTCCTGTGCATTTCAACTCCTTATACTATATATATATATATATATATATACATATGTAACTGCAAAAACAGATATCAAAAATGACATTCACAAATAGCAATATACATAACTAAGAGAAAGATGAATGGAAGGTTAGAATTGATTAGCATAACAACATTTGACCTTTATGTTGTTGACATGACACATAGCAGTATGTATGTACAGTCTTTGAGTTATGCGTTTTGTTTTTCTCATTACATATATATATTTATAAAGCATCATATTATATATAACTGCTTTTCTACCGGATATACATTTGCAATCAGCTGTTTTTATTATTATTATTATTCAGCTGTCAATTACTCTATGTAATTTTTAATCCCACTATCACGACGAGCTTTTTAGGATAAACAAAAACACTATGTATTATCCCTTCAGCTGATTTTCATCATTTGACTCTTTTGATTTAAAGCAGCTGACTCTACGTGTTATGAGTTCAAAAAGGGTATTATTATTATTTATGATTTTGATGTATAAAAAATATATTAAATCGAGGATTGCGCGCCCTTTTTTTGAATTTTGAATATATTACAAGTAGTAGTAACGATTGGTTTGTGATTGGTAGAATTTATAAATATATAGTATATCTAAATAATAAATTTTGCATAATATTAACAAGTTGGACACAAGGAAAATACGGAAGGGTAGCTACCAGTTGTTTTTCCAAATTTTCCCTTTCCCTCTTTTCAGTCGAGGTTGCGAGTGGACAAAAAAACTCAACGTGTATATGTGCAAGGAGTTGAATTCAAATGATTTTGTGTGTTGTTGTTCAACTCTGAATGGCTCTACATTTATATAAATAAAGAAGCAGCTGTAGTATATGTAGGTACAGTCTGCAATGTCAACCTTTTGAGTCTCTCAACCTTTCTTCCTCCTCCAGAAAGAAGGAGCCTCTAAAAGATCCCCAAATTGTACTTAAGTATACACTTTAATCATTGATTAAAGTAGTTTTTATCGACTATTTCTTTGTATCAAGCGCTCATAAAAGTGTTTATTTATCTCTTGAGTGCAAATATATAAAACTTGACGTCATTGAAGATTCGGAATATGGTTACACGTTGGTTCTAGATGGCACATAAGCTATATATATATATATAGGTGCATATACACATTGAATACATATATGTATGTATATTAAAACCACAAGAGAGGAAATGACTACATGAGCCCTGTCTCATTCTACCAAAATACAAAGATACATAAATATTTACTTACATAACAAGAGTCAACCCCCGGATTGCAAGGATTGTAAGCATCGAATATTCATTGTCAATTTGAGGGTCTTTTGAACAATTCGTGAGTACATCGTTTCCTATACTTTAGTATACTTCACATAAAAGCTCATTCCACCTTCAATCAGGTACCTACCTAGGACTTGTAACTCTTGAACTCACAGTCCCAGCCATCTGTAACTTTAAAACTCAACTCGAGCTCGTAGTCAAAAACTACAGTGATTAATTTGAACTCGACTCGAAATTATTTATCAAGACTTGTGACTTGACTTGAACGACTCCAGACTCTTCAAAGACTCGATTTGAACTTTTGAACAGCTCTGTTGGCTGATGCTTTAAATTTGTAGCTTTTTGCTTCTAGGTACTTTACGATCTTAACCTATTAGTATGGAAATATACGTCTCACAATGTGTATTTTTGTTTGTTAAACAAAAATGGATTCCCACCTTCTGCACTTTATTGATGGTGTTCATACTATTTGATTGAATTTGAATTAGATTTTGTCAAGGGATTCAATGAGAAAAAGTCTTAATATTAGACGGAATTATTTACCAACTACCAACTGATTTTGAGCCCTATTTCCTTACTCTTTTTTTCTTTTAGAGGAAAGACTGTGAAAGTTAATAAAGATGTACGTCATAAGGTTTGTTGATCTTTGCTAGTGAATGGTTGCTAATTTATACATAATATTGGCTTTTCGTTTTGCAATTTTTTTTTATTACGTTTTACTTTTTCCAATACGGATGTTGTTTACAATTGAAGGTTTACATACATTGCACATTGTTGCTGATAACTTGAAAATGTTATCACAACACACTCTGAGGAATAGTTAAAGGTATGCTGCTCCCATGATAATCATTGATGATTTCTCTTTTAATGATCTGCCATAGCCATGACTATTAATTCAATATTAAAATATATTGGAATTCAAGTTCCAATATTAATACGTCGTAATTATCATAGTTACATCCGCATTTAATATGTATATTAGCTGCTCCAACCGTCTTCAATAGGGGCAAAGTGTTTCAATTACTGCTAATGTAGTTATTGAGAACAGCCCTTGCCTCAAGACCAAAATATCAACAAACTTTAAAGATCTCGTGTGAGTCTTGATTGCTCAAAATATTGGTTTTGTCTTGATGTCGACTCTTGAAAGTCTGTTTATCAGGATCAAGAACAAAGCAAGTAAATAAATTAGACTTATCTTTGTCTCAATCCTTTAAAGTATTAGTCTTCAGAGATGATTATGAACTCCAAGATATTGACACTTTTATTTAGGACAAAAATTGTTTTATGCCATAAAGTTCCTGTTATGCCTTTGTTTGTTTTTTAAATCAGTTTCAATTGGAGTAAGGGTTGGATTTAAAAGGCCTTTTTGTACATAGACCACAGAGCCAATATGTATTTTTGTATCTCTTACACTTAAAAACGAATAAATAATACTCGGATTGGGCCCAGGGAAGACTCAAACAAAGTGAAACTTTACTCACTTTCTACATCAATTAAGACACATAATGACTTGTTTAAATACATTTCATGTTCTTAAATAAAGAAAATCGATTAACTTGTAATTGTTTTGGATATTTATGCATGCACGGTACCTGCTGGAGTACCGTTGATTTCTCATTTGAGGTAACTCATAGTTTCTAGAGGTAAAATGATATCTTTTATTTTTGAATCAACCTATGCATGAGTTTACTTCTCTGACTAAAAATAGAATAAGAAGAATTTATGAGCATCAAGGCAGAATTATCAACCCTTGAATGGATCAAAGACACACTACACCTCATGAATATACAAAGACGTGTACAATTGCAAAAATAATAAACCTGATATTATTAAAAAAATTCCAAGAATGATTCGTTGCATTTGTTTTTTTTTTTAAGAAATTAAAATATAATTATTGGATAGTATCAATACATATATTAGTTATGTACATACAAATGCCTTAGAGGTTAGAGAAACTGATCAATTAGGTGCTAAAAGGGGCAACTACTGTTTTTGTAAATAAATGAAAAACCCAATAGATTAAAGAAAATGAGATAAATTGATAAATAATATCTTACCTCGGGCTCATATTATTGTGTGTGAATTTGAGCATTCTAAAAATAATTCATATCCTTAACAAAAGTAAACCTTTCTCACAGTGCTCGTATTGGCCAGACTCTCCCCTACTCTAAGGCACTACTACATAGCTACGAAATGAGGGTTATTTTTCCCCCTATATACATACATATGACGTCATAGTATCACAACACATTTTCTGTTTCTCTCTCTCTCTCAGAGTTGTTCCAGGGATGTGAAGCATCATACTACAAACAAATCCATGCAAATTAAAATGATATGAAAACATCCTATTGTGTAATACAAACTAGGTGGGCCCTTTTGAATTTTACTTTCTTCATATATGTATTCCAATAGTTTTGATGGAACAATGTACATATATGTATGTTCTAATCAAAATTACTAAAGAGTAGATTATTAAAAAAAAAAAATGAGATAAACTATTACAAATGAAACATTGACAATACTTGATTACGATCACTTTATTCCAATGATGAGCATTCTATTAGATGCTTGATATACTAAGAGTGAAATTTTTGACTTTTTTGGTTTAAAATTACGTATTGATCTATTAATTTGATCTAGGCCAAATTGAACTGATGGCCTATAACAACATATTATTTCTAATTAAAATGACTGCTGATCGTTACGTCATCTACAAATTGCCTCTTATAAAATATCCCAAATTGTGCACAAAATTCAAATCACTAATAGACCTAATAGTTATAGGGAGGGCCCATGGAGGGGCTATTGGCTCCCACTTTTTGAAACCGAATAACAATCAAAATTATTTTGTCGATAACTTATGCAAAATAATTTTGCTGTATAATTACCAACACATATCACTTTGGGGTTCTGGAGCCCTTGCAGCCTCTCCACTTACCTTGTCTTTGTACATTGTGATCATGAATCATGTGCATAAAAGAGTAATGAGTCAATTAGTGACGCCATTTTGTTGATATGTACATAAAACACATAGTCCTGGCCTGAGGGCAATAAGAAAACCACTCAGAACATCTCTACATATTAAAAAAAAAATAATACTTTGTGAATGGAGTAAACGGGATGTTGTCAGGGGACGAGTAGAATGAGCGGTTTTTGAGTTTTTCTTGGAATTACTTTTTGTTTTTTCCTTGGTTTGACGTTTATAAGTATCTATGTATGTATATGTAATATCCGCAAGAGAGGCGCGCGCCCTTAATAGGTGTATCAATTGCGTACCTACTTAGGGATCGTAATTATGTACACATTACATATAGTTTTAAGACGATATGTTATAGTTTTATGGATGAATATATTATTCAAATAAAGAGAGAGAGAGAGAGAGAGAGATTCTCTATTAATGGATGCAAGAACGAGGGGAAATTATAACGGTTCTTCATTGCTCCCACCTCTATTTATAATGAAGACAACACATATAAGTATATCTATGGACTCTTCCTCCATGCAAAAAAATAATCATCGTCTAATGCCTGCAAATCCATGAGCTTCTCATCGACACCTACTCATGTGTACACAGGCCGCAATGATGATTTTTTCCTATGAGCTGCTCGTAGCGTACCAGACATCAAAGAAACAAACACACACACACACAAAAAAAAATGAGCCTTCTTCAAATGTACCAAGAAAAAACCAACCACTCTAAAAATACTAAATATAAAAGTCTACAAATCCAGAGGGGTCCCAATCATTCAATTCAAGTTATTGGTGGAGTGAAGAAAGAGATTCGAATAGTCCATTGAATTAAGGATCAGTTTTGTTTGTTTTTTTAATTTGTTCGATCATCTTCAAGTCCGCTTTTGACTCAATTAACATTTAACCAAAGGTAAAAATGCACTTTTGCTATTATTATTATTATTATTGGTTGTTGTTTTGTATAATTTGCCTCAGTTTGAACTGACTAAGAAATGTGTGGTATTCAACCATACATGTTGGAATGCATTTTTCTTTTATTAATATACATATGTATGTTTATAAATCAATGATTGATGATAACATATCAATTTGCTAATTTTATTTATATTGCAATTAATAATGTGGTTTATAAAGTATAAATTAGCACCGTGTGTTTAATACTTTTTTGAACTAAAATAATAATTATTTGAGTGAATTTTTTTTTAATGGTTTTCCTATATGTACATTTAAAAGTTTGATTTCTAAAAATATATTTATTTAAAATGCTCAATGGATGAAGAGTCAAACATTTATATTTGTTCCTTAGAGAGGGATTTCAAAAATAAAGAAAATATGATATTTAATCAGAATCGCCCAATTTGAATTTGATGGCGCAACATGCAATTAACGCAACATCTTGATTACGTAAAATGCGTGTCCTTGTGTAGTTCCTTGATACTAATTCTTGATAATATGCAAAATTAATTATGATTCACTTGACAACTCTTGCCAAGTTAAATGCCTCACAGGAGAAATTCCCTGCACTATTTAGATTCTTTTTTCTTGTAGTTGTGCATCAGTGTTGCCAACCGGACTTCTTAAAAGGGGGGGGGGGAGAGAAGCGTGACTGATCATTTGTTTTTTGTTATTTCATATTAATGTATGTTCCCGGCCTCATTTATATAATATCTCTTGCACACAAATATGTTTGTATATTGAGTAACCCTTGAACATAATTGGTCTAATTATACATAAATATACTCCATAAAACTGTGTTACTGTAGTCAAATGTTTGTGAGGTTTGTTGAGTCAATTTTCCTTTGGAGGCCAGGTCCTTTAATTTAGATTTTTGAGTCTTCAAAACTCACTTTTTAAAAATGATATATGTAAATACATAATTTGTTTTTATTTTTTTATAATATAGAAATGAAGTGTTTAACCCTCGCATCGGCAATTTGCCTACTCATTGCTCCAGCTTTAGCTGATAAGCCATACTGGTGGCAGAGCAATCCAAACGTCTTTTCACAAGGTGGCAGTGGCGGAGGGTCCAATGGACAGGGTTCTCGAGGTTTGTTGTATGAGGGGTTTACCTTTGTTCTTTAAATGTAGTATAAAATGTACTTTCTTTTAAAAGGACCCGGAAATGGAGGGAGCTCCTTTGGAGGATCCCGTCCACAGTCCTCCTTTTCCAATAATAATAACAACAACAATGGACCACCTGGAGGTAAGTTTTTTTAATATTATTATTATTTTTCTATCTATTTACTATACAAATAGAATAACTCAATGCTAATTCAGATAAATTTGCTATCTTTTTACTTCATTAAGTCCAGACAGACTTGAATTGATTTGCAAATTTCTCAAAAGAAAAAAAAATTAACTAATTCAAAATTTATGCCGATCTAAAATTCCATACTTCAAAGATCTCTCTACCCTTTACATTTTTTTAGACAACTCCCTTAGCCACGAACTATCGACTGAGTGTCCAGCAGGTACTTCCTGCACTGTCGACTACTATTGTGATATCAATGCTGTAATTTCATCGGTACCAGTTAAACTAACAAAGGAGGATTTGCGTAAACGTGGGCATATGATTGTGAGGAAATCAAAAAAAAAAAAAAAAAAATATTTTTTTCTGACGCTTTTAACCCATGACTTAAAGTTTTTTATATCAATAGATTCCACTTAATGGGACTACTTTTTACTCTCTTTAAAACCATTTCAAGAATGATAGTTTATATTATTTTATTTTATTTATTATTTATACCAATAGTCCAAATCTTGGATTTTGCCCAATCCCAAAGTGCATCTACAACTCAATTTCACCATTTACTTTTTTTAAACTTGAGGTGTATTTAGTTCATAAAATCACTCATGTTTCTTTAGTACAGTTAACATAATATAGACTTTTCTTCGAGTCTCACTCAAGAACGATAAGAATTTGAAGTTCATGTTCCTACGCGTAATTTAAAGTAACATTGGCCACTATTTTAGAGAAATTTAGATACTAGGCAGAAATATGTACTAAAAAATTTTAGTATTTGAAAACATATTTCATATGTGAAACATTAACATTCAAAATGCTTCATAATTATAAGTTTTCCGGATGATATTATTGTTCCTATGCAAAGTATTTTATAGATTAACAGCTTCTTTATTTGGACAAAGTTGCTCTTAAACAAATGTTCATTTCGTCTTAATTATTAAGAAAGCGCTAAAACTGCAGTCTCAGCGTGAGCTGTGATATTTCTTTTATTACTTCGCATGGCAGCATTGCCTCAGTACCTAGAGATGTAAAAAAAGTTGGAATCCCGGCAAGTGTAAATTATAGGCTCTGAGGCAATTCAGCTATGTGAGAAAATAAAGAAATATCATAGCCCACAATGAGACTCGGTTTTGTGTGCTATTTAAGTGTTCAATTTCAATCAATCCCATCAAGCAGAATCTATTGCACAAAAAGCTTAAACATACATAATATGTAATATACATAAAATGAACCGTAATATTTTTAGCCTTGCTGGCACGAAGAATTTGATAAATTTGAAATATGCTGTTCAACAGCCACCGGCTTTGCTTCTCCTTCTTCCTCCTTCTCATCCTCTTCTTCTCCCTCTTTTTCTTCTTCTTCTTCTTCTTCTTCTTCAAAAACCAGCATCGTATCTGCTAAGCTTACTCTCCCAAATAGAACCATTGGTAATTAATTCATTCATAACTTATATGTAACTAATGATTATCTTACAAATATGTACATATATTATTATTAACTTACTGCTACAACTAATTACATACTAAAACCTGGATGAGGGTATAAGGCAATCCTACAAATTTAAAACTCATTTACTTATTTGTAGCTCAAGGGGCATGCCCAAGTATAACGAATACTCCCCCCGTCTCTGCCTGTCAAGGAGCCAAGTCCAATTGCTGGAGTGTTGGAGAGACTGACTGGGACTGTCCCAACAATGAACTCTGTTGTTTTGATGGATGTGCTAATACATGCTACTTTGGACCAGGTGGGCCATCATTTTTACTCTCCTTATTTTTTGCATGAATTTTTGAATGAAATTACTTTTTACTTGCACTTTGCATGATAAATGCTTGCACCCTACAATAAATAAATTTTGTTTTATTTTATTCTCTCTTGAATTGAATTGAATTGACTACGATCTTAAATATCGTGTAAAAAAACCCCGAGCAAAAACTTTTGTCAGAATACTCAATTCACACTTTTGTACCTTCAAATGTATTTATTCCCAGCATCCGGAGGAGGATCTTCACAGGCTGGATCCAATCAAAAACCACAAGGAGGAAGATTCCCTGGAAGTTCATCAGGCTCTGCACCAGGCAATAATAACAACAGAGGATCTTCACCTCAGTCTGGATTTAATCCTGGAAATAATAATAATAATAATAATAATAGAGGCTCATCATCAAATAACAGTAATAGACCCAGTGGAAACAATAATCGTGGATCACCTAGTCCTTCTGGACAACCAGGGAACAATAATAGAGGGTCTCCAAGTAATTCTGGATTTCAACCAGGTAGTGGAGGACACTCGGGCAAGCCTGGAAGTACCCATAATAACAACAGGGGATCTCCTAGTAACTCTGGGTTTCAACCAGGTAGTGGAGGACACTCGGGCAAGCCTGGAAGTACCCATAATAACAACAGGGGATCTCCTAGTAACTCTGGATTTCAACCCGGAAGTGGAGGACAATTTGGAAATAATAATAGAGGATCACCTAGTCAATCGAGCAACAGTTATGTCAGTCCCTCAGGACAGCCAGGAAACAATAACAACAACAGAGGATCCCCCAATAATTCTGGATTTCGGCCAGGAAGTGGAGGACATTCCAGTAATAATAACAGAGGCTCACCCAATCAACCTGGAAAGCCTGGGCATCAAACAGACGAGTCTGGTGTTGTGTTTCCTGGAACCTCCCCAAGCAAAAACAATCGATTCCCTTCATCATCAAACAATCAACCCTCATTTGGCTCCAATTCTCCTTCTTCTTCTTCTCCTGGGTCCTCCCCCTCTGTAAGCGTTAGTTGTAATGATAAGAGAAAATGTGGAAATACTCAAGTGGTTATCTCTAGCAGTGGTGGTGGTGATCCACCTCCACGACCAACTCCAAGACCTTCGGGTAATGTAATAAGAAATTCTAACTGTCCTAATAACCCAGCTCCGCCAACCGGAATTTGTGATGGTGAAGTAGATACTTGTTGGAATACGGGTACTCGTGACGATTGCTCCGTAGGCTATACTTGCTGCTTTGATGGATGTGTTAAAACATGCTACAACGGGAAAAAATTCCTAAGACATTTAGATTCTCCTAACTTAATTAGAGGTGGTGTACTAAACATAACATAACATAACATAACTGAATAGTTTAGATTTTATTAATAATAGAATGTAGTTTAACCCTTAGTAAAAGCATAATTATTTAACTCCTGTCTCTAAACTATCTTTAAACTAAACAGAGTCTTACCTTGTAAATTAATTGAGTAATTTAGTCTAATCCCCTCTTTATATTCATATCATTGAGTTGTTCATTTGTATAAATAGATCATTTTTTCATAGGCTCTGGATCAAATAACTTCCAATCTCCCTCAAGACAGCAACAACAGTCTCCCTCCAACTTCCCTTCCCCATCTTTTGCACCCTCTCAAGGGAATCCCGGACAAGTAGGCTTAATAAAATATTTATTTAATTATAGGATCATTCCTAACTTAACTTTTCATCTCCTTTCCAGTCGTATCCTTCAGGCAACAACAACGGATTTTCATCTCCTGGAAAAAATAATAGACAAAGGCCATCCACAGGTCATAATAGAAAGGTATGAGTCAGTTATGCAATTTCACATAGGTGCATCAAAAAATAGAGATTTTCAATTCAAAATCTTCTTCTTTTTTGTTTGTTTTTCTAGCCTCAACCTCCTTCGACTGGATTTTCACCTCCAAGCCAGAACAGACAAGTGAGTCAATTCATAGGTATATGTAAAGACTGCCTAACTACATATCTACTTCTTTTAATTTACAGCCCGATAATGGATACTTATCCCCAGGTGCTAGCAATAACAATAGACAGGTAGTATGACACTTGAACCATTCAGGAGCCCTAACTATTTCTATTATCCCTCACAGCCCTCAAATCCCAACAACAATAGATTCCCATCCTCGAATAACCGACAAGTACGTATCTATTTTGATTTTTTTTTAAAACCCTTTAATTTAAATTTTTATATCAATATCATTCTTTTCAGCCCTCTGGATCAAACAATGGATTCTCTTCACCATCAAGAGGACAGGTAAAATCCATTCTTTTCTATTTATTTATTTTTCCTTTTTAATTTGTACAGAGTAAGTTTGAGCGGATTTCTCTCTACTGCTCTTTACATCCAGACAATCAAGGGATCTGGGGAATCTATGATACTTTTTAATAGTAACTTTATTTTTTATCTTATTAATTATCTAGCCTGGAAACGGATTTCCCTCCTCCAATAACTTTGGACAAGTAAGACGTAGTTTTGTTTTTGTTTTTTTGATGACTACTCAAGTTGAATTTATTGATTGATATATACTTATATTTTTTTTCTTTTTTTATCATAGCCTCAATCTGGATCAAATAATAGATTTCCCTCATCAGGCAATAATAATAATAATATAGGCGTAGGTTGATTTTCATTTAGCATCTGTATTGATTATAATTTTTTACTTTTTTCATTTATTATAGAGACAACCAGGAAGACCCTCCGGACAAAGGGTAAGTCTTCCTCTCAATTATAATTCATATATAGATATATTCCCTAATACCTATATGTATACATATATAGCCCTCTGGATCAAATAACAACAACATTGGCGGCAATGCTGCATCCACAAAGCCCTACGCTAGCTGTCCCTCAGCCATGAAATGCGTTCCTAAACAAAACTGCGACTTTAACGGCGTCATGGTCAATGAAATCATTACAACGGATCCTAAATTCGACGACATCCGCGTTCCTCTTGTTGTAAGTAGTCATCTAACATATGGCTAGTTGAACATTAGCCATGTACATATAGTTAGTTCATATCCTTGCCGTCAACTCTGGCCTTGTCTTTACATGACTTTTATTTATTTTAAACTAATAATCACACATGACGTAAGAGAGGAAGAGAGATGCATAATTAAAAACATTGTATCTGATCCTTAGCGGATAATGAACATTGTGGAGTCAGGGTTTCTGCCCATTGTCTATTACAAAAAGCCAAACCTGACAGAGAGTCCCAAGCACTACGTTATATCCGTCATGTTTCATACCTTTAAAATCTGTTTCCCCCAGCTGAATTCATGAAATTTTAGATTTAATATCGTCCAATTACATGGATCGATCTGTCAATGAAAACCTTTTTGACTCCACCGTGTTTTTCTTTCATCCATAAATATATAGTCCAAACCTATTCCTAACAAAGAATTAATTAATTAATAATTCAATATTTACAGCCCTGTGTGAATCAAAATAGTGGAACCATTGACGTATGTTGCCGTGATCCAAATTACAAGGATCCCTGGCCACAAAACAACTGAAGAACTTAAGTACCTATGGATTTTACTATTTAATCAATCTCATTAGAAATTTGTAATTATTATTTAATTTTGATTTTTGTTAAAACGAATAACTTATTATAAAAAGTAAATTATGTTCCATGATACGTCAAAATATATAGAATAAAGAAATTGAGTTCTTCAAAAATTGAATTGCTATTTTTATGTTTTGTTTTTTTTTTTTCAACCCTTCAAATCAGTCATCCTATTGTGGTAGACTTGATAAAACACACCTTTTAATTAGTATTGTTATTATGATTGTTTGAGATCTTCTTTTTCGTACCAGTACTAATTATCCTCTTTATGAGTCTGAATTGGTCATACATAATATGTTCATTACATATTATTTTTTTAATATGTTATTTCACATTTTTGTATTTCTATATCAGAAAAACAGTATAAAAGTAATTACATACTGCTTTTATTTTCAAATATGATGAAATTCTAACGATGGATTCTTACTCTTCAATTAGTGTTCCTTAATTTCTAGACGTTCTAGAGCTTCTAAAGTTGATCGTGCTTGATCAAATCTCATTTTATATCATTTTGTTTCTAATAGAGGCAATAGTGTTAGAGTATATACACACTTGAAGTATGTATACTGAGATAAATTATATATAAAGTTAACCAAATGATGTTTTTTTTGTGTGTGTAATTAATTTGACTTTCCTCAAGGGCATGTTCATTTGTAAATGAATCTACGCATGCTGTTTAATCAAAAAAGCAGAATGTATTAGTTTTTAAATGTATCCATGATTGAGTTAATGGAATAGGGAAGGGTTAAGTGCCAACTGTTGTTGCTATTTTTCTTAGAGACATGAAATAATATATGAGGGCCTTGGATACAGGTGGATTTTGTGTGTTAATTGTTATATTCTACCTACAACGCTTTTCACCCAAGTTTTATTTAATTAAATGTTTATTCTGACATATTCTGATTTATAATAATTATTGGTTCATATCAAGTATTATCAAAATAAGGCCTCAATGGATTGTGGGTATGGGTCCCTTTTCTACTATGCATTTAGTTCCGTAATCTATGGACATTCACATCAATGATACTGTATACATTTATTTAAATAAGTCGCAAAAATTCACGAGTAAGTGTCTGAGTTAAGTCATCATATATTTTATTATTGGAAACAAAGGTTTAAAAAAAATTAATCTTTATAAAGATTGATCCTTAGTCTTTCCCCAAAGTCTCAATTGAAGGAAAGCAGTACTTCTTTCCTTTTTGTTTCTCGATACAACTAAATATAATATCACAGTCGGAGTCGCTTTGACAAGCTTTCATACATATTCCAGATACTGAGTCAAATAAAACACACTCCATACTTGAGTCATTGCATGGTTTAGTTGAGGAACAGTCCTGGAGTTCCATTTCTTGTGCGGAAACAAGGGCCATTCCGAAGAGAAAAAGACAGGCAACAGCGGTTTTCATATTTATTGGATGGATTGATTCACAGTGAGTAACTGATTCAGGAAATGAAATGTTCAATGACTATTTATATATTCATTCTATCAATTAGTTTTAATTAGAAAAGCTCTCCTAAAGGAGAGACCTACACTTGAGCAGAGCTCATCTCATCAAATAGTTAAATACGCTTTGATGGAATAACTAACTAACAATTGATTAAAAATTTGTTTTAGGAGGTGTCATACGCAGATCATTCATTATTTGAAACTTTTCTTTTGTTAAAACTTGTTTATTTTTCATGTAGTGAAAGAAATCCCTTCGGATTTCCCCCTAGAACAATAATTTGAGACGGAGAAATAGTAAAAAAACACGTGTTCAACATTTCAACAAGCCCCACCGCACACACATAATCTGTCTTACTGATGAAAATACTCAATAAAACACAACTTGCTTTTTTTGGTTAAAGAAAAACACAATTTATTCTCCCTTGATCTGTTTGCATCAGCTGACACTTTTCTGATTTAAAAGAGCCGAGTCTAAGTATTATGAATTAATTCAAAGGGACGTTACTACTTCTTCACATGCCCTAAGGTACCGTACAAGCCAAAATTATATATAACTACCCTATGCCTTGGTGAAATATTTCTTCATCTTCTTCTTGAAAGTCGAGATTTTGAGCGGACACAAACCTTTAATTGTGTAAAGAAACACGTGGAAATGATTTCATGCATAAAAAATACAATTCAACTTTATTGACCCCCCACCCCCAAAAACAAAAAAAAATCGGGGAGAGGTATTACAGACAAGTGATCGGAATCATTGCTCATATATAGGTTGTAGAATATCAAATCAAAATAAAAGTCTTGAATTCAATGAATGCCTTCCCCATACCCTGGAATTATTCCGCCTCCTCTTTTTAACAACGAAATGATATTTTTTGCACCTATTTTGATTGAATACCATTACAAGTTTCATGACTTTAAAAATGAGGGTTAATTCAGGGATCAAATTATTTGTTGTTTTAAACAAACAATTAAAGAAATGTGATAATTAATTAACTTTAAGATACTACATCCCCTTCTGCTTCAATTCCAAGTATATAGGTTTTTCAATATGATATCCTTAAGATAAATGCAGGGAAATCAATGGCATTTAAATTGATGTAATATTGTCTTGAACAGACTCAAAATTCGTTTTTCATTAAAAAAAGATTCATTACCTGTATTTCTTAATGGTTTTTCTTTGGAACAGTACGGGATATGATCCGTTTGAGAAGCAACAATGATCAATATAAAAAGACAGATTATGTACTAATCATGTATCAAATACACAAATTCTCATGGTTATTCGTAAATTATCTGAATTTAAAATATTTTGAGTCACATTTCCATCCACAATTTTCAAATGTTTGTATCCAGATTTTTAAATAATCATATTGTACACATGAGTAATGTTATTTCAACTATTGTTTTTATTTGTTTAAGTACTTATTGGAGTCTTTGGCTGTAAATAAATCAAAAATTCATACAGCTCAGATAAAAGACAATTCATCAAGAGTCCCAAAAAATAAGAATACATATGAACAATGTATTGATAGAATGAAAAACTCCATTCAGGGATACATAATACCGAATCAATAAACTAAAAGAATGATTCAACGGTGTACTAATGTCAGCACTTTGTAATGCATAAAGAGAGGTTTTGTCAAAATTATGTCTATTTACATTCATAGTAAGGTATTAGAGCAGCAATTTTGAACAAAGGAATAACATCCATTCAAGTCCTCAAATAGATTATTATACACTAGGCACAGTCAATCATTAATTTTTTTAATAAAAAAGTTCCTTTCTTCAGAGCAAATCAGAGTGACAACAAGTGTCTATTAAAAAAGAAAATGATTCACACTTTGATGTCAATAGTTGTTATTTCTATTTCTTTTTTCATTTCGTGCATACGACCATACTTTATCAGGGGCACACACTGGGGATTAAGCGAAAATTTGATTCTTTGAAATTTTATCGCCAAATAAATAATAAATCATATTTATATAGACTACAACAGATCTCTTGGATAACTCCCTATAGAGGGAGTTATTTAAGCATTGCAGACCGTAGATGTTAACATATAGACTTTCAACGCAAATTATAATGACTCTCTCAACCTTAGTCTTCAAAAAGAAAATAGGCTCAAAATCACCCTTTGAAAGATCAATTACATGACTCCTTCGAACTATTCGACTATTTTTTTTCATATTGTAGTAGGAATATTCACATACATATTTGCCTGGTTACAAATTACACGAGTTGAACAAATCAATACTAATCAGAGACTAAATAGATGATAAAAGTACACTTAGTAATTACATATATTGATGTGTGCATAATACCAAAGTGGGGGTACCATTGCATGGCATCAAGAAAAAAATAGTAATTAATGAATTAATGACAATTCAGCAATTCAAAACTTTATTATTTCAAAAAGAAACAAACAAAGCTAACCAATGAGAGGCAGATTTTAACAATGAATATACGTTTAAATGTGGGCTACACTGATTAGTCTTCTTAATACTTTGGAACCAATAGTTCAGGTTTTGCAGGATTACAGACTTTCTTGCCATATGCGTAGGCTTCTTTACAAACGGATCCTTCTCCACAATCTGCATCAGTTTCGCACGTCACGAAGCACATACCTTTTTCCGCACCAAAGGTAATGCATTCTTCTTGTGGAATTTGGCATGGATTATCTTGGGAGCATTCACCATTCATTTGAGCGGAAACAACGGCCAATCCAAAAAGGAAGATGCAGGCAATAGCGGCTTTCATAATGGTTTTTGTATGATTGATAAAGTGACAAAGTTGTAACTGAATTAAAAAGGAGATTTTAGGAGTTTATATATCCCATTATTCTGCAAAATTTATTTACATCTGGTATTTTTTTCAACTCCTATCAGTTTTTCAAGTATTCATCACGTTTGAACCGATGAGAGTACATTCAGACTCAATGAGGCTTACGTGGCTTTAAGCCCATAGTATGTAATTTATGTACCTCAATTATATCTTTTACTATTTGTTTACTTTGACAACAATTTTCTCTTGTGTTGTTTCACCAAATCATGAAAAAGTTGCATCTGTGTCCCTCTTTATTACTGATAAACTATGTTGTTCCCACTACTTGAAGTATGTACTCAGGTTAATCAAAGTATTTTGTATTTGAAATCACAGCATTGTATCCTGTTTACCCGGATGTACATACATAATTCAATACATTTCAATCTCAATGTTAGTCAGTCTTTTGAAAACTTACTCATGAATACATATACAGAAATTAAATATCCATTGAAGGAGCATTGGGTAAGAAACACGGGTTAGACTGATGGTTAAAGAGTCTTTAAAAATATTCTCAATATATATATACATATGTCGGAATGGAAGGTTGAATGTTCAAATGCAGAAAAAACTTTAAATTATTATCAGGTAAGTTGGTATCATCATTTTTTTAATAGATATGTATAAAATTTAAGGGCAGTTAAAGTATAATTTAAATGATAAATTCATCGATTGGTAAATTTGTCGAAAACAAACAGCTTTAAGATCTAAAAAAATGGTTCTGAATTGATGCAAAAAAGGAGAAAAAAATAGGTTCAAAAAAGATTTTATTCCACGTATTACTTCTTTATCTATTCAACTGTTTGAGCTAACCTCTCTGCTTTAATATTTTTAAGGTACATTCTTAGTATGTTCTTACAATTTTATTATTTTCTACTCAATGAAAACAGAAAATCAGCAGATTTCGATCTAAAACTTTTAAAAATGGATTTAGGACTTGTATATCCATAAATGTAGAAATCAAAAATGTACGACAACCAACTTTGAAACTCTTACTAAAAACCGTAAATTAGATTTATTTTTAGATTTTGAAGACTATTGTTTTGTTATTCCAAGTTAACAGAGGATCTTTTAACTTAATAACCTCCTCTCAATGGTAAAATGATGGTTTAGAATAAGGTTTTTTTCTATCAAAGTTAATTGGATTTAAAATAATGTGAACTTGAGGAATATAAAGAAGCACTCAAAATGGAAAAGACAAATTATATTTAAAAGCTAGTTCATCATGTGGTTAACATTCTAACTAAAGGCAGCAATAGGTATACACGAATTTGCTCTGTGCTATTAAAAATATCCCTCTCTGGGTATCCTAATATCAAGTCAATGAAGGTAAATGTTAAGAACCGAAATAATCAATAAAGAAAGCCAACTTTTTTTGGAAAGGGGGCACAAAATTTGAAGGATTTGAAGGTCTCCGGATGTAAGACCACAAAATAAATATTGGAGCTTTTTATGTTTTGGTCTAATTTGGGCATGTTTTAAGAGAAAAAGAATGATATTTTATCTATACGGTTCATAGACAAGAAAAATCAAACTGTATATTTTTATCAAAATTCAATATGTTCAATTTAGAAGCACAAATACTTCTATCGACAAAATTTAAGACCCTCATTAAACAATGCTATTAATGTGTTCATTAAGTGTAACGTTTGTTTGTTTAAAAAAAGACTATTGAGCATAGATTTCATTTAATTGTATTTAATGTCAATTTGTTCAAAATCAACGAAACATGTTCGTGTGTACAAAAAAAACTGATGATTGGTACCAACCTAATTAATTATAAGTATTTCTATATTTGAACATTCATCCTTCCATTCTAACATGTTGATAATCTGTTTAATGTAGGGGTGTCAAACTCATTTCACTTTTACAAAACATTTCACAAAATTGACCAAACTTTAAATAACTGATATCGAAAATTATAATAAGAAACTTTACATAAGATTACATGAGACTTATAAAGAAAGACTAACCTGCGCTCCTAGCGAATAATTGATGAATTACATTTAATTAAAAAATTTAATCAATGTCTTTTATGTGTTTTTTCCACTTTCAAATATGTTTGACACCCCTGGTCTAATGCCTCTCTACACACAACAGTCTAGCTTGTTTCTTACGCTATGCCTCTTCAAGGGACCTGTGTATGTGTAAATATATGTAAGTACATCTCCAAAAGACTGTCTAACATTCGGATTAAAACGTTATGTATGTACATCCCGATATACGGGATAAAATGGTTGAGTTTCAAGTACAAAAAACCTAGATTTATCTTGATATGTACTTAAAGCAGTGGGAAACGGAGAGTGTATCATAAATAAAACGACACAGATGTAACTTTATTTTATGATTTGGTGAAACAGGAGATATGAGAAAATTGTTGTCAAGGTGAATTGTAAAAGACATTAATTATTTAAGGTACATATGTAAATTACACACTATGGATGTAAGGTCTACGTAAGCCCTAGAGAATTTTGCTGTACTCTCATTGGATAAAACGATATGAATTCTTGGGAAATTGATAGGAGTTGCACATAGACCAGATGTAACTAAATGTAAAGAATAATGGGATATATAAACTCCTAAAGTTTCCTTCCTGAATCAGTCACATCCTTGTCACTTTATCAATCATCATTGTGGATTTTAAATATGAAAATTTATTTAGGTCAACTAAAAAACAATCAAAACAACTCTTTTGCTCTTAACTCAATGATCAAATCAAATAAAATTTCAGCTGTAAGAAAGGATAAAGAAGAAAGTTGTACATTTACAGAATCATTGATATCGGATATAAATTATATGTACATGAATATCCCACAAATACCCTGAGTAAAAATATTTTCTATTCCTCCATCCCCAAACACTTGAATATCCTTGATTTCAATTTATTATTATGTTATTTGGCAAACAAATATGACAATTACATATATTTATTAATATCTCAAAACAATATTTCTCTTGTTATCATACATTTTGAAATATATGTAGCTTATTAGGAGTGAAATATTTTTGCTACATATTGATGACGACTATTTCCTTAATATGAAGTCTATAAATATATCAAAATTACAAATGACAACTGGTATAATTTGTTTAGAGGAACAATATGTTAAGAGTATTTAAATTTGGATTTCTTTATGACATTTATTTTATTTCATTTATAAATGAAGTGACAAATTTATGAGTCAAATGTCCCAGAGTTCTATTCAGATTGTTAAATATTTGTAAAATATAATTAAAGTGAGTAGAATGTGATGAATATATTTAACTTGTAAAGTAATTGTAACATTCAGAAATTGATTTACATATGTTCATAAACTTTCAATTAGTACTTTGGTCAAACTCCAGGCTCGGTTCTACTTTTTTTTTGTATTAAATATTTAGTAATTAAGTAATATCCAAATGAAATGATAACTTCAATTAATAGATAATAATTAAAATGGCTGGTATCATAGTTAACTAAGACGTTATGTGACGTATATTTTGTAATTTGTACAAAATCCCAATTTGTACTCATTATATTTTATATTTTAATTATTTATTTCTGTACAAATAAATTATTCCTGAATAAACTGAACTTATCTAAAAAAAAAACAAAGGTTGATATTTCTATTATTCATAAATTTATTTTTTTTCCCAAAAAGATGAGCCTGTCAATATTTTCCGGTAATAAACAAAACCCATGAGCAGTCACAATAATTCCAGCTGTCGAAAAAATAATTTACTTGATACCAATGTACCTGTAGTTGCGAGGTATTGTGAAGCTATTGCGGAAACTTTGGGAAGTTTATCTAAATTATCCCTTCACCAAACCTATGGACTTTCATCAACTGGGATACATTTTATCATTTTGTGAGTCATCATCTCTTTTGACTCGGATTCGTAGGTATCACCAAATATTTCTGCTATGAAAAGTTGTTTTTGTAGTAGGTGGTGATCTATCATCTATTTTACCCAGAAGACGGAGTATTGTCGAATTGACTTATCAGGCTCTGATTGATGAATCTGTTTAATAATAATAAACAAGTTCAGAAATTATTTCTTATACAAAAGAGTGCAAATGCATTAAAATCATACCTCACTATCTAAATCTAATTATTTCTTTTGTTAAAGATTGGTAAACTTGTTTTATGGATTCCTGTACCAATTGTGTAGCAGGATTTTTTTTTTTTTTTTAAGTTAAAATATTTTCAGTTAATTACTGTGTGAAAAAAAAATTAAAACCCTTGCTGAGCAGGGATTGGAGAAACACATTTTTCAACGAAATGCCTTGACAATTGACCTGTTGTGTCATTTTCACCTTTTTTTTTTTTTGGAATGACCTCTTTGCAAATTAGTTGATATGTTTGATGTACTTCCACTGGCATAAACGGTTATAGTGGAACAATCCTTACAGATGTCAATACTTTGTTCACAACTTTTTCCCCATTTTCGCCATCTTTATAAGGAAGATGGAAAAAATACATGGAAGAAATAAATTAGATTTTTGATTAAATGTAATTCATGAATTATCCACTGGGGGGCGCTTTGTTTGGCACCATATGTTGCTGTTTAGGACCTGTTTATACCTAGGAATGTAAATAATATGCATATGGGGTGTGTAAAATAAAATAAAAATAGAAAATTAACCTGGTAACTCTGACAATTTGATGAATGTTGAGAGGGAAGCAGCTTGAGCTATCATGACGTCTTACTGAGGCTACAAGCTGCTATTCTCCTTTATACACAGAAATGAGGACATCAATAATAAATAATAACATTATGTATGTAAACCATAGATGAGAGGCAGAAAATTAACTCAAATTAATGTCAGGAAATTATGTATTTTTAACTAATAATTATTATACGAGGACTTGAGCCCTTTTTTGTTTACATTTTATTTGCTTTATTAACCTTAATGCATGTATTCTTCCTTCATGTGAGATCTTTACTATCAGGTAGATGTTCTCCCCTTAGTAATAAAAGAAAAATGATAACTGCTTTGGAAAACAAAAAGTACTGTTAAAAGAGCCAACTCCACAAAATCTCGCACGCGGCATTTTGCATATTATTTACATTCCTATTTATACCCTGTTCTCTACTTATCCGCTACAACCTCATTAGCACAAATGGTGTTATTGAAAAAGAGAAAAATGAATAAAGAGTGGTGAATTTTCCAAGAAAAATGTACCACGTCGTATTTATTTACGGAAATGCAAGGTAAACCTCTGCGCTTGGTGTGTTTGCAACATGCATAAGTATTTAAGGAATATTCGGCCCCAATACGAAACTCACCACATTACAAAATATGATAGCTTACAAGAACAAATGAGAACAGATTTCTATTGAATTTAGAACCATGGGTATAGAACAATAGTTATTTGAATTTGAGCGCGTATAATAATATGCCTTAGGCTCTATAGACACTTTTTGTACAAATATGTATGAGACTTTCCCTCTTTGATCTTCTACTCCCTACTTCAGATTGACGTCTACATAATGAAGTTCCTCCACTTCTGGAGGAAATATCCAATGAACAAAAAATAAAGAAATCTATTTTTCTTTTTCAAGTAGAGTTTTAACTGACATGGATTTGGAGAATTCTGACAATGAGGGTTGTGAGATACTCATCACTTAGAGAAAGTATAATTCACATACGGGATATGTGGATATAATGGATCCGAGGATTTCAAATAATAGGGTAAGAATGCGACCACGGAAATGCTGATGGGCTATCTTTACTCATATTCTCTGAGTATTGGTCAACACTGCTTCTACATATACTCTAATGTCAAATTCAGGATTTTAACTTACATTTTTACAACTCGTAGACAATATAACACAAAGATACTTAGATAATTATTATGGATCTGCAGCTCAGAAGGGCAAAATAATCCCTTGTAAAGATTTTAAAGATGCCATTCGATATGACACTAGAGGTTACTTTATAGTTTATGAAGAAAATCGTGGCATTTAAAGAAGAGTATGTGATATAAATTCTACATTTCTTAACATGCAAATAAATCATTCATTTAAAGCCATAAGGGACTTACTTTCCAAAAAAAAACAAGAAAAAACAAAAAAACCAACAACACTTCTTTATACACTTAAAGAAATTAATAGTATTAGACACATAAATATATGAAATAAGTGTTTGTATCTTTTCTTTAATGGAAAAAGTCATATAAATCGCAAAGTCTAACATAAATTTATCTTAAATATTTATAAATACATATATAAATCATAATTGTCACCTACCGGATAATTAATTTAAAGATTCTAACATTGATCCTTTTATTCCAACATGTAGAGATTCTTTTTTAATGACCATCTTTACAATAATCTAGTTCGCACACAAGTACATCTTCAAAAGACTAACATTGAGATTAAAATATATTCAATTATATACATTCCAATTGAATTTCCAGTGCAAAAAACCTTGATTAACCTTGGAACACAATTAAAGTAGTGGATATAAGAAAACTTTTCATCAATAATGGGGTACAGGTGAAACTTTTAACAAGAGATTCGATAGCTGTTGTCAAGATGAATTGAAAAAGACTTAATTAAGGTATATAAATTACATACGATAGATGTAAAGTCCACGTAAGCCTTAGTGAGACTTTCTTTACTCTCATTGGATAAAACGTGATGAATATTTGGGAAATTAATAGGAGTTGTAAATAGACCAGATGTAAATAATTGTTAAGAATAATGGGATATATAAACTCCTAAAATCTCCTTTTTAATTCAGTTACATTTTTTTGTCTTTATCAATCATCAAAAATCATTATGAAAGCTGCTATTGCCTGTATCTTCCTTTTTGGATTAGCCATTGTTGCATCTCAAGATGAGGAATTTACTCCGTGCACTAAAACTATAAAATGCGAAAAGGCCGGCCATGAATGCATCATGATGGGCGACGACCAAGGTATGTGCTTCAAAGTTTGTAAAAATGCAGCAGAATGTGGAAATGGATTCGATTGTGAAAGTGCCAAGGAAGATGACAAGGAAGATGGAAAGAAAATCTGTGTTCCTAAAACTCCTGAACCCTTTGTTCCAACTGGTATTGAAGAATTGGAAGAAGAAGACTAATAGCTTAGCCCACATTTAAACGTATATTCATTGTTAAAAACTGTCTGTCATTGGTTAGTTTTGTTTGTTTCTTTTTGAAATATTAAAGTTTTGAATTGCTGAATTGTCTTTTCATTAATTACTATTTTCTTGATGCCATACAATGGTATCCCCACTTAGGTATTATGCACACATCAATATATGTAATTACTAAGTGTACTTTTATCATTTATTGATCAGTGACCTCTCTCCCATAAATATGTCTCTTCTCTATTTTTATTGTATCCTTCAAACTTTATCAACCTTGATCATAACTTATTAAGACCTAACCCATGACAATATTCTCAAAAACTAATGGATCTTGTAAACAGTAGAAAAATCAAAAGCTAACAATGAGATAAGCCGTTTAGTCTCTGATTAGTGTTGATTTGTTCAACTCGTTTAATTTGTAACCAGGCAAATATGTATGTGAATATTCCTACTACAATATAAAAAAAATAGTCGAATAGTTCGAAGGAGTCATGTAATTGATCTTTCAAAGGGTGATTTTGAGCCTATTTTCTTTTTGAAGACTAAGGTGCAGAGAGTCATTATAATTTGGGTTGAAAGTCTATATGTTAACATCTACGGTCTGCATTGCTTAAATAACTCCCTCTATAGGGAGTTATCCAAGAGATCTGTTGTAGTCTATATAAATATGATTTATTATTTATTTGGCGATAAAATTTCAAAGAATCAAATTTTCGCTTAGTCCCTAGTGTGTGCCCCTGATAAAGTATGACCGTATGCAAGAAATGAACAAAGAGATAGAAATAGCAACTATTGACATCAAAGTGTGAATCATTTTCTTTTTTAATAGACACTTGTTGTCACTCTGATTTGCTCTGAAGAAAGGAACTTTTTTATTCAAAGAATTAATGATTGACTGTGCCTAGTGTATAATAATCTATTTGAGGACTTGAGTGGATGTTATTCCTTTGTTCAAAATTGTTGCTCTAATACCTTACTATGAATGTAAATAGACATAATTTTGACAAAACCTCTCTTTATGCATTACAAAGTGCTGACATTAGTACATCGTTGAATCATTCTTTTAGTTTATTGATTCGGTATTATGTATCCCTGAATGGAGTTTTTCATTCTATCAGTACATTGTTCATATGTATTCTTATTTTTTGGGACTCTTGATGAATTGTGTTTCATCTCAGCTGTATGAATAATTACTGTGTGAAAAAAAGTTAAAACCCTTGCTGAGCAGAGATTGGAGAAACACGTGTTTCAACGAAATGCCTTGACAATTGCCCTGTTGTGTCATTTTCACCTTTTTTTGGAATAACCTCTTTGCAAATTAGTTGATATGTTTGATGTACTTCCACTGGCATAAACGATTATAGTGGAACAATCCTTACAGATGGTACTACATTTGTTCACAAGGTTAATTTTCTCTTCCGGGCTGATCAAATTCTTCATCGAGTGTTTTGAATTTGGGACTACTCTTCTGTATTAAGAAACTGTTTAGTTTCAGGTTCTATGTTTATTCCCGGCGGTGAGGGTCCCCCATCATTTTCCATAGAACAATTTCGTAATTTAATTGAGTTAGGACCATCTGATTCTACTTCAATCACCGGAACGTTTCCACTTTCATGGCTCCTCACGCTTTGAGTTTCTTTGACTTCTTCTTTTTCGGTAAGAAGACGATCTTGAATGGCCTTTTTGAGGGCCCTTTCATATTCTGATGTTTTGAGACGTTTTTCTAAACAAAACTGCTTCATGTGTCTGAAGCAAAGACATTTCTGGCATTGATGTTTAACACCCGAAAATTTTATCTTAATTAGAGGCAAAGAGGAAGGATTTGTGATAATTTCAACGACATAGTCACAGTTCCACCAAATATCCTTATACAACTTGTATTTATTTGCATCCACAGGGTTTCGTTTGGGGTAATGGCTTACAATTTCTCCAAACTGTTTCATCCATTCTACCACACTAGCCTCATTCACCCTTTTAAGGGTATTGATCAGAGTCACAATAACTTTCTTCTTTTTATTGATGCTAACCTTGTCAGTTCCCTTAAGTTTAAAGGTAACATCCTCTACAAAGCCATCTATATTTTTATCTTTGCTACTTTATCAACTTTTAAATCATTAATTCGGCTTCTTACATCCACATGGAATTTTGTATAAAAATACGCCTGACCCAGGCCAAATCTTGGGTTAGCACCTTCAATTTCGTGCTCATTAAAACCATACTTAATGGCAGTATCATATATGTCAATATGTTTGACATTATCTCTTCTATAACATATTCCTAGGAATGTAAATAACATGCAAATCGGGCTTGTAAGAATCAAAGAAAGAGAAAATCAACCTGGTAACTCTGACTATTTGATCAATGTTGAGAGGGAAGCAGCTTGAGCTGTCATGACGTTTTACTGAGCTACAAGCTGATATTCTCCTTTATATATACAAATGAAGACATCAATAATAAATAAGCAGAAAATTAACTGAAATCAATGTGAGGAAATTATATATTTTTAACTAATAATTATACGAGGACTAGAGCCCTTTTTTGTTTACATTTTATTTGCTTTATTAACCTTAATGTATGTATTCCTTCATGTGAGATCTTTACTATCAGGTAGATATTGTTCTTCCCTCAGTAGTAATAAAGGAAAAATGATAACAGCTTTGGAAAACAAAAATTACTGTTCGAAGAGCCAACTTCACAAAGTATCGCACGCAGCATTTTGCATATTATTTACATTCCTACATATTCCCTCCGCATTTTCCATGGTGAGTACGAACATCTCCCATTTAAAGTTATTATCCAAGTTCATACGAATGTTCATGTTCATGTAAATGTAACTTATTATTTTGATGTTTTACTTAGGAATAGATTATTATTATCTTTGAGTGGCATTAAAAATTTGTTAAGGATAGAACCTTAAAATTGTAGCAACTAATGCCATAGCATGAGACCTGAGTCATTTTGAAATGGACTCGGACTTGACTCGAAAATTAATTATTATTTAATTAATACTAATAGAGTATAAAACTCAATATGTATTTGTCGGAATTGCACCACAAAATTTTTACACTTTTACACTTAAGTGAATCCTATAATTCATATTTAAGAAACACATACAATTAGATGAAATGATTTTATTTAACCATCTAGTGGCTACTTTTTTTTATTCAACAATTTAATTATCATTTAAAACTATAATAAAAACTTCACAAAAGTAACACATTTTGTAATCACTTAAATTTTTCCATACAAAAATAAAATAGGATGAAATTTCATAATGGTTATCTCAAATATATATATATATATTTATACAAGAAAAACTGAACATTGATTCGGAAAACTGATGTGATTCCAATTTAAGTTTATATAAATAAACACAAAAAAATAAATTAAATTAATACGATGAAAATGTACGTTATAATTACAATTTTAAATTTTTCAAATATAATTTAAAAGAAAAAAGTAATAATTGTCAGGGAATTAATTTCATTTAAATCGACTACTATAACAAGTCATTGAATCGATTACATATGTTCTAAAAAATTAGAAACATCAAACACAAATAAATTAAAAAATATTCCATAAAAATGGAATAATAAAGTTCATGAAGATCAATATACACAAGATGAGAGAATTTTAGTAATGACATTAGATAAAAGCACATCCCCTCATCATCCAAAAGCCCCTCTCAGGATCACAATTGACGATTGGGGCATTTTAGTACAGGCAAAAATTCTTCAAGTCAATGCTGATCACGGCAACAACATTCTTCAACTGGATGTATCAAGCATTCTTTATACTATCCACTTTTGAATGTTTCAAGTGGAATATCTTTTCGACTATTGTTACACTTGAAGTCCTTAGTCTCGTCCATTGTTATTAATCTATAATTTTCGTCAATTTCCCGTTTTATTTTGAAAATGCTGACTCGACTTAAGAGTTCCAATGATTGGGTTACGAGAAAACAAGAAGAAACGGATTTACCGGCGTATTTCTCCATAAATTGGATGCATTTTTGATGTCCTCCGACTGAAAGTGGGATAATACATGAAGCAATGAATTACGATAGGTCAGATGTGAAATCAAATGTACCCGAGTCTATACTAATACCATGTTTATTGAATGGATCCGGATTTCTCTTGTGACATCAGCGATTTGAAAGTCTTATGATCGGAAATTTCTTCAAGAAGAAGTCGAGAAATAGCATGGTCGGAATGCCATCACACTCGTATCCTGGACAAATTTTTAAGCGTTGCTACCTCCATTGTCGGCGACCCAAGTTCCTGAATCAAATCCTCAGGCATTTTTTAACTTAATATAAAAATGACACTTGTTTTTGAATCGAATCGAACTGAGTCATAAAGGAAGAAGAAGAAAGAAAAAGAAGTTTGAAAAGACAAATGTTGCCAACAACCGTCCTTTTTGTGCATGTCAGCTGGACCCTTTTTATCCATCACTGATTCAGTGATCATTAGAAACATCAGTGTGGGCTGTAGCACCATACATCCTTTTTTCCTTTTTTTCATCATTGTCGGTCACGGGTTTCCCGTCAGGCGGCTTGTCTGGCGGTAGTGTTGACATTCTTTATTTTGTAAGAAAAGTGAGTCTTCCTAGGAATGAAAATCATATGCAATTCGGGCGTGTGATAAAAAAGTGGAGTTGGCTCTTCAAACAAGTCTTTTTGTTTTCTGAAGCTGTTATCATTTTTCCTTTATTACTACTGAGGGGAGAACAATATCTACCTAATAGTAAAGATCTCACATGAAGGAAGTCATGCATTAAGGTTAATAAAGCAAATAAAATGTAAACAAAAAGGGCTCAAGTCCTCCTATAATTATTATTAGTTAAAGATATATAATTTCCTGACATTAATTTCAGTTAATTCTTTGCCTCTCATCTATGTTATTATTTATTGTTGTATATATAATGGAGAATAGCAGCTTGTAGCTCAGTAAAACGTCATGACAGCTCAAGCTGCTTCCCCCCTCGACATTCATTAAATTGTCAGGGTTGCCAGGTTGATTTTCTCTTTCTTTTTTTATAACACGCCCGAATTGCATATGATTTACATTGCTAAGTCTTCCTTACCTTGACTGATTCCTTTGTTCTTTTTAAAGGATTTTTACGTCATAGATTTACGTATTTAATCGAACTCCAATGAACTCGCAACCATCTTTAATCGTCTAATTAAACGACCCTTCAATTAATCCAACGTTGATATAAATATATACCTTAGATATTCGGACAAATATATCTCCGTAGATAAAAAACATAAATTTATGTTTTTTAGATAAGTTCAGTTTATTCAGGAATAATTTATTTGTACAGAAAAGAAATAATTAAAAAATAAAATATCAAAAAAACTTGAAAAGCTACATTAGTTCTATTAAATAATAATATTTTAGTAATATACCGTACCGAGCTGAGTACCGTAATGGTGTACCCCGGTTTGTACCAAGTTCTAGATTTAGTATACCCACGACAAGCTTTTTGATATATGCAAAAACACACTGTATTCTCTCTTCAGCTGTTATTCATTAGTTGACTCTTTTGGTTTAAAGCAGTTGACTCTACGTGTTATGAACTGGTGAAGGGTATTATTATTATTATTATTATTTATGATATTGACATATAAAAAGTATATTACATCAAGGATTCCGCGCCCTTTTTTGAATTTGTGAATATTATACAAGTATTAACGATTGATTTATATATTGGTAGAATTTATCAATATATAGTAAGTCTAAATAATAATTCTGTCCAATATTAAAAAGTTGGCAACAAGGAAAATACAGAAGGGTAGCAGCCCCCAGTTGTTTTTCCAAATGTTTCCTTTTCCTTTTGTGAATCAAGGTTGCGAGTGGACAAAAAAGCTTGTTGCGACCGTCCCAACGCACATATACATATATGGATGTATAATGAGTACAAATTGGGATTTTGTACAAATTACAAAATATACGTTACATAACGTCTTATTTAACTATGATACCAGCCATTTTAATTATTATCTATTAATTGAAGTTATCATTTCATTTGGATACTACTTAATTACTAAATATTTACAACAAAAAAAATAGAACCGAGCCTGGAGTTTGACCAAAGTACTAATTGAAAGCTTATGAACATATGTAAATCAATTTCTGAATGAAACAATTACTTGACAAGTTAAATATATCCATTACAATCCATTCACTTTCATTATATTTTACAAATATTTAACAATCTGAATCGAACTCTGGGACATTTGACTCATAAATTTGTCACTTCATTTATAAATGAAATAAAATAAATGTCATAAAGAAATCCAAATTTAAATACTCAAATGTACATTTTCTTCTTTACCCTTTCTTACAGCTGAAATTTTATTTGATTTGATCATTGAGTTAAGAACAAAAGAGTTGTTTTGATTGTTTTTTAGTTGACCTAAATAAATTTTCATATTTAAAATCCACAATGATGATTGATAAAGTGACAAGGATGTAACTGATTCAGGAAGGAAACTCTAGGAGTTTATATATCCCATTATTCTTTACATTTAGCTACATCTGGTCTATGTGCAACTCCTATCAATTTCCCAAGAATTCATATCGTTTTATCTAATGAGAGTACAGCAAAATTCTCTAAGGCTTACGTGGACCTTACAACCATAGTGTGTAATTTACATATGTACCTTAAATAATTAATGTCTTTTACAATTCACCTTGACAACAATTTTCTCATATCTCCTGTTTCACCAAATCATAAAATAAAGTTACATCTGTGTCGTTTTATTTATGATACACTCTCCGTTTCCCACTGCTTTAAGTACATATCAAGGTAAATCTAGGTTTTTTGTACTTGAAACTCAACCATTTTATCCCGTATATCGGGATGTACATACATAACGTTTTAATCCGAATGTTAGACAGTCTTTTGGAGATGTACTTACATATATTTACACATACACAGGTCCCTTGAAGAGGCATAGCGTAAGAAACAAGCTAGAATGTTGTGTGTAGAGAGGCATTAGACCAGGGGTGTCAAACATATTTGAAAGTGGAAAAAACACATAAAAGACATTGATTAAATTTTTTAATTAAATGTAATTCATCAATTATTCGCTAGGAGCGCAGGTTAGTCTTTCTTTATAAGTCTCATGTAATCTTATGTAAAGTTTCTTATTATAATTTTCGATATCAGTTATTTAAAGTTTGGTCAATTTTGTGAAATGTTTTGTAAAAGTGAAATGAGTTTGACACCCCTACATTAAACAGATTATCAACATGTTAGAATGGAAGGATGAATGTTCAAATATAGAAATACTTATAATTAATTAGGTTGGTACCAATCATCAGTTTTTTTTGTACACACGAACACGTTTCGTTGATTTTGAACAAATTTACATTAAATACAATTAAATGAAATCTATGCTCAATAGTCTTTTTTTAAACAAACAAACGTTACACTTAATGAACACATTAATAGCATTGTTTAATGAGGGTCTTAAATTTTGTCGATAGAAGTATTTGTGCTTCTAAATTGAACATATTGAATTTTGATAAAAATATACAGTTTGATTTTTCTTGTCTATGAACCGTATAGATAAAATATCATTCTTTTTCTCTTAAAACATGCCCAAATTAGACCAAAACATAAAAAGCTCCAATATTTATTTTGTGGTCTTACATCCGGAAACCTTCAAATCCTTCAAATTTTGTGCCCCCTTTCCAAAAAAAGTTGGCTTTCTTTATTGATTATTTCGGTTCTTAACATTTACCTTCATTAACTTGATATTAGGATACCCAGAGAGGGATATTTTTAATAGCACAGAGCAAATTCGTGTATACCTATTGCTGCCTTTAGTTAGAATGTTAACCACATGATGAACTAGCTTTTAAATATAATTTGTCTTTTCCATTTTGAGTGCTTCTTTATATTCCTCAAGTTCACATTATTTTAAATCCAATTAACTTTGATAGAAAAAAACCTTATTCTAAACCATCATTTTACCATTGAGAGGAGGTTATTAAGTTAAAAGATCCTCTGTTAACTTGGAATAACAAAACAATAGTCTTCAAAATCTAAAAATAAATCTAATTTACGGTTTTTAGTAAGAGTTTCAAAGTTGGTTGTCGTACATTTTTGATTTCTACATTTATGGATATACAAGTCTTAAATCCATTTTTTAAAAGTTCTAGATCGAAATCTGCTGATTTTCTGTTTTCATTGAGTAGAAGATAATAAAATTGTAATAACATACTTAGAATGTTGCTTAAAAATATTAAAGCAAAGAGGTTAGCTCAAACAGTTGAATAGATAAAGAAGTAATACGTGGAGTAAAATCTTTTTTGAACCTATTTTTTTCTCCTTTTTTGCATCAATTCAGGACCATTTTTTTAGATCTTAAAACTGTTTGTTTTCGATAAATTTACCAATCGATGAATTTATCATTTAAATTATACTTTAACTGCCCTTAAATTTTATATATATCTATTAAAAAAATGATGATACCAACTTACCTGATAATTAATTTAAAGTTTTTTCTGTATTTGAACATTCAACCTTCCATTCCGACATATGTATATATATTGATAATCTTTTTAAAGACTCTTTAACCAACAGTCTAACCCGTGTTTCTTACCCAATGCTCCTTTAATGGACATTTAATTTCTGTAGATGTATTCATAAGTAAGTTTTCAAAAGACTGACTAACATTGAGATTGAAATGTATTGACTTACGTATGTACATCCGGGTAAACAGGATACAATGCTGTGATTTCAAATACAAAATACTTTGATTAACCTGAGTACATACTTCAAGTAGTGGGAACAACATAGTTTATCAATATTAAAGAGGGACACAGATGCAACTTTTTCACTTTTTCACAAGAGAAAATTGTTGTCAATGTAAACAAATAGTAAAAAACATAATTGAGGTACATAAATTACATACTATGGGCTTAAAGCCACGTAAGCCTCATTGAGTCTGAGTGTATTCTCATCGGTTGAAACATGATGAATACTTGAAAAACTGATAGGAGTTGAAAAAAATACCAGATGTAAATAAATTTTGCAGAATAACGGGATATAAAAACTCCTAAAATCTCCTTTTTTATTCAGTTACAACTTTGTCACTTTATCAATCATACAAAAACCATTATGAAAGCCGCTATTGCCTGTATCTTCCTTTTTGGATTGGCCGTTGTTGCTGCTCAAATGGATGGTGGTTGCTCCAAAACTAGTCCATGCCCAATTCCAGGTGACGAATGCTTTACCTTTGGTGCAGAAAAAGGTGTGTGCTTCAAAGTGTGCCAAACTGATGGAGATTGTAGAGAAGGATCCATTTGTAAAGAAGCCGACAAAACTGGCAAGAAAATCTGTAATCCTGAAAAACCTGAGCTCTATGTTCCAAATGGTGATGAAGAATAATAAATGTAGCCCACATTTAAACGTATATTTATTGTTAAAAACTGTCTCTCATTGGTTAGCTTTGTTTGTTTCTTTTTGAAATATTAAAGTTTTGAATTGCTGAATTGTCTCTTCATTAATTACTATTTTCTTGATGCCATACAATGGTACCCCCACTTTGGTATTATGCACACATCAATATATGTAATTACTAAGTGTACTTTTATCATCTATTGATCTGTGACCTCTCTCCCATAAATATGTCACTTCTCTATTTTTATTGTATCCTTCAAACTTTATCAACCTTGATCATAACTTATTAAGAACTAATCCATGACAATATTCTCAAAAACTAATGGATCTTGTGAACAGTAGAAAAATCAAAAGCTAACAATGAGATAAGCCGTTTAGTCTCTGATTAGTGTTGATTTGTTCAACTCGTGTAATTTGTAACCAGGCAAATATGTATGTGAATATTCCTACTACAATATAAAAAAATAGTCGAATAGTTCGAAATTGATCTTTCATAGAGTGATTTTGAGCCTATTTTCTTTTTGAAGACTAAGGTTGAGAGAGTCATTAAAATTTGCGTTGAAAGTCTATATGTTAACATCTACAGTCAGCAATTTTCCTAAATAACTCACTCTATATGGAGTTATCCAAGAGATCTGTTGTAGTCTATATAAATATGATTTATTATTTATTTCGCGATAAAATTTCAAAGAACCAAATTTTCGCTTAATCCCCAGTGTGTGCCCCTGATAAAGTATGACCGTATGCAAGAAATGAACAAAGAGATAGAAATAGCAACTATTGACATCAAAGTGTGAATCATTTTCTTTTTTAATAGACACTTGTTGTCACTCTGATTTGCTCTGAAGGAAGGAACTTTTTTATTCAAAGAATTAATGATTGACTGTGCCTAGTGTATAATAATCTATTTGAGGACTTGAATGGATGTTATTCCTTTGTTCAAAATTGTTGCTCTAATACCTTAGTATGAATGTAAATAGACATAATTTTGACAAAACCTCTCTTTATGCATTACAAAGTGCTGACATTAGTACATCGTTGAATCATTCTTTTAGTTTATTGATTCGTATCCCTGAATGGAGTTTTTCATTCTATCAGTACATTGTTCATATATATTCTTATTGTTTTGGGATTCTTGATGAATTGTCTTTTATCTGAGTTATTTTATATGAATACTTGATTTATTTACAGCCAAAGACTTCAGTAGGTACTTAAATAAATAAAAACAATTTGTTGAAATAGTTGAAATAACATTACTCATTAAAAATTTGAATACAAACATTTGAAATTTGTGGATGAGAATGTGACTCAAAATATTTTAAATTCAGATAATTTACGAATAAGAATGGGAATTTGTGTATTTAATACATGATTAGTACATAATCTGTTTTCTTATATTGACCACTGTTGCTTCTCAAACCGTACTATTTCAAAGAAAAACCATTAAGAAATACGGGTAATGAATCTTTTTTTAATGAAAAGCGAATTTTGAGTCTATCCATAATCATATTAAATCAATTTTAATGCCATTGATTTCCCTGCATTTATCTTAAGGATATCATATTGAAAAACCTATATACTTGGAATTGAAGCAAAAGGGGTTGTAGTATCTTAAAGTTAATTAATTATCACATTTCTTTAATTGTTTGTTTAAAACAACAAATAATTTGATCCATGAATTAACTCTCATTTTCAAAGTCATGAATCTTGAAATGGTATTCAATCAAAATAGGTGCAAAAAATATCATTCCTTTGTTAAAAAGAGGAGGGGAAATAATTCCAGGGTATGGGGAAGGCATTCATTGAATTCAAGACTTTTATTACGATTTGATATTCTACAACCTATATATGAGCAATGATTCCGATCACTTGTCTGCAATACCCCTCCCCGATTTTTGTTTTGTTTTTTGGGAAGGGGGATCAATAAATTTGAATTGTATTTTTTATGCATGAAATCATTTCCACGTGTTTCTTTACACAATTAAAGGTTTGTGTCCGCTCAAAATCTCGACTTTCAAGAAGAAGATGAAGAAATATTTCACCAAAGCATAGGGTAGTTATATATAATTTTGGCTTGTACGGTACCTTAGGGCATGTGAAGAAGTAGTAACGTCCCTTTGAATTAATTCATAATACTTAGACTCGGCTCTTTTAAATCAGAAAGGTGTCAGCTGATGCAAACAGATCAAGGGAGAATAAATTTTATTTTTGTTTCTGTACAAGAAATGGAACTCCAGGACTGTTACTCAACTAAACCATGCAATGATTCAAATATGGAATGTGTTTTATTTAATTCACTATCTGGAATGTGTATAAAAGCTTGTCAAAGAAACTCCGATTGTAAAGCCACATTTACATAGTTGTATCGAAAGAGAGGAAGGAAAGGAAGTACTGTTCCTCTTCAATGGTGAATATGGGAAAAACACTAAGGACCCACTAATACAAATAAAGTTGATTTATTTTAATCTTTATAAAGCCACTTTTTAAAAAAAAAAACTTTTGTTTCATATAATAAAATTTGTAATGACCAAATTAAGTTTCTTGTTCGATATTTTTAATGACTCTCTTTACAACGATCCAACACGTTTCTTACACTATACCTCTTCAAGGGACATTCAACTTGCGTATGAGTGTACATCAGTGCATCTTTAAAAGACTCTCTAACATTCGGATTAAAATATATTCAATTATGTACATTCCGAATATCAAGTACAAAAAGTATTGAATAATCTAGGAACATAATCAAAGTAGTGGGAATACAGAAAATGTATCATCGATACAGATGCAATTTCTTCATGACTTGGTGAAACAAGAGATGGGATAACTCTTGTCAAAATGAATTGTAAAGGATATAATTAAGGAACAGATATTGCATACTATGGACTTAAGATCCACGTAGGCTTTAAGAAAAACTTCTTTACTCTCATTGGATAAAATGTAATGCATGCATGGAAAATCTAAAGGAGTTGAAAAGAGACCAGATGTAAATAATTGTAAAGAATAATGGGATATATAAACTCCTAAAGTTTCCTTCCTGAATCAGTTACATCTTTGTCACTACATCAATCATCAAAAATCATTATGAAAGCTGCTGTTGCCTGTATCTTCCTTTTTGGATTAGCCATTGTTGCTGCTCAACTTGAGGAATTTAATACATGCTCCGAAACTAACCCATGCAAAGAGGCCAGCCATGAATGCATCCTAGTGGGCGAACACAAAGGTATGTGTTTCAAAACGTGCAAAGCTGAAAATGAATGTGGAGAAGGATTCACATGTAATGATTCAACGGGGGATGGCAACAAAGTTTGCGTTCCTAAAGCTGATGACCCTATTGATTTTAGGAATGAAGAGATCATTGAAGAGATTGTGGAATAATTACTTTCGTCCACATTCAAATATAAAATCATTGTTCTAAACTTTATATCATAAGTTTGCTCCTTGTGCTTCTTTTTGAAATAATAAAGTTTTGACTCCTGAATTGTCCTATATTTGTTAATTACAATTTTCTTGATGCCCTACCTTGATTTTATCGGTAGGCTCTATTACATCTTGAGAAGCAACCGCTTAATCACAAACCGCATTGTAGTAAAAAACATCATTTTTGAAGAAAAATTATGCTTGGCAGTCAAATACGACGTTTGTACAATTATAATTCTATAATGTTTTGTTGTTGTTGTCATATAATAAGAATACCACGTGGGTATTTTAAACAATCCTTCCATCTTGAGGTCATATATAATTCTTTCGAAATATTATCACTACATATTTTCTGTTTCCAATTCAAAAAGAGTGTCCATACATCAACCTTAAGGAAGATCTTTTTAAGAAGAGTGCAACAAAGTACATAGAACCTTTTCCATCTTTTTTAAAACCATACCACTATAAATCTTGTAGGATGTATTGAATAATGTTCGAAGCCTTAGGTTTTCTATTTTTCTTGGGTTTGATTAAATTATTATGATATTACTTTTTAACAATACAAAAAGGCTATAAATAAAGATTACATATACATACACATTCTAAATTCCCTTTTAACATAAAAATTCTAAACATTAAATATTGTTTTAGTAAAATATAATAATTTGTATTTTAGCAATTTATAAATATAATTTATTTTTTTTGTTTCAAACAGTCCATGTTCTGGTTGTCATTCCCTGTTTGTGTTGCGTGCAATTAACTTTACACCATTCTTGCTTTTGTACATCATTAACACTTCTATTCTACGTTTCATCATTGAAAGTTTTGATTTATTCAATAACTTTCACTTGGAGATCCGGGTTCTATTTGAGGAGGATTCCATTGTTTTGTTTTCATGAAACTAGAGCGTTACTTGCGGAAAAATGGGGTTCCCTTGTTTGACAATTTAATAGTGTTTTGTTGAATTCTACGATTTTTTTAAATTATGTACATCATTCAGGGTATTTAATTTGTCGGGCTGTTTATTTGGCGAGATAAAAACTCATAGTTTTTGTATGATTGTAAAAAAACTGACGTCACGACCAAGGTAGCCATTTAAACCAAAAGCTCACTCAGATACCACAGCGAGCTTTTTAGGATAAACAAAAACACACTGTATTCTCCCTTCAGCTGTTTTTTATCAGTTGACTCTTTTGATTTAATGCAGCTGACTCTACGTGTTATGAGCTCCAAAAGGGTATTAGTATTATTATTTATGATTTTGATACATAAATATAAAATATATTAAATCAAGGATTGCGCGCCCTTTTTTTTGAATTTTTGAATAATAAGCAAGTTTTAACGAATGATTTGTAGCTTATTGGTAGAATTTATGAATGTATAGTATATCTAAATAATAACTCTGCCCAAATTTAAAAAGTTGGTAACAAGAAATGTACAAAAGGATAGCAGCTACCAGTTGTTTTTCCAAATTTTTCCTTGTCCAAGGTTGTGAGTGAACAAAAAAGAAACATAAACAAATACTTTCAACGTAACCTGATCTAATAGGTAAAATCAAGATGTGGCATTAAGAAAATTAATGAACAGACAATACAGGAATCAATACTTTATTATTTCAAAAGAAACAAAAAAAAAGCTAACCAATGACAGACAGTTTTTAACAATGAATATACGTTTAAATGTGGGCTAAACTTCCTCTAATTTATCTACTTCTACGATTTCAATATCTTCCTCAATGCTCTCTTCATCATGTGATGTATCAGATTCTTCATCATCCGATTCATTAGACTCTTCACCACTATATGCCTCAATTTCTTCATCATCAGGTTCTTCATCATCAGGAACGCAGACTTTTCTGGAGGAGTCATCCATCTCTCCTTCAACACAATGGTATCCCTCTTCACAGTCCTTTGTAGCTTTACAAAACTTGAAGCACAAACCATCTTTGCCTTCCTCCGTCATCATGCATTCATGATCCTTCTTGCATGGCTTAGTTTTGGAGCATGAGGCAAAGTCCTCAATTTGAGCAGCAACAACGGCTAATCCAAAAAGGAAGATACAGGCAACAGCAGCTTTCATAATGGTTTTTGTATGATTGATAAAGTGACAAAGATGTAACTGACTCAAGAAAGGAATTTGAAGAGTGTATATATCACATTATTCTTTACATTTAGTTACATCTGGTCTAAATGCAACTTCTATCAATTTCCTAAATATTCATCACGTGTTATCCAATGAGAGTACAGTAAGAGTCTCTAGGACTTACGTGGATCTTAAGTCCATAGTATGTAATTTCTGTACCTTAATTAAGTCTTTTTCAATTCATCTTGACAACAGTTATCCTATTTCTTGTTTCATCAATTCATGAATAAACTACACCTGCGCCTCTTTATTGATAATAAATTGTCTTATTCCCACTGCATTAATTATGTTCCTAGGTTAATCAAGATTGTTTGTACTTGATGTCCGATCTTTATATTATATATATCGGTATTTTCACATAACTGCATACATTTTAATCCGAATGTCTTTTGAAGATATACTTATGTTGAATGTCACCTGAAGAGGCATAATGTAAGAAACGTGTAAGATGATTCGTAAAGAGAGTTAGTAAAAAGATTTTTAATTTGTCAGAGTGTTAGATATTTTAAATTAATTATCAGGTAGGTAGCCATTGTTTTATATATTATATTTAAAGGAAATTTAAGTTTAATTTAAAGGACTCATTTCCATGAAGGACATAAACACTTATGGTATATATTTATGAGTCTGATGCAATTAATTTATATAATATGTGCTGTAAGAAGTTTTTATGGCTTTAAATGAAGTATTTAAAGTCAAGTTATAAATATTTGACACTTAATTCAGCAGAATTAAGAGTCAAAGATTTTATAAACTTTTATGAATTTGACCTTGAAGGATCGACTAATCAATGTATTATTTTTCAAAATAATAAAACTTTCGACAGATTGACTTCCCAATTATTCCACATTCATAAACTTTATAGGGTATCATTATATTATTCAATATATATATATGTTCACTAACTTTGATAGAAGATAATACATTATAAATCATGGAACAAAGTTTGATATTACTCCAACTTTTGTATGAATTTATTTGAAAGAAGTAACACATATGTAGCATAGAATACGCAATTTATTTCTTGGAATATACGTAAATATATATATATATATATTGCATTTCAAAATGGACTCTAGACAATTCTTTTTTGATACAAGCATTTATTTCCGATAATGAATTGGCCTCTCCTTATTCAAAGCCTCCTTTGAGATGCAAACGTTGTCATCTCCGTCCGTCATGCACTCAGAATCCCCAGAGCAGTAATATCCTTCATAGCAGTAAGGTAGACAAACATTTATAGTACCCGAACCTACTACCACGCATTTATGTCCTGATGGACAGTCCTTGGAACTTCTACACGTGTTCAGATCAATTGCAAGTCCGGATCCAAGGAGAAGGATTACAAAGACGACTCCAATCATTTTCTTCAAGTGTTGTACAATAAATGGTGTCTTGAGGGGGGGATCGAAGGTCTTTTTATGATGAAGGATTATTCTTTGCATCTGTTTTCCGTTGCATTCCTGGGAAATGACGTGATTTTATGGGGTGTGTGTATTGATCAAAATGGAAAAATTTGTCTTTTAAATCATCAACTAAAGGTAATTTGTAGGAATGTAAATAGATTCAAAAAAGCAAAAACAAAAACAATTCAAAGACGTCGATGCATTGTACTTTTCCTTTGATGTGGTGAAGTGAAAGGCCCCCTTTACATTTAATATTTTAAGGGAAGATACCTTCTTGGGGGATCCAAATTTCAGGTTAATGAAGGTAAATGTTAAGAACCAAATTAAATAATAATAATAATAAAAAAAAGGCCATAATTTTTGGGACAAACTTTGAAAGAGGCTCACTGATCCATATAAATGTTCCACTCTACTACAACTAGGAAGGATTTAAGCTATTTATTACATTACTAATAACACAGGTCAACAAATTTGAAATGTCAAAAAACCCTAAGGAGTATAAGAATATTCTAAGTTATTTTGTTTTGCATGCTGATTTCAAAACTGTAAAAATTTTATTTGAGAGTCCAACGGTTTTTTGAGAAATTGGATCCTACTATCTGAGCTAATTTGGCCCATTTTCCAACTTCAACTTCAATTATAGCCTAGAAGGAACCTCATTTTGTGCATTAAAAATTAATGACCGACTAGTGTATTTAATGCAAATTCCATTTCCAGTCTTTGTTTTGACTTAAGGAGGATCCTGAGAGCATAGGCAGTGGGAGTAGGCCCAAAAGTCGGTCAAAACATTTGACCTTAAATAACTCCTTCAATATTACTACATGAAATGAATTAATATGGACTGCATTTAAGAACTGAGACCCATATTTTTTCAAACGAGATGTCAAGCGTTCGATAAGAATCCTTAACTCAAAAGAAATTGCACATTTAAATGTGTAAACTTTCATTCAATTTCGAGCAAAAGTCCACTCGAAATCAAAGACTCTCGATATAAGGATTACGAAGTTAGCTTAAATCCTTCTACACGCTACTACTTCAGTCTATTGCAGTTGTTTCTTAGTTTGAATTATATCTATCAATGAGTCGATCCTCTCATGAAAATATTCATAAATGAGTGTTGGACTTATTTCATGAAATACTTATTTTTCTTTCAATTCTATATCAATAACTCATATACAGATCATAATAAATAGTAATGGTACTACCAAATAATGGAGGCATTACATGTAATGATGACTTGAGCACCAAATTACGTAGCTTTCTCTGAATAAAATTTAAAAAAAAAACAATAAATCATCATAAAATTCAGACTTTGAACATTAGCAATGACATCGAAATATAAAATAGTTTTTTTATTATTTTTAAAAACTTTTATGGCTATTTCTTATGAAGTAAAAATGGCTAGAAAAAAAAAGGATTGACGTTTTCTCCTTTTTCTCTTCTAAATTCCAGGATCTTTTTATGCTTCCGTTCTACAAATGTTGGAAGCATTAGAGTTTGAAAAAAAGTACAAATAAATACATATTCTAACGTCATCCACAAAAGTCTTGTGGAGTTCTTTTGCACCTCATTACACCTACACATGCAAAAGCTTAGGGTATTATTGCAATAACATAGTCATTATAAATAAATATATTAAATGCTACATGTAGAATCATTGAACTAACAAATAACTGTGCTTGACTCCCATAATCTCCCTCTCAATGAGGTGTGTACGAAGTGAACATTTCCGCTATAAAGGCATACACGAACCTGAGTAATATTGAATAAACAATCCAATTAAGGGAGTATATTCCTTGTTAGTGAATGTATCATCAGAAGAAGTGGCCTACAAATCTCTACTCAAGCAGAGTTTTGATCAAAAGTAAGAAAATAATCACCAAAGGATTAATCAAAGTTAATAACTAATTAAAGAATATAAATGTACTCTGCACTCACTTTTAAGAAAAATCATCCTAGGTTGATTTTGTTTGACGGGCTAATTACTAAAAAAAAACCTTTGAAAAAAAGCCATTCCTTTTTCATGATTTTTTTTAACTTTTTTGTTATAAGAAAATAGATGAATAACAATCCAGGAGAAGAGTTTTGGATAGTCAAGAGTGTCAGCCTTCATTGGATCAATGATACTTTATTTGCCTCCCCTATTATGGCCTTTCATACACCTAGAATCTGTCAATTTATTTTTCTTTAATTCTAATTGAAAACTTTATGTGTCTCAAAGTGCAGATTTGCATATCCTTCATAAGATTCATCAGAATAGTTTATTCAATGGAAATACAAATTTAAAGCAAACTCATTTTAGAGAAAGATTGAGATGATCAATGTCCTATGTATTCTGGATCCATTTGAAAAGGGGAGTCAGAGTAGGTAACTTTTACAATCCTATACTTTAAAAAAAAAATGCTATTGACAGAGGAGGCTTCAAGTGAGCTTTTTTGTTCACTCGCAACCCCGAGTCACAAAAAGGAAAGGAAATATTTGGAAAAACAACTGGGTGCTAGCCTTCTGTATATTCCTTGTTGCCAACTTTTTAAATTTGGACAGAGTTATTATTTAGATAATCTATACATTGATAAATTCTACCAATGGTATACAAATCAATCCTTAACACTTGGCTAATATTTAAAAATTCAAAAAAAGGGCGCGCAATCCATTATTTAATGTATTTTTTATATATTATCAAAATCATGAATAATAAAAATACCCTTTTTGAGCTCATAATATGTAAAGTCAGCTGCTTTAAATAAGGTGAGTCAGCTGATCAAAAACAGCTGAAGGGAGAATACAGTGTATTTTTATTTATCCTCAAAAGTTTGTCGTGAGAATTCCAGGAACTTTGAATTACTAATGATCGTTAGACAAGTCATGGATTACTCAACTAACTTATCAAATACAGTATAAGGACCATAAAAACTATTCACATTACCAGCTGCTTGACTTGTGTTTTCGCCTTTATCTAAGAAAATTTGTAAAAAAAAGTGTGGTATTTTCTCCTTGCTGGTGTTCATCTTTGAATCGCACTCAAACTCAACTGAGTTAAACAATCACAAACCTGCTCTAAAAGTTTCTTTAGTACAAAATCTCATCTTTCTAACGCCATCTAGTGATATATAATCGTACTTTTACAACGTGAGATATAGATCACTACTATAGCCATCTATTGCAAAAATAATGGATTTCTTATTTCTAGACCTAATTTTGCCACGTATTATAATTACACGTTTCAATTATTGTACTATATACATTAATTTATTATTATACACTCCATCCCACCCACCCACGATATCTTCTTCAATTTCGATGATGTTATCGTCAAATAATATGATATCCCTGAACTACAAAGAGAGAAATTTTGTTATAATTTGAGTTTATATATATATGTATATATATCATATTTATTTATAATTAAAGCATATCTATTTATTATCGAGTTCATTAAAAGTCTTAATCACATTCCATTAGAAGGTTTCAATCTAGCACTGAATAAAATATATATGTATATATTGATTTAATGCATTTTAGAGTCAAATTTAGCTACTCTGCCGGAGGACGGGGGCTCAAGGAGTTATTTGGATTGGACTTCCTGCATGTAATACTCATTCTTGAGGCATTAAGGTTAATACAGCAAGTACAATGTTAACAAAAAAGGGCCCAAGTCTTCGTAATAATAATTAGTTTACGACTTATTAGGCTAAAAATATATAACCTTCTGCCTCTCATCAATGGTTTACATACATAATGTTATTATTTATTATTGATGTCTTCATTTGTATATATAAAGGAGAATAGCAGCTTGTAGCTCAATAAAACGTCATGACAGCTCAAGCTGCTTCCCTCTCAACATTCATCAAATTGTCAATTGAGTTACAACCAGGTTGTTTTTTAAAAGACCAAAGTGCATATTTTTTACATTCTTAATGATGACGTTTCAAGTTTATTCATGTCGTAAACTACTCTATGGCTAGATCACGAAACCTTACTTTTTCAAAAAGGAGGAGTCCATTGGCCCCATAGAGCCCTCTTTTGATTTTAGATACACTAATTGTATCTGATATTAGAGTTTTTTTAATTGAATCTATACCTTTTCAAATTCAATATGGGAATAAGCAAGTTCAATATGGGAATAAATAATAAAAATAATATTCATGAAATTTAATATATGTAATAATAATTTTTTTTAGAATCTCATGTCAACAAAATTAATCACATCTACAAAACGATTCTGGATGCTAGCAATACAATTATTACAAATCATTGAGGTAATTTCATTTAGTCTTTCTTCAATTAATTGTTCTATTTAGAGCTCTTGATCTTTGCTCCGAAATGCTTAAATAATTTCTTTAAGTATTTAACATATTTTCAATTTTTATATATAGCGAATTTTCTTTTCACAAAGGCTTTTAATATTGACCAAATATGCTCAATTAGATTGCTTATTCCCATATTGAACTTACTTATTCCCATATTGAATTTGAAAAGGTTTAAAGTGTTATTTTTTTTGTTTTTTTTGTTCTTCCTTTTAAGTCTGTTCATGTGACATTTTAGAGCAATTTGAAATACCTCCAAAGGAGTAATCAAAATATTCTTTAATAAGAAATATGTTATCCAACTTTTCTTTTTGAGAAAATAAATAAAATATATTTGTATCCTTATGGAAATCTTTTTTCTTTTTTTTTTAATGTAAAAGAAAACAAAATATATCATTGATGAATTTATTTTTAGATATTATCTCTAAAAGAAATCTATGAAATTGAATATAAAAGTGAAATTAAATATCTTTTCAAATATAAGAGTACCTAATCAATCCAAATTCAATTTGTCACACGTAATTTGATGAATATAGAAAAGGATTGGATGAACAAATTACCTTCCTGAATATAATTCAAACGGAAGTTGTATCTTCATCTCACATAACCTACCCATATTTTAAAGAAGGCAGATATTGAAAAATTTTCAATTATGACTCTCTGTATAATTACTTAGTTGAAAGTGACGCCATGTTATTGACATGGCTGTCATTAATATAATAAGTAGAAATATATGAGAACGAAACAAATTTTCTTGATCAAAAATATTCAAGGAAACTCCAATTTAAGATATCTTTAATAACGAGAAAAAAAAACTAAATTAATGTACCCTATATGGACAACTTTGATGCTTAAGAGATTTTGTTGAGTTGGCTCTTTTAACAGTACATTTTGTTTTCTAACGCTGTTATCATTTTTCCTTTATTACTGAGGGGAGAACATCTACATGTATTAAGGCCAATAAAGCAAATAAAATGTAAACAAAAAAGGGCTCAAGTCCTCGTATAATAATAATTATTAGTTAAAAATATACATATAATTTCCTGATATTAATTTCAGTTAATTTTCTGCCTCTCATCTATGGTATACATACATAATGTTATTATTTATTACTGATGTCTTCATTTGTATACATATATAAAGGAGAATAGCAGCTATTAGCTTAGTCAAACATCATGACAGCTCAAGCTGCTTCCCTCTCAACATTCATCAAATTTTCTCTTTCTTTTTATTTTAAACACCCCATTTGCATATCGATACTCCTCGAACAAATGGAGTCCATATTCTTTTCAGAAGAACCATTTTATTTATTTGTTTATTTAAGTTAATTGATCCAAAGAACATTTATGGATAATTTTGTAACTTTGGATATTATTAAAAGTATTTAAATAGTCTTTGAGAGTATCTAACTTTGAAAAATTTACACAAAAGGTATTATTACTCTGTTGTTAAAATCAAAGGAAATTAGAAGGGCAAAAGGTCTGTAACCATCTTTGTTCTTTAATGTGTTAGAATATGGAAAGATAAAATAATCATTAATTAGTCGTTTAGTCAGAAAAAGCAATAATAAAAAAATATTACAAATAATCAATAGATATTTGGACTATGAAAGTAGGAAACCAAGAAAAATTCATGAATGACTCTAGAATTGATTATGACTTTGTATTGTTGTTGTTTAATACGAATACAAAGTTTGATTTGTAAAGTAATTTTTTGGACAGATTGTATATGAGCAAAAAATACCGGGAAATTTGAATTTAATTTTTTGAGGGATCCCGATCGAGATACATGTTTTTTGTTTCTAAGTTGACACATCTTGTCACTGACAAAACAGCTGATGGGAGAATACAATGTATTTTTGTTCATCCTAAAAAGCTCGTCGTGATAATTACGTCGATTTTTTATGTGCACTCGCAACTTGACTTTCAAACACGTGTAGCTTTTTTGTTCACTCCCAACCTCGACTGGCAAAAGGGAAAGGAAATATAATTACCCTGCTACCCTTCTGTATTTTCCTTCTAACCAACTTTTTAATATTGGGCAGAGTTATTATTTAGATATACCATGCATTGATAAATTCAACCAATAATATACAAATCAATCCTTACTACTTGTAATATATTCAAAATTCAAAAAAGGGCGCGCAATCCTTGATTTAATATATTTATTATATATTTTCAAAATCATCAATAATATTAATACCCTTTTTGAGTTTCTAACACGTAGAGTCACCTGCTTGAAATCAAAAGAGTCAGCTGATGAAAAGCAGCTGAAGGGAGAAATCATATGTAGCCTTTTATTTATTCCAAATAGTTTGTCATGAAAAGGGATAGGAAAAATTAAAAAAAAAGAAAAGAAAAAGAGGTTCTTACTTAAACTTTTTCCTTAGTAATGAAAAGAGAAACAAGGGCTTTATGGGTGATGTATGCTTCCAAACAAAATGGCTCTCGACTTCTAGAGTAGTGATGAGGTCACGTCAAAGTAATATTATAGTCAATAATATGAACATTTATTTATATATATACATATATATACAAAAGGGGCAATTTATACAAGAAATGGCGAGAGGCAATCAAATGATTGCTTCCATATGCTTCTTTACATACTTTCTATCCAACTACATACTTGACTTGCCTATATTTTACTACTAATACTATATACATAGTATAGTGCTCTATCTACATTAAAATAAATAGGCATAATTATGATGAAGAATGGGTGTAATCCATCTTAGATGTTAATAAAATAAATTGGAGTTTGTATTTATACACATTAAACAAACATTCATTCAAAGTAAGTCGTTTAATAGTAATAATCCTTAATCTCATTGCATCTCGCAACCTTTCAAAGAAATTTGATACAATTTATTATTCATTTAAAAAAGTAGGGAATTGTTTTCATCATTCATAGCCATTCATAGTGTCAGTTTATTTGAATAATTAAACGAATCAACGTTCTTTTTATAGTTAGTTCGTTTAATCAGAGGAAAAGAAATAAACAAATCCACAGGTGACAACAAAATTGCACCGTGCGATTAAGATACTTTATTTGAATTTTTTATTTAGATACAAATAATACACTAAATATTTATTAAAAAAAAGATAAGTAATTTATAGTCATTAGAATTAACATATAAAATGTGGAGTTGAAAAGTGATGAGCACACACGTCATTTTGTTTCTGAAGGAGACGACTCTGTTTGACAGATGTTCACACGGGGTGGATTGTTTCTTTGTTTGGATGGATGGAAACAACACTTAGTAGTAGGAGGATTTTAGAGAAATGGCAAATTGCGAGATTCAATATTTCTTTTTTACCATTGTAGACTGGAGTTGATTCCAAGTTTGGAATTTAGTCCAAACATAGCCCTAAATTACTCCTCATGAGTTAATTTTACGCACCAAATAAAGAAAGTAACTTTTAATTCATTTTTAGTTCCATGTTTTTGTCTCTTTTTTTTTTTACAGATAATCATATAAAATATTAAGTTAGTGTCATTATCCATTAAATTAGTTAACCCTTCTCCTTAAATTCTATTTATTTTATTTTTTTTTCGAGGAGTGAGGACAAACATTTATCTTGTCTCAAATAGTATTCTTTTCATAGATGTCACGTTCTATTCTGATCATACCGTATTTATATTTTGTAGTACTCTACATAAAAATTATTATTTTAACTCTCAATCCTTCATTCAAGAAGTTTAAAAGGAATACACGGCCCAAAATAAGTATGAAATTTTTTGAGAATCTGACAGTTTTTGAGAAATCGGACACTACTTTTTGAGTTTTTTTAGCTCATTTTCCAACTTCAACTTCAATTTAAGCCTAAAAGAAACCTCGTTTTGTGGAGATTCCATTTCCAATCTTTGTTTTGACTTACGGAGGATCCTAGGGGCATAGGCGGCGGGAGTAGGTCCAAAAGTCGATCAAAACGTACTTTGACCTTAAAGAACTCGTTGAATATTACATGAAATGAATTAATAATGAATGCATACAAGAGATGAGATCCACAGCTTTCAAACGAGATGATGTCAAATGCTCGATAAGAATCCCTAACTAAAGAGAAATTTTCATCCAATTTTGTAGCAAAATTTCGCTAGAAATCAGTGACTCACGGTAGAGCAAGTGAAATCGACAAAAGGATTTCAGCTGATTTCTTAATTCTTCTGCGTGCTACTACTTTAGTAGCTCCACCGTGATTAAAAAAAAAATTTTACAGATCAGAAATCAAGTTGCAAAATTTAATAACTTTCATTAGTTTTATACCTCTTAGGATTTTTGACATTTCAAATTTGTTGACCTGTGTATTTAGAGGATAATTAATTGTAGGGAATGAGAAGGAGGGAAATCGAGAGTAGATCAAAAAATGACTCGTACCTGATACGTTTTGATGTTGAATAAGGTGCAGTAGTGCTCGATAAATCTATACCAGACAAAATAAAAGTTGTTTTTTGCCCCCCCCCCCTCCATAATGGAATATGATGGGGAATAGTGTTACTGTGACACTTGATGGCAACTAAAAATGAATAAAATGGATTGAATTATATATAAAATCATTTTTTTTTTTAATAAAGAAATATCTAGTTACATAAGTATGTAAATGAAATCACAATGCAGAGACTCTCAAAGAATGTCGATAGAAAATTGAATTGCATTGAAATGAATGCATTCCATGTAGTTATAACAACAACAAATAATAATAATAATAACAAACAGAAGAAAAGTAAATACAAAATGTGATGATTTTTTTTTGTCATTATTGTTATTGCTATTTGAATGGATGCTCTATGTGGATAGAAAATAGGGATGTGGTTCTTGGGATCGAATTTGATCTTGAAAAAATTAATATTGGCTTTTCAAGAGCTAAATTAAACAAGTTCCTTTTCTTTTACCAAATCAAAAATAATAAATAAAAATCTAAATTTTGTCTCGTAACCTCCCTCCAAGACATGACCTTAAAAGGTCATTAAAAGGGTCATAAAATTAAAAGGGTTTGAGAGGCACATAAACGAAATTCTTTTGTAGTGACAAAGTTCATTCAACTACAATTTCTTTTGGATGACCACCACCACGGACATGTTTGGTGAAGTCAAAATCCTTGAATCCAGTTTTCTACCACATTTTTCGCAGTAATTGACCGAATTTGGAGGAATCGCGTGAGTGAGGCGGCCAATTGACTGTTTCATTTCTGGAAATAACACGTTTTTCAATCTATCAAATGATTTCTAATCCATTAAAGTATTGAGAAAAGTAGTCTTGATCACAAGACGTTACCTTTTCACATTCCATTTGAGAATAGAGACATACTAAATGATAATAGTAACACACATTTTGAGAACAACTCCATTCTATTTGAGAATTAAATAAATACATTTATAATTTTGTTATAAAAATTCCATATATTTCTCCCTCATTGCTTTAGTCCTACCTTTCCTTGAATATTTGCAACCGAACATTTGTCAATGTGTAGGACATCCCATCCAATTGGCATCTCAGGTGGGTTTCGTGCTTCTAAACGTTGCCCAAAAGGAATTAAGAACAAGGACCTTTAGTGTTACTAAACAGTTGACTTAATAGAATAGGCGGACCATATTGTGTTCTCGATGGTTATCGAGTAACTTGGAGTTGAAGTTCAGCCTCCAAGTTTGTCGGCTGAAATGCCCGACTTAACCGCCGTTGCTTGTGGGACACCCAGACTTGCAGCGGCAAGTTCACGCATATTCCCATTTTCAGAATGGGTTCTGCCTTTCTTTCCGTGTCAAACACTCTCTTTTCCCCTCAGGGTTGTATGTCTCATCATTAAGGATATGATTTTTTTTTATTTATTGATTATCATATAGTATGGAATTGTTCCAAATAGTGTGTCACTATTCATAAACTTCCATACTTGTTCCATTGAGTGTGTAACTATTCTTAGGAATGTAAATAATATGCAAATCGGGCTTGAAAAAAAGAAAGAGAAAATCAACTTGGTAACTTTGACAATTTGATGAATGTTGAGAAGGAAGCAGCAGCTTGAGCTGTCATGACGTTTTACTGAGCTAATAGCTGCTATTCTCCTTTATATTATATATACAACAATAAATAATAACATAGATGAGAGGCAGAAAATTAACACAAATTAATGTCAGGAAATTATATATTTTTAGCTAATAATATAATTATACGAGGACTTGAGCCCTTTTTTGTTTACATTTTATTTGCTTTATTACTAACCTTAATGCATGAATTCGTCCTTCATGGTAGATCTTTACTATCAGGTAGATATTGTTCTCCCCTCAGTAATCAAGGAAAAATGATAACAGCTTTGGAAAGCAAAAAGTACACTTGTTTGAAGAGCCAACTCCACAAAGTCTCGCACTCGGCATTTTGCATATTATTTACATTCCTAACTATTCTCATTTAATATGTCACTGTTCCATTTAGTATGTGACTATTCTCATTTAGTATGTGAAAAGGTCTAGTACAAACATGGAAAGGAAAGAAAATTCAATTATAATATTAAGAGGGGGACACTTTATTGATTTCCCAAAAGGTCTATGTCTATCTAAAAACATAATTCTAAATCTTTATTTATATAATCGTGTAAATGGCTTAGTACATACAATCATTGATGAGTCTCTACCTAATGCACTGTGGTGAAATGATAATAATAATGGACCAAGATCATACCACAGAGGAAATTTATATATATATATATATATGCATGACTATTTATCATTGAAAAATGTCAACATTGTTCAATAATATCGGTAAACCATATTGGTAAGTACATGATGATATTATATGTATATTAAAACTCTCATCATTCAACTCTGCTTTTTAGCAGATCTCTTATGAGGGATGATGAGCATTATTTATCAGACTATCAGACATCAATATCCGTTATTACCTAGTAATAAGGACGGTAATCTATCAATATATAATATATATATATATATATATATATATATATATATATATATAATTTATTTGAATGTGTTCCTTCGCCGAATTTCTTTTTATATTAAATATATCTCAAAAGTTTTTTCATTCTAATTAATATATGATATATGTACTTTCATGACCCAGAAATCTATCCCTCTACAAAACAATCATACCTTCCCACCCGAAATATTTCATATCTGACCACTATTATTAATAGTTTTTCAATTAGTCTTAAAAATAATAAAAAAAAAACATTCAGGACATTTAAAATAATAATAACAAATTTGCTAATTAATGAAAATAAAAAAATAAGCTAAGACATATGACGTCATCTTAGGTGTAGTTTTTATGTTCCCTCACTCTGAAAAGGTTCTCTATTTACATCTCAACTAATAAGAGTGAGAAAAAAGCAAGGATGATCGTAAAAAAGATGTGTTTTAAACCTCAATGGGTTAAACTTGAATTCACTTTAGTTAACAAGCTGTGTATGTATTTACTGTTAAATAAAGAATGGGTCGTCAATAGTTGATAAATATGGAGAGCCAGTATTACGGATCCTTGTTCACATCTTTTTGAAAGAAAATGTTAATAGATAATTTTTTTTGTAGCAATAATTAGTAGGGCATAACAATGTGTTTTTTTTTTTTTTTTGTTATGTTTTTTAATCCAAAGAGGGGTTTTGAAGGAACAAAAGAAGTATATTAAATTGAGTGTGCTACGAAACAACTTGTTTGTCCACTAGAGAGCGCGCTGTGCGCCTTGAATTACTTTATACCCTTTCAAGCTCAATATGGGAATAAATAATAAAAAAAAACATTAAGGAAATTGAACATAATAATAATAAATTTGATAATTAATGAACATAATAAAAAAATGGATTGAGCAAGGGACGACTACTGTACGGCCCAGGTCTTACAATTGTGTGAATTGAAAACTCTTCTTTCTTCAAAACATCTTCAATTCTAGAGTGGGCCGGAGCATAATTATCAATACCAAGATCTACTGGCCCTCCATATAGTTACATCCTGTGCTTTTCTTAAGCATTCAACCACCCACTCACTCCATTGCTGGTTCCTTTTTGAAACTTCCTCCTTTCACCTATTGATGAACAAGCCCCAAGGCTGAACCAATACATCCAGTAACAGCAACATTGGCCCCATTAGAGCCTGATGTAGAGCATCAACAAAAATCATTGTCCATTGATCCGATAAAGGCCATTTAAAATCATTTAAACGTAAATAAAAATAATATAGATATATATACTAAAAAAACCGGATGACTAATGCAGATTCACACTCATGGGCTATTGACTTATTTTGAAAGGCTCGTCCACCAAATGAGCTCCACTAATTAATAAACTCCAAGGAAATAGTCCAATAATATCTATAGCTATAAACATCCTTTCAAGTTCAATATGAGGATAAGCAAGTTCAATGCGGGAATTAAAAAACGCTGGATTGAGCAAGGGACTACTGTAAGGCCCAAGTCTTACAAGTCTTTTGTGAATTGAAAACTCTTCTTCCTTCAAAACATCTTCAACCCTGGAGTGGGCCGGAGCATAATTATCAATACCAAGATCTACTGGCCCTCCATATAGTTACATCCTGTGCTTTTCTCAAGCATTCAACCACCCACTCACTCCATTGCTGGTTCCTTTTTGAAACTTCCTCCTTTCACCTATTGATGAACAAGCCCCAAGGCTGAACCAATACATCCAATAACAACAACATATGCCCATTTAGAGCCTGATGCAAATGTAAAGACCCTGCTTCTACGTGGTGAACGATCCATTGATCACCAAAATATGGAGATTAAAGTTAGTCTTAAAGTCCATCAACAAGATTGGTACATTTTGGAGACTAATAGGAAAGTACGCTTATACATCCTTGAAAAGGTATGGATCATATCCTTAGTCACTCTTGAGGTCCACTCTCCTAAAGATTCCTTTTCTTTACGCCTCATTTTGTAGTGTACATGCATAACTAGAGACATCTATGTAAATAATTGTATTTTATTTTTTTATTTCTCTATAATTATTTAAAACGAAAAATCCTTTTATTTAAACAAAATATGCGAAAGAATTTTAATAATTAATTAAAATATTTTCCTATTTCTTTCTGTCTTTCTTTCTTTCTTTTTATTTTGAAAAAGTCAGCTTCTGTTAATGACATTAATTATAAATATGTATGTATATATGTATAGTACTGTATCCTACGTATTTAAAATATATATGTATATATATATATTTTTTCAAACCTGTCACATGCATTGCTATGATTTAAAATATTTTTTTTTTTTTTAAAACCCGTGATTGTACATATTAATTTGATAATACAAAGTAGATATACAAATACTAAAAAGAAGCAAAGTAGAACTAATTAATTCGATCATTAATCAAATAATCTATTTGTATTTCCCTTCCTTTCATTTCTATTACTTCTTTTTATATAATATATGTATATATTTTCAGAATAGAGAGAATAAACAAATAAAGAGAGAAAGAGAGAGACAAAAAAATCTGTGGATTTGAAAGACTTTAATTTATATATTTAGATGTTGCTTTTGGTCACTGAAATTGTCATAACTCCATGACGAAGTGAATTTTTTTTTTCAAAGTTTAAAGGATGCATCTTAAGGCCCTTGACTTTGTGCAAAAGGTTGTAGGTCGATCCGACCTTTATAGAATGAGCTGTCCCAGTTTGTTTGAAATGGTTAGAATTGCAACATTGCCATCCCCAGTCAATCTTACACAGGACCTGTTGCCCGTGGAATTATTTCAAGCATGCAAACTGTAAGATAATTTAAAATAAATTTGATTATAATAATACTAATTACACTCGTGGTCAAGAGTCAAAACCCAAAGGGCTATAAATATAATAAAAGTTATTCCATTTTGTACGCTGATTTACAGAACAAAAAATGATGATTGGTTGGATTGATTGGTGCAGAAGGATTAAGAAATCAGCTCAAATCCTTCAGCACGATGCTACTTGAGCTCGTAGCTCGCTCTACCATGATTTCTACTTAGATTTCTAGTGGATTTTTGCTCGAGATTTTAATACCCTTGCTATTGAGTACTTTTAGATCATATGACTCTTTCTTGGTTGAAATATCTTGGTATGCCAATACTTAGGGATCTAAATGAATCATTTCTTAATAAGGTAACAGCATTTTTGTCTAAGTACATATACCGTGAGTCTTTGATTTCTTGTGGATTTTTGCTCAAAATTCATGACAATGAACATATTTAAATGAACGATTTCTCTTTTGAATTAAGGATTTGTATGGAGCGCCTAACATCTCGTTTAAAAGCTGTGAGTCTTAGCTCTTGAATGCAATCCTCATAAATCCATTTTATGTAATATTCAACGAGTTATTTAAGTACAAAGTACGTTTTGGCCAACTTTTTTAAAATTACGGATTTGAAATCAGTGTGCAAAACTGAATAACTTTTATTATATGTATTTATACCCCTATAAGAATTTTGACATTTCAAATTTATTGATCTGTGTTATCATTATTTAAGTGTCCTTTAATCATAGTTTTTTTTTAAATTTTTGTCGACCAAAGAGGACTCAAATGCTACACACACGACTCCTTGGACTACAGTTGATTCAAGTACTATGATTTAAATGTGACTTTGATTTGTATTACTCCTTTGAAGTGTACAGACTGAATATAAAGAATATAAAACAATAGAAGCTCAAAAAATCGAGACTTGACTTGGATTCAAAGTAAAAAAAAAAAAAAAGGCGTGACTCGCTAGAGACTCGTCTCTGTTAGCTACCTCCTTACTTTTTGAATTAAAAAAAGCAAAAAAAAAAAAAAATGGGTGGATGAATTAACACCCATTTAATTAATTGCATTAATTACTCGTTTCGCTTTTCCCTAGAGACCCATTAGTTAATATATTATGTACATGTATGTACGTACATAAATAGGATACATAATTTTAGCATGCACGATAATTTTCTATGTACAATTTTAATTAGTTCATTATGAGAGAGTTAGAGAGTCTCAAATGACTCATTGTTCTTAGGAGACAATTTATTGTTATTGTATATATATTATATACTTGTTACAGTCGACTCTCTTTCTTACGAGTCCAATTGCTATTAAATTTTTCTATGCCAGGAGCAATAAGTATTAAAATTTGTTTAAGTAAAATTACGATTGTTTTTTTATTTAGATAATTTGCTTGTAGCAAAAAGATTAGTGGAATAACAAGGCAAGCTGAGTTACGAAAATGTGCTTTTAGTGAGCAAAAGGTCATCGACACAAGTATTTTACAAGAATTGCATTTTCATTTCATTTTCATTTTACAAACATTTTTTTTTTTTTAAATTGGACTTACCCAATTAATTATCACATTAATGGTTCTTACAGTATACGTTTCAAAAGAAGAGGCAGAAATGAATCTTCTTCCCTCTTTAGTAATAAGGGAATCGATCTAATCATATGTAAGTATTTTGATTTACCTAATCGATAGTTGTTTTCATAGTGAAGGGCACGACACTGCTTTGTAATGATTGTCTCCAGCTGATACAGGAGGAAAGAAGCTTTAAGTAGATTCTGTTTGCATTCATTCCTCACTAACTTAAAATATAAAATATTCAACTCTCAAATTACAAAAGGGACGAGTTATCAAAATTATTCATTTTAATGAGTTCCTTTTCACCGAGCCTCTTTTCAGCAATTTCTTTCATATCAAAAAAACACTCTTAAGATACGACTCTAACTAAAGACGTTATATATATGTAGACTAAAAGAGTACTTCATTTTCAAAGTACATGTATGATAGGTATAAAATATCAGGTGATTGCTCATTTTTTATTCAATTATCGAGGAAAAGACTCAAAAAATTATACATTTGTACATCATGGTGAAAAGGGCACAATTGGAGGCCGTTACATGGGCTAAGGGCATTGACCAAATGAAGTAAAAGTCTAAATGTCTTAGAATAGTCAGACTTTTCTTTATTGCTGGTGATGACATTTGCCTTTAAAAGATATAAGCAATATATCTAACAAAGGAGCTAACGGGGTCGACAGATGATTTACTTATTCTCATTAGAAAACAATGAATAACTGTGTCTATTTTTCAAATTGTCTAATTATGTATAAGCCCTATTCACCTATTTCCAGTTCTGTTCAACACAATATATACTCTCAGCAGAGGCGACCTCTGCCTACATTTATCACCTGTTTGTTCTAAAGCAAGGGGTATTTATAATGACATATAGAAAGGGGCAACACTTACGAGTACGTTATTGACTCTGGTACCTTTTTGAGTCAAGATTTTTGTACCGTTTTAAACCCATTAAGTGAATATTCTTTGGATTTATCACATGTTTGTATATAGTTATTCCCACCAATGTATAGGAATGTAAATATTATGCAAAATTCCGTGTGCGAGACTTTATGAAGTTGGCTCTTCGAACAAGTGTACTTTTTGTTTGCCAAAGCTGTTATCATTTTTCCTTTATTACTGAGGGGGAACAATATCTACCTGATAGTAAAGATCTCACATGAAGAAAGTCATGCATTAGGGTTAATAAAGCAAATAAAATGTAAACAAAAAGGGCTCAAGTCCTCGTATAATTAATTATTGGTTAAAAATATATAATTTCCTGACATCCATTTGAGTTAATTTTCTGCCTCTCATCTATGCTATTATTTATTGTTGTATATATAATGGAGAATAGCAGCTATTAGCTCAGTAAAACGTCATGACAGCTCAAGCTGCTTCCCTCTCAACATTCATCAAATTGTCAGAGTTACAACCAGGTTGATGATTTTTTCTTTCTTTTTATTTATTTTGCACACCCTATTTGCATATTATTTACATTCCTACCAATGTATGGCAGGGGAGTTGGAAGGTTTCAATACTCCTTTGTATATTTTTCCATTTATTTATTTTGACATTGCTCATATTTCTTTTAGTGTAATATCTATGTCCTAGCCAATAAATGTTTGACTGGGGACCCATGGGACTACTACATTGCCGAAACAAAGCTTTTTCAAGCTTATTAAATGCCTAAAGCGTGCCCTGGAATTGGGCCCCTTTGTTCATTAGCTGTATTGCCTGCGGCAGTTATTTTTTCATGGGTTTCACGCAGTCTACTGATTGGCTGAAGGAGTAGCATGTGAGCATGGCATAGCATCAAATTCAAACTCTTGACCTTACAAATTGAGGTAATTGCATTCTTCTCTAAAAGTTCCTTTATCCAAAAAAAAAACAACGATTTTTAAGTCAAAAAAAAAAAAAAAAAAGTAAAAAAGAATCCCAATTCAATTCACTTTTTTTTCCTTTTTTTTTTCAACGTTTAGAAGAAAAGGTTTACATACATACTTACCTATTTGTCCATGACTGATTCACACATATGTATGTACTTTTAAGCCAGCTGAGTCTCCGCATCCTCAGAGCTATGAACTCTTATTCAAGACTCCTTCAACTCGAATCCAATCAAAGAGAGTGACTTGAGACTCAAAGACCAGTCTCGTTCACACAAAATATGTGACTCGTCATCAGTTCAAAGAGAGAAAGAGAGAGAGAGAAACTTGAACTTCACTTTTTATGTATATAGACACGAGCTCAGAGGCTTGACCTTGTAAAGCAAAAAAGTAAATAACTTTTGGGCTCATCCTTTTACTCTGACGACGCTGTACCATCATTTACTGTCTTAAAAGGAGTAAAAAAATATACTAGATATTTGACATCAAGTAAAATTAATGAGGCTCAAAGGGTGGGTGACGAAGGATCGTAGATTAAAATTAATTGTATCGCAAGGATACGTACGTACATACATAAATACTTCTCTCTCTCTAGTAATTTATCTATGATATTTTGATAAATTAATAATTTATCCGAATGCACAGGGATATCTATGTTGTTACATTTTTTTTTTTTTTTTTTTTTTTTTCATTTATTGAAGGAACCATATATTTTAATTAGAGAAAAAAGAAGATAGGATAAAAAATACAGATACAAAAAAAAAAAAGAACCTTTTTCTATTGTGCCAAGGGCAGGATTAATTGTAAAGAAGATATCCATTCGATAATAGTATAATTAATGGTGTATGTACATTGTACATATAAATACACATAGACCTTAATACTTCTATATATTTTTTTTTTCACTCTCTCTCTCTCTTTCTACTTACTTTTTGCCCTTGGATCTATTTGTTTCATTCCGCAGTGCCTTACTTCTTTTGTATGTCACTGAGAATGCCTGAAAAAAACAGCAACTTACAAATGGATTCGTTTTTTTTAAAAAAAAAGAGAGAGCAAATGGCCAGTCACGAATCTAGGGAAATTCATCGACATCAATTCATCGATAGTAAATTCATCGATGTTAAGATTCATTGACTTTTTGCTCCCTATGAATACTTTCAACAGCTTAGAGCAAATTTGCATTTGTCAGGGTTTTTCACATGACCATCGACCATATGAAGACTACACAAGGAAATTTTGGTCATAAAATAGCAAAAATTATAACTTTAATTAACTAGTTAGGACTTGCCTTTCCATAAATGACCGACAACCAATTTTGAAACTCTTACAAAAAAAAAACGTAAATTATATTTATTTCTAGGTTATTTAAAGGGTCTTGTTTTGTTGTACATTTTGAAATCAACTTGAAATTGAATGTATATAATAATGGCTTTTTAAAGTTTGGAAGTTGTTTATTATGAAAATGAATTCATATTTAGAGTGTCTTTTCCTAAAAAGAAGTCCTACCTTTAGTTTCAATACTATGTACTTTCGAAAGACAAAAAAAAATCCATTCTTTGGTGTGAGGGTGTAAAATTGTGCAAAAATTACGACAAGTTTATTCCAATGGAGTGAAATTAGCTGGAGATATCCTAATTTCCAACTTTTTAATTGTGTAATTGGCCCTACCAATTCTGTTTTTAGATAGTTTAAGAAAATCAGACAACAATTGTATTTAGTATTATTTTATTTCTTTTAATTTCATTAAATCTGAATTTATTTGAAAAAAAATATATTTTGACATTATATTATAATTAAAAAATTGACCTTACCCTAAAAACTATCCCTGGATAATTCATCTACTTTATTAAGTCATAAACATCAGTAATTAATCACTGCATTCAATCAGTTTCATAATATATATTGATATGTCCCACATAAAACCGGGACAATTTATGAATATATAAAAAATGTTTCTCGACACCCTGGAGAAGATGGTCAAAGAGCTCTGTATAATTTAGACCAAATTTAGACCAAAACTAGGAGAGGAGCATCAATGTCTCTTGTACATGTTGAATTTTAATGCATCAATCAACATGGAGAGCACTAGAAAATTGTCGCTGAACAAGGATCTAACTGAAGCTGTCAACATGTTAAAAGCAGTATGAATGGGAAGGGTCGGATTCAAGGAGCATTTGTCAGTTAATGAAGCTATTAGCAAGGGTTATTGCTGGTTTGTGTGTAAAGAACATTTAGTCATTTCTAGTTCCATCAAAAGGCAGGCTCATGAGTCGGATGATGACGCATCAAACTCTTGTGAACATCATGCTCTGTAAAATCAACCTATCCATTGATACTGAATGCTATGAGTTTGAGGTGTCAGGGAAATTGTCCAAGCCTAAAAAATCAAGACGAATCTATGTAGAGTAAAAACTAATTCTTCTGTTCTCTATCCGTGGGGGGCTGAAGGATCGGAGTACACCAATACATCTATCCAAAAGTGGAGTACTTTAGATTAGGATGCAATAACATCAATAACAACAGATGTTAACAAAATAGGAGTTAGCTCCACATTATTCCAATGGAAATTTACATTTTAATATTTTGTTAGATGTCAATTTATCCATGTACAACTCTTGAATGTTGTGAACTGACTCAACATGAAATAACACAATTCCCAACTTTTCCCTACGTAAAGATTAGTTTCAGATCTAGTTGAGCAAAATGTGCAAACAATGTTCTACACACAGCCTGATATTTGAGAGTCTTACCCATTTATTTCTCTTTTTGAAATAAAGAGACAAAAAATACAGCTGAATCAATAAGTTTTTGACGACGTTTTGACGATAAAGTATTCTAATTTAAGGTGGCTTAAAGCTTTTTGGAATTAAATCTTTCGTCGTTTTCATCAACTCATATCCATTTGTAAGGTACCCCTCCTTTTCTTGATGAAAACCCTGGCTTCGAGAAGATATGGATTCCTCTTTTCTATAGAGAGGATTGAAAGGGTTGTTATATTCTTTTGTGGTTTCACACGAAACCTCGTATCCTTCGAGGAATTGTTTAATTACCACACGTGTTTTGGGTGTGTTTTTGTTTTTTTTAATTAGCCTTATTGATTCTTCCCTTTATGTAGAGTATCTACCCTTCATACATGTTTTCACGTACGTCGTTGTAGAAAATGCCGATATTGATGCATGCCTTCCTTAAAATATACTTATTGCAAAGGTATTTTTTTGTACTAATGTGAATTCTTATCCTTTTTTTTTTTTTTTTTAGTTACATACACATTTTTAAAATAGATCTTAAACATGCGTCTCTTTCCTCACAAAGTTTAAAAATATTTCTACTTTTTTTTTCTACAATAGTTCATTTATGAAATCACTATTTGACATGGGAAAAATGAGGGCTGTCTCTCATTTTCTAATGGATGCTAAGATACATACACTATAATATGTACAAATATATTACTTTTTGTCTGAAAAGAAAATGTGTTTTTTTTTTTTTTCATTTTCAATCAATTTATGTGTGTCTAATAACAGAAAAAGAACTCATTTGTCTCTTTACCTCCCCTCCTTTCCTTCAATATAATGGGTTATCATTAAAATGATTGTGCATTGTGCAAAAAACTACTATTTATGTACATACATAAGAATTGGTAAAAGTATTTGACGGGTTCAGGAGCTCAATAAATGAACAAAATAAGTTTTTGCTCAAAGGATCTCGTTCTATAATTATAATTTGAATATATATATGTATTTCCCTTTGATTTAACAAATATATTTGCTAATTAATTCGTATTATACAAAATGAGGACTTTTTTTTCAGTCTTTGGATAGTTGAGTTGGAGGCCTTCGAACTCAGAGAGACTCCAGAGGATCCCTTGGCTTGGGTTGGAATACAGGGAGAGGAACTCAGGAATGTGAATTCATGGGATTGATGGTATCATCTTACGGCGCTGGTCACATTCTGCTCCTTCCAAAGATGGAGTTTGAAGTATGGGTGTGAATCTCTGGACTTATTTTCCCTTCTGTCCTCGAGGGTTGTTTCTCTCTTTTGTTTCTTTTTCTATCTAATGAAAGGTCGTACCTTTTTTTTATTCAAAATAATTGAACTCATCAACTATAAAAGTGTCAAATCATCATTTAGAACATCCATGATAAGATAGAAGAGTAGACAGCTGACAAATAAGTACATATAACAATTTGATGATTTTTTTAGAGGTACATATATAAGTGTTGTCAATCCAGAGTTTGAGTGATTCAGTTGTTGCATAAACTTTCCTCCCACAATGGACGGGTGTTTGGTGGTACACAGGATATCACCCCCCCCCCTCACCACCAGGGTTACCATATGCAATGAACCTATCATTTTGATGGTTGTAGACCCGGATAATTATCTCAAGTCTTCTCTTCTGAGAGGAGGAGGATTTGGCCGGGTGAGGCTGACTTAATTTCATTGAGGAGACCTTTGCAACGAGTGAAATGTATTTTTTTTGATGACTGGAGTAAGGTGTGGTTTCTTGACTGGCCGGCTCACTGTGGTTCTTGAAACCTCGAAAGTCTTTAGCATGTGATCTCATCGACTTTGTTGACTTACCTGTGAAGACCTCCTTAATTGTGGTCGAGTCCAACTTGACAGTTGGACCTCCCTGAAATTGATTCCTTAGCTTCAAATTGCTTTTTGATGCAGTAAGCCGTCCTGGGATCAATACTCACCTGGATAGTAATCTTCTTTTGAGATATTCCCGGTCGGAGAAGTTCAGCAACTTTAATTTCGTTTCTCTCTCTCCATGTTATTTATGATTGTATCAACCCACGATTAAAAAACAAACAAACTAACTAACAAAGACTATTGTTTCTGACGCCTAAATGTCGTGGAATTCTTAAAGGTGACAACGCCTTGAATAGTCAAACAATAGTTATGTGAACCTGATACTTTGGTTACAGCCTATAAATTTAAATATTAGGGTGTTCCATAAATAATGAGCCAGATTCGCTATCTCAAAATGTAAGCAAGCTAGCTCAAAAATTCCAAGAGGAGCGTTCTTATCACATATTTTTGTGTGGGAAGCGACTGTGTGACGCCACTCAGGTAGTATAAATAGTCAACACTCGCACCATTTCTATCTGTTACCCCACTCGCCGCTGCAAATGGATACACCCGACTTTCGCCCCTACTTCTTGATCCGAATCAAGCTCAGCAAGACAGTCAATGAGATCCACGGGGACCTCATCTCTACCTTCTCCGACTCCTTCCCTGACCTCACAACCGTCAAGAGATAGGGAACGGACTTCGATAGTGGCAGTTTTGCTCTGGAGAAGAAGACCCGTCCTGGACGTCCCCGGGAAACGAGGACGGAGGAAAACATCGCTGCTGTGAAGCACCTGATCAAGGATAACCCCCAGATGACCACTCGACAGATTGCCGCGGAGGTTTTTCTACCACCCACAACCGTTTTCAGGCTTCTGACGGAGGATCTAGGGCTGAGAAACCTCCTTAGTGTACTCGTTCCTCACCAGCTCTCTGAAACCAACAAGAAGCAGCGAGTGAAGTGCTGTCAGGACCTCCTGAAGCTGTTCCAGGACCACGAGGAAGGCCATTTGGGGTCTCATCTGTTAGTACAGGACGAGTCCTGGTTCTACTGGGACTCAGCGACAAGTTTGGGGGCCATGAAGAGACTACACTCGCCGTGCAGCGAGCGATGAGGAGGGTGAGCGAAGACGAGCTGTTCGACCAACTTCAAAAGCTCCGGGACCACTGCCACGACGTGACCGCATTCAGAGGAGATTATATTTACTGATTTAGAAGTTTTTTTATTATTTTGATGAAAATTCTGAGTTTTACTTGGTCAGGCTCATTATTTATGGAACAACATTCTTATATGTATATGCACTTACATAAGTCCTTTGTGCTTTCATTTACTAAGATGGTCGAATTTAAGATGGATGATATTTTCATCCTCACATAAAAATATCACACTCCAGAACCATATGAACAGATATCATGTGTGAATGGTGAGAGTGAGCCCTGATCTATAAATGGCTTAAATAATAACCATGGTAATAATAACTTTTCATACACAACAAATAATAATAATATTAATTAATATCATCATTTGGATGGTGTGTGTGTGTATGTGCTGTCACTTTTTACACCAAAAAATAAATAAAAAGTTAATTAATTAAAAAGAAACTCTTATGTGGTTTACACTGTGTCACATATTGTTTGACTCAAAGTTTTATGTTATATATATATATATAAAATATATATAGAATAAGTACTAGAAATATATATATTTTTCATTAACGGATACAAAATTAGTGTCTATTTTCACTAATTAACTTTTTGTTTCTGTTGTTGTTGTTATTACATATATGTAAGCACTCGAATTACTGCCTTCATCATCATCATTAAGTTACACAAGATGTTCCTTTTCTTTCTTTCTTTCTTTCTTTCTGTGTATGGTCCTAATGGCTACAAAAGTGTAAGAGCATACATAGATATAACTAGGAAAGTAAATAATATGCAAATCGGGCTTGTAAGAAAAAAAGAAAGAGAAAATCATCAACCTGGTTGTAACTCTGACAATTCGATGAATGTTGAGAGGGAAGCAGCTTGAGCTGTCATGACGTTTTACTTAGCCTTAAGCTGCTATTCTCCTTTATACATATATACAAATGAAGATATCAATAATAAATAATAACATACTGTTTACCATAGATGAGAGGCATAAAATTAACTGAAATTAATGTCAGGAAATTATATATTTTTAACTAATAATTACACAGGTCTACAAGTTTGAACTATTACAAAATCTTCTGGGGTATAAGTATAATAAAAGTTATTTAGTTTTGCTCACTGATTTCAAATCTGTAATTCTTTTTTTCGAGAGTCCGATGGTTTTTGAGAAATCGGTCCCTACTTTTTTAGCTTTTTTGGCCCATTTTCCAACTTCAACTTCGATTTAAGCCTAGAAAAATACACATTTTGGGCGTTAAAAAATGATGATTGGCTAGTGTTTTTTATGGAGATTTCATTTCTAGTCTTTGTTTTGACCTAAAAGGACTCCTAGCAGATTGAGGCACAGTCAAACGTCATGACAGCTCAAGCTGCTTCCCTCTCAACATTCATCAAATTGTCAGAGTTACAACCAGATTGATGATGGTTTTCTCTTTCTTTTTATTTTACACAACCCATTTGCATATTATTTACATTCCTAAATCTATGTCTTATGTACGTACTATTTACTCTCTCTCTCCCTTAAATGAGAACACTATTTAATTTTCTGCCTCTCATCTATGGTCTTCATTTGTATACATATATAAAGGAGAATAGCAGCTGTTAGCTCAGTCAAACGTCATGACAGCTCAAGCTGCTTCTTCCCCCTCAACATTCATCAAATTGTCAGAGTTACAACCAGGTTGATTTTCTCTTTTCTTTTTTTTTTACACACCCCATATGCATATTTTTTACCCTCCTATAAATGCCCCATACAGTCATACAAATAGGTACGTATGATCCAATGGTATCCTCAAAGCATCAAACACTCCTCTATTTGTTTATTTTTGTTATCACTCTACTCTCACCTCTACTTGATCGCTGATGTAATCCAAGCCAACTGTACCTATATAGTATAACTGTGAAAAGTTCCTTAGGTTTGGAAAAATTGACTACATAGAACCAACATAATTGTGAGTCCCTTTTCACTTTTCTTTTTTAAGAGTCAAATGATAAGATTCCTAATTGATGAATGACTCTAGTGTCGGACTGTTTGTTGAATTAAAGTAAAAGGAAGACAACATTAGTTTGACTCATGTTGAAAATATGATGTCAAAATGAAGGGAAGTCTCTAATGAGATCCATTCAATATTTCCTACATTCCTTTAATGTATAAAAGGATGATGTTTCCTTGTGTGTATGTAAAAGAGACAGTTCTGAATGAACTTCCTCCTTGATTCATTTCTATCCTCTATAAGTTTTGTACAGAACACTTGGAGCCAATAGGAACATTTAATGTTATTTCATAATATTAGAGTAACTTACTTTATGTATATTCATCAACTTTTATAAATATATATAAATACACGTCAATAATTTATAGCCTTTTAACTGCAATGAGTATTCAAAATGGCGGAGATAACGACAAATACAAGGATACAAATACTCTTATTCAAGGGCTCTCATAATGAATTACGTAATCGATTACGTAGGAGACCCTACTCATACCTAGTAGTTAAACTCATCTTTCTGGGTAAGTGATTTTAAATGACTATTGAATGTGTAGTTGGCTTCAGGATGTCCAATATGCATAAATTTTAATTTATGAGCTAAGGAAAACAGTTTTCATCCCTGATTCGCTCTCTATATTTTGTTGTGTCCTTTCATATTTAATTTGTTATTATAACTCTTATAACATACATATAATTAGGAATTTTAAGCACTTTGAGATGTTCTATACAGGAGGGTAACATAAGCGTCGTAACTATGACTCATAAACTACTCAAATAGGAGTTTAATAGATCCCCTAATTCCATGTCTTAGAAGTTCATGTCTCAACTCAATGGTCGAAATTATATATAAAAATAGAAAATTTTGGCTTGCAATTCGAATTAAAGAAATAGTTGGAAGTGATTTGAGGTCCCTGTGTAACTATTTTATTTGTAAAAATGTAGTTGATAATGAGGGTGATGAATAGAGGACCTGAATAGTAAATACTTTTTAAGTGGTTCACAAAGTGTTAAATTATTAAAATTCCCATTAATATTGGAAACCAATATTTAGATGCTTGAATTATTCATTTTCTTGTGAGCATCTTCTCACAAGTCAAAGTGCGAGTATCTATATAGTTCTTTGATAATTTTGTCAATCACAAGTCACAAGTAATCAAATTAACGGCTGGATTTGAACTCGAGTACATATGTACCTCTTTACTACATGATAATTCATGTGGTTTTTTATATTTTGAAAGATCAAATTAGGTTAGCGTCACTAGTTTAATCATTTTAGGGGGTACAACTCATTGTTGGTTCATGTCTATATAGATGAGGATGCAGCTTTTTCAAACTTTTATAACGTCTGGCCAATATACAAAAATAAATAGCTTAAAGTCAGGATCAAATATGTGTCAAGTCAACAAGAAACCAAGTTACTCTGAAATATTTCAAAAATGAGTGTGAGCTGCCCCCATATTCTTGAAGACATTCTCTTTCGTTTGCACTAATAGTATACATATTTCGATATATTAAATAATGACTCCAATAATTGCAACTTATTTATACAAAAAAAATACCGGCCACAATCAAGAATAAAAAACATCTGGTATTTCTGACTATGTAGTTATTATGTCGTAAGGGATTCTTAATTGTTCTTAAACAGATGATGAACTCGTTTAAGTTAACTGCCACAAAATAAACCTCAGGGGCTATGAAAAAGATGGACGTTCTTTCAGGGACCAACTCGGCTCCATGTGCAGTCGACACATTTATCCGATTGCTCTATTGAATAGAAAACAACAATCCTTGGCTGTTTCTTCATATAAAGTAGCATTTTAGCAAAAACCGGCTGCGAGGGGTCTTAAAATGACTTCAAAATATTTGACCGTTATATTTATGAAGTAGGAAAATTTGTATTTTTTCCTTTTTAATATTAGAAAACAAACTTGCTTTCTTGTTGACTTGACACATGTGTATAATAAATTATGTAGAAACATAAAAAAAAAAAACTGTTTGAAGAAGGGAAAGAGTGAGTCATTGACATCCAATTTATTTTACTTCAGTAAATCCTGAGTGAAATATATAAAACTCTTTGAGTATATTATTTAAGTATACAGCACGAAATAATACGGGGATCATCGTTTGGAAAAATGACCGTAAAGCAGTCTGATAAGGAGCCCAATGTTCTGCTCAAACCATATTACCCATTTGTACTCCCTTAATCTATTCTTTTAAACACATTTTCGAATTTAATATGACAGAAAAATATTTCTAAAAATTGTAAAATGTGAGCTACATAAATGTTGATGTGACGTCATCACCTTCTCTCCCCTTTGATCTCTTTTATTTTTTAAGTGTAGATCCATAACTAGAGTAAAAATTTGTCAAAAAAAATAATAATAATTACTTCGTCAAGCCTCTTCAAGTTTTTGAAGTACAAGCTCTATTTAGTGATCAGTACATGACGTCATAAATTGGTCCCTGTATTGAATAGACTTTTAAAAACGTTCTTATAATTCAAAATATGTAAATGGTTGTTTTATGGATGAATAAATTTACTATCCTTTTGGTCATTGTTTTGTACCTTTGTATGCTTAAAATAAAAGAAGGTGAAGAACCATTCAACATTGAAGTAAATAACTAAGAAATGGTTGGTCTTTTTGTGCACCTACATATGTGGAAATGTGTAGCCTGATGAAGTTGAGGAGAAGACTATTTTGAAGGCTCTATTGTGTGTATCTAACATTTTCATCATTGTCAAATTGGCTTAATCATTGGCTTTAGTGAGAACCATTTACTAACAGCATATTAGACGAGAGAGAGAGAGAGAGAGAGAGAGTGAGGGGGGGGGGGGTTGTACCCACCTTAATTTTCATCCTTAATAACTATAAAATGGTATAAATTATAAAATTATAATATTAAGAGTAATTTTATATGTATGTAAAAAAAAAAAAAAAAAAGTTGGTATGAAACTTTATTCATAAACATAAATGGTTCTTCCATGGTCTTTCGATGGTAGGTAATCCTTTTAATCTCTTCATTGTTCTTATATATGTACGAATATGTTACATTTGTTGGTATGTACACATACATATGTAGTGCCTTTTTAAAGTCTAAGCCTTAATAGCCTTGAGAGACGGCATTGTTTAGTATGAAAAGTGACTCCCCCTATGCTCGGGATTTTTCTACTACAACATATTTTGTCCCTTATAAGTTATGTGAGTTAGTGATGTGACTTCTGTAGAGGAAATATATAATTGTATGATTAGAAAAGGAACAACTGTTGGTACTATTGTTTGTTTGTTTGTTTGTTTTATGTTGAATTTATGTTTTATTATTTATTTGATTTTTATTTATTGTTAGATACATTTTTAACACCAATATTATCTCTACACCTCTCTAATCCTGTTTAATTATAGAAGATCCCACGGTCAATAGTACATTTTCCTTCCTACAAAGTTATTCCACTCAAATAATAAAATTACAATGTAGGCTGTGAATGCTTTTGTTTTACAATTCATGCCCTTTATTAGTGTTTTAAACGTTGATTTGTGTAGCTAAGTCAAGCTCTTGTGAAAGCAAGGAACAGCTCCTTCATTCAAATTACTACTGAGGAATAGTTCCACTACAGTTGATGATTCCCCGACTCGAGTAGTTGGAGCCCCTCGGAGAGACTCCGAAGGATCCCTTGGCTTGAACTCGAATCCGGAGAGAGGAACTAAAGATTGTGTATCTGATATTGAAGGAATCCATGGGATTGGTTGCATTATCTCACGTCACTGGTTACATTCTGCTGCTCCTTCCTTAGCCGTAGTCAGAAGCATGGATGTGGATCCCATGACTTATTTTCCCTTCACCCCCCGAGGAATGTTTCTCCATCTATCTTCTTCCCCGAGTGCTCGTTGTTTCCTCCATGATAGGCGTACCTTTTTTTATATTCAAAATTATAGGAACCGTCTTCTGGATGAGTGCCTAAAAGTGGATTCGTTGTGCTCGGACTAGCCATTGTGAAAGCTATGAACAGCCCCTTCTTACAATGTACATGTACTAGTAAGGTTTTGAGATATATTGAAGGTAATGTCGTGTAGATGAAAGGATAAAGTGATCATCTAATATCAAGAGAAGCACCCGACAAAATGTTTCATTTGTTTGTATTTGTTGTGCTTTGTTTTTTTAGAGAGAAAGATAATTCCTAATCCATCTTCTCAAATACAAAATGTAATAAGTAGAAGGGTTCATGCTTTACAACAAGAAGAAGAAGAAGAAGAAGAAACGTTTAAATCTTTATCTCTCATCCCTTTTAGCTTCAAGAAATTTATAAAAAATCCTATGAGAACTTCCCTTAAGGCATACTAAAGAATATCATAGGTAAAAAGAGAGATAAGACTTGAAATGTTTATATTTGTGACAATAAAGTGTGCCACATAGAGATGTTTGTGGAAGAATCTTTACAGTCCCTTATATAGGGTCCTTAACGTAGAGTAATTGGGCTATTATTTGTATAATAGCCCAATAATTGGTAAGAATTGATGGGCTACCAACAGATTTTGGGCCTTTATTTCGTACTATATTCAACATACATAAAATGATTTCAAAATCAAAGCCAAGACTTTGATAAGGGATCAATAACAAGACATTGTGTATAAGGAGGTCAAAATTAAAATAAAAGTGTTTAGAGCAGAAAAATTAAATTGAATTCCTTGTTGTTGTTTTTTTCGTGTGAGCACTAGAGTAAATTACCTACAAAAGATATGACGTCAGTAGGAAACTAATATTATGCCCATTTTTTTTAGTCTATAAAAAATGGCCATGGTAGCCTGTCAATACAGACTTGTATTTTAATATATATATATAATTTATACAGTACAAGGATTTATTAACAAATTCATCTACAAATATTATTTGAGCCTAAAACAAACGAATTATTTTATTCAAAACACCCTTGTTAAAACTATCAAAACATCATCATCATCATCAATGGTAGTCCATGATTCAAACTAAATATTTTCACTCTCTAGGTACATCCAAAAGCAACCAAAAAATAAAATAAAAACTGTCAAAACTTCAAACTAAGTGTTTTTGTGGAGAGTAGATCTAATGACACAGCAGAGCAATCAATCTTCGTTGTATCTTCTATCTTTCTTTCTCTTCTTTAAAAAAGAGAAGAAAAAAAAAGAAAAGATCTGAAATTGGCAATTCCTTTGAACTATCCATGTCTTGAATTGAATCGATATATGGATAATAACAGCCATGTATAGTGATAAATTGATATTTATATAGTATATATATATGTGTGTATAACTCCGTCATAAGTATGAATGTATCTCCAATCAAATTTTATTTTCACAAATATATATATATATATATATATACAATATGAAAGGCCATTAGTAATCCAATTCATATCAGGGAATGCGCCAAAGGACATACTATGCTATGCTATGTATTGAAGTGAAGTGAAGTGAAGAGGATAACAACACCTCGTCGTGTTTATATAGCAAGAAGAATTTCTGTGGAATAGCAATTATATATGTACTCTAGAATACACACACATATATATAAATATATATATATATACATATATGGTGAAAAACGCCTCAAGGAAGAACAACACTCAATGTTCAACATAAATAAGAAGAAGTCTTTTCCTTCTTCTACTTCTTCATTAACGTCACGTTCCTCCTCTTTTATCATTTTCTCCTCGACTTTTGTAGCCTCTTCTACATATGTATGTATAGTATTGTGTGTATTAATTGAATGTATATTTGCATGCTCCAGAGAATTGCTCCTTAATAAATTTATTAGATATATGTATATTAGTATCCTCTACTACAAAGTCCTTAATAAGGAGATGGAAAATGAGATGATTTTGTTTCTACTCCGCCGCCGCACCAACTACATATCTACATGCTATATATTAGCAAGATACCCCAGGAAGAAAGAGAAGGAGTAGAGGGGAGCTTCTATCATCATCATCATCATTTGCATACATATCTTATTTCAATTATGACGTCTGGTTGTTATATGTTTATATTCATTGCCTTTAACGAAGAGAAATGAGGATATTATTATTATTATTATTATTATTCATGTTTTTCTTCTTCTTATATTTATTGTTATTATAGGGATAAAGAGAACGTAGAGAGAGAGAGGCTTTCACATAACTATATAAAATATATACATAACAGTAACATTCGATCAAAAGTGTTCAACATATTAATATACATATACATACGTACTAAATCCACTCCTCCATACGTAAGGGAACGTAAAATGTCCAGGTGAATCCAATCAATATCTTTATAGTATTCCTCTTTGACACTCTCTCTGTATGTACATCATAGATAGAATCCAAAGGGATCTCCTTCCCTCGAATCTCCCTTCTTGAGCTCCTCCATTTTGAATATTCAAAATAACTCACTCTGATTGGAGGATAATCAAAACCTGCGCTTGCGCACGGTGCCACACTTATGTATTTATGTACTTATATATAAATTAAATTGACACATTAATTATTATTATTATTATTATCTTTAAGCATTCATTTATTCAGTGGTAAAGGGTATAAATTCAAGGTAGAATGAAAACTGTGTTTTCTACTACCAAATAATATAAAAGTTAATTGATTGAACTACCTTAGCTTTTGTTCGTTTGTGTATTTAATATTCAAAATTATTAAATGAGAAAGAGTCCCAGGGTTGGATTTTGGACTTTTTTTCTCTTGTAATTGCAAATTAGCTGACATACAAAAAACTTGTTGGCAGTTCTCAATTTATGTACTATTCAGCTGTCTCCTTACTAGTGTTATGAACGTTGAATTGATCTAGGCACAAAATGTACACTCTCTCATTTTTCAACTGTTTAGCTTGTCCTTTATTAGTTCTTTAAATGTTCATTAATACAACTTTAATGAGATACCTCTAGATGTTCAACTCTGAACACTTCCCACTCTTCGTGTTGAAAATCAATGAACCTCCTCTCAGATATTGGAGGAATCCATAGATTGGATACCATCATCTATTGCCACCAGTTACACTATGTTCCTTCCCTAGATTTGTTTTCCCTTCTCCCTTGAGGGATATATCCCTTTCTACAGGACAAGCTTATGGGGACAAACTAAAATATATTGTATTCTCCCTTCAGCTGTTTTAAGGGAGCTGACTCTATGTGCTCACGTCGAGCTTTTTTGTCTACTCGCAACCTCGACTGACAAAAGAGAAAGGGCTAATTTGGAAAAACAATTAGTAGCTGCTACCCTTCTGTATTTTCCTTGTTGCCAACTTGTTAATATTATGCAAAATTTATTATCTAAATATACTATATATTTATAAATTCTACCAATTACAAACAAATTGTTAATACTTGTAATGCATTCAAAAGTTCAAAAAAAGGGCGCGCAATCCTTGATTTAATATATTTTTTATACATCAAAATCATAAATAATAAGAATACTCTTTTTGAGTCCATAATATGTAGGATCAGCTGCTTTAAATCAAAAGAGTCAAGTGGTGTAAATCAGCTGAAGGGAGAATACAGTGTAATTTTTGTTATGTTTTCCAAAAAGCTCGTCGTGGCTATGAACTCAAAAAGGGTATTAGTATTATTATTTATGATTTTGATGTGTAAAAAATTAAATATTAAATCAAGGATTGCGTGCTCTTTTTTTGAATTTTTGAATATATTACAAGCATTAATGATTGATTTGTATACCATTGGTAGAATTTATATATCTATACTATATCTAAATAATAAACTCTGCCCAATATTAAAGTGTTGGCAACAAGGAAAATAAAGAAGGATAGCAGCTACCAGTTGTTGTTGCTTTTCTACAAATTTTTCCTTTCCCTTATGAGAGTCGAGGTTGGTAGTGAATATAAAAGCTCGTCGTGCTACCACATTTACTATTGAGTGCTCGTTGCTTCCTCCCTACGAGAGCAGCCCTTTTTCTACCAAGCCCATGGGACCCCTCAGCTAGTAAAAAGGTCCCAATTATTCATAGGATCTTTTTTAGAGAATTGACTACAAACATTCAAGAGCGAACACTTGGCCCCTATCCTCATTTTCTTTTTGAAGTATGTATAGAAAAGGTTGAGTGACTCAATATAATTGGTTTGCATCCTCCTGATTTTATGTAGTTAAAAGTTTCTTCATTACTACTCTTAGAAATTAAAATTGCTTCTATATGTATAGTATTTATGACGGCTATTTAGTAATAGGTATCACTGTAAATCATATGCAATTCGGGCGTGTGATAAAAAAATGGAGTTGGCTCTTCAAACAGGTCTTTTTGTTTTCACAAGCTGTTATCACTTTTTTTTTTCCCTTAAGAAGGTAACATCAACTTTACCTCAACATAATGTTTTACAAGAAAAGAACAGTCTGCAAAGATTATACATATCATGGTGAGGAACAAAGGAAAAATTAAAAAATACTTATCATTCATTGAGGTGAACGGAGTTAATGATATTTGTGAATATAATAATGAATCTGGAGTAACGTATTGTTAGGAATGAAAATCATATGCAATTCGGGCGTGTGATAAAAAAGTGGAGTTGGCTCTTCAAACAGGTTTTTTTTGTTTTCCAAAGCTGTGATCATTTTTCCTTTATTACTGAGGGGAGAACATCTACCTGATAGTAAAGATGTCGCATGAAGGAATACATGCATTAAGGTTAATTAAGTAAATAAAATGTAAACAAAAAGGGCTCAAGTCCTCGTATAATTAATTATTGGTTAAAAATATATAATTTCCTGACATTAATTTCAGTTAATTTTCTTCCTCTCATCTATGTTATTATTTATTGTTGTATATGTATATAATGGAGAATAGCAGCTTGTAGCTCAGTCAAACGTCATGACAGCTCAAGCTGCTTCCCCCCTCGACATTCATTGAATTGTCAGGGTTGCCAGGTTGATTTTCTCTTTCTTTTTTTATAACACGCCCGAATTGCATATGATTTACATTCCTACGTATTGTAATGTTTGTGGTTTGATGTTTTCATTTGTATGTATAATATAAAGGAGAATAGCAGCTTCTTGCTATGAGTAAAACGTCATGACAGCTCAAGCTGCTTCCCCCCTCAACATTCATTAAATTGTCAGGGTTACAACCAGGTTGATGATTTTCTCTTTCTTTTTTATTACAAGCCCGAATTGCACATGATTTACATTCCTAGTAATAGGTAAAAGGAGAGGGAGGAGTCGAATACTTTTGACTCTGTGACTACGTAGTATAAACATAGTTGTATGTATATTAAGAAAATTGTATGCATATTAAATTATGTAATAACCTATTTTATATGGAGTTGTATTCTATGATTATAATGTTTATATACATACATACAGGATTGGTTATGTATATATTTATATATATATATATATGTATGTTAGGTTAAATAACAGACAATTTTCCAAAGTCCAATTTGCAATAAACATAAAGACTCTTTCTCTCTCTCTCTGAAATGAAATAGTTTTTGCTACATACTTACTATACATATAGATAATATAAACGTTGTATGTATATTAAAAAAAAAAAATATTTAAATTTATTTATTTTTCGTGAAAGAATTTACAATTCTATGATATAATATTTAACTATGTATGTATACCTAACATCCATATATGTACATACATACATACATACATACCTAAATATGTATCTTTCATAAAAGGAACAAATTATCATTTTTACACATTTGAGAATATGTACAATGTATTATAGTATAAGAGTAGGATAGTTGACACTAAAGACATGAACTTGAGACTCAATTTCTATACGATTATATATGTAGTTATTATTTGGGTTTATATAGAGCAAGGGTGTCAAACATACGGCCCGTTGGCCGTATGGAGGCTCAATCAGGCCCGCAGGAATATTTGAAAGTAGAGAAAATACATACAAGACATGGATTATTCATTTTTTAATTAAATGTAATTCATGAATCCTCCGCTGGGGGCGTTAGGGTTAGTCTTTCTTCATAAGTCTCATGTAAAGTTCAATTATTATAATTTTCGATACCAGCAGCTTAAAGTTTGTGCAATTTTATTAAATGTTTTATAAAAGTGTTTGTTGTTCAGTAAATGTTTAGTTCAACTTAACAATGTCCTTGTTCTTCTTTAATAAATCAAAACAAAGGGAAGACATGATACCATTTTGGTTATTTATAGCTAAGACTGCTATAATTTTAATGGTCAGGCCCGCAACGTCTACTTAGGGGTCTTATGTGGCCCGCGATGTGAAATGAATTTGACACCCCCTGATTTAGAGAGTATTTTTATATCTTCCTTGATTAAATGGAGTCCCCAATTATGGAAATTGAAAAAAAAACCCTCTGTTTTCACTAAAATAAAGGGTAGGATCAAAAGAGTCTCAAAATTTATTGGAGCTGTATCTATACTATATAGAGCAGTGGCTCCCAACCTTTTTCTAATTGCGGACCGGTCAACGCTTGACAGTTTTATTTGTGGACCAGAGGGTTGAAATGATAATATTAATATTAATAATAAACGTGAGTCCACTGTGACCTCATATGGAACTTTATTAGCACATTGCTCCAACATTACAATGCTATTATGACATTAGGAAGGTATAACTTTATTAACACACTGCTCCAACAACAATATAACATATAAATCTCGTGTGGATCGATACTGATCGATTCACAGACTGATCTGTGGCCCAGAGATTAGGGACCACTGTTCTAGACGGATAAATATTCACACACATATACTCCCCTTTAGTGAAAGTCATGCCAGACTTCCACTATTCCCTTATAGAATGTGTGCCCAGTTTGTGACATTTTAACAAATTTTTTAACTCTCAAACACTCAGTTTTTTGAAAAAAAAAAGGAAAAAGAAAAAGAAGATACGTGACTTTGTTTTCTTTTATGACTCTACGTAAGACAACGATGGTTGACTTTGTATGATCTTCGAAGTATTAAAATTTGAATTACAGAATTTAAAAAAAAAAAAGATTTTTTAACTTTGTTTTAATTTTATTTAATTCATTTAATTAATCAGTAGCAATAATGAGTTCCTTATATTGATCTACTCTCTTCGAGAATTAGGAGAAACAGACGACAGCTTTAAAAAAAATTAGTTCTATTCTAATATCCATCTCCGTATATGCAGATGCCAAAACATTTAGAACCATAGATCCCTGACCACAACATTGTGGTCAAAAGCATTGTAATAACTTTTATTTAAAAAAGGAAAAAAATTAATCTAGTTGCTATGGATCAAGACAAAGCAGATAATTTTTGAGAAGTATTGAAACCAAGTCAAGATATATATATAAATATAAAAATTAACCTCGTTCTAACTCATTTATATAGAGATAAATGAAAGTTTTAATATACATATGTGGTTGTTTCTTTGATTCCGGTATAGACAACAGGCCGTTTAAGGAATTGAGACCAAGATAAGAGCAAAACTTTCAAGGGCATAGATCACGACGGTATAATTGATTTTTAATTTAGCTGCTTTGATTGGTCTTAACGGTGTCCGGTACATCCATCGACATCAATTTGTAAATTCATCGACTTTTTTCTTCAAATGAACACTTTCAACAGCTCAGAGCAAATTTGTTTGGCAGGGTTTTTCACATAAACACCGACCAGATTAAGATTTGTATATAAAGAAATTTTGTGCATAAAATAGGAAAAATTATCATTTTAATTAACTATTTAGGACTTGTATTTCCAAAAATGACCGACAACCAACTTTGAAGCTCTTACAAAAAACCGTATATTAGATTTATATTTTGCAAATTGAACGAAGCAAAATCACTGATTTAGAATACGGCTTATTTCTATCAAAGTTAATTAGATTTAAAATAATTATTACCGAACGATGTGAACTTGACAAATAACATGAAGCACTCAAATAGAAAACGAATAATTATAATTAAAAGCTTGTTGGTTATGTGGTTAACAATCTAACCAGAGGCAGCAATAGGTATATACGAATTTACTCTAGGCTGTTGAAAGTATTCATTGGGAGAAAAAAGTCGTTGAGTTTATCATTCGATGATTTAATATTGATGAATTTTTCGAGACCTGGTCTTAACAAAGAGACCAAGATAGGCTCAGAACTTTGAGGATTCAAGACGAGGCCCAAACTTTCCAAAAAAAACAAAAAAACTGAAGGCTTGAAGATCACAAATAATCTTTACTACCTGATGAATGTACGTTAAGATATATGAACATCCCTTTTTGACAGCGCGGCGGTCAGTGCATATAAGTAGTAGTCTTATCACGTTTGTTACTTCCCCTTAGGAGCACCAGCACATAGCCAGGTATCTACCTATATATACATATATATATATATATAAAAGTACAAAACATACCCATTAGAACGAGGTCATAAATTTTTATAGCCAAATAATAAAAAAAAACAAGACGGGGCCAAATAAGTATATTAATAATAATAAAAATATCCATTTACTAAGAAAATTTCACCTTCTTTTTTTCTTTTTATACTCAAACATAAACTTATATTATACGTATAAAGGTATATATATAATAAATATATTGAGTGAGTGAGTTGTACTAGGTTATATGAAAATAAAAATAGGGAAAAAGAAAAAAATTGATTATTTTTTTCGTTATTGGAGTTTTATTAATCTTATAAATGCTGCTGTCTACTCTCCTTCTCTTATTTTCCTTTTTAAAAATGAAAATCGATTTATTGATTAAGGAATACAGAGTTATTCTATATATAGAGAGTATTTGTGTTCCTTCATTAGTATTCTTTTTTATGATGATCTTTGTATACATACATTTAAAATATATACAATATAATGATGTGCAAATGGTTGAATAATTAAAATGGGCATTGTATGTAGAGTGTAGAGTGTGTCTAGGTAATACTTTGCACTATGACAACCATGTAGATAAAATAAAAGGTGAATTGATCAATGCTTCCATTAAAAATGTGTGAGATGTTTTATAGAAACGATCCTGGAAAAAGGAAAACCAAGAGAAGGAGAAAAGAAAAAGTCTTTTTTCTTCATTTTCTAGCTATTTATGTTATACATCATAGGAGTAGACACTGACCTTTTTTTTATTATTCATAATTTTGCTACTCTTAGCCAAATACTTAAAAGATTCATTAACATATCTTGTAGATAATTGTCTCTATTTCATGGTTCAGTCCTTTTTTTAAAAAAAAATTATGCATGTGTACGCGCAATTTCACCTTCTAAAGAGGCTTGAATATAACTTTTGCCAAATTTTCTTCTTCTCATTTGCGCCATTATTTTTTTATAGTAGTCAATATTTAGACGTCAGGAGTACCAAGGTTTGCTGCTAGATGTATGTATATTTAGCAGTACTTTTGAAGGACTAATTGAAAAATAATAATAATAATAGAAATTGTAGAGCAATTAATAAAGAAAGGTCATCATCTGCAAGGAACTGCATTTCCCCCCCCCCAAAAAAAAAAAAAAAAAAAAAAAAAATCCTAGCATTGTTTATCTCTGTATCATCTCACAAATCACCTCTACACTAGCTATAAAAAGTGTGGGGAAGCGTATAGATAGATTCATCCGGTGTCTTCTGACTCATTTGCATGGACAAAATACTTACGTCCACGACGAGCTTTTTTGTCCTCTACCAGCCTCGATTATCAAAAAAAGGGAAAGTAAAATTTGAAAAAAATAACAACAACAGCATTAGGAGGCATCTGACCTTTTTGTATTTTTCTTGTTGCCAACAGTTACTTTAGGTCAATGAAACATTAAAGAAAAATATACATGAAAAACAAAAACAAAGCTATCATTTAATAATATATATCGTCTGGTTCTGTCTGACAAAAATAACATTGCAGGGTTACTAAGCGAAGCATCCCAGGTATCGTCCTTTCTTAATATACTCGCCAGTTATGTAAAAGTTCTTTATAAATGTTGATTTTTCAATAATTTAGACTTATTGTAAATTATATCAGTGTATCTATAATTCAGATTTGCATCAATCAACTCTACTCATTCCATCCTCACTGCCATTTGGCTTTTAAGTATCTACAAAAGACTTCCTTAAATATAAGTATGTAACCTGTAATTCCTTGTTTATTCAAATATCTGTCCTTTCAAAGTGACTGAAAAAAGAGCTTAAAATCAGTTGACAGATGATGAATGCCCTCAGATTCCTAATCAACTCATTAGTGAATAAATGAAGATAGCATGTTAGTCCATGGGTCTAGTCACAACTAACTGAAGGAGCTTTGCGACTATAATATCCAAATTTAATGTGACGTATTGATTATTCTTCTTGTGTTGGAAAATTGATAAGGCAAGGCAATTATCTACTTCAAATCCATGACATTATCTAAATTGAAAATGGGTTTTCCTCCTACTCATCAAAATACTCACTCATCGAGTGTCTCACGATACATATATATATATATATATATATATATATATATATATACAAAACACACTCAATGCACACAAATACATATGTGGTGATCACACACTCAAGAAAATCAATCAATATGAAAGACCCATGTTGTAGAGTTGTCACTCTTAATTTACTTAGTTTGACTTAAAATGCGTGAATGCGTGAGGTGTAACTGAATGACTTATCTCTTATTTTTGAAGAGTGATTTCTTGGTGTACATATTTGATTCATAACCCAAACTAAATACATCTTGGGTTACGGGTGTATAACGCACGTGTGTGTTGTCTTAAGACCGTCTGAACGGAGTCAGTGGCATGGGCTCCAAGATTTATAGGAATCAAGAACCATACATTGAAATAGGGTGGTTATAGATTAAACATGTATATAAGTCAAGAACATTCAAATACAATTCAATTCGTTCACCCTTGACAAAAGAATGAGCTGTAAAGTAACGTACGTAGATGAATTCAAATCTGGAAAGAATTGTTAAAAATCGGGAAATAAAGCAATTTGTTCTCCTCACTGATCAACCACTGGTCATAGTGCTTTTTTATTGGTATATTTTATATATAATATACATATATTATCAATACAATTTGATCAGCCCAAAGACTGTTTTTTCAGTCTTTTTTCTCAATGGGTAAAAATAGAAAATTAACTTTAAATCATTTTCAATTTTTTGTTCATTCAGTCACCTGATCCCTCACCCTTTCTAGAAAGATTGATCGCAAAAAATAAAGGTCTTAGAGAGTATTGTAGCTCAAATCATCTTACCAGATCATTCCAGGCCCCGAGGCATTAAATACTTTTTTACGACAAAAGCTACTAATTTGTGTAAAAGATGCTGAAACTGTTCTAGAGAGGAAAATCAAATCTCCATGACGGGGAATCTATTACTAGCGGATCCCTTCAGATCTGGGGTCTCAGACTCACGGCCCCCGGGACGATAATTTGCAGCCCGTCTTAATATGAAAGATTAATGTTAGTGTGGCCCGCAAAATTGTATAAATAATATAATTGAATAGCTATTAATACAGACATTTGAAACTGAAAGAAATGATTAATTTCTTTAATCAGCCAGTCAGTCAGTATGTAGTTCCTTCAGCTGCTTGCATCTACTGTATGATCATTTTCATATAATTAAAATGATTTCATTATTTTGTGTTAGAAATAAAGGTATTTGAGAACATTAGAATGTTTTATCAGATCTTTTCATGTAGAATTCCTAATGAGGCTCAGCCTTACCTAGGCTCTGCCTCCAGCGGACACCAGGTGAATCGAATTTAAGACCCCTGCTTTAGATCCTTTCAAAATTAATGTACAAATTTCGTGTACAAATTAAATCCATTTATTTATGTAATTACATTTATGTTAAATCTGTGTTTAACACATTCAGTATATCAAAATATTAATAATGGTTTTAATTATTTCAATGGTTTGTATCATAATCGTTGTAGGGGAAAAAATACACATAGGAAGGGTTAATCAAAAGATTTCATCCATAGTTGAAGTACATAAGTAAATAATCACTCATTGTCTTTCACATACCTTTAGTATGTAATTAACATAAACTAAGGGCTAGGTAACATATGTGGTAACCTGATCCGAGAAATGAAATACAAAAAAAGTAGAAGCATTTATTATTAATTTAGCTTCTGTGTGTTAATAAATCATCATGTCACATATTTGACCTCAAATGTAATTAAAAAATATTTCAATTTACAATAATTGCATTTTTTCATTTGAGCAAACCTTATTGTTTTAATACCTAAGGATCTTTGAATATTTATATTATATTTCCTTGAGCAAAGAATAGATTTGATATCTAGAATTTTTCATTTTTGGGCAAACGTGTATTTTGCTCCAGAAATTTGATATTCACAGTTACTATCCTTATACTTGTTAATAAGTCTTTATTTTTTTTTAAAAAGTCGTCAAACTCATCGTAAGGATTTTAAATGAAACATAGATTTTAATAATCTTATTACTTCTATATCATATTACTCTTTCTTGATTGAAATATCTTAGCATGTCAATACTATGGTATCTATAAAAGAATTATTTATTAATAAGATAACAGCATTTTTGTCTAAGTACATATACCGTGAGTCTTTGATTTCTAGCAAATTTTAGCTCGAAATTGTATGAACATTTATACATTTAGATGGAGAATTTCTTCTTAGTTAAGGATTCTTATCGGGGGCTTGACATCTTTTTTGAAAATTATGGGTCTGGGCTCTTGAATGTATTCCTTATTAATCTATTTTATATGATATTAAATGAATTATTAAAGTACAAACGTTTTAGCCGACCTTTGGGCCTATTCCCGTCCCCTACGCTCCCAGGAGTCCTTTTAAGTCAAAACAAAGACTGGAATTGGAATTTGCATTAAATGAACTATCAGATTATTACTTTTTAATCCACAAAATACAAAATGAGGTTCCTTCTAGGCGTAAATTGAAGTTGAAGTTGGAAAATGGGCCAAAAATTTCGTGTAATATTCAAGAAGTTATTTAAGGTCAAAGGATTTGGCCGACTTTTGGGCCTACTCCGGTATCCTATGCCCCCAGGAGTCCCTTTATGTCAAAACAAAGACCGAAATTTGAATTTGCATTAAATACACTAGCGGTTCATTATTTTTTAATGCACAAAAAGAGGCTCCTTCTAGGCTTAAATTGAGGTTGAAGTTGAAAATTGGGCCAAATTATCTCTAATAAATTAGGGTTCGGTTTCTATACAACCGTAAGACTCTTGAAAAAAAAAATTACAGATTTGAAATCAGCGTGCAAAATTGAATAAATTTTATTATCTGTACTTATACCCCTTAGGATTTTTGACTCTTGATCAGTGTCATCGTTTATTCAATAGTTGTGACCCTGGGCATTATATAATTTGAAATACATTTCCATGGATGTACTTAGATCCGGCTACGGAACTGTGTACACATATAAAATAAATGTCAACCATTTTCTATACATAATTTGATCCAAAGATACTTACAAATTGATATATATACCTGTCCAAATCAACATATGGTACTTTGCAATACCTAATACTAAAAGCAATTCTAAATAAGAAGGCTTTCACTTTTTTTTTCTTCAAAATTGATGCAGTGTACAAACATTGAAATGTACATTGATATAATGTTACCATATAAATAAAGTCATTTTTACACTATCCAAATATGCATTTTTTTTATTTTTTTATTTTTTTTTGACAAAAGGAATGAATTGTTAAATAAAAACTGCATCATCTTCAAAAAGAAGAATAAAAACTTATTTCAAAAGATGACTTTCGTTTCATCTCATTTAAAAAATAAAATCATTGAAGAAAAAGGGAGATGACTGTCTCTAAAGATCCATGTATATTGATGTTATCATATAAATGCTACTAAACACATACATACATACAGACTCTGTACAAACTATCATCATAAAAAAATTTAAATATGAAGCAAAAAAAAAAACTTATTACTTAAAGTTTCCCCCCCCCCCCAAAAAAAAAAAAAAAAAAAAAAATACAATTTATTTATTTATTTCAATTTAGATAAATATTGAAATGCAAAACTTTTTTCTTTTTTTTTTTCAAAAATACAAATATTTATAAATTAAAAAAAAATATATATTAAATTTATGTTCATTCCTTTAAAATATATATATATATATATATATATTTTAATAGTCATATTTAAAAGCTCATTCAAATATTTTTTTTTTTTATCTTTTTTGGTATTCCAAAAAGTAAAAAAAAAACCAACTATTCAATCCACGAATAAACTTTTTTTTATATATACATATTTAAAAGTATATCATGATTCCCCCTCCCCAATCAAATCTATTGAACAGCCAGAAGAGATCATTTTAATGTGCCATTCCTTGACTATGTAGATATGTACTTTGTCCATCATATTATGAAGAAGTGCATCAGTAATGATAATAATGGCTTTTGTCTCACTCCTCCTCTTAAACAAAAAAAAATCACTTTCTCCAAGGTTTTTTTGGGGGGTTTTTTTCTCCTCTCTCTTCCACACACACAGTTTTACTCTAATGCATTTGTGAAAAGAAGAAAAAAAAAAAGGCTTTTTACCTCATAAAAGTGGGGAGAGGGGATCTACTAATACAGCATTAAGTAACTAATGAAATAAAAATGAAAATATCACAAATAGGTGTGAGACCTAATAGACAAACAACTAACATATATATATGTACCATTGAATCGTAAAAGACATTTGCATATTTGTATTTACTGTAGATGTCGTTTACTCGGTAATTGTGCATTTGTTTGGGAGATTGCTGCTGACTTTTTATGTTTATGAAAAGATATGATTCCTTGAATAAATAGAAAATAAAATACAGAAATACGAAAACTCAATTTGTAAGCCTTTGCTTCCAAATCAATTAACACGCAAACAGAGCAATTTTTATTTAGAAAAAATCCAGAAAGATGACTCAAAAGAAGGACTCATTCTAAAGTAATGAGCTTTTGGCAATTATTGACAAAGGAAATTGGAGGAGGATGTTCTAATAGGCTATCCTGTGGGTTGTATAGTAGTTAGAAGAGTTGAGAAGTAAGAAGTTTATTAAGAGACACTGACTCCTGATTTTATAACCGAGTGTCCAGGATCTTATTTACATACAATAATGGATTTTCATAGGACTTATGAGTACATTATATGCGTAGTACGAGCATGGATAATGTCCTTTTTTCATTCAAATAATATCTGTTGTATAATCTTAAGTGGTTTTCGTACACTTCAATATTAAATATGGCAAAAAACAGATCAATAGTTCTACATATGAAAAACGCATGATAAATGCATTCAAATGACCTTTGTCTCATGGAATTATGTATCCCTTTTGTCCCCAGTGGGTGTGTGTGTGTGATACTACAACAGTACATAAAAATGATACATTTCTTTGATTGTCTGATTACAATGCGTAGAAAGGGTTATTGAATCTTATGAGATGGTATGAGGGGGGGGGGGAAACCTCTTAATATTACTGTTCAGTACTCCCTCTCCACATATAAATACTTTTTAGAAAGTTGCAAATCCAAATGTGTTTGTATTATTAATGACGATAACAACAACAACTCAGGAATCTTGTTCAACAACACAGTCTTTGCAAACATTTACATTCATAAATTATACAAACATTTACCTACTTACATGTGTATAATTACTCTAGCTAAGGAATCAAGCTACGGTAGAAATTAAATATTTATACACCTTACAAACAATGCATATAATTACGTAGCAGAGAGCAGGACAGGCTACTACTTAATCTTTTCTGGTGTTTTTTTTCTACCCACCTGGTAATTCATTGACTTGACTCAAGTCAACGCTACATATAAGGCCACTAAAAAAAGGCCACTACAACTAAGAAAAGAATATTTGGGAAATCCAAAGATTTTGATTGATTTGTTCAATTTAGCTTTTAATTTCTTTAAAACTTTGAAAAATTATACAAATTTACAATAATATTTAGTAATTTAATGTACTAATGATATTAGTATATATTTAACTAATGGCTTAATTAATAATAAGCATGGCAATAAAGGTATTTGGCGGGATAATAAAACTATCTATTTTGTTCTTTCTCACACTAAGTATGAAGGAGTAAAACTCAATTTTATTTCCTTCAGGAATATTGTTCTAACTTCATCTAACGCAAATGAATTAAAGATATTTTGAGAAACAATAAGTTTTAGCTTAATATTTTTAAAACCATTTCATGAAGTTTCCTTCAATTTTTTACAAGAAGGTTGTTCATTCTCTTTAATAACTTTGTAGATACATTGACTAGAGTGCCTCCAATATGGTCTCACCCTTGATTTACTATGAAATGTGTGAGGTCAATGAAAGTACTTTTTACTTCAATAAGGTCTATCTTATAGTCTTTCAGTCTCTTCTCCAAAAAGAAACATAAGAAAAACCCCAAAATCTCGTTATTTTGAGTATTTTTTTATTTTGTTTTGACCTAAAATTGGATAAGGTTTGTTGATTTGGCTCAGAACTACAATTTCTGAGGCAGTCCATACAAATCCTAGATACAACCCTCAAAACAAGAATACTTGCTACTTATCTGAGACATGATGGAACTTGAAAATAGATACTAGGTTGTCCAGAGCCTTTGCAAACTGGCAATTCCAAATATATATATATATATATATATATATCACAGACACGATAGTATTTTAATTTATCTTTTAGAAGAAGATGGATAATTTCATTATCCTTGAGATCCTAAGGAAATAACTACTCAATAGTGTTGTGCAACATATTAATCTCCAATAGCATTGGCTCATTATTTAATTGAGTGATGATGACACAACTTTATTTGTGTCCTATTCATTTTTAAAAAAAGTTACTTTTCAGCAACTTCAGCAAAACTCATTAAAAAATTAGATTTCTGCATTTGCTGTTAGATGTAATCAATCCACTTATAATTATTATCTTCTCTTTGGTTGATTGTAGTAGATTGATTAACCATCTTTCTGACATTTGATGAAAACGGTAGTATCAATTAGGCCAAAGCTAGGGTATGGCCCATTTCAGTCAGTTCTAGCAAATATACAAAGAAGTCTTTCAATCAATTTATATAGGTTATTAAAATGTCTTTTAACAGATCAAACTCTGGCAGCTGATATATTTTGCCATAGCCCCAACTCACGCCAATCGAGAGTTATTGTACAAAAGGTCCCTAAAGGTGAAAAGCTGAGATTCTACATACAAAAGGAATATGTATTTAAATATCCTTCAATTCAAAATTGCCATCATAACAAAAAAAAAGCACGTATATGATACTGACGGACCACAGAGAGAGAGAGAGAGTTTGGGCCTTGAGGTTTGGGTTTTGATATGTAGAAAGGCTTTGGTTTAATCGATCAAATAATTAAAAAGTCACTAATTATATCTTTGAGCCCGTATTATATGATGAAAAAAATATGTTAAAATGACGAGACACATATGTGTGTGAGACGATTCATAGAAAGGATCCACGGAAAAAAAAAAAAAAAAAAAAACATTTTCATTTTCAGGCTATTTACCATATACTTCATAGGAGTAGACACTGACTTTTTTTTACTATTCATAATTGTGCTACTCTTAAACAAAATACTTAAAAGACTCATAAACATATCTTGTAGATAATTGTCTCTATTTCATGGTTCAGTCCTTTTTTTAAAACATTATGCATGCGTACGTGCGATTTTCCCTTCTAAAGAGGCATGAATATAACTTTTGCCAAATTTTCTTCTTCTCATTTGCACCATTATTTTTTTATAGTAGTCAATATTTAGACGTGAATTGTACCAAGGTTTGCTCCTAGATGTATGTATATTTAGCAGTACTTTTTAAGGATCCTTATTTGCTCGGAATCGCAATTTCTAGAGAACTAATTGAATAATAATAATAATAGAAATTGTAGAGGAGTTAATAAAAAACCCACTCATTGTTTCTATGAATCATCTCATATAATTATGAATTTGGACATAAATAAATAAAAATATTCCTCGTCAAAATATGAAAAGAATGCTTTAGAAAAATGTACAAAAATAAAATAATAATAATAATAATAACAAGCTGACATTTCACATGAGGCATGAAGGGGGCCTCATTCCCCCACTTATTCTGCAAGGAACTGCATTTTTTTTATCCTTTCAAAAATTTATTCATTGTTTCTATGAACCATTTCACATAGTTTGTTCATACCTTAGAATAAACATGCCCCTGAATCATCTTTCATCATTGATTTACATATAAATCAACACTTTACAATGGTAGTAGTTGTGCATATATAAGTAAATTTGTAAGTACAGCCTTTCCCTTACCTTTTAATGAACAAATAAATCATAAACGACCTCATTTTTAATCAGGCATTATATTTGATCAATGTCTCTGAGGAAACATAAATAATAATAATAATAATAATAATAACAAAAATAAGATAAGAAATACCTAGTTACATACATAAGGTATTGTACATAAATGGACATTGAGGGGATACGTGACGTCATACTGTTAGAAGTCCGCCATTTTGTGAAAGAATATGTAAGCAAATAAATAGTCGAATTGTATAAGAAGAAAGAAAAAAAAACCTTTCTTTTTGACTAATAGACGTAGAAAAAAATTAAACTTTTTTTTTTTTCATTTTTAAAGTCATTCATATCCCTAGTGGGTCTAGGGCAATTTATCGATTTGTAAATTCATCGACTTTTTTTCTCCAAAAAATACTTTCAACAGCTTAGAGTAAATTCATGTCTGGTTAGATTGTTAGCCACATGATAAATTAGCTTTTAAAAATAATTATTCGTTTCCTATTTGAGTGCTTCTTATTGTTCGTCAAGTTCACATCGTTCGGTAATAATTATTTTAAATCTAATTAATTTTGATAGAACCAAACCTTATTCCAAACCTTATTTTTGCTTCATTCAATTTGCAAAGAGAGGGGCTTATTAAGTTACTAAAGAAGACTCTGTTAACTTGAGATAACAAAACAACAACACCCTTCAAAATCTCCAAAAAATAAATCTAATTTACGGCTCTTTTGTAAGAGTTTCAAAGTTGGTTGTTGTCGTACATTTTTGGAAATATGTACAAGTCCTAAATAGTTAATTAAAATAATAACTTTTGCTATTTTATGCACAAAATTCCTTTATATATGCGATCTTAATCTGATCGGTGATTATGTGACAAGCCTTGCCAAACAAATTTCCTCTGAGCTGTTGAAAGTATTCGTTAGGAGAACAAAGTCAATGAATTTACAAATCGATGAGTTGATGGTCGATGAATTTATCCATCGATGAATTGACGATCGATGAGTGTAACTATCGATAAATTAACGACGATAAATTTACCAGACGCCATCCCTTGCATATGAGATACTAGCCCATCATACTAGACAAGCTTCGAAAGGAGCTACTTTAAGTAATTTGTTGTAAAACCTGGAGCAGTATCAATAACAAATAGAAAGTACTGAATGAGAAAGTTATCAAGGTCCAGTTCAAAGGCTTAAATCATTTAGTATCAAAATAAATAATCCCTCAATAAATACAAAGAGTACTGATTTGATCTATAACTCTAGGATTATGTCGATCCTATTGATAAGGCTCTCAAAATTGGTTCTGCTCTCGACTTCTTCAATGCATCAACCTCGTTGTCAAAACAAATACCAAAGCAACACGGTTAAAAAATTTCCTGTTCTTAAAGGACTCAGATGAATTGGTTTTGACCTGAATACTAGAGGGAAAACCTCGAATTACTTATTTCTATCTTTTGGGAATTTTTTTTCCTGTTCAAGCAGGGCTTAGTAATAGGTAAAAATGTGAAAAACCGCGCATACGGCGTGTACAAATAATCACCTCTCCCTAGGAATGAAAATCATATGCAATTCGGGTGTGTGATAAAAAAGTGGAGTTGGCTCTTCAAACAGGTCTTTTTGTTTTCCGAAGCTGTTATCATTTTTCCAATATTACTAAGGGGAGAACAATATCTACCTGATTGTAAAGATGTCGCATGAAGGAATACATGCATTAAGTTTAATAAAGCAAATAAAATGTAAACAAAAAGGGCTCAAGTCCTCGTTAAAAATGTATAATTTCCTGACATTAATTTCAGTTAATTTTATGCCTCTCATCTATGTTATTATTTATTGTTGTATATATAATGGAGAATAGCAGCTTGTAGCTCAGTAAAATGTCATGTCAGCTCAAGCTGTTTCCCCCCTCGACATTCATTAAATTGTCAGGGTTGCCAGGTTGATTTTCTCTTTCTTTTTTTATAACACGCCCGAATTACATATGATTTACATTCCTACCTCTCCCCATTGATGACGTGAAAAATAATATGGTAACATTAGAAGCCTGCTTATTTGCTGTGATATATAACACAATGAATGTAGCTGTGACAGCCTTGCTCCAGGCTCAAGACAGCTCTTCTTGGACTTGTATTAGTAATTAATTTAATTAAATTGATGTTTTAGAAAGATATTATTCAAATCCAAGTGTTAGATATTACTTCAAATAAACAGGGAATTTTCCAAATTTCAAAATCAGTACATTAGTTTTGGATTTATTGTTATTTTTGTTAAAATTTCATTATTTTTTAAGAAAAATAAGTACATAAATAGTAATCTCTGCTCTGAATATATAACTATCTTCAAGTTTTTAGTTTGATAATAATGATCATTTTTCATTAGCAAAATAAAGCTTTAAGTTTTTAGGTATTTACATATTTTAAAAACAATGATTGAAGATTTATTAATGATATTTATAATTATTCTACTTTTTCTAAAACTCAAGAAAATGGCTGAAAAAATATAAAAATATCAACAAAGGAAGTATTTTAATAGATAAAAGTATAAATATTGACCTTCGAGCAAATTTTTTTTCTTAAAGTCACTTTTTCAAGAGATATTAACATTAAGAAAGTTTTCAACCAAAATTGAAGGGAAGGTTGTATTTTATAATAGATAATATTATATCAAAAGGAAAAGGACAAAAGCCTGTTGATTTAGTAACGATGAAAGAATATGTTTTTGTAGGATTTCAACTAGCATGCATTTTGAGAACTACTCGCACGCTTTAAAATGCGCTGTTTTTCACATCTCTAGGTATAAGATAATTTCTACTACTAGATAAAGAGTAGTCGTCGTGAAGTCAGAGTCATTAACAACTCAACTTTACTCGAATACAGGCTCGATTGACTAGTCAATATATATACTATTAATTTTTCATAAGGATCAGATATCTTACTTCAATTAAACTTCATAATAAATCCGAAACCAAATGAATTACCCAAATCTAATCCTTTCATTCAAATTATGAATCTCTATTATTATTTTTATTAACTTGATTTCATTCAAATTTCAATGTTTCTTCTAGGGCAATAAATTGAATGCAATACAAATGTTAAGTCTCTTTTTATTGTTAAATTTCCTACATATTTTTTTTTTTGAAACATTATTCATTTGATTTCATAAATACATACATATCAACTTTAAATTCTTAGTATTAAATCGTGTCAATTTAGTATTTAATCTGTGACGTGAGTAAAAGAGGCAAGTTTTTTATTCTTTTTTTAATTTATATTGCTTAAAACCATTTTTGAGAATGAAAAAAACAAGAGCAATAATTTAAAAAACGTCTTAAATGAGTAAAAAATATGATTGTATTATATTACACATAGGATGAGTTAGTTTCTTAGAGAAAGCAATGTAAATAGCACAAAAAAAAACCATTTATTAATGGTTTTTTTTTTGCCAAAAGACTCATTTGAAAAATTAATATGATTAAGATTGTTACTTTTAATCAAGTATATGATTGCTACGGAGTCTATTATAGAAGAACAATCTCCATTTAATTAACATTTGTAAAAGACAAAAATGAATATGAAATATTAATCCAATTATATTTAAAATAATATATTAACATCGATTATTTTGTCGATTGCATTATTTATTTATAGATATTCTTTGTTCGAAATTGTTTCACAAATTGCATTTGAATTTGATCCGTCCAATGTTGCAATTGTTTCTACAGACAGGGGTGTTAACCAGGGTTAAAAAAATCAAGATTGAGTTATAAATAACTAAACTTTGTTAGCTTTTGAATTGAATACTGTATTATGTATGTAACACAATTCAAACCTTGGGATGTCCGTGGTTAAATAATATTACATGAAATGGATACATAAGGAACGCATTCAAAAGATGAGATCCACAGTTTTCAAACGAAATGTCAAGCGACCGATGGGAATCCTCAATTAAGAAGAAATTGTCCATCTAAATGTGTACATTTTCATTCAATTTTGGCCAACTATTCGCTAAATATCAAAGACTCACGGTAGTGCTACTAAAGTAATAGCGAGCAGAAGGATTATGAAAGCAGCTGAAATCCTTCTGCACACTTCTACTTCAGTCTATTGTTGTTGGTCCATTTTATTTAAGCCTAGAAGGAACCTCATTCTATGCATTAAAAAATAATGATTCACTTTTTTATTTAATGTAAATTCCATTTTCAGTCTTTGTTTTGACCTAAAGGAGCTCCTGGGGGTATAGGCGGCGGGAGTAGGCCCAAAAGTACGCCAAATCCTTTGACCTTAAATAACTACTTGAATATTACATGAATTGAATGAAATAGAAATGAATTAAAGAGCTGAGACCCAGAGCTTTACAACTAAGAATCCGTAACTAGTTCAACTCCACAGATAGTGTATTGTACAAGTAAAATCATCATTCTTAAAGTTGGACATTTTAAAGGAGATATGATCAATTTTTATTTTTTATTTTGAAAGTCCAACATGGTGTCGCTTTCGGTTACCTATGCAATCTGACTGATATGCGTGAAAGCTGGGTTTGATTGATTTCAATCAATTTGTTTTAAATTATACTTTGCTAATCAATCATTGAAGTTCATTTTTATTTGTAATATAGAATAAATTAATATTGTAAGTCTGACATAATTGATTACTATACAATATTAATAATAATTAAAGTACAAAGTACATGCCTGTTCTATTTATTAAGACCAGTTTTCAAAACTTGAAAAAATGATTTTCTCTAGGAAGCATAGTTTGTTTAAACATAATTTAACTATGATGTTTCACAGACTAGACTTGTGACCTGTTCAGACGCTACGTATTGTATTACCTAGTAATTGATTTAAATATTAATAGGAGTTGTTGATATGAGTCAAACCTTGCAATTGCATATAACGTTTTCAAGCTGTGATCCCTCAGAGATGATTCTTAGAGTATACAGTGTCCACTCATTTGAGTGAGTTTGATTTCAGCAAGTGTCATCTCTCTTAATTGATCCATAATGTCATATTTTTGAATTAAGTAAGTACTAATAAAATGGTCATTTAATACACCACTGGAATGAGCAGGGACAGCTACTAATGACGTCATTAATGAAATGTTTATTATATGTATATTATATAATATTTGATTAACAAATAATTTCTTTGAAAAACGAAAAAGTTATTTTGGTTATAACATTATTTTTTTTTTTTTTGCATGATTAAAAATATTAACTTTCAGCACCTTGAAAGGGATTCAAATCAAATTGTTTAATGACTAACTGCCCAATATGAATAACAGCTTGACATCTCAGCTATCAAAAAAAATCAAAATCGGTTGACATATATGGGACAACGGATGTCCTTTGGATTGAAACGAGTTAATATACACAAATTGTTACTAAAAATGAGCAAATATAATATGAAGAATCTCATAGGCACACAGAAAAAAGGGGACAAGAAATCCCCATTTTTGGGGATGAAAAAAAAACACTATATGAAAAGTTGCGTGATATTATTGTTCATCAACATCATATTTTATTGGACCATACTTCTGGCTACTATCTTGAATATTTTGAACTAATTTTAGACATAACTAACATTAAATTTGATTACTTTTTAAAAAAATCCGACTTAAAAAAAATACTCAATGACTATGCAGAAAGGTAGACGAATGGATATTATTTATCAATTTGGTCATTCATGTCTTTAATTAAGTTGAGAAGTAGCACATTTTCTTATAATAACAAAGTTTCTACCTATGTACAAATAATACTCTAGCCTTCAAAAAATAACATAAAAATAGATTAAATAGTACTTATTTTTCCACAAGTTAATTGATCTATTTTTAATATCTCAATAAAAAGTAGGGAGTTGGGGGGGGGGGGGGAGAACCTCTTGAGGCGTATTTTAATTACTCACTTTTAAAAGAGCAGCATTTTGATAAACACATATAAAACAAGTACCTAAATATGTTATAAATTCTACTCAAGGAGCAAAAAATATTTAATCCTTTAATTACAGATTCTGCAATTAATCTAGACTTTTTTTTTTTTTTTGTAGCAATAATTAGTAGGGCATAACAATGTTGTTTTTTTTTGTTGCTTTTTTTAATCCAAAGAGGGGCTTTGAAGGAGCAAAAGAAGTATATTAAATTGAGTGTGCTACGAAACAACTTGTTTGTCCGCTAGAGAGCGCGCTGTGTGCCTTGAATTACTTTATACCTTTTCAAGTTCCCATATGGGAATAAATGATAAAAAACAATATTAAGGAAATTGAACATAATAATAATACATTTTATAATTAATGAAAATAAAAAAATAAAGTAAGACATATGACGTCATCTTAGATGTAGTTTTTATGTCCCCTCTATGTACCTATTAAAATAATAAAACTTGCAATATTCACTTATTATATTTGATTTTGTAGGGAATAGGGCCCAAAATGAGGCAAATAAAGATTGGGTGTATAAGAAAACAAAATGTCTGCTTATATTTTTGGCTTACATATTATAGACTATCCGTGAATCTGATTAGATCAGATCCCTGGGTATGGATTGTCATAGAAAATATGTAAGAAAGAAAAGAAAAAGAGATCATTTATTGAAACAAATCTCTGTTTGAGGAGAAAGGTTGTGTGGGAGATAAATAGATTAGCTGACTAAATGGCAAATTATCTTAAATTTAAGACTGCAGTCCGTAGGGTCTATACCTTTTCAAGTTCAATATGGGAATAAATAATAAGGAAATTGAACAGAATAATATGTACATTGTATAATTAATGAAAATAATAAAAAAATTGGATTGAGCAAGGGACTGACTGTAAGAACCAAGTCATACAATTTTGTGAATTGAAAACTCTTCTTCCTTCAAAACATCTTCAATCCTGAAGTGGACCAGAGCATACTCATTATCAAGTAGTGCTGGCCCACCATATAGTTACATCCTTTGCTTTTTTTAAGCATTCAACCACCCACTCACTCCATTGCTGGTTCCTTTTTGAAACTTCCTCCTTTCATCTATTGATAAATAAGCCCCAAGGCTTGACCAATACATCCAATAACAACAACATATGCCCCTTTAGAGCCTGATGCAAATGAAGAGCATCTGCTTCCACGTGGGTAAAGACCCAATGATCTAGAAATATGGAGATTAAAGTTAGTCTCGTCTCTAAACAAGATTGGTTTATTTTGAGACTCATAGGAAAGTAAGCCTTCAACGAAATCTTTACGTTTATTCCCATATTGAACTTGAAAAGGTATATAACTAACACTGCAAGGTCTATAATTTTTTTTTTAAATTCAATTACAGCATGGTGAAATCTGCGAAAGAAAATAAAATATATATATTTATATACATTAATATAGCTCAAAAGTGACATCTTGCGGAGGGAAAAGTCGTTTTGTAGTCAAGAAAATCTTCCCAAGCTATGAGTTGTGTTTTATCATCATTTTGTTGTGTAGGGATTTTGAGGAGCAAAAGTAGAGAGGTAGACAAATTGACTCACTCACATGTACACATGAGACAAAGGACTTTTTTTGAAAAATCAAGGGCTACTTGTGCTAAGACATATGCAACGATGGTTAGAAATGTAAAAAATATGCAAATGGGGTGTGTAATATAAAAGGAAAGAGAAAATCATCAACCTGGTTGTAACTTTGCCAATTTGATGAATGTTGAGAGTGAAGCAGCTTGAGCTGTCATGACGCTTTACTGAGCTAATAGCTGCTATTCTTCATTATATATACAACAATAAATTATAACATAGATGAGAGGCAGAAAATTAACTGAAATGAATGTCAGGAAATTATATGTATATTTTCAACTAATAATGATACGAGGACTTGAGCCCTTTTTGTGTACATTTTATTTGCTTTATTAACCTTAATGCATGTATTCCTTCATACGAGATCTTTACTATCAGGTAGATATTGTTCTCCCCTCAGTAATAAAGGAAAAATGATAGCAGCTTTGGAAAACAAATATTACTGTTCGAAGAGCCAACTCCACAAAATCTCGCACGCGGCGTTTTGCACGTTGTTTACATTTCTAAGGATAGTCATTATTCCAATAAATGATCAATGTATTCAGGGGTGATTCAAAAGTTTTTGTGTGTGTTTATTTGTTTAGCAACGATCCAATGTGTTTATGCTCATGTGGACTTTAAGTAGGATGGTAAGGATTAAAAAAGATCCCAAAATGTTATATTGGAAAATACAATAGGAATTACTTTCAGTGAAACCCCTCGTTATGTAATCAAAACCATTCTTTCATATTTACAAATACTTATTACTTTATTTACTTATAGAAAGTTTTTCATAAAAAAAATTTTTTTTTAATTTAAAAAATATGAAGTGTGTTGTTTTGAAGATGAGAGCAAGCATCAAATTCCGAACGCAAGTGTGATTAGTAATTATCATAATGGACTTATGATAGATAACTTTATCTTATAGTCAAAGGATTTTGCCCGTTCTTACACATGGATAATGAGAAAACTCACTCTTTATAAAAAATAACACCTTCAAGTGAATTCCCACGATAATATACCTATATATATATATATATATATAGGTATGAAACGTTTCTATTGAAAAATGCCACAAAAGAAGGAGTTGTAATTCCCAGTATATAATTTTTTGTTTTGTAATGGGTATGCTACAAAACAGATTAATTAGATATTTTGTGTTCATTTCATTAAACTCAAACTTATCCCGATAAATGTTTCTACCTTCAAAACCACTGATGAGACAGCGTATCCACTGATAAAACATTTGGTTATTAAATAAATGAGGGGAAAAGAAGGTGTCTAATATTCCTTACTTTATCTCAAAGATCCTCTCTGCCATCCGTTTTAACACATCACTAAGAAAACGAAGAAAATGTACAATTATTTTGAGACATAATTTCATTGCGCAGGATAAAGTTACGACAAATTTCTAACTCAAATATATTCATATCTGGTACATATTGACTCCTTGTAGATATTTGCCCTTGTATATAAGGCCTCTACGTTTTTATCTTGCACACCATCAACATATTTAAGAATATATAGTTAAAGGTTGAGTGATTGAGTATATCAATAGAAAAGTTGCGTGACCTTTTTCTCTATCAAAATACAATTATTGGAAATATTATTTCCTTTTTATTAAAATAAACAATATGAAAAATAGTCTTCTAAGAGAGAAATGAACAAAAAAAAAATAAAAGATGGAGGCGACAACATTATCTTGAATATAATATCAGGCTATGTACCTACACATATATATATAAGTAGAGAAACACTGAAATAGCTAAATTAATTATAAATAAAATGGCTGTAGGCATTGCTTACTTCATTTCACCCGGTTTGTAGATAGACATTCAAAATATCTTTCTACAGGATATATGTACTGAGGCATTAGCCTTATATGCATGTACATTTATATACTTAATTGAAAAAGGAGAGAGAGATAGAGAGAAAGAAAGAAAACGTGATGGCCTCAAGGAGGATTGAATGGATTTTAATTGTCACAATGTTTAATCTTAGGAGTGAGGATCAAAGCTCTACGTATATATAAATTTATCCATTCTCCTTGTGGGCTTGAGATAATTTATATGCAAAAATATTATTATTTGTAGGGGCAATAATAATTCATTCTTCACCAAAAAAAAAGAAAAAACAAATATATATATATATATATATATATATATATATATATATATATATATATATATATAGACAGTAATTCCTCGGTTTGCGAGTGTTTGAGTGAACAAAAGTACTCATATTTGAATGTAACTTGAAGGGTTGTAAAATAATATAATAACAAACTAGGTAACCGTTGTGTAAGTACATTCGAGTACATGTGAAGCCTAAACAAAATGATAATTGATGGACAGTAATTGAAGTAAAATATTCGTAATCAATAGATGGGCTGCTAATGTCTAACAGCAAGAATAAACATATTAATTTAGTTGTTTATAGTAAAGAAATTTGTTTTGTTTTTTTGGATTTGGTTTCTTGAGATAACGAGTGATATCTACGTTTGTTGGATTGTTTCCCTACACTAATGTGACCATAAATGTAGAGAGTTCCAATTCCAGGATCTCAGGATTTCTTGGAATGCCCGGGAAATTTAATTTCATGTCATAATGTAAGCTCTCTTTATAAAAGTTGAATAAATATTGATGATGATGATTCAATTGAGGTACAACTGTTCCCGATTTATGCTCTGCGCATAAGATAATTGTGATTGTCTGGAACATCACTGAAACTCTTTGCTACTCTTTTGAGTATAATTATTTAATACTCAATCATTTTTAAGATTTTGTGGAGAAAAAAATTAAACTGATTTGAATTTTGAGCTGTCTCCCTCAGAACACCCAAAAGTGTCATGCTCTAGAAAACACTTTAGTGGTAGTGAAGAGTTTGTCAGACATATTTAAACCAAATGTATTCTTGTATTAAAACATATGTATTTTCATATCTTGATGAAAACACTTTATAAATGTAGACAAGACAAATTATTAGCTTGTCTAAATACATTATTAGCAATTGAAATAAGTTGATGCTGAACATGCAATCTCACAAATGTCACAGTCTACAAATGTTGTTATCCATTCCTAATACTATCAAAAGTTGAATAATGAGATGAATTGGTTTTTGGTTTCTTTTGTTTTAATTACCCCCTAAAAGAAGGACCAAATGTCTGAGTCACCATAGACTACAGAAGGCAATAATGCAGTTAATATTCAGTTTCCTGTAACTAAATAGAAATATATTGATAAATAAACTTTCAATGTTTTAGATTATTGATTTTTAGAAGGCAAGTTTTTGGTTTGTATACATTATAGAAATAGAACTTTTTATCACATGAGTGATTGTTGCTCATAATTTGAGAAATAATGACTGTGTTTCACACAAATGCGTAGATATACGTATTATAATTACATAGTTGTTATGTATTGTGTGAAAAGTTCACAAAGAAAACGGAGGATGAGGTCTCTGACATATTGTATCTCAGAGGAATTTGTTCTTTCATAAAAATGTTTTATTCATAGATATGTACAAATATCTTGTTTCCCTCAAGTTCCATTAGATGAGTCTTCAAATAAGAAAGGAAAATATGAGGAAGACCTACGTATGAAGATTAATCTTGACGGAGCTTGCGTCAAACTGACATAAACATTAATAAAATTGAGGTGGAGATATGTAAGTCTTGAAAAATCACTTCATCCATTAAAATGGTCTTTTAATTTTTGTGAATGCTAAATATTTTTGCACAAAAACTTGTTGATTCCTTACATTGTTCCTGACCTCGAAACGAGGAGAAAAAATTGAATTAATAAATTTTCAATAAGTAAAGTTTTGGCATATCTTTGAATAGTTTAAAATTCCTCGACACGATGGGTAGATAGAACCCTTCCTTCAGACTTGGGAATACTCCAGATGATCCTTTGGGGCGGGTTAGAATTCGAAAAGAAAGGAACTCAAAATTGTGAATCCAATTTTGTAGGAATCCATGGAATTGATGGTAAATTCTCATGTCACTCGTTACATTCTATTCCTTCTTAAGACAGAGTCAGAAGTATGGAAAGGAATCCATGGACTTTTTTCCCTTCAACCCTTGAGGGATCTCCAGCTTTTCTTTCCATCTTATTTCCTAAGTGATACTTTTTTTTCTTTTTTGTTAATTCAAAACCATGGGACCCATCAATAGGAATGTAAATAATATGCAAAATGCCGCGTGCAAGACTTTGTGGAGTTGTCACTTTGAACAAGTGTACTTTTTGTCTTCCAAAGCTGTTATCATTTTTACTTGATTACTGAGGAGAGAAGATCTACCTAATAGTAAAGATCTCGCATGAAGAAATACATACGTTAAGGTTAATAAAGCAAATAAAATGTAAACAAAAAGGGCTCAAGTTCTCGTATAATTATTATTTGTTAAAAATATATAATCTCCTGACATTAATTTGAGTTAATTTTCTGCCTCTCATCTATGGTATACATAATGATGTTATTATTTATTATTGATGTCTTCATTTGTATATATGTATAATGGAGAATAGCAGCTATTAGCTCAGTAAAACGTCATGACAGCTCAAGCTGCTTCCCTCTCAACATTCATCAACTTGTCAGAGTTACGACCAGATGATTGATGATTTTCTCTCTTTCTTTGATTCTTACAAGCCCGATTTGCATATTATTTACATTCCTACCTATCAAATATGTGACTTGGAAATAATTTTACTGTCTAAAATCACATTTAAAGTAAAAATGGTCTTAGTGGAAGATTGGTTGAGAACCCTTGCATGAAAGTATGACACCTACAATTAGAAAGTTCTTGCTTATAATAAAAGAATATCTTCTTGTAAGACAAAGAAAATTGTCAACATTCAATCAATATCTGTGGCACTAATAAGTAAAATTAAATTTAATAAAATTTACACGCTCACTCAATAAAGTGATTGAGTCGTCAATTTTGAATGAGTAAAAATGCAAAATCTGCACAAAAAAAATAAATTATAAAATTGATTTTGTGGGCTCAGAAAAGGGAAATTATGATTGCTCATGATTAAGAATTTGAATTATACTCAATCAAAAAGTAATGGAGATAATTTATTTTATACAAAACAAGGAAAATTTCATTTTTATATTGAATCTCTCAACATTTTCTCGTATATTGTTCAAAAGTACACCTACATTATTGTATTTAGCCAATTACACTTCATTCGCTATAAAAGAAAGCAAAAAAAACTATTTTCTAGTTATTTAATAGAAAAAGGTTATTCACAACTTAACAAGATATAATTTGAATTCAGTAATTAGCAATTTTCATTGTACATTTCCTCCAAAATAAATAAATATAAATCATCTTATATTTAGCCTCTTAATTCATTTTCTCAAGCTCCTGGACTCTTTTCGATTTAATGATGAACGAATACTTTGAGCATAAAAAAAAAAATTATTTAAACTACACCAAACAATTTTTTAAGCACTAATAGTAAAATGTACAGAAGGTACTTCAACAGCTGACAAAAAAAGATAATTGATAGTTTTGTATGTATATGTAATTGAGGATGTCATTGCATTCTAGGAATTTGTGAGGAGCAATCATACATAGAGGTTACAATATTTTTTTGTTTTGTTTTTCTAATGAACATCAAACTATTTTTGAAATCGTCGTTTCAGGATCTAAAATAGAGCATCAAATTTTATGTACCGTATAAACTGCAATTCAAGTAGTAACTTTAGACTATCAAGTCTATTTCACGTCGAGCTTTTTTGTTCACTCGCAACCTCGACTCACAAAAGAGAAAGGAAATATAATTTGGAAAAACAACAACTGGTAGCTGCTACCCTTCTGTATTTTCCTTCTAACCAACTTTTTAATATTGGGGCAGAGTTATTATTTAGATATACTATATATTTATAAGCTCAATCAATATACAAATCAATAGTTAGTACATGTAATATGTTCAAAATTCAAAAATAGGGCGCGCAGTCCTTGATTTAATATATTTTTTATATGTTATCAAAATCAGAAATACTAATACTAATACCCTTTTTGAGTTCATAATACGTAGAATCAGCTGCTTTAAAGCAAAAGAGTCAAATTATGAAAATCAGCTGAAGGTAGAATACAGTGTGTTGTTGTTGTTTAACCCAAAAAGCTCGTCGTGTTTATGTATTTTTCAAGTCCTTAAAAAAGAAAACCTCATGACGTATATAAAAACAGTCGCAACTTTTGTATTAGAGGATCTCTCAAAGCCTCTACTCTCACCGACAAAATTTGTTATCCCTCATTGGTTGATGATATCCCACAATTATAAGCTTAGTCAACTATCGATTATTCTTATTTTTGTTCCCTGCTCTTAAGTCTAGAGATACCCTAATACTTCATGAAGCATTTTTCCCATAGATTAATAGAATTGGTTAATTCCTACCAATTGTTGTTCTTTTTGGAAGAAAGGTTGCAAGACTCAATATACATACATGAAACACTGTTTGTTATAGATATTAAAAGAATATAAGACTATAAAAATAACTCTGAAAGGTTATATATATATATATATATATATATATACTAATCACACAACCTCTACAAAGCAATTATCATCCTTTATTTGACAATTTTATTATTTTATTATTTTTTATTATTAATAATAATATTTTTTAGAAATAAGATGAGTTATGAACCTTTTGGTAATAACACTAAAAAAAAAAAAAAAAAAAAAAAACTATTAGAGAAAAAGAAGGATATTAATATAAGAAAAGAAGAAACATGTAAGATGTTTGTATTTTTGCCCTCTTAAAAAGAGTTTTTGAGGCAATAAACAATAATTTTTATAACTTTTTTTTTCTCTTTTTCGTTGCCTTGTTTTTTCTTATTTTTTTTTTTTTTTTAATATATCGCAAATTGAAAGAGGAGTTGCTATTTCTTTCTTTAAAGAGACATAAATTTTCGGTTATTTCTTGATTGCTATTAGGAAAATGAAGACCAAAAAATAAGGGACTTAAAAAAAATAAAGACAAGAAATTGACTTCAATTTTGACAAAAAAATTAAAATAAAAGACCAAATCAATTTATTTCTTCTTGAAATAACTAAAAGTTCAAAGTAAAAGCCGATTAAATGGTGTACAAATTAATTCGGTTCGTTTTCTAGAAATGACTGCTGTTATGAATATTTCATTGTTTCAGTAGATTTAGAATGTTTGAGAGAGGTAAAACATTAGTCATTTATATTCTATTTATAGCAAGAATCTATTTTTACTTTGTTGAAGTGTTTGGTTTTATGCTTCTGATTACATAGGAAGAAAAGTGCAGCTGAAGTGCATGGAATGCTAGTAGAAGTTTATAATGACAATGCTTCAACTGATAAATCAGTAGCATTGAAGACAAACCTATCTCTGGACAGCCTAAAAAAAATTCAAAGGCGAAGAATTGAAGGCATTACTCGATGAAGATCCGAGTCAAACGCACAGAGTAGCTTGCAGAATCATTGGGAGTGACGCAAAAGCTGTTTTCGTACGATTGAAATCCATGGATAGTATTCAGAAGGAATTGTTATTCAATTGTTTAACTTATGAACTAAAACCCAAAGAGACGTTGAAAGACGATTTTTCATTGGAGGCAGCTCATTCAAAAGCAACAAAAAAGGGGTTTTTTTACATTGATTTTGTATGAGAAGGTATGAGAAGTGGATGATGTACTACGACAATCCCAAAAGGTCAATCGTGGACCATCGACCTCGCTATCAATACTATAGCAGACTACTCATGGTTCGAATGTCATGCTGTGTATCTGGTGGGACCAAAAAGGTGTAGTATACTATGAGCAGTGATGGATAAAAAGGGTCCAGCTGACACGCACGCCCGAGATGATGTCATAAATAAACATGGTACCCTTGAAGTAAGGCAGAATTTCAGCCGATCACATTTGAAGGGGCGGAATGCATATTATTATTTTGATGTTTTAGAAAGAAAGAAAAAGAAGTTTGAAAAGACAAATGTTGCCAATAACCGTCCTTTTTTTGCATGTCAGCTAGACCCTTTTTATCCATCACTGACTATGAGATACTACAGCCTAGGAATGTAAATAATATGCAAATGGGGTGCGTAAAATAAAAAGAAAGAGAAAATCCTCAACCTGGTTGTAACTCAATTGACAATTTGATGAATGTTGAGAGGGAAGACGCTTGAGCTGTCATGACGTTTTACTTAGCCTTAAGCTGCTATTCTCCATTATATACAAATACAAATGAAGACATCAATAATAAATAATAACATTATGTATGTAAACCATAGATGAGAGGCAGAAAATTAACTCAAATGGATGTCAGGAAATTATGTATTTTAACTAATAATAACTATACAAGGACTTGAGCCCTTTTTGTTTACATTTTATTTGCTTTATTGGCCTTAATGCATGACTTCCTTCATACGAGATTTTTACTATCAGGTAGATGTTCTCTCTTCGGTAATAAAGGAAAAATGATAACAGCTTTGGACAACAAAAAGTACACTTGCTCAAAGTGCCAACTCCACAAAATCTCGCACGCAGCATTTTGCATATTTTTTAAATTCCTACTACAGTCTGGCGATTCTATTTAGACAACAATCGTGCCTTACGGTAAAAACAGCCGAAAAACGAGCAAGGAAATGAAAAATGTATTCTTCTACATAATAACGCTTAGCCTCATGTTGCAAAAGTCGTACAAAAAATATTTGGAAACCCTGAAATAGGATATTTTAACACAGATTCACACGATATTGTTCCCTCTGATTACTGGTTGCTTAAACGGATTCAGCACGATTTAAAAGCTAACCAATTCACTTCTTTGAAAGGAATCAAAAATTGTCTTCTAAATTGTCGGAGAGGTAGGAAAATCTGTTAAGTCATTTAAATTTAAGTCTGAAATATGTAAATGCATTTTTTATCACAAAAACGAACTGAATTAATTTGTGCTCTCTTTACACATTACATATGTAAAATGAACCTATCATTATGAGAAATCAAAAAAAGTTGTTGTTCTTTATTTGATAATTTAAAAATTGTGTATTCATTTTTATTTTATAGATTAGGGTTTTTTGCACATGTCCAGATTTGTATGCAAGTTTTTAATATATTTTAAATACAACCGAGAAAAGTTATGACATATTAAAGCATCAGACAATTTTTTCAAAAATTAATTTATAAATAAGTTTATTATATGCATATTCTAAAGCAATTTAAAATTCTTATAAATGTTTTTTTTTTTTTTTTTTTTTCTTGGTACATAATATTAATTATATGACAAGAAAAATAATGAGTGGTTTTTGTTGTTGTTTTTTTGCAAAGTAATATTTTAATTATATTTATTATAACATGTGGTTTGAATCGCGTTGCAATCTAAGTTACTTTGTGGGTAGGTGAAAGAGAGAGAAGACAAAAACTGCTCCTTTGGCCTAAAGTTATCAGCCTTCATTTGGCCTTTTAACGAGTGTTAAGCTTGAATAAGTTAAAATACAAGCCATGTTTGTATATTATAGCAATTACATAATATGTACATATACATATTGGGGGAATCAAAAAGAACGATATCTGTAAAAGGTGAACTTTCCAAGATGGCTTCACCATGTATTAGTTCTCAATAATGATTAAGTAACATTGAATAAATTAATTTATTTTATTTTTCGTTAAAAAAATTGTTCATTTTAATTTATTTTATTAAAAAGAATAATAAAACATTCGATATATTTTGATCTTTTGACGGGTTTCATCGGTTACCCTTGATGATAATGGTCAAATTTGCTGTTCATGTATAGCCACGGTGGTAAAAACTGGGATTTAGGTTTCATTTGAGGTCCCAAAACTTCTGAAACCATATTAATATTCCCTATAGTCTAGATTTAACGTTTCCACATGGGCAACTTTTTTTAATGTACATTTTTTGAGAAAATGAGGGTTTTATCTTAATCCATCGTGTCCATTTTTTGCCAGCGTTAAGAATAAGTTCAAGGATGAATTACGGTATTAAATAGGAACTTTACAATTGCTATTTTATAAATAACAATATGATAGGTATACATTTCAACTATTCAAATATTAAAATTTTATTGAGAAATGTTCAAAATTAAAAAATTGATAGTAAATTTCGTGACTTCCCCCGAGGGAAAATTGAAAAATGTACTCAAAGAAGTATGTTTTTCATAAAAAATCAAAAAACAAACTCAAATTATTTTGTTATACAACAAATTGTAATAGAAAAATGTCTCCAAAAAATGTTTAAAAGACTGTCCGCAAAAACAAATATCTCATATCTAAAAATAGAAAAAAAAATACTGGAAGGGAGGGAATGTATCGCGTATAACGCGCATAAAACATTATTTATTTATCTGCCAACTTCCTTTAAAAATTGATGTTTTAAAGCTTATAACACATTGTTTAGCAATTGATAACAAATATCTAGGATATTTAATACATATTTTACCTAAAATTAGATAATCTTTATTAATATTTTTTTGAATAATCCAAGCAAAGCAACTTGAATTTACTAAATTAGCTCATAAAATTAGACTCAATTCCCTGTTTTATAATAGTTAAAGTTGGAATTTTTTTGTATATATTTATATATTTATTTCCCAAATGACTTGCATTATACATATTAAAGGATCTAAAAAAATGCTGCTCTTTTCTATTTGATATTTTAGGTATATTATTTAGGCGTTATGACCCTAGTAACTTAAAACTTACAAGGAAATTAGCAGATAAATAAATGTTGTGTGCGCGTTATACGCGATACATTTCCTCCCTTCCAGTATTTCTATTTCCATTTTTAGAGATGAGATATTTATTTATAGACTGGAAATGAAATTTGCCATTAAATACACTTGGAAACTATCATTTTTCAAGCATGGAATGAGGTTTCTTCTAGGCTTAAAATTGAAGTTACAGTTGGAAAATGAATCAAAAAAGCTCAAAAAGTAGGGTCTGATTTCTCGGGGGGGGGGGAGGGGAATCAATGACCTTTTTAGGTGTGGATATGTAGTTTGCTGTGTGTAACGTACCGTAGGGTTTTTGTACTCAAACTGACACCTTCATTTCCAGAAAGAGCCTCTCACACGTGAAACCGTTTACTAAAAAAATAAGTGACCACCTTCATAAAGTATTAAATGATGGTGGTCGTCCTCTGAAAGGAATATGTTCATTTATAAATATACATACATATATCTTTGTATAGATATGTATTTTCCTTGGGATGAGAGGACTTTGTTTGATAATAATAATAATAATATCCTTTCATTGTCTTGAAATGAATTATTTTTCATTGTTTTGTTCATACGTATTATAATAATCATTTTATTTCTAGAATGATGATGATGAGATATTGCGTGAGAAAGAGGAAGAAGAGTCCCTCTTCAAATGTCTTTACATCATCATCATTATATTTAATACTTGTTTTAGCAATGATATATAAATATTGTAGAATATAATGTCTTAATGGGTTTATGATGACCAAATAAATGTATTAAGGACCCCCCCCCCCTTCCTTTCTCACTATGATCCAATGCCTCATCCATTTACCTACCTCTCTTCTCCTCTTTTATTTCTTGAAGTAGTGTAATCCATCCATCTTTCTTTCTTTCTTTCTTTTTATTAAGAAATATGTCTGTTGGTATATTTATTCATTCATTCATTCATTCATTATTCCATACATAAAGACATAGATACGTACCTCAAACCCTCTTCCGTCATCACCTCCCAGATGATACTGACTCCTCCATCAAAAATTATGTCTTAGTAAGTTGTATGTATAAACAAAAAGTGTACATACATATATTAGGTTGGGAAAAAGAGTAATTTCCTACTGTTCCCCCCTGTATTTCAGTGTCTTAACAAAGTTGGTGATACAAACCAATTGGATGTAGGCCAAGTCAGCTTCATTCTTTGTAATGACTTCCTCCCACTAAAGAATCTAACGTCATAGTACCCTTTTTCTAAAACCTATACAAGCAGATAGATTCAACCCAAAAAGTAGTATTTTAAAGAAGGATTTTTACTATATATATATATATATATATAATAGACCAGAGAGAAAGCTTAAAAGCATTTTTGAATCTTTCATATATATATATATATGTATATACAGGGGTGCTTCAAAAGTAACCGAACCGCAAACTTAAATAAAAATATTACATCAAAAACAACAAATTAAATAGGTATATTTAGTATTTACAAATGTTCAAAATGTCAATTACCAACAACCACATGTCATTTCTTCTTTTATATCATTTTACGTTATCCTCGTACCTATTAATTTCCTTCTGCGAGTACATAGTAATGTTTGGAATGACTACTTTTGTTGTGTGATCATCAATGATGGATAAAAAGGGTCCAGCTGACACGCACGCCCGAGATGATGTCATAAATAAACATGGTACCCTTGAAGTAAGGCAGAATTTCAGCCGATCACATTTGAAGGGGCGGAATGCATATTATTATTTTGATGTTTTAGAAAGAAAGAAAAAGAAGTTTGAAAAGACAAATGTTGCCAATAACCGTCCTTTTTTTGCATGTCAGCTGGACCCTTTTTATCCATCACTGGTGATCATATTGATTTTGTTCTGACGTCATTGCTTGATTTTTTTTCAGCGTGCGCTTCGGGACCCTCATTCTTGAAAATGCAGGGAAGGACTTTAGATTTAAACGAACGTATCTTTGTTATTATTGAGAATTACTATGCAAGGACTATCTACAAGCATGTTGAAGAAAGATGGGAAGTAAATTTCAGAACACACCCCTACCGAGTAAGTTCACAATGTTCAATCTTGTATCCAAATTTGAAGTAACTGGAAGTGTGTTAAATGCTCCTAAAGAAGGTCGTCCAAAAAAACAGCCTGTTCACCTGAAAACAAGGATAAAGTGGCAGCTGCATTTCTTCATTCTCCTAAAAAATCTATTGTCCAGGCATCGAAGGAGCTGAACATTTCTCAAACCTCACTTCACCAACTCTTGCATGACATAGGTCTAAAACCATACAGACCTCATCTTCTTCATGCCCTAAATGAGGATGGCCCGGAATCCTATTAAATTTGTTGTTTTTAATGTACAATTTTTATTTAAGTTTGCGGTTCGGTTACTTTTGGAACACCCTGATATATATATATATATATATATATATATATATATATATACCCGAAATGATATAGTAGCAGGGTATTTTCTATGCAGTTACTTAGTTTTGACAACTCATCGATACATATTCACACCCTGGATGCAGGTCAACTTGTCTGACCCTGCGGAGATGTTCCCTTTAAGAAAATGACATATATTACTATTTATGATAAAAGTAATTGAACTGCTCAATAAAGATATAGATACTAAGTCAGTCGGCTTTAATTTTGTATGGAAAATACATTCATTTAAATGGATTTATTTATGGATCTTGTGATTGTACAGGGGTGTGTGTGTGTGATAGGAAGTAGCTCTACCAGAAACAGAGTTCTAATCCTAACGTAAAAACTTTCTTTTGGGGGTTTTTTTCCTCACCCCACAACCAATTCTTTTTAAAAGGATTTCCCATTTATACAAAATGTGTTTTGTTTTTCTCAAAATTGAAATATTGATCCACTGGCCACAAAATTGAATGCATTTACATGTGTGTGTTCCTCTCTCTCTCTGATAAAATTAATGAAATTCTACTAGAAGACTTTAGCACTCATTTGTGTAGAGAAATAAAAAGCATGCAGAATTCGAAGAGTCTATGAAGAATTTTGTAAATTGAAATATACATTATTATTGAGAGGTTTTTTGCGTCATTACCTTCCTCTTTCGGCATCTCAGGTTAGTTGTTATTATTGATTTATTTATTTTTTTTACTAAATTTGGATTTGAAAGAACCAAAACAATGAGAATATGACTCCCAGAATATTCGAATAAAAAACCACAAAAAATCAACTATCAAAAATTCTAGATACAATTGGAATTTATTTCGAACATAACTCCAGTAAAATAAAAGAGGGTTTAAAGAAGGACTAGACGACTGCTACTACTACTACTACTACTACTACTATTGGTACCTCTGTGATGAAGAGCCTTTAGGAAAAAGTAATTAGCACTCAAATATGGTCCTCCTTTTTTGTCCTATCAGCCTGACCTTTCACTTTTAAAAGGAACCATGAGACAACTGATCCTTTGCTCATCCCTTCTAGGTTCAAAAGAGTACCATAATGATTTTTTAATGAAACAACTCTAACAAATAGGCGATTTATCAAACTTACAAGCTTCAAATCTATCTTTAGCTTCTATTTATTTTATTCTTTTTGAAACTAAATGATAACCTCCCTTACTACAAAATAATAATTTTGTAGATCTTTTGGGAATACAAAGATGTTAGGAATACAGAGAACTCTTTCAAAAAAAAAAAATAATAATTTAAAACCATATACAACCTTGAGAAGAAGTGATTCAAATCTGGAGCTTATTTCTTCACTTAATGAGTATTTTCCATATGTAGACTAGAAGTAATCATTTTCAATTTGAAAAACAGCCGCAATAATTAGATAAGATATGAATATCGTCATTTTTTCTTAAATTTTCTTTCTCATCTGCGCCATTACTTTTGTATATTATTCAATATTTAGACGTGAATAGTACCAATTGTTGGATGTATATTTAGCATGACTTTTTAAGGATCCTTATTTGCTACAAATCGCATCTTCTAGAGGACAATTTTTGACAAATGATTTTAATAGAAATTATAGAGTAGTTAATAACGAAAGGCCATCATCTGCAAGGAACTGCATTTTACCCTCAAAAAACCCCAGCAATGTTTCCATGTATCATCTCACATATTTTATTTGCTCTTTCTAAATAAGAAGAAGTATTTATGTAATTAAAGATTTATAATAAAGATTAATTTATACTATAAATTATATTATACACATAATGAAAGAACAACAGCAATTTTTGTACAAGCAATAATAATAATAATAATTGGTGATGCATAGTAAACTTTCATGTTATTAAAAAGTTTAATTATTTTTTCTATTTATTTTTATTTTTTTTTTTTTTTGAGAAAGAAAATCAATACTTTTCTGTGAGGAAAGATTTCTTTACTTTTCAAAATATGTAATACAAACTCTCTAGTAGAGAGAGAGAGAGAGAGAGAGAGAAAGAGCCTCTCTTTGAATTGTATTTGCATATTTTTTTTTTTAAACATACATAATATGTATGTATGCCCTTATATGTATGTATATAGATGAAGTGTATTCAAACATCATCATAACAAAGAGAATTGAATAATACATACATTTATATATATATATAACATTTATTTAAATGCAGAAATGAATGAATTTAACAAAATTTATTTTAATATTAAAATACATACATATGTATATGTAATTCTTCATTTTTTTCTCTCTTCCTTTTTTATTTTCCGCCATCATCATCATCATCATCCAAGATGGCAACTTTTACCTCTGGTCATATTTACAAGTTGTCTTAGAGTTGACATTATTTGTATTTGCATATATATATATATATGCTTTACCAATTATAAAAAGGCAAACTCTCTCATTTTTTTGTGAGTTGTAAATATTTATACTCATCTTGAAAGTAAGGGAATCATCATCAGTGGGTCCCAAAGAGCTGATCAAAAATCGAAAATTACAGCAAACAATAACAAATTTGAAATGTCAAAAATTCTAAGGGGTAGTTTAGCAGGCGGATTTCAAATCCGTAATTTTTTTTTTTCGAGAGTCTCACGGTTTTTGAGAAATCTGGCCTTACTTTTGAAGCTTCTTTGGGCCCATTATCCAACTTCAACTTCAATTTAAGCCTAGAAGGAACCTTATTTTCTGCATTAAAAAATAATGATTCGTGAGTGTATTTAATGTATATTCCATTTTAGGTCTTTCTTTTGACATAAAAGTATAGATTGAAAAAGCACAGCTTCAGTTACTTCACATAGGGCCTCACCCTGGGGGCATAGGGGACAAGAGTAGGCCCAAAAGACGTCCAAATCCTTTGACCTTAAATAACTCCTTGAATATTACATAAAATGGATTATTAATAAGGAATGCAGTCAAAAGCTGAGACCCACAGCATTCAAATCAGATGTCAACCGCCCGATAACTCTAGTACAGGGGTGTCAAACATACGGCTCGTGGGCCAGAACCGGACTGCAAGGAGGTTAAATCAGGCCCGCAGAAATATTTGAAAGTGGAAAAAATACATATGGATTATGCATTTTTTAATTAAATGTAATTCATGAATCCTCCGCTGGGGGGGGGGTGCATGTTAGTCTTTCTTTATAAGTCTCATTTAATCTCGTGTAAAGTTTCTTATTATAATTTTCGATAGCAGTCTCTTAAAGTTTATGCAATTTTGTGAAATGCTTTGTAATAGTGTTGTTTAATAAATGTTTAGTTCAACTTAACAACAATGTCCTTGTACTTCTTTAAATCAAAATAAAGAAAAGACATTATATTTTGGTTATTTATAGCTAAGGTTGCTATAATTTCAATGGTCCGGCTCACGACGTCTACCTAGGGGTCGTATGTGGCCCGCGATGTAAAATGAGTTTGACACACTCAGCTTTTTACACCTAAATAAACGTACATCTCCATACTAACGCAAAAATGGTCTATCTAATCCATTGGCAGCTGTGGATTTGTGTTTCCACCCTCGCACCTTATATGTGCTTTAAATTATGTTGATTGTATAAACTCAAATTAGCCCTTGTTCAGCTGTAAATATTCCAAATATATCTATTGTTGGATACGGATACGACAGTAAGTGAGAGGAGTGTTGGTTTATATCTGAATTTATTATTGTCCCTCTTGGACTTTATATAGTTACAATATCTAAGGAGTACATGATTATAAATGGTTACGCGTACGTGTACTTGAGCGTGTCCTTGAATACAGTCGTTTGTCAATGCCACATTGTGGGGATCTTTAGATGGGGAGATAGGTAGGTAGAATGTGTAGCCAACATCTATGATAAGTTCATTAGGGCCCTTTCTTTTTAGTGAATGGTTTAGAGAGTGGATAAATGGTCAGTCATTCCTTGTTAGTACTAACAATTATCAACTCTTGACTTGTCCACTCTTGTTAACCGTAATATGAGCGTTGAGATTCCAATTATTCAATGAAGAATAGTTCTACAGTGTACAAAAATGGACAGTCACCAGTTCATTTGTTGTCGTTTTTGTTGTTTTGTTTTTTCATTTCCTTCTGAGAAGGAGAGGTTGAGAGAGTCGATAAAGATCATATCGTATTAAATATATTTATTTTTGAAAGAATGAGAGGTTAAACCGACCAAATTTACTTACCTAATGTAAATTACACATTAAATAAAGATTTTCTTTCTCTTCTTTCCTACACCACTCTTTAGCTTACATTTATGCTGCTACTACACGATATATCCACCTCGTTTATTCCTCAAACACATTAAATAAGACCTCATCAATCTTAATTTTAAAGATGTAAACGAAGAAAGAAGAACGGAATAAAGAGGAAGAAAGGAACATACTTATAGTCGTAGGCAATAGGCAAAAAATAAGGAAGGTTTTTTTTCATTTTTATACATATTTATAAGAAGAAGAAGAAGAACAAAAAAGGCTTTTGAAATAAACTTTAAGAAAAAAGATTTCATCTCACTTTGACTCCATTTTATCCCATCGTATTTTTTTATTTTTTTTATTCCCCTTAATGAGACTAAAATCTCATCTAATCTTTTTTTTTTTTTTTTGGTGTTTACTCTTTTATTGTTAACTCACAATCTCAAATGACAAATGGAGTGAATTTTTATATTCTCGAGGTTAAGTGACGAAGCACTTGAAATTCCCATCATGAAAAAGGATATTGTACTTCACTAAAGGAAATGAATAAATACAAATATGTATCAAGTCTTGAAAAAAAAGAAAGTTTCCTTTAAAATATTGAAAAGAAGAAGATCCACATTTTTTTACTTTATTAATTTAACGGTCAAATATTTCAGAGTCATTTTGCGACCCCTCGTGCAAGTATTTTTTTTTTGCTTAAATGTCACTTTATATCGAGAAACAACCAAGGATTGTTGTTGTCTATCCAATAGAGCAATCGGATAAATGTGTCGACTGCACATGGAGCCTCTACAGTCCTTTAAAGAAGGTCCATCTTTTTCATAGTCTCAGAGATTTATGTAGTTGCAGTTGGCTACAACCAGTTCATCTGTTGTAGAACTATTAAGAATCAACTACATCTGCTATCATGCTCACCATGAATCATAGCAATAGTTACTACATAGTCAGAAATACCAGATGTTTTTTATTCTTGATTGTGGCCGGTATTTTTTTCGTATAAATAAGTTGCAATTATTGAATTCATTATTTAATTAATCGAAATATGTATACTGTTAGTGCAAACGAAACAGAATGTATTCAAGAATATGAGGGCAGCTCACACTCATTTTTGAAATATTTCAGAGTAACCTGGTTTCTTGTTGACTTGACACATATTTGATCGTGACTTTAAGCTATTTATTTTTTGTATTTTTGCAATGGAATAAATGAGTCAACTACATATGGTCCCTTAAAGACCGTCTATCTTTTTCATAGTCTCAGAGATTTATTTAGTTGCAGTTGGCTAAAACTATCTATTTAAGAACTATTAAGTTACTACATAGTCAGAAATACCAGATGCTTTTTATTTTTGACTGTGGCAGTTGATTTTTTCCTATAATATAGTTGCAATTATTGGAGTCATTATTTAATTAATCATCCAAATAACCTATTAATACAAACGAGAAAAGAGAAGGTCTTCAAGAATATGAGTGAAATTCACACTCATTTTTGAAATATTTTTTTATAAATTTGTGTCCCAGCAGCATATTGGAGTAGTCCTCTAGAGTTTTTTTTCTAATGTGGAGTCCCCCTTACAGAATGGAATTTCGCCAGAGCATTGATGTTTACAACACAATAGAGTTCAAAACTTGTTTTTGTGTAAGTGTTTTTTTTTTCTTTTCGGATCATCTACTGGCCTTCGTCTATGTAGTATGTCTACAAATTATCCTTTTTTTTTAACTACCAGTTCATGACTCCCAAGATTTCAATACTTCATTTTATGATAGATAGTGAACTAATATTTGTATAAATGTATGTTTATCTGTGATAAATAAATTAATAAATAAATATCACATTTAAATTGAAAAAAATAAGCTTTTTTGTGTCAAAAAGAAAAAAAAACAGTTGAAAATATAATATTTTACGTCATTAGATATATATATATATGTATATCTACTTTGAACACTTCTTAAACACCTTTTGAAAGCCAATGTGTGTAGTTCACAATATTTAACTCATATATAGTGACGATAGCATTTTAGGCTTCATACCCTTAGTAGAAAAAAAAATACCCTTTAGTTAAAAAAAAAATAATTAACTTCTTGATGAGTTTCTTTTTAAGAAAATAAATTTCTAAATTTGACACCTTCCCCCTCTGCATCTCTGAGCACCATTGGAATTGCTCTTAGTATACATTTGATCTGTATATATATATATATTGCAGGAATCCTAGTACTGAGAGTACCTCCAACAGCTGCAAAACACATTGTCTAAAAAACCTCAACTGCTCTTCATATTCCATACTTAAAAACGTAATTTGATCTATTGCAGAATAAAAACTCCTCAAATCCTTTCATTCTTTGGAGAGTTCATAAAACACACGAATGTGAGTGATAAATGATGATTACATACTTAAACTATATGTATGTTCAACGATGATTATTCTTGTATATAATGTATGTAATCATTGATTCTCTATCAGAGAAGGTTGGTTGTTGATATATGAACGTTACATGATATTTCATCAACCAGGAGGTACTTCAAATATTGAAAAGGGGAAAATCCACTTTACAGTGTGTTTTTTTTACTTCATAAACATAACGGTCAAATATTTTGGAGTCATTTACAGACCTATTGTGCACAGTTTTTGCTAAAATGTCACTTTCTACCGAGAAACAGCCAAGGATTGTTGTTGTTTATCCAATAGAGCAATCGGATAAATGTGTCGACTGCACATGGAGCCTCTCCAGTCCCTGAAGGAACGTCCATCTTTTTCATAGCCCCAGAGATTTATTTAGTTGCAGTTGGCTAAAACTATCTATTTAAGAACTATTAAGTAACTACATAGTCAAAAGTACCAGATGTTTTTTATTCTTGACTGTGGCCGGTTTTTTTTTTTTTTTGCCCTTAATACAGTTGCAATAATTGGAGTCATTATTTAATTATTTCTAAATAACCTATATATTCAAACGAAAGAAAGAGAATGTCTTCAAGAATATGGAGGCAGTTCACACTAATTTATGAAATATTTCATAGTAACTTGGTTTCTTGTTGACTTGACACACACATACTATGTACAAAAAGTGCCCTTTAAATAATAATATGAGTCATTGGAGGAGGGATAGTAGTGTTTATAATGAATATATATTATGTATGTACATACATGGACTAAATAAAGTCTTATTCTTTTTTTTTTCTTTTTTTTCTAACTCACCAAATCCATCACTAAAAAACAAAAAAAGAAAGAAAGAAAAAGAAGAACTCTACCATGAGATTTGAAATAAGCTTTTATCATGAACATTCGTGCTCTTCTCAAACCCCTTTTTTCATTCACTTAAGAGTATTTGATCATGTATGTAATTTAAAAAATATGGTATCTCATGTCTGATAAATATAAAAGCATGTATGAACATACATACATACACAAGGAATGGTTCTTCAAAAATAAGAAACAAGAAACGAACCTTTTTTTTTTTTGTTTTTTTTGAAGAAAAAATAAATAAACTAACCGTTCTCATCCATCACCCAAGTCACTTGTCAAAAGCAAAAGTCAAGTTTTTTTTTTTCTTTTTTTTTTTTTTTTGCCTGCCTAATATTTCCTTCAATTTTCTTGTTATTTAATAAATAACAGAAGAACGTGACGTGATAGAACTCTCGAGATTGACAAAGCTTTACGACCAAAGGAAAATTTCTTTTTTCGAAGAGAAAAATCAATTTTTTTTTCTTTCTTTCTTTCTCTAAGTTCTTTGCCTTCCTCTTGGCCCTTCAAAGTCTTAATTTTTACTTCTCGATACATTGATCAAAAGAGCAAAGATCTTTGGGTCTAGTGGTCTTCAAAGATACTTCAAAGTCTTACTTTTGTTCTTTTACAGAGTTTTAGTTTTGTCTTTAACTCTCAACTTTTCAAAAATCAGGGATGGTAGAATCAAATTCAAAAGAACATGGTCAATATTTTTTTATTATTTAAAAAAACATAACAAATCTTTGTCTAGTCTTGGTCTACATTCATATGTAAGTCCCATAAAGTCTTGCATTGTATCCCTTAAAGTCTTTGAGTAGGAAGGACCCTTAAACTTTTGGTCTAGTTATGGCTTCTGCCTTAACTCAAATAGATACTTAAATACATATATATATATATAAATGTATTTCTATTAAAACTGGATAATTGTTATATTATATTATAATTCAGAGCAATTCCTAGATTGTTGTATATTTTTTTTTTTAATTATTGGTTAAAGGTCTGGATATGGGATTGATCTCACATAGTCCTGATCAAGATTCACCAATCCCTTTGGATGTTTTTTTGTTATTGTCTTGGTCTTGTACCGAGGGCTCCCAGAGATTCAATCCTTCAAATTATTTGTTCTGCTCTTAGTCTCAATCCTCAAAATATTGGTCTTATCATGATTTTAGACATGCTGTTCTTAATTCTTTCGATAGCTCCATTGTCAACCGATTCTTGTTTTCACTTTTTCTTTATGTTTGATGAGTAAGATGTCAAGCTATTATTCATATTTCATAGTTAGTCATAAACAAATTTGATTTGAATATGTTTCAAGGTACTAAAAGTTACGATTTTTAATCTTGCAAAAAAAAATCATGTTTAAACCAAAATAACTTTTTCGTTTTTCAAGGAAAAACTTATTTGTTAATTTATACTTAAAGAATTATAAGTTTAAAATATCTTATCTTTTTATTTATAATAAATTTTATTATTTGACAAATCTAAAGCAAGATTACAAAAAAAATACACGTTCATTTAATTTATAAATATTATTATTTGAGATAAATTGTTGTAAAAATTAAAATTTATATGACAGTGGTATGTCAAAAAACAAACTTGATTAGGCCGATGAACTTGAGAAGAAACTAGTGAAATAGTTATTACTCAACACAATTTGAAAATTTTGGGGATTGAAAATACTTCTAATTTTTTATTCTCATTTGTTTTTTTATATTTATTTATTTATTTTTTATTTTTTTATTTTTTTTTATTCATTTACTCAGACATGTATTATAATCTATAAAACATAACACGTCACAGATAATAGTGGGGCAGTAGGATGTAAAATTTGAATTTGAAACTCCGCACATGCAAAGGGACATTTTAAATATTAAAACTAAACTATAGAGGACATTTTGTTAAAAACACATCTTAAAAATTTGGGTACAATCTTCTGGTAGAGGGGTTTTGGTGCTTCTAAGTTTGTATAAAATAAATTGTAATTTCGTTGTAAAATAATTATTTGCTCTTTCAAACCTTTGTAAAAATTGTTTGGTGAAAATTGGCTCGCGCGTATAGATTGAAACTTTCAATCTTGTTTATTTAAGATTTTTCAATTTTTTTTGCCAAGTAGAATATAAGAATAAATGTATTTAAAGATTTAAAATAAATGCAAAAAAACTATTGAATAAACGTGTAATTTTAAGGATGAAAAAATTTCCTTCACACCCAGAGGGACACCAATGTCCACTAATTTCTTAGAGAAACGGGTTGAGTAACAATTTTCTTATAAAATCAAATTAGATTAGATTGTTCATTCTGACCTCAAAAAACATAACTTTCAGCAAAAAATGTATTTTCTGATACCTTACGGGTGTTTTGAAAGGAGTAAGCACAACTCTACACCTCAATCTAACTCAAGCAATAGCCTCTTCTTTTTTTTTCACTTCTTTACCTCTTTAGGACCGATTGAATGAATAAAAATATTATTGAAATTTTTTTATTCATTGAATTGAAGAAAAATAATAATAATAATAATAATTTATTTATAATTGACATTGAATGAACAAAAAAAATCAAAATCAAAAAGGTTCTTAAATAAACCCATGGTTCTTAAAGGTGTTAAAGAAAATCAATTCAATATCACTCCCCCCCCCCCCCTTCTCCGTTTTCTTGACTTACACAATCTATTTTTTTTTGTTTGAGAATTATTATCATTCTTTTTGCTATTATAAAAGGTTAATAGACCTTTCTTAACACGCCACCAGAGGGCATTCTACTTTTTGTAGTAAAAGTTTATGAAAGTAGCTTCTAAAACGAAGGGTTGACTTTTTACAACTCGCAACTATTTTAATAGTACAAATAATTCTGATCAAGGGCATTCTGTAGAAAAACACAATTTGCTTATGCCTCTTTGATATCAAGGCTAAGGCATTTGTAGGAATGTAAATAATATGCAAATGGGGTGTGTAAAATAAAAAAAAAGAGGAAATCATCAACCTGGTAACTCTGACAATTTAATGAATGTTGAGAGGAAAGCAGCTTGAGCTGTCATGACGTTTGACTGAGCTAACAGCTGCTATTCTCCATTATATATACAACAATAAATAATAACATAGATGAGAGGCAGAAAATTAAATGAAATTAATGTCAGGAAATTATATATTTTTAACTAATAATTAATTATACGAGGACTTGAGCCCTTTTTGTTTACATTTTATTTGCTTTATTAACCTTAATGCATGACTTCCTTCATGCGAGATCTTTACTATCAGGTAGATATTGTTCTCCCCTCAGTAGTAATAAAGGAAAAATGATAACAGCTTTAAAAAACAAAAAGTACTGTTCGAAGAGCCAACTCCACAAAGTCTCGCACTCGGTATTTTGCATATTATTTACATTCCTAGGCATTTGTATAAAACCCTGATGACGACTTAATCTTGTAGGATTTGGAATATGGAAAAATCCTGATGAGTCTACAAGCTAACCCTGAGATGATGCCATAAAAGACATGGTAGCTCTGAAAAATAACAACGTATCTGCTGACAAAGATTACTAGAGGTCCACTTTTTTTTTTTTTTTTTTTGCACCAAAGTTCAACTTTATTCAGTTTTATTGGGCCAGTGTATATGTATATAAAACAACAAAAATCCTTAGGTCTTAAAAACATTTTGAATCTTTGGTATAGTAGCCTAGTTGAGTGATCCCTTTCATACATGTATCATAGTCTCAGATTCAAACAAAAAATGAGCCGAGTTCTCCAGAGAGTTTTTACAATAAAAACACATTTTGTCCTTCCACCAAAAATGGAGCTCAAGAGAAGGGTATTTGTAACTCTTCTATACTTAATCCAGATCATTGACCAACTAAAATTCCTATTCTCCAAACATCTCAAAATCCACTTGGTTGTCCCCTCTCCGCTCAATCTGCTCCAGAAAGGTTCTTTTCCTACCTGATGCCAGACAACTCTAAGTTTAAAACTTTCCATTTCTCTCAAGTAATAGTCCCGAAGTTCAAATTCTATGTTTCTTTCGAGGATCTCACTCTTTGTAAAAAAAAAAATGGCCTTTTATTGAAAATTTATCCCAAGGTGCTAATTTTCCTTCTGATAGAAGTAAAGGATAGGAAATCCAGACGCTCGTTGTCACATATTGGCTCTTTCCATTCCATCATGGTGAGTACCTTATAAGACATTTTGATTGAAGCGTTTACCCTTCAAAATTCGCTAATATCCTTTGAAACTTCATAAAGTCTCTCAGGTCCTTTACCTCATATATCATCAATACTGGGTCCCTACTTCTTTGCTATTTTTTCCTCATAAATATTTGACCAAGTTGTCTCGTCAGTTAATCTCCCAAGCCATCGAAAAAGCAGAATCTTCCACTAGTCTTTAAAGGAAATCATTTTCAGCCCTCCCAATTTCTTAGAATGTATAATTCTCCTTTTCGTGATTATCCTTGGTGTACCTTGAGGAAGCGGAAACTCATCACTTACTTTTTCGATCCTCTCTCTCGGCAAATTCTTCTGAGTATGGAGTCACCCTGAGTAGATGCACGTCTTTAGAAACTATTAAGCTATTTCACTCATATATTCTCGCAGGTTGCCATTTCCCAAGTGAATTTAAGTAATAGCAACTATCTTTCTTTATCTTTTGTTACTATATATATATATATACGATTCTTGTACCAGTCATCTTCATCCAGTGTAACATAGGTGCCAAGTATTTTTTAGCATCGATACTTCATGCAATCTATTAGAGCTGAATTTCCTCCAACAGCTAGAAATTAGATTTGTCAAAATTAACTGGAAGACCGGTCATATTCACATATTCAGTTAAAACATCCAAGGTATAACCGTTTGAACTATTTATGTTCTCCCATCTTCCAGAATATAGTGTCGTTATATCGTTTGCGTAAGCTTCAACTTTCCTTTTTTCTCCAACCACTTTTATACCGATAATTTTCTCCTGTGAATTTATCATTTCTAAAAGAGAATTTAAAGCCAGAATGAATAGGTTTGGAAATAAGGGATCTCCTTGTCGACAACCACCACTAACGTAGAACTGAGTCCTTTGTGTCTGAAAAAATGTTTGTTGATTACTCAAGCATACGCCAATTATGGGAACGAAAAGATTTCCAAAACCGTGAGAATTTAAGCAGTTTACGAGCCATTCATGCGAGACTGTATCAAAAGCTTTTCTAAAATTATAGAAAAGCTTTTGATCCCTGATTTTTGATCCCTCTTCCATATGTCTGAGTATCTGAGAAAAACCTTTTTGCGATAAATCAAGAATGGTGGAAAGTATTTTATTCATGCTACGAGCAAGAATGCCACTATAAATCTTGTAAGATGTACTTAAAATGGTGCGAGGTCACAAATTTTCAATCTGCGGTAGATCTTTTCCTTCTTTAGGAAATAAAACCAATTTTCCTTCCATGATATGCTTTACCAAATTATCTCTGTATATATTATAACTTACAATAGAACTAGTATAGTATCATCGGATTTACTATTATATATATATATATACATATATGTTATGACTTTGTACAGAGTCTGGTGTTTGCTATTTATTTTGTTATCGGCTGTTATGTACAAGGTTCGGTTAACATTGTTGATTTGTTGTGGTATACATATATATGTATGATTTATGCTGTAAAGGGGCCGGTTGAGTGTTAGGTTATATGACCATTTCAACATGTCAATTATCACATGTCTAGAAAGATCTAGAAAGAATAAGTAAGCTAGTACTCAACCCAAACCGTACAAATATAGAGCGCATTGTCCGCGTCAGGGAACAGTATTATTCGAACTTCAATTGGGGAATACAATTGTGAGGAACTGTACGTAAATATACGTGTTTGTATATAAGACACAATGAGTCTTATTTACCCAAACTGATTAACAACTAAATCAAGGTAAGCCCCGATCACATTTACACATACTTGCGTAAGACATCTCCCTCGTAATTATATCCTTAGAAGGAATACTCTTTTAAATATCAACTCTCACAAAATCCTTATAAACTTTATAAATTAACTTTGTAGTGGCTTTCCACGATTGCATTCGCTTGAATGAAAGGACACTACACTAGTAATGAGGAAAATCCCTGAGAGAACTCCATTGGAAAGTCATCTAAATCTGTAGTCCGATTTTTCTTTTTGTGTGACATAATATAGTTTCTTACTTCCATTTATGTTACATCCACTACAAAAAGAGCTTTTTGATAGGTAAGGATATTCTGTGACTTAAAGGTAAATCCATTTTCCTTCCAAACGTTTTCAATTCTATGATGCATGCATTTAAAACATTTACCAGTTGTATATTCATTGCAATCCAAACATTCCTATATATTTTGAAGAAAAAAACACTGCTACTAAAGTAGAAATTTCCTCTTGACCGTCAACGATATTACCACGGGGATCAAATAGTGTTCCAATTTCTTCTTCTTCTTTTTTGTAGTGTTATGGCCTTTCCCTTTCCGTGCTCTATCAAGAATTACATTCTCTTTGGGTAGATTCTTTATATGAGCTCTTATTAAACTTCCTTCAGTACACAATTCCTTAATTTATTGTAGATTTTCTCCAACTCCCACATTTTCCTTTTCCCGTAATTGCTTTTCTTTCCCCACTCAGTTTAACTCCAAGTTTATTGTACACACGTCTAAAACTATCCAAAATCAGTTTTAAAGGATGTTCCTAAGTTTTTATTCTATTTTCACGAATATTGTCTGTGTTTTCCTTAATCTTTGACCTGGTCATATCGTCTGATAATAGTGTACTATTTAATTTCAAATAGCCTCTATGTCTATTCATTGGTTTTGTTATCTCCACCCTTATAGGACAATTGTCTGATTGATATACGTTTAAAGTTGCATAATCCTTTATTAAAGGATATAGTCCGGTTGAGACAAAAATATAATTCAGTCTTGAGCTTTTAACAACTTTATTATCTCTTTTAATTAAGAATGTGTGTTTTGGGGTCTTACTAATTTTTGTAGCAGTATCTTCAAGACAGTTTTTTCCAATAACTTTCTTCTATTTTTTTTTTGTAGAGTTTGAGTTATTCTTGTTGTTGTAATTTCTTGTGTCTTTTTTTTTTTTTTTTTTTTTGATCGAGTACTAAATTGAAGTTTTCCATAACTATCATCTCAGTGTTTTCCTAAACATAAGAATCTAGCAATGTGGAATTCAAATATTCTTTAAAGTTTGGGTCATTTTTATTAGGACCATAGATAAATAAAATCCTGACTAGTTAACTCCCCCCCCCCCCCACAATGGTTACAACACAATAGTTAACTTCGACATCTCTGGAAATAAATTTTGGTTTAAGAAACGATTTAATAGCTATAATAACCCCCCTTGAGGGATGTCTACGGTTTTTTTTACTGCTGCCACAACAAAAACTTCATACTCTGGAGGAAACCACAGTAACACATCAGTTGTACAGGTTCTTGTATCACACGAAACCAAACATCGGGATCAAGTGATAAAAGGTTTTCTACCATTTGTTTGCGTTTTGAGGGGTTTAATATTGAATCAACATTTGCTGACACTACCTTGAAATTCATGTATGTATTCTACATATATTTTTTTTACTTCCAACTATTCTATCATTTAAGCTGATATCTATGCGGAATTAATCTTCATATTGTACGCTCCTTTTAAGCGTACATCTCTTTCAAATATCATGTCTGTCGATTCAAGCATTGAATTTACCAAATCTTCATCATTTACCATTGGCTCGTATTTTCCATTCGTCTGGACTTGATTAAGCCCTACATTTTGATTGTCCTTTTCCAAATCTTCTTTTTTGAACTTCTATCTGTGGTATTATCTCTTCCTCCTCGGCATGGACCGCTTCCATATCTTCCACAATTTCTTTCAGAGATTACTATAGATCTACTTGATCCTTGACTATGCTTGAATTTTCAAAAAAGGGAAGATAATAATTAATTAGAGAATAAAAGGATACATTTTTCTTCATTCTTTTTCTTTTTAATTTACGCTCGCCCGGATTTCCTCCTTTTTCACATTTTTTAATCACACTATAGAATTATTATCCTAGTTTAAGTCAAGTATAATTAAGATAAGAGATAAGAGACCTTATTAAAAGATGCCTAGGGAGGTTCCTTATTTGTACATAGGTGCTCTAAATATTTCTCAGCATGTAGTTTCATAAAATTAGTTCCTGATGATAGCAGAGGAGAGGTTCCTCATTCCTCTTTCTAACATTTCATTAAAAAGTAATGACCCTCAATTTTACATATATATATTTTTTTTCTGCTAGTTATTGTTACCATTGAAGGATACGTAAATATATAGATAGATAGATAGAGGAATAAATGAGGTACTTCTTCTTCGTGCTGCATGTATGTATGTGCTTAATATTAGGTAGTCCATTAAAATAAATGGTAATCAATAAGGAGGGAGAGAGAGAGAGAGAGAGAGAGAAACCATTTTCAAAACAAAGTGATGTAAAGGAATATTTATGTGTGTATTATTTATGTAAATACATTCATATATATACATATAATAGCAAGTAAATATAACGCATTGTTTATTGAATTATTTAACCTGACCATTTAGAGAGTGGAGGAAAGGCTGAGAGTCAATTGAATGTACATATTTTTATATGTATATAGCATCAATACAAGGGCCTTAAAGGGTTCTTCCATCTTCATAGAACGACGATTGGTCGGTGAACACTTTGCAAAAAAGATAAGTGCCTGAATGTTATTTCGTAGAATGTATGTAATTACCAATGATGTGAAAAACGGCGCATCCAGTGGGTAAAAATAGGCCCCTTCCCTTAATGACGTGAAAAATGATATGGTAACATTAGAAGCCAGCTTATTTGCTGTGATATACAACACTATGATTGATGCTGTGACAGCCTTGCTCCAGGCTCAAAACAGCTCTTTCTAGACTTAAAGTAATCAATTAAATTAATTAATGTTTTAGAAAGATACTAATCAAATCAAAGTTGCAGATATTACTTTAAATAAACAGGAAATTTTCCAAATTTCAAAATTGGTACATTAGTTTTGGACTTATTGCTATTTTTGTTCAAATTTCATTATTTTTTAAGTAAAATAAGTATATAAATAGTAATCTCTGCTCTGAATATATAACTATATCCAAGTTTTTAGTTTGATAATAATGGTCATTTACTCATTAACGAAATAAAGCTTGATACTTGTAATTATTCTACCTTTTCTATAGCTCAAGAAAATGGCTGAAAACATATTAAAAATGTCAACAAATGAGCCATTTTATAGGATAGAAGTATAAATATTTACCTTCGAACTAATTTTTTTTTCATAAAGTCACTTTTTCGAGAGATATTAACATTAAGAAAGTTTTCAACCCCAATTGAAGGAAAGGTTGTGTAATATTATCGTAACTTTTATAATATATTATAAAAATTACTATTTCAAAAGGAAAAGGAGAACAGCTTGATAATTTATGAATGATGAAAGAATATGTTTTTGTAGGATTTCAACTAACAGGCATATTGAGAACTACTCACACGCTTAAAAATCCCGTTTTTTACATCTCTAGCAATTACAGAGGTCAACAAATAGTAGTAGCGCGAAGAAACCAGCTGAAATCCTTCTGCGCACTACTATTTAAGTAGCTCTACCGTGAGTCTTTGATTTCTAGCAAATTTTATATTGGCTTATACTTATACTCCTTAGGATTTTAGACTGTTGATCCGTGTTATCAACATGCATATGACCCAATGATCCATTTGTAATAAAATATTTGTATACATTTGCCCGTCTGTCGTAGTCTCCAAAACAGTTAAATGGATTCAACTAATTTTTTTCCCCATTCTAAGCTGCTCCTTGTAACCATTCAAATGGTATGGTGTGACAAAATCCTTCTGTATTCAAATCTAAAGTATATAAATAAAACTGTGTAAATATTTTTATTCAATTTTCTTTCCAACAATAAAATATACTTACAGTTATTATCGGAATTTTGCATCAATAAGTACATATACTAATCTTCGGAACTTTGAGTCAATAAACACCACAAAACCTCGGCATAATTATGATACATTACCTTTCCCTAAATTGTTTTAAATCGTTAATATTTTTTATTAAATAATTGGTTTATTGAAAGAAGTTTATTATTTATTTCAGATGCATAATTTTCCTTACCTGTACCACAAATTATTTATCTTTAGAGTAAAAAATGAAAAAAATATTAAGCTCTAAAGAGATTTTTTTTTTTTTTAATTTTTCAGCACTCAATGTGAATTTTCTCTAATATAAAAAGAAGGGCAAAAATGTGCATTCCTTTGCATCAAATTTGAAGATATTTATCCACAATAAAGATTAACACTTTTGTAAAGCAACTTGCTTTTCTTTATCTTAAAATTTTAGTTTGAATGGATTTTATCAAATGAAAATTCCAATTGAGTAAAAATGGTCCTCTGGTCACAAAACTAAAACTATTGAGCTAAATTTTTAATATTTGTATTTTTGAGCATAAAAGTGAGGCATTAACTCTGCATTAAAATCCGTGATAAATAAATTATGCACACTAGTGTATGTAATCAAATTGAATTCAATTTCCCACACCTAGACTTTTGGATTTTTGACTATTCTAATTCCATCAGTAGTTCTCTCAGATTTTATCAGTTATTGAGTATTATTTAATATTGCCAAATAAAAATTAGCTGATAAAATGAATTAAGAATTTGAAATTCCCTCGTGGAAAAGTAACTTTGCAGAGTTTAAGGAGTGTCTTCTTATCTTTTAAAAGTCTCATTATTTGCTTTGGAATGACGTCAACTGATGTTTGTTTAATCTTTTCTTTTATCAGTAGGTAGTTTTCTATATTGTATAGTTGATTAGAAATCAAATCGAACTATTAATTTATGCAAAAAAAGTATTAAGCTTCTATAAGATTTGATACAAAGTATTTCAAAAAATACTTTGATGTGGCCATTTTAGTAGAGCCAAAGACCCTTATTAGAGTCTGCATTGAATATGACAATTCATTATTAAACCTGAGAGCTTATAGAGGAAAAGACGGGGATTAGAGAGAGTGATGGAAGATTAAGTTCAGATCGAGAATGATACCGATGGAAATGACAATGGATCAAGTGTTAATGAGGGTCAAATTTCATCGCAGAATTGAACCAACTCATTTATTTTCCATGTACCTTTCCTTTAATATAAATTGTGTACTTTTGTAGCTCATATTAATCGACATGTAGCTACTCATATATTAATTAATTAATTAATTATTAATAATAATACTTTTGATTCGTTGGAGCACTTCATTTCTGCTTTCTATTCAAATAAATAACATTCCACACTCTACATCAAAAATGACAGCTCCTTTGAATTAGTTCATTAGTTACACAAATGAAGAATATGAAAAAAAACCATTTTCCATTAAAATCTTTAACTCGATGTGACGTCATGTATGTATGCTATACATATATGTATATAGACAAAGTTATATTTGGAGTTAATTGCCCTCGACCCTTGAAATCATCCAACGAGTGGAAAAAAAGTTCGCTATCGCAAATTATCTCCATTTTATTAAATATTTGCATCTGCAAATATCTAAATGTTGATTTCTCTACCTATTTACACCTGTGTCCCCGTATGTAGCCTCCTTTGTTTGTACCCCTGTAAATATTCAATCCATCAATATGATGATAACGTCATGTAAGAGCAATCTATTTTAATCAGTTGAACAAAAAAAATAAGTTGAATAATTTATCAACTCACGTTCTCATTCTGGATTTATGACCATTCAAATTCACGTCAGCCATGGAGTGTCATTTAGTATATTCAAAACACAATCAGTCAATAAAATGGGAACAAGGGTGCCAGATAGTAATGTTTGTATTTGTCATGAGTCCATGACCAATTTGTCATATGATAAATTATATTAGAAATTTTATTTTATGATTCAAAAAAAATAAAATTTAACTTTGAGTAAAGTAACGTCCACAAACAAAATTGGTTTTATTTCGAGACTGATGGGAAAGTGAGCTTTCAACAAAACCTTTACCTTTATATTGAACTTGAAAAATAGTTAATAATGTTAGCTTTTTGAAGATAACATTTTTGTTAGTATTACTGGGTCAAAATACATACATATATTTAAAGAAAATGGTTGAAATTACATATTTATGTGTGTGTACAGAGTTTTGTAGCCAGATCTATATATAGGAATGTAAATAATATGCAAATCGGGCTTGTAAGAATCAAAGAAAGAGAAAATCATCAACCTGGTTGTAACTCTGACAATTTGATGAATGTTGAGAGGGAAGCAACTTGAGCTATCATGACGTTTAACTGAGCTAATAGCTACTATTCTCCATTATATATACAACAATAAATAATAACATAGATGAGAGGCAGAAAATTAACACAAATGGATGTCAGGAAATTATATATTTTTAACTAATAATTATTATTATACGAGGATTTGAGCCCTTTTATGTTTACATTTTATTTGCTTTATTAACCTTAAAGCATGACTTTCTTCATGCAAGATCTTTACTATCAGGTAGATATTGTTCTCTCCTCAGTACTAAAGGAAAAATGATAACAGCTTTGGAAAACAAAAAGTACACTTGTTCGAAGAGCCAACTTCACAAAGTCTCGCACTCGGCATTTTGCATATTATTTACATTCCTACCTATATACATAGATACATATGGAAAAAATAATTCATAATTGTGAATGAACACATCCGTTACTATATATAATATATAATAGTTATTAATCAACCATCTGTATATTTTCAAATAATCCCATTCAGTATTAGGTAAAGTCAAGTATTAATCTCATTCTCTTCACATGACGGTTGAACTGGACTCGACAATCTCCATTATTTGACTCTGCATATATATTTTTCAACTTGATACATAATAAATTTCTTTTGACTATCCCTAAAGTTTGGATATGACTAATAAATTATACTCTCATCTCTAGGGGAAGCTTCCTCTTCCTTCAGAAAGAGAGAGAGAGAGAGTGAGTGAGTGAAAAAGTTAGTTAAAGTTCGCTACAGTTTGATATCTCAGAGGATTATAAGTACTTCAAGAACATATATATGTATATGTATGCTATGTAGAGAAATTGAATTACATAATATAAAGAGTTCCAGGGATGATGAAATATGTATCTCCTTGCACCTCCTTTGTACCTACATAATAGTCTACATATGTATGTACAAATTGTAGTCTGCAATCCAAGGGGATTGTTCATACAATTTGTGTGTGTTATTAATAATTATTA